>OU744806.1:1296311-2496311 GCA_916614155.1 Mesoligia furuncula
AACATTTAAAATAAACGCAAAAAATAACCAATTTCGCGCTGGATTTGAACTTAGCTGCCATATAATGAATTAAAGTACACTTCAAGAACTTTCATATGACATATAATTCATCACTGTTGAACAATGTTGAAAAAGTGGGCCCAGCTTGAAGCATTTAAAAAACGCATAAAAAACCGTTTTCGCGCTGGATTTGAACTTAGCTGCCATAGAACGAAATAAAGTACACTTCAAGAGCTTTCATATGACATATAATTCATCACTGTTGAACAATGTTGAAAAAGTGGGCCCAACATGACGCATTTAAAAAACGCATAAAAAACCCTTTTCGCGCTGGATTTGAACTTAGCTGCCTTAAAATGAAATAAAGTACACTTGAGGAGCTTTGCTATGACATATAATTCATTACTGTTGAACAATGTTGAACATTTTTAAAAAACGCAAAAAATAACCATTTTTGCGATAGATTTGAACTTAGCTGCCATAGAATGAAATAAAGTATACTTCAAGAGCTTTCATATGACATATAATTCATCACTGTTGAACAATGTTGAAAAAGTGGGCCCAGCATGACGCATTTAAAAAACGCATAAAAAACCGTTTTCGCGCTGGATTTAAACTTAGCTGCCATATAATGAAATAAAGTACACTTCAAGAGCTTTCATATGACATATAATTCATCACTGTTGAACAATGTTGAAAAAGTGGGCCCAGCATGACGCATTTAAAAAACGCATAAAAAACCGTTTTCGCGCTGGATTTGAACTTAGCTGCCATAAAATGAAATAAAGTACACTTTAAGAGCTTTCATATGACATATAATTCATCACTGTTGAAAAAAGTTAAACATTTTTAAATAAACGCATAAAACACCGTTTTCGCGCTCGATTTGAACTTAGCTGTCATAGAATGAAATAAAGTACATGTTAAGAGCTTTCATATGACATATAACTCATCACTGTTGAACAAAGTTGAACACTTTTAAAAAAACGCATAAAACACCGTTTTCGCGCTCGATTTGAACTTAGCTGCCATATAATGAAATAAAGTACATGTTAAGAGCTTTTATATGACATATAACTCATATCTGTTGAACAATGTTGAAAAAGTGGGCCCAGCTTGAAGCATTTAAAAAACGCATAAAAAACCGTTTTCGCGCTGGATTTGAACTTAGCTGCCATAGAATGAAATAAAGTACACTTCAAGAGCTTTCATATGACATATAATTCATCACTGTTGAACAATGTTGAAAAAGTGGGCCCAACATGACGCATTTAAAAAACGCATAAAAAACCCTTTTCGCGCTGGATTTGAACTTAGCTGCCATAAAATGAAATAAAGTACACTTGAGGAGCTTTGCTATGACATATAATTCATTACTGTTGAACAATGTTGAACATTTTTAAAAAACGCAAAAAATAACCATTTTTGCGATAGATTTGAACTTAGCTGCCATAGAATGAAATAAAGTATACTTCAAGAGCTTTCATATGACATATAATTCATCACTGTTGAACAATGTTGAAAAAGTGGGCCCAGCATGACGCATTTAAAAAACGCATAAAAAACCGTTTTCGCGCTGGATTTAAACTTAGCTGCCATATAATGAAATAAAGTACACTTCAAGAGCTTTCATATGACATATAATTCATCACTGTTGAACAATGTTGAAAAAGTGGGCCCAGCATGACGCATTTAAAAAACGCATAAAAAACCGTTTTCGAGCTGGATTTGAAATTAGCTGCCATAAAATGAAATAAAGTACACTTTAAGAGCTTTCATATGACATATAATTCATCACTGTTGAAAAAAGTTAAACATTTTTAAATAAACGCATAAAACACCGTTTTCGCGCTCGATTTGAACTTAGCTGTCATAGAATGAAATAAAGTACATGTTAAGAGCTTTCATATGACATATAACTCATCACTGTTGAACAAAGTTGAACACTTTTAAAAAAACGCATAAAACACCGTTTTCGCGCTCGATTTGAACTTAGCTGCCATATAATGAAATAAAGTACATGTTAAGAGCTTTCATATGACATATAACTCATCACTGTTGAACAATGTTGAAAAAGTGGGCCCAAAATGACGCATTTAAAAACGCATAAAACACCGTTTTCGCGCTGGATTTGAACTTAGCTGCCATAGAATGAAATAAAGTACACTTTAAGAGCTTTCATATGACATATATCTCATTACTGTTGAACAAAGTTAAACATTTTTAAATAAACGCATAAAACACCGTTTTCGCGCTCGATTTGAACTTAGCTGCTATAGAATGAAATAAAGTACATGTTAACAGCTTTCATATGACATATATCTCATTACTGTTGAACAAAGTTAAACATTTTTAAATAAACGCATAAAACACCGTTTTCGCGCTCGATTCGAACTTAGCTGCTATAGAATGAAATAAAGTACATGTTAACAGCTTTCATATGACATATATCTCATTACTGTTGAACAAAGTTAAACATTTTTAAATAAACGCATAAAACACCGTTTTCGCGCTCGATTTGAACTTAGCTGCCATAGAATGAAATAAAGTACATGTTAAGAGCTTTCATATGACATATAACTCATCACTGTTGAACAATGTTGAAAAAGTGGGCCCAAAATGACGCATGGTCCTTTAGTCCTGTTTAAAATGAGCCCAAACACGACTACGGTGCTGTAATTTCAAGGTTTGTACTTTTTCTGATGCTCCTGGCTTCAGCATCAGGTCTCTATGTACTTCGGTGTTCCTCATTAACAGTACCGTAAAATGAGGCTACTTTGCCCCGTTTTTTGCTCCAAAGTTTGAAACGTGTGACTGACGTAAAATCCTTCTTTGTTATTGCTTTTGTCAATATTTCGACAGCTTCAGATAACATCCTGGCTCTAATATTTCAATGACAAAAATAGTTGTTTACTTTGATTTTCATTCATTTTTAAAAATTTAATAATGAAGCAATGTTACCCACCCTTTCGGAAACATTGCTCCTACATTTAACTTGTACTAAAACAGGCACATTTTTGAGACGGTAGCAAAGTTAACAGCCTCAGCTGTTAATATGCTCCAAACATAAAGGCAGCAAAGGCAAATAAGGCAGCAAATTTTGTGTTTCTCGTCTTATTTATATGGTTTGAACAAAATAAAACTCTAAATTTATAATGAAGGAACTTTTTTATTTGTACATACTATCAGTTAAATCAGTCTCAGAATCATTTTCTCTTAACAATCTAATAAACTATTAAAACCACAAAAGGCAACATCTATCAAGAATCATGTAAACTTTTAGAAAACAAAAATATTTAGCTTCTTACCACTAAGCACTTACAGCCATGACAAATCACATTTAAAATAAACTAAAAATACCTTGTAAAAACTTAAAATAGGTAGGTAATCGTATACGTCATTTTTCATTAAGTTACTAATAAATAGTCATATTTCTAATTATTTTTGAGATCTTAGATCCCCCAAATTTGATCGAGTTCAGGAACAGTATAAAACTCACGACGACCAATTTTCTTTGGTGCAGATATACATCCCAGAACTTCTTTCCAATTATACTGGATCTCATCCTTTGGTTTTGGCCATTTCCAATATTTGAGAGATCTTTTCATTGAGGATATGTAAGGTCCTTTATCATTCATTTTCGTTATGACACCTGGGAAAATCTCCCCTTCGTACGTGAAAGCTACATATTCTCCTTCGGTCTTAATGAGTGGTTTTAGATTTTTCGTTTTAGAACTTTCGGTGACATTATCCAAATTTGTCTCTTCTTCTAACATCGTCTCCAGCATATCGTTCATTGTTCCGTCGTTTGAAGAGTCATGAAGAGATATTTCACTCTCGGCATATGTACTGTCACTGTGTATTCTCGTATGGCGAGGTACTGAAGTTGAAGCCTGGGCTTCAACTTCAAAACATGGTTCCTCGTTTTCCTTGTCGTCCTGTGGAGTATCTATCAGCTCAGTGACACTTCTTCCCGGAACTATGTTGAGTTTTGTACGTCGTCTTTTCGGGTTAACGCCTCCAGTCCATTCGACTCTCTTTGCTTGAAGTGTTTCCAGAAAAGAATCTTCTGCTGCTGTCTTATCAACAGGTTTAGGCAATCTCTCCAACAAGACATTTGCATCGATCGGATATATCCCACATTTCCTGAAACCGGATTTCAAGTTTTCTTTTCTATTTCCTTCTAAATCGTCAACAAGTCTTTTTAGTAAGACTGGGAAACTGCTCTTTTGAACAGTTTTTTCCCGTATGCCTTGTTCGCAATTTTTCCATGTCGTTAGAATTTTCCGCCATGCAACTTTCATTGGATGAAAGAAGGCGACATCAAGTGGCTGCGTCAAGTGGGTGCTGTTCGGAGGAAGGCACACGAACCTAATGTTATTCTCTTTGCACGCCTTAAGAACATCCACCGAAATATGTGACGATAGATTGTCGCCTATGAGGACTTTAGGGCCTTCCTGTTTTTTGAGCTTTGGCAGGACAAGTGAGAAAAACCAGTCATTGAATATATTCATGTCGAACCAGCCGGAAGGGCTACAATTGTAGCGAGTATTTTTTGGCCCATTTTCTGTCCAAGTATTCCACAGCTGCTTAGATCTGTACACGACGTATGGCGGGAGTAATTCTCCTTCAGCACTTCCAGCAAACATGATCGATGTAGAACTTTTGGATGTATCTCTTATAACTTCGGGGTATTTGGTGCCTCTCCTCGTCAGAATCTTTTTTTGCCCAGGGTCATCACACAAATTCGTTTCGTCATAATTCCATATGTTCTCTGGCGGAACATCTATTACCACCTCTGCCAAATTTTGGATATAATCAGTGAGGGTGTCCCGATCAATGCCAGCTCTACTGCGCTTTATATTAGCAGCAAGCCGCTGTGACAATTCGGCATTCCTTTTCAAAAAACTCGACACCCATTCCGATCCTGGGCAATTATTTTTGAACTTGGAAACTCTCCTCCCAATTCTGTCCAGATAAGATTTTATAACTATGCGCAAATCGAAACTTGTAAGAGGAAAACCTCCTGGTGGCCTTGGTGTTTCTTTGCGTCTTAAAAGTCTTAGTTGATTTATTATAGTCCTTCTTGGAATCCAATATATTTCACTGGCCTTTCTTTGACTAAATTCTTTGTTTTCTATTGCTGCTAGACAATCTCGAAGAGTCTCTTCTGAATAATTTTTATAATTTCTTGAAGGTACTTTCTTAACATATTTACGTGGCATATTTCCTAAAAAAAAACTATTTGAATTCACTATGCGCCATGTAACAGTTACAATATTAAATATTCAAAAACAAAATTTGTAACTTTGCTCCAGGAGCAAAATATCCCCAAACGTGGTGCAAAGTAGGAACGTGAAAGTAAAAGAGGTTAGAATCTCAAATAAATCGACACATCAACTAAATATTACCTGATAACGTTAGCTAATTACATACCCGATTACATTAAACCCTCCTTACCTCAAATATCCAAGTAGATTCGTCATGGAGGTGGCTTTTGCAGACTATTTTTTTTTTAACAAAACACTATCTACAAAACAATGGCTGCTATCAAAGAAAAGAAATGGCTTAAACCCACTGACATAGAGGTCAGTGCTTAAACCGGAAGTGCATATTTAGTATTGCCAACCTTATAAAACATTGATCGGATGCGTTCAAAAATATTTAAATTTCCTTGGAGTTTTAGAGATTTGATCGAAATAATCTTTTTTTAAATTTGGTGCATGTTTACCTTCACGGAGCAAAGTAGCCTCATTTTACGGTACACAGAAAAACAAAATCGAACTTTTTTTTGTTGCATGCAATTTTTCTACTGTTGTTTACTAATTTGGGTGCGCTGATTTCGAATCTACAGATATCAGATTTTTTGTAGCAGCTCTAGTTAGTGAGATACAGGTACCGTCTTGAATTTACTTGAGCAGTCGATAATTTCTATCAATAGCAGTGTAACTAAACTAGTTTCTGTATAAATTTTATTATGTCTTCCTCAAGAAGGACGTGTTTAAACAGCCCTGTCTGTTTTTGTGTTATTTGTGGAGAATATATGTTCAAAAAATTCCGTTTGAACGTGTCGGACTTCGTGAAAAATACATACTTTGACTACTTTGGGTTTTTTTTAAACTATTCTGCCAATAATTTGGTCAGAACTAATGACATTAATCATCATTTAAATTACAAATTAAGACAATAGAGGCAACCTCTTGCAAAAATATTAAGTCAAATGAAAGTGTAAAAAAATTAAATAATATCAATCTGGTGCATCAAAATATTCAAGGATTTTTAAACAAAGACTTAGAAGTAGAATTATTCCTGAATTGTAACAATATAGATATTCTTTGTTTGACAGAACATTGGCTTAAAAGCCACCAGTTCATTTTTACCGACTTCACAAAAAGGAGGAGGTACTATGTTCGGATGTTTGTGTTTTTTTTTTTTTTTTTTTTTGTATGTTTTTTCATCGATTACTCCGCCAATTGTCGACGGATTTTCAAAATTCTTTTTTTTCAATTTTAGTAATCACCAGGTTGGTAGTTCATTCAGCAGAGTAAATGCTATACATGGTGGCTCATTAATTTTAATAAATAACCAGCTTAAGTTTAAGGACCGAAAGGATATTGTGAGCCTCTCTGTTGAGCGAACAATTGAAATAGCCTGTATAGAATTGGAGCAGTTCATTATATTAAGTGTGTACAGACCACCTTCAGGATTGTATGATTGTTTTGAAAAAGTTATGGATGAAGTGTTGCACAAAATCTGTAATACAAAGAAGTCTATCATCAGTTGTGGTGATTTTAATGTTAATTTGTTAGAAAATTCTGGGTTAAGTACTAAAATTGTAAGTTTGTTTCAGTCATACAATCTTGCTAACCAATTTTTGGAGCCCACTAGAATAACTCCTACTAGTGCCACATGCCTAGATAACATTTATACAGATGTTATACCGACCCACAAAGAAATTATTAACCTAATAGACTCGGATCATTGTGGACAATTGATCAGTATTCCAAATCACAACAAAAAAGTAACTAAAAAAGATATCACTGTTAACCCAAAAACAACTAATCGCTTGGAAACATTTAAAACTAAACTCTTGGGTAAATTACCAATTTTGTTCACTAATGATGACCCTAATCAACAATATAATGATTTTTTTAATATGTATTGCACACAATTTGATAACACTTTTATTCCAAAAACATTATCGGTTAATAGTAACGCTTCCTTCAGTGACTGGGCCACCATTGGTATACATAAAAGTAGAAAACGGCTTTATGAATTATATGAAGAACGGATTTGTATAAACACTGCTGATTTTAATTTATTAATTTATTAATTTATCAAAAATATTTAAAAAAGTTTGTAGTATTGCCAAGTCACGTTATTTGAGTTCAAAAATTAAAAATAGTAGTAACATTATTAAAACGACTTGGAATGTCATTAATAGCGAAACGGGAAGGTCATGCACCCGAAGTAGTGACTACAGCCTTGCTATTGATGACAATATAATTAAATCAGATTCTCAAGTCACCGCGGCCTTTGAAAATTTCTTTGCAGAGATTCCAGTATCAACTACTAAATCTCTTAACTCATCACCCGCTGCCGCAGAGTCTTTGCTTAAAGAAAACGTTACAGTTTGTGATTCTGAATTTCACTTTGAATATATAACCTGTAACGATATAATTAAAACCTTTCACACGTTAAATATTAAAAAGACCGCAGATCTATGGGGTAATTCTGTGGATGTTGCTAAGTCGATTATAAACATTGTAGCACCTACTTTAGCTGTTATATTTAATAATTGTATTGACCGTGGTGAGTTTCCTGATCTTATGAAAAACAGTAAAATAATACCGTTGTTTAAATCGGGTAGTACATCAGACCCTACTAATTATAGACCTATTTCAGTACTACCTACCTTTAGTAAAATTTATGAAAAACTTATTTTAAATCAATTGCAAAGATTTTTTTATAAAAATAAATTACTGCATAACAAACAGTTCGGTTTTACAAGGGGTCGTTCGACTACTGATGCCGGAGTTGAACTTTTAGGACATATTTATAATCATTCATTTATTCTTTTGCGATTTGTCCAAGGCATTCGATTGTGTTCTTCATGCAACATTAATCAGGAAACTGCACCACTACGGAATCCGGAACGCCTCTCTGGATCTTCTTACTTCTTACTTGAGTGATAGGATTCAGAGAGTTGATGTTAACGGAAAAAGGTCACCCGGATCTGTAGTAAGAATGGGGGTCCCCCAGGGCTCAATTCTTGGTCCTTTCTTGTTCCTTATTTATATTAATGATTTGCCGTACCTCATAAAGGATAATCATGATATAGTGTTGTTTGCAGATGACACTTCTCTTTTGTTTAAAATCAAACGTCAGCAGCTGGTTACTGACAATGTAAATAACGCCCTTGCAAAAGTAGTTAACTGGTTTAATGTCAATAACCTACTTCTTAACGGAAAAAAAACGAAATGTATTAAGTTTACGATACCCCACGTTAGACAAGTAGAAACTAGTGTTCTCATTAAGGATGAAGAGTTAAAACCCGAAGATAGCACAGTATTCTTAGGCATAACGTTGGATGCCAAGCTTCAATGGGGCCCCCATATAGATAAATTGTCAAAAAAGCTTAGCTCTGCAGCATACGCCGTTAGGAAAATTCGTGATTTGACTAATTTAGAGACAGCCCGTTTAGTTTACTTTAGTTATTTTCATAGTGTGATGTCGTACGGTATTCTGTTGTGGGGAAATGCCGCCGATATTCAGACAATTTTTATTTTACAAAAAAGGGCAATTCGTTCCATTTATAAATTAAGTCCCAGACACTCCCTCAGAGACAAATTTAAAGAGATTAATATAATGACTGTGCCTTCTCAGTACATTTATGATAATCTTTTGTATGCACATAAAAATATTAATCTGTTTAAAAAATACAGTGATATCCATAATATAAATACTAGGAACAAACACAAATTTGTTGTTCCTACAACAAGGCTCAAGAAAATAGGTGGCTCGTTTAGATGTCAATGTATACGTTTTTATAATAAACTTCCTAGCCACATTCAAGAACTAAGCCTTAATAAATTCAAATCTTTTATAAAGCGAAAACTATGCCAGAAAGCCTATTATACTGTAAAAGACTATATTGAGGACAAAAAGGCTTGGGATTGAGCTGCTCCTGGTGGAGCAGCTGGTTTAGACAGTGAATGTTATTTTGCTATTTTACACTTTAATATATATTTTTTTAAGTATCTATTTACTTAAACAATGACATGTACATTTACGGCATAAAGTATTATATTATTTTAATTATTGTGAATGTGAGGACTATGTGGGTCATTGTTTTCATTTTAATCATGGTCTGGCAGTTTGAGTAGTTTATGCGGCCTACCCAAATGTCCTATCTTTGGTATTGTTCGTCGAATCGTTGAGCTCCTTAAGTTCTGAGTTGAGCTGCACGGTTACTGACAAATGCGTGCACTGACTGGACAGGTCCACTCAATCTGTGTGGTTCTTTCCTCAAAAGATCATTTCAGACACTAATCTACATGGTCCTCAAAGATTATGTCCGGATTTTTTTATATACACATTGACATTGATGAATTTTATTTAGACAATGACATGAATATTTACTTTGTAAAGTATTTTTATTTTTCATTATATATTGTGAATGTGAGGACTATGTGGGTCATTTTTTATCTGTTTTCCTTCTTAGTTTTAATCATGATCTGGCAGTTTGAGTAATTTACGCGGCCTACCCAAATGTCCTTTCTTTGGTATTGTTCGTCGAATCGTTGAGCTCCTCAATTTCTGAGTTGAGCTGCACGATTTTTGACAAATGCGTGCACTGATTGGACAGGTCCGCTCAATCTGTGTGGTTCTTTCCTCAAAAGACCATTTCAGACATCAATCTACATGGTCTTCACACGATCTGACCAAGATTTTGTCTGGACTTTAAAAGAGACTGTGACCTCTGAGTTTGTTTCGGCCTTTCTTCTCAGAGTAGTCAGATAGGAAAGGCCGACCACATCTAGTTTAAAAAATATGATGACGTGTAAAAGTGTTTGTAAAAACCTACTTACAGAAAATAAATCATTTATCATTTATCATTTCCTTTGCCGACTAACGCCAAGCCCCTGGATACCTAGTTTGGTATGTAAAACTTGTGTTGAGTCTTTGAGATTATGGGCAAACAAAAAAAGACCCTCTTTTAAGTACAAAGCTCCTATGATCTGGCGTGAACCATCCAATCATCACGATGACTGTTATTTCTGTGTTACGAAAATCATAGGAATAAACCATAAAAATTGTTCGAAGTGGGTGTATCCCAACTTAAAATCTGCTATAAGACCAGTCTTGAATACTAGTGACACACCAGTACCACAGCAGCCATGTACAGACTGCAGCACATCAATGTAAACTCTATACATATCTATAACTACGACGCGCTGTATAGTGTTAGAAAGAAAGTATCCTTGGTATGATTGGTGGAGTTTTCAACGTTTCTAAAATCACCCAATCGCAACCATACTAATAATTGGCAGCCAATTATCATGTTCATGACTACTAAAAAAAAAACCAAGGCGAGGGTGGATGAATAAAAAGAAATGTCGCGCATCAGTAACATTTTAAAGTTGTCTACTGTTAATATCTAAATTCCATGATTCATTATCTAAATAGCTGGTTGTGATTGTGCGATAATGAACTTTATGAAAATGTGTCATATGGTTTAAATTCTTTAGAATATTGCGCGTATCATCCCAACTAAGGTCGAATTTCAAAACATATTACAAGAGTTGGGTTGGTCTCATGGTCACTAAGGCAGCTCGATAATCATCGTTATCTGCGTTCGAAACCAGGAGAAACATAAATACAGCTTTTTGTTAGCAATGTTTTGTTTTTAATTAAATATTATGTTTTTTTTTTCTTTTTTTTTTAACGAACGAAGTCGGGAAATATCTTTTTAAATGGGTAGTTTGTATAGAAATGAAACAAAATCATTGCAAGTAATAAAAATGTTTATTATTTCATTAAAGTAAGATAAAGTAACTAAATGCTCATAGTTCAAAATTATTACATTTTATAATATCATATCCAAACCTAACCATTTATAAACATTTAAAAATAGTCATTGCTAATGCTTGGAAGTTTGTTATCGATTGTTGTTGTTGTTATGTTTTACAGATTTATAGCTAAGTATAATTATGTGTAGTGAATCAACATGTTATTTAAATAGAAAAATGCATTTCCATTTATAACAATAACATCACCACATAATCTGCAACATTAGCCATTAATGGTTTAGCATTAATTCAATTGAGCATTTACTTACATAGTGTGTTTTAAAATACTTATAAGTAGATTAGTTAGTAGCGGAGTGGCGCACCGTCTTCTTCTTTAGCTTGTGTAAGCGGCTACGCATACCGCACACCATGTTCCAACACAAATCTTTTCCTCTCATGTGCTCCCATGTCGATGACACGATCTCAGCCAAATTGTTTTTATTTCGCACTTCGGATTTGTCCCAATTTAAAAAGATTTGACCCCATAGGTTTTCTATAAGTATGGTTCAAATCGGGAGTTTTAGTTGGCCAGTAAATAATAGTTAAACCTTCTTGAGCAGCTAACCAATTCTTCACAATGCCTGCACGGTGGATCGGGCAGTTATCTTGCACGAAGTAAATATCAGTATTAGGATAGATAAGCAATTCGCACAGTCGGCAGCATGACGTCACGCAGAATCTCCAAATACTGACTAATATTATAGACAACATCCAGCCAGCAATGTTTTGTATAGTCATTAAGTTGCGACATGACGCTTTGATTTCACCAAATTCATTAAAACCTTTACAGTCAACATCTTCAGAACATCCAGATGAGTGCAGCCAACAAACCAATAATGACGACTGTAGTAGCGACAGTGATTTTGATTGCTTCGGTTATCCCCGACCACTAAATCAAGATGATTTAAATGACTTGATCAGAGACCTTGGACTGTCTAAGACTGCATCAGAAATTCTTGCTTCCCGATTAAATGAAAGTTTGTTGACAAACGAAACGAAGATATCGTACTACCGTAACAGGGAAAAGGATTTACTCTAAAGAAGACAATTTTGTGTTTTGTTCTGATATTCCGGACCTTATGACTGCTATGGGATTAAAACAGTATGATCCAAGTGAATGGCGTTTGTTCATAGATTCGTCAAAACGAAGTCTTAAATGTGTACTTTTGCATAATGGTAACAAACTAGGTTCTTTACCTATTGCTCATTCTACAAAAGTTAAAGAAGAATATCCAACTAACACCTCCGTTTCAAAGCAGGCGCGCCTGCGCCTGACGGGCGCCTCGGGACTCAAGTAGTGCGTGTGCTGGCGCACTCACACATGCAAAATTTAGCTCAGGAGTAGAAATATCGACGATGGTACTATTGACCCATGTTACTATTGTACCCGGTCTACCCTTTAAAGCTGTATGCGCCCGTCTTCAAGCTTTGTCAGAAATATGGTACACTCTTCAGGGGTTAGTGGCATGTTTTTAATTGAATTTGATCAGAATATTGCATTTCTGCAGAAGAAATGCCATATTCATAAACAGAAACAAAAGTAAAACAAATGTAAAATGTGAATGCAAAAAATCGGCTTTATTTTTTATTTATGCACTGACCTGTATTATACAAGTGTTTAATAAAGGTCAGTGTTTTAATACAATCGCCACAATATATGTAATGAAATAAAAATTAGGTTTTTATTTTAAAAGGATTCCTCAAATACAGTCATCGCTGTGATCTGTGAATACCACTGACCTCTATAATACAGTACTTGTATTATAGAGGTCAGTGGTGAATACCTACCCATTACAACGTATAGTGTCACTTGCGGCCAGCAATTCGGAATTACAACTTAATTCAGTGTCCGGAATTCCCCCACTTTCTTCTTATTAAGAATTTTACAATTATTTTATTTATTTAATCTATAGTTAATTTAAATTTCAGGCTCAATAGTCCGGTCGTAATTACATCCACGAACTGCTGAGACGAAAAGCCTCACCAGTCCGGTGACCGGACCAAAGAAACCGAACTACCGAGAACAAATCTACCTGAGAAATCTCATATTCGTGCCCAATATGAGAATTTGTTATGTCAAAACAAGTGTAAAACTGCGTTATTGAAAAAGAGTTTCTTTGGTATTGCTCCAAATATTTATAATAAAATACCAGATATTGTTAAATCTATGCCTCTAAATAAATTTAAAAAGTCTCTTCAGGGGTTATTACTGGACAAGTGCTATTACAGCGTAGATGAATTTTTAAATGATATTTTGCTAGTATAGAATTCTGATTGTGCGTATTCATGTTATTTTTTTTTAATTTATATTTTGACATTGTATTTTGATTTAAATTTTGACGTTGTAATTTCAATTTAATTTTGACATTGTAATTTTCTTCTTTTTCTTTCTCTTTTTGTTTTTTTTTTTGTCTAGTGCAACAAATTTTGTATGCCATAAATGGCAAAACATATGGCATAATTATAAGACCTTCATACTGTACTCATGTTTTACAAAATAAACATTATCTTATCTTATCTAATTAATCAGATGCGGATTGTTATGACGCGGAAAAAGGACCGAAGTACGTAATAGTTAGTATGTAGTGTAGTAGTTGTATTATAATTAGTCCATGCACTGGCCTGTATTATACAAGTGTTTAAATAGAGGTCAGTGTTTTAATACAATCGCCACAATATTTGTAATTAAATAAAAATTAGGTTTTTATTTTAAAAGGATTCCTCAAATAGAGTCATCGCTGTGATCTGTGAATACATACATTACAACACAACCATTACAACGTATAGTGTCACTTGCGGCCAGCAATTCGGAATTACAACTTAATTCAGTGTCCGGAATTCCCCCACTTTCTTCTTATTAAGAATTTTACAATTATTTTATTTATTTAATCTATTATATTTAATCTGGAAAGATTGACATTGATCACTATCAAACCTACCTGACTGACAACGCACAGCCTAAACGGCTGGGTCTCGAAGCACGAAATTTAGCACAAGGCGAAAGTCAGCAGTAAGGAAGAGAAAATTCATTTCCTAAAAGGGTTAAATAGGGAATGCAAATGTGTATGGAAGTTCGTCATTATTTTTACTGGCGGGAAATCCCAATGAGCACACGGCTTGTCAATAAAAAATTGGAAAATGACTGCACCTGAAGCCATCATTATCTGCCTAGCTGTTCCCAGGCTCTCATTTACCCATTTCTCAACTTTTGGCAAGCGGTGACTAAAACTCCACGGTGTCCTCCTCTGCCGCTTACGGCGGGAACACGGGCACGCGTTAGCACTCATCCGTGAGCCTGCCGCGCTGTCCGTCAGCGGACCCTCCTCTGGGGAGTACTCCCCATCACCGGCGCACCAGAACACATATAGCAAGCCGTGACCACCCCAGGGACCAAACCAGCACATGGGCGCCAAACGACCCCGTGTCTGGGCACCCCTGGTCCCCCTGTGACGGGTCAGGTCATTGGCGCCGCCGCCTGCCAATTTTAGGCCGCAGAGCTCCTTCTCCCCTGCGGCCCCACAGCGTCCGCCATCAGACGGTGGCGACCCCGTCAAGGCCGCGGAAGGTTGGGAGAGCGGCGCACCGCAATATCGGCACTCCTCTCCCGCCGCAGCCTCCAACCATCAGTCGCGATGCCTCCCCATACGACATCGCGGCCCGCCTCAGTTGCGATGTCGCCCAAGCGGCACCGTAACCTACTTGTTGGCCGCTACGTCATCGGCAGGCAAAAGCCTTGACGAGCGGCCCCTCCTAGGGTTCCTTTTCGCTTCAGCGTGGGTGACCAAGCTACGGCTACTGAGCCCCCCCGCC
Organism: Mesoligia furuncula; assembly: GCA_916614155.1. Lineage (NCBI taxonomy): Eukaryota > Metazoa > Arthropoda > Insecta > Lepidoptera > Noctuidae > Mesoligia > Mesoligia furuncula. Next base: position 1,311,194 of record OU744806.1, read on the forward strand.
TCGACAATGCTCCCCAGGGGGGGTCGGCACAGCAACCTGTGCTTAGCTTTCGACAAACATGGCCGGTCCACTGCAACTTCAGCTTGCTAACCCTGCAAGCATTGTTGGCGACTCCCGTTCTTTGTGGATGATCTAACCTTCGGATCTTATCCTTCAAAGAAACCCCAAGCATTGCTCGCTCGATAGCACACTGAGCGACCTTGTATTTGTGGACCAACCCGACTCTCACGTGTCCACGTTTCGGCACCGTATACATATGTCAGAACAGGCAGGACGCGCTGGTTGAAGACCGCTTGCATAAATGTAACCTATTCACTCCAGGCTTAAAGACTCCTAGGTTATAGCTATCGGAAACAGTCTCCGGCAGGGAGTTCTACTTCTTGTCTGTACCTACGCACAATGACGTTTTGTGCGTAGTGCGTACGGATGGTAAGTCCACCATGAGTAATCTGAATTATATACGGTTATTTAAATGCAATCATAATGGTATTTAAATTTTCCAAAAGCCTTGAATAATTCCTTTGTTCTCTTACAACTTTACGTCTCGTGTAATTTTATTGTTTGTTGCGTCATATATCAAATCATAATGTTGATAGATGACGCTAAAGTTCTTCATACTGATCTACTGACCGAATGAAAATGAGTGGGTATTCCATAATAATAATAATAAACCAATTATTTTCAGGTAACAAAGACCCATAGATATGTACATACCTACTCATAGTTATTTATTTATCAACAATATCTAATATCCAATGATATTTTAGTAAAATATCATTGCTAATATCTGAATGTTCACGTCATTCCTCAATTACTATACCTACTACTCAATACAATAAACGCGCGCCTGTGATGTAGGATACCTAAACCATAGTTATTTTGTGCCTAAACTGAAACGAAGCAGAAGGATCGGAGCAGGGTACATAAGTGTAGGTATTTTCACAAATAACCTGCAGACTGGTGCCGTATGTTAATTCCTTGTTATAACTTTACTTGTTGCACCGACCGCGGGGCCTAAAAAGGCCACTTTGGCAGAATCATAAAAGGATAATATAATGGACAGTTAACCGTTAAGTTAATCGTATCAAATACCATTGGTGAAGCATTTTTCAGTTATTTTTTTTGTCTGTGCTAAAATACCAATCAATCCGATCCAAATTCAATCCCAACCTCTTTGATTATACTTACGTAGTGCAGCGAAATAAATAAAAAAACACGGACTGTCTTCGCCATATTACGATTCATAATTTTATCCTTTTATGATTCTCCAAAGTGGCCTTTTTAGGCCCCCGCAACCTCGTCCGCGTAGAAACACGCTAAAACAAACATGTTCTTTTTTGTTTCATCATAAATTTAACCCATATCGTCTGCGAAGTTTCATTAACAAATTTTTAATTTGACGCCTTGTAAACATTTGGGCAAAAACACTTAGGAGCTACCAGATCATTAACAACTAGGTGTCTTGAAATTATGGAATATTGGAATTATAAAAAAAAAATTCGTAAAACCCGGTTGCAACAAAAAAAGTTGAAAACACGATCACTTTTCAAGCAATCCTCTGCAGTTGGTAGCTATGCTAAAATAACAGCATCAGGCTGCTTGAAAAGTGATCGTCTTTTAAACTTTTTAGTTTTTTTCTACCTTTTGTGTGTTATATTTTTTGGAATCCGCCTTCTCAAGCCCAGAATAGACACCCCAAATGGTCATCGTGGCAATAAAAATGTTTGTTTCAAGACATTACTTATTGACGTCTTTAATCGCCATTTTGATATTATAAAAACAAAACCTAGCCTTTATTTAGCCTAGACTAGGTTTTGATCGCCAGAAATTTTTGCAATTTGATTCTTTATCTGAAACAAATGAGCAAATACTGATAAAAAATATAATATAAGTAGGTACTTAAACTTATATATTTTTTTTATTTTCTTCAATTTTTATTACATAAAAAACTTTAATAATTTATTAATACGACAAAAATATATACACTGGATAAACTTATTATTATTATATCCTTATGTACAAGTCATATTTTTTTTTAATATTAGAATATCAAAATTGGTAGCAAGGGCTTGATTCAGAAAGCGGTACTTCGGCTTGCTGCCCAACAAGAGCCTCCTCAGGTGTTGGTTTGGTTCCTTATAATTAAGTTGTCATAACTTATGTCTTGTTCATTTATTCCATCCACGGTAGCATTATTGTAGTTGATAACGGTTTCTTTGTGTTGATCCGTAACGAGGATAGCTCTGAGGATGCTATCACTAGGCAGATCCTCAAACATTGTAGCGACTGACTTCATCAGATTTTTAAACTTTGTCGCCTGTTCATGTGATAACCGCTGTCCAGCATTTGAATTGTGTTCGAATACGTTTTGAATACATACATCAGTGCAGTTCAAATAATTTTGTATCATAAGCTGCGATGTGCGTTTCAATGTGTTTTTATACAACGTATATTCCTTAGGGAAGTTGTCGATATCTGTAAAAGCTCTCCTCGGAATGGGACGTCCAGTAAAAGGCGCTACGATATTTTCTTCAAAGTTAAATTCGCTGTAGTATTTAAAGAACCCGCCCAGCAGTTGATGTAGATTATCTGTATTCATTGAACTGTACGACAGCTGGTTGAAGCCCATATCCCAGCTGTCGATAAAGTTACTTTTCGAATCCACTTGTAACACGTAAACAGGAGGCGCCATGTTCTTTTGTTGTAAATAAAATATTATTATCAAGTACAATCCATAATTTTGTAGTGCGTCAGTTACATGACCGGTCAATCCGTGGATTTCGAACCAGTATTTCAGAAAGTTTGCCAATGGCAGGAACCTCTCATCTAAATTGAAGTAGTATTTAACAACCTCGCTTTCATAGACCCCTGCCTCACCGTTCCTAAAGACGAGGTCCACTGCCCGCTGCGTGGGGATGTGGTAGAACGAGCACCGTGCGTATCTAGGCTTCACCATGCCTATTACATCTGAATACAGTGCAGGCTGTTCCATAAATAACTTTTCTACTTCCTGTAACAAGTATGAATCTCCTGAAGAATTAATGTTTCCTAGTTGTAAGCTGAGGTCAACGTCGCTGTTTATTGCACCTAAACCTGTGGTTAATGACCCGAAGGGAGTCAATTTGAAACCTGTAAACAACAATAAAAACGTTAGATATAGCTTGACTTTTAAAATTATTTTTGATCAAATTATGAGCCACGGCAGGGGTCTATCTAAAATGGTGGCAAACGAGCACACTTTTGAGTCGCGCGTTGATGTCTTTTAGAAGTCTCGTTCTTGTATTCTAATGCTTCTATTCCTTTCTTTCCCTTTGTATGTTTATCGTAAAAAAAATAGAGCTGTTACCTTTAATAGCTGAAAGTTGATATCGAAAATAATAATATTAAAATTAATACAATTTTTATTCAATTCACTTAGATACTGTAATAAAATACCTATCTACTTTTAACCGACTTCAAAAAAAGGAGGAGGTTCTCAGTTCGTCAGTATTTCTTTATGTATGTTCCGGGATTTTTTTGTTCGCTCTCTCCCCGACCGGAACCGATCGGTCCAGGTTAATTTTTATGTCGTCAGGCACCGCTGGGACCGATCGGTCCCAGTGCGGTCGAGCGATTTTACACCCAATTATTACGAAGCCACAGATAACAACAAATTGGTACAACTTTCACTTGGATTCGCTACAATTTCGTGGAAGACGGTCATAAAATCATACGTCATAGTGAATTTATTTTAATGTTCTATTTGTTGTTTTGTATAGTAAATATTTTTCATTTTGTAGTTTTTGAGGGCGGTGGTCTTTGATGTAAAAAAAGTTTTTTTCATCTCTGTGACATACGTTTTTGTATTTTGAAATTTATTACCGATTATTTTATAAGATCGGTTTTAAAATCTCTGATTGGGTATAATTTATTCCCGGATATTAGTTTTCATCAATTTGAAATAGAAACAACAAATCGTTTAATTGAATTAGCAAGATGCATAATTCAATAACATGTAGACGCCCGTTTATAATTTTTTACATAGAACAATCAGGACCCTAAAACTTTAATCCGTAAAACAAATTAATCAAAATTAATTCATTTTAAAAATCTATAATAACAGGATACATGTTTTTTTTGTAACTGATTGATTTTGATTAAATATTATTTCTATGATTTTAATTGAGTATTTTTCATAATGTTAAAATCCATTTAATCGATATCGACTATTTTCCCTTAATGAAGCAGAGCAGCCCTAACGATGGGCATACCTACAAGAACTGACCAATTGCAGCCGCACGTTCTTCCTCATCCCCCGGCCCGCGGTACTGAATCGTGTGCTTCGAAGAAATCGGCCTACACGCTCTCTAGTGAAGTGGATCACTAACAAATAAAATTCAAAGTCCTGACTGACTGATACCGAAGCCTACCTCTGGTCCTGAGACATGAAATTTGGAGGGTATTTTCTTTGTGAAGAGTAGGTATCCACTAAGAAAGGGTTTTTAGAAATTCCACCCCTAAGAGGGTGAGGGTGACGCGGACGAAGTCGCGGGTAGAAGCTAGTCACTAGTAAAGGTCATTAGTCGACAACGCTGTCGATACACCGTCTGTGGGGAATCCCCGCAACGGGCGTAGCGACCAATGAAATTCATCGGTCAGTAAAAAGCGTCCGGAGACTCACAGCCAATGAAAATAAGCCTTCAAAGCAACTGTCAAACGTGCGCTGCTGGTTCTGCGTATACCGCAATCGTTCCCGGGATATCGACTAATGAAAATGGTTCCCCGAATACGAGCCCTATGGCATGCTTTACAGAAATCTCCAGCACCCCAAGTGCGGGCCATATCGACTAATGCAAAGGGTTCCCTGCATGTGAGCTTTATGGCCTTGTCTGTGTGGTGCCGGACTTAAAGAATAGCACCACCCCATACTTCCCGAGGGTGTCGTAAAAGGGAGAATGGGCAGCAGCGTTCCCTATGTATTCCACCACCATACTATACTGCGATCGCCAACCCGTCTGCCAAGCGTGGCGATTATGGCAAACCCCCCCCAACTTGGGGGAGGCCTATGTCCAGCAGTGGACGTCTTTCGGCTGAAATGATAATGATGATGAGCCTTATGGCATAAGTTACAATAATCTCCCGCACCCCGCATACGAGCCGTATCGACGAATGAAAATGAGCTTTTCACGAGGTTTAAGGGCAGAGGTAAAAATTAAATGAGAGATTGCGATGTTTTGAATTGTGAAAACATGTTTCAGTGATATGTTGCACATTGTATTCACCTTGCCATCGTTGGTTGAGCGTGGTCCGCACATCGTCCAGCACTCGAGTTGAAATGTTAGCAATATCTTGCTCGGACAACATCTGCTTGTGCAGTATGTGCTGCAGCTGGGAGTCGAAGTCCCCCGACAGACACAGCGGCGTGCACAGCACCCCGCTCCAAGCGTGTGCCAACATTGCCACCGTTGACACTTGAAGTAAACATAACATATTTTAAGAGAATCGTGACACGCTAGGTGTAGATGCTGGTTGTTTTTTTTTTAATTTATAAATAAATAAAAACTAAACTATCTTTGTTAACTACAATTTCTTAAGTTCTGCAAAGTTAAGCTTATTTTAAACTTCTGCGCCAGTAAGAACCCCTCATTTAATTGAAGGTGAAGGCCACCTCTAGAGATTTCTCCCAGTCATTCGCTGTGTTCATCCACTGTTCGCCAATCCCGGTCGACCTCTTTTCCTAGTGCCTGATGGCCCGTTCCAAGACGTTAGTCTGTGAGTCCATCGGTTATCTGTCAACCTAGCTACATGACCAGCCCAGGCAGAGCCACTTTAATTTTTTACAGTGGCACAGAGCGTCAGTAACCTTTGTCTTGTTCCTAATATATTTAATTCTTTTGATTTTTCATTGGATTTTTTTTGGGTTGTGTTCCGTACCCAAAGGGTAAAAACGGAACCCAATTACTAAGACTTCGCTGTCCGTCCGTACTAAAAACAGAATAAAATAAATATTTAAGGGGGGCTCCCATACAACAAACGTGTTCTTTTCGGCGTTTTTGCCTTGTGGTACGGAACCCTTCGCGTGCGAGTCCAACTCGCACTCGGCCAGTTTTTAATAAACTTCTCTCCATACTACTTTGACTCGATCTAATTTATGATTTCATTCGATATGTGAACTTCCAAGTTTGGCTAGCGTAGGTTAATGATGGGAGGATCTTTTATGTATACAGAGTCAAATTAAATTAGCTAGCGAAACTCCACAGTTGTCATGGATATTTATTTATTTATTTAAACTTTTCGCACAAAAAGGTACAGACGCCAGAACATTAAGATACCCGAAACTGACAAATTTTCCCAATCAACTTTGAACCTTAATCTTAAGAGACAAAGTTCAAAATCTATTAAAGAAATTTGACAGATTGTAGTAGCTTGATGTGCTGGCATCTGTACAAAGGCGTACTTAATACCTTAGGCATTCTCTACCAGTCAACCAAGGGTGGTGAAGAGATTGGATGGCAGGTGGTGGTAGGTGGATATCTATTCTAAAAATTATAAAACAAAAATTAGATTTGATGATTATTTAGGAGTAAACGACCGCAGACGTGTGTAGTTACTTGAAATCAAACATTAGTTTAAAAATCTGTTTTTTTTTGTGTAACTTCTCATGCGTGACGGGTATCTATATATCTTTACACTATAACTAATTTATTTGGACCTTGTACGATTTACTTGCAACTAATCTGATCTGATTGATCAAACTCATGAAGTTTTGAAAGTCTCACCTATTAAATAAGACATGTTAATTCCAATCACGTTAACCTGCGCACAACTACCATTGTGTTACGTTATAACAAAACAAGGTATCTTTCAGAACATGTAGGTACTCCTATTTATATGTAACGTTACAGTTCATTAACATGGTCATGTTAATTGCTAATTTGAATTAACCGCTGATAGTAATGCAATAATGCATTTAGGATTGTGGTGGGGCTGCCTCGGTTCTGCAGCGCCTCGGGCATGTTCGCGGAGGAGCGCACCGCCTGTTTTTACGCAACTATGCGCAGGCGGAGCATCTCTCTGGTGCGCAGAGTACGGGCCAGCTCCAACACAGTCCTGGCGATGATTGCTGACAGGCTGGACTGCCCTTATATGCTGCATTGCTGCAGCAGGCATGTTCAGGCGAGGCCGTTTAGCAGGCGTTATTAATCTTGGGAGTGTGTTTTTGTATGTGTTAGAATAGGTATGGTAATTTTATAATTTTTATTTTAATGCTATCTTATTTTATTTTTATTTTTTGACATTGAGTATGAATTTTATTATCCCCGCCGCCGTATCTCTACGTTGACGCCGTGGTGGGGCTTGCGCGCTCCGACTCTAGGCCTATGCTGGAAGAGTTTACTTTGCTGGAACAGGTCTAAGGTGAGGAGCCAGACCAAGAGAGATACAGAAATCCGCAGGGCAGCATGTGGCGGCCTGTTGGGCAGTAGCGACCCCACGGACCCTATCTTCAGGGAGAAGTCTTGTTCCTCACCTCTGGCTTGCCTTTATTGGCCGGCTGGAGTGAACAATGACGAGGAACAGAGCTCCCACCTCATTCTTGCCTTTATTTTCCGGCTTGAGTGGAGATTCGCAAGAGCAAACGTGCTCGGAGGAAGGAAGTATTCCAGTAAGATGCTGGTAGGGATCTTGACCGTACTTCCGGGATTGTCCTGATAGCCGTGAAATACCTCTCCACTTCTCATAAGCACTTCAGGACATGTTGCCCCCTTGTTGCTACGTCACTATGTGCTAGCGACCGTTTCCGGGGGCCCATTATTGAGTGTGCAAGTCACCCCCTGCCATTTTATCCGTGTGTATATAAAACATTGATCAGGCTGGGGTCATAGTTATTCCATAGTTCTTGGTAACCAGTCCACTTTAGCCACCCAAACCCATAGTCCAACTTTTTATATTTCCATATCCTGCAATAGTCCTACACCAACCGGGGGTTATCCTTGGGTGCACTTGCATAGCGCATACAGGGATAATCGTCGGTTGGTGCCGCATTTCATTAAAATTTCCTAAGGGGCCACTGCGAGTTGGCTTCGGCCCCTCGTACGCCTTCCAAAGGATCGGGACCCCAAGGTTCCGAGATATATAAATTATAATAATAATAATTCATTTATTTCGGGTAACTAGAATTATTATTATTATAGTCATACAGAATGTTTATTAACCGCGCGGCGACGCGGCTCTGCCTGCATTCCAAGGTGCTAATGTAATAAATATAAAGCCCATGGGCGTGAGGGCAGACCGGCAGACGTCGTTGACGGTTGTGTTCATTTGTGTTTTTTTACAGCTTCTTCGATTCGAAGCGATTTATTACTAACTTACAGTAGGTAGCCAGAATTATAATTTTTAGGTAGTACCTACCTATCTATATTTTAAGTAGAAATATAGATTCGTTTTTAATTTCATTATTATTTTCATATTAGAATTGTTTTCTTTGTTTATTTAATTACAGGATTGTATTTTTAGTTAGTTAGGTGTAGGTTGTATTTGTAAGTATTAGGGAAGTACCTACCTAAATAGATTCGTTATTGTTTTCATTATTTAGATTATTATAATTGTTTTTTTTTGGTGAGTTTAAGAACATACCTACCTACAGGTTTAGGTTGTGTTGTAAGTAGAGAAGACAGATTCGTTTTCCTCCTCATTAGTTATTGGAATTGTTATGGTTAGTTTGAAAATTACTACCGATTTTGTTAATTTTAAATAGTAGGTAAATACTCACAATAATGACGCGAAAGCGTAAGTCTAATATTTCACAAAGTTCTAATAAAGCTCGAGCTATAAAATAGCTAAACTTAGCGAGACGTCTCAACAAACTGAGCTTCAAAGGTTTGAGCAGGCGGTGCGTGAGGCAGCACACAGAGCTACTGAGACACCAAAACAGTCCTAAGATCGGCGTCAACAACCGCTTTTTGGGTATCTGGCACCTCAACGAGCTGCTGAAACTCCAGAACAGTCTCAACCTCGACGTCAACGGCATGCTGAGTATCTGGTGTCTCATCGGGCTGCGGAAACACCGGAACAGTCCCAAAATCTGTAAACAGCATGCTGAGTATCTGGTGTCTCAACGGGCTGCTGAAACACCGGAACAGTACCAAGATCGGCGTCATCACCACGCTGAGTATCTGGCATCTCAACGGGCTGCTGAAACGCCGGAATAGTTCCAAGATCGGCGTCAAAGCATGCTGAGTATCTGGTGTCTCAACGGGCTGCTGAAACACCGGAACAGCCCCAAGATCAGCGTCAACAGCATGTTGAGTATCTGGTGTCTCAAAGGGCTGCAGAAACACCAAAACAGTGACAAGCTCGAAGTCAGCAGCAGGTGACTTTTATGGCATCCCAAAGAGCCACAGAAACCTTTACAACAACGGCTGAATCTCGCAGACGCAAAATTCCACCCCTTTTTTTTTTTTTTTTTTTTTTGGGGATGGAAATCATCAAATGACTCCTCCCGCTCTGGGTGGAGCGGAAGGGAGTGTCAGACTCTTACTGACTAAAACCCACCCGTGTTCCTTCCATAGCCCTTTATGTTCCGGGCCAGCGGTAACCCTTTCGGACAATCCCGCCCCTTCCACCCCTGTGGGGGTAAAAAGGGGGATTATATTTGTACGAAAAATCTTATTCCTTGAGTTAATAACCTTGAAACTTGGCACAAATGCTTATCTAAGTAAATTATGAAGTTTGGATTTTTTTGTTTTTCTGAACTATTTCCCTGAAGGCGGATTGAGAGGTGTCAAAGTTTGTATGGAAGATTTTTAACGCGCGAAAATCTACCCCTAACGGGGTGAAAAGTTAATTTTAATTTATCTGCCAGGGCTTCCTTTTTAGTTAATTTAAATAGGTAATTATATATTCTAGTTACTTGCCCTTTCTTCTCCATACGAAACTACCTTTTGGAAGGGACGACTACGATCAATTCTATTTTATTGTAAATTTTGAAGTTCAGAAGTGCCTTTTATGTGCCTATTTGAAAAAAATGCTTTGACTTATTTTTTAAGTCTCAACTGAACACTACTTTTTAATAAAAACACGAATATGATGTAGATACTTACTCCATAACACTAACGCTTGTTTACAACTTCATGTAATGGGTAATTTTTCACCACCACCACTTCCAGATAAGTAACCGTTAAATTATCTGGCAATAACCGAACAGTTGTATATCACACCTTTGTGTCTTAGTCACTTGTTCATTAAAAAATATCTAGATTGAATATTTTTTTAAACCGTTGAAATTAACAGCGCCTTTATTCGCGCGGTTTTTGTTTTTCAAGTGTTACTTCTGACTTGCGGAAAATGTCGTGAGGAGAGTTTTGACTCTGGATGTCGATGGCTATGGAAGACCAAAGAAACGATGGATGGAATGTGTGAATGATGATATGGTTAGAAGGGGGGTGACTACCGAGATGACGACTAATAGAGAAGTATGGAAGAAATAGACATGTTGCCCCGACCCCAAATAAATTGGGATAAGAGCAGGAGGATGATGACTTCTGACTTCCGGTTGATCATATAATGTGACAGATGAACAACATTATTGTGTGTGCTAGAAAGAAATGCATAATCAATTAATCAGCCTATAATGTTCACTGCTGAGACACAGGCCTTCTCTTTGTGAGATCTACCAACCCAGTGAGGGTTGGTAAAAGTCACATATCTTTCGAATTTTTGGGAATAGGACATACCAGTTTTCTCACAATGTTTTCCTTTAGCGTTTTAAGAGCAGTGACAATGAAATAATTGACACAAAGTAAAGCGCCTGACTTAAAGAATAGCATCACCCCGTACTTCCCGTGGGTGTCGTAAAAGGCGACTAAGGGTCATACCGGAGAATGGGCAGCAGCGTTCTCTATGCATTCCACCACCATACTATACTGCGATCGCCAACCCGCCTGCCAAGCGTGCCCCCCCCCCCCTCCTTTGGGGTGGCCTATGTCCAGCAGTGGACGTCTTTTCGGCTGAAATGATGATGATGATAAAAGCGCCTGTCTTGGTTCGAACCTATGACGTACAACTCTTCAAGTCGCATCCGTTACCACTGGATCACCACCACTGCTCTTGATCTAAGAGCAGTGGTAGAACGGAATAAGTTTTAAATAATACGAACATTGAGGCACTTATTTTGTAAATATAATCAAACAACCTTTATTCGAGATTCTTACAGAGTGTGAAAGCGTATTTGTTGGTTTTCTTAATAATAGATTATTCGAAATGATCAAAAAAATCTTTACTTACTATAAGTTTCTGATATGAATTACAGAAAATCTCCATTTCTAGGGTGGGAAAGGTTCGTTAAAACAATATTAACATTATGACTTTCGCGTACGTCATACATTTACTATGTAAAGTATTTGAACAGTATAATAAAAGGTCAGGTATCTAGTAGTGAGGTATTAGTAGGCATAGCTATGTCAATAGTAGGTATAAATTGTTAAATAATAAATAAATTGTTATCTATTAATTGGCTAAATTGTTTCTACCTGTGAAATTAAAACTACACAATATTATTCAATGGTTCACTAAGATACAGTTTCCATCTAAGCTAATTAATAATATTAATTTAGTTATAACAAATAAATCTTAATTTTTTGACATGTCACTATATATCAGTACATTGTACCCGTGCAAAAGCTGGTACGGTCAGCAACAAAAGTCGATTAGCAGTTAGTTTTTTTAAATCTCAGTTATTGAGCAAAATATTAACACTTCAGTTTTTTCAGCAAAAGAAAAATTGCAGCAGAAGTACAATGCAATTTTGAACAGATATTTTGCTCAATAACTGAGATTAAAAAAACTGAAGTCAAACTCAAACTCAAACCATTTATTTCAATTAAACCATTTACAGGCACTTTTGAATTGTCAAGAAGTCGGTCAGTCAGAAAATATGAAGCTAGTTGCCCATTCCAAAGCGTAGGTACCTATGGAGAAGAACGGGCAAGAAACTCCATGGACACTCTTTTAAATTGTATTTTTACAAAAATATTAGTTACATCATTAATGTTGAATTTACAATTATATGTGAGAACGATGTAAAAAAAAATACGTACGCGTTAAGAGCATCCAGAGTACAGCAAATAGTAAGAAGACAACAATCCAAAAATAAAATAATTAAAAATAAGCCGAGGCAGCTGAGTGATGACCAGCCCCAACTGACGGCGCCCGTTCACGAACATGACGCATAGATCAGCACCATTCAGCTCAACCATTTTGAAGGGAGCTAAATGATCCAATACACACGCCACCGTCAGCGAGACATTTGTGTGAGCATGACATACTATCAGCCGCCATGGCACATTCAAGTCAATGAAAGACATATTACCCGGTAAATGGTAAAAAAGGTATACTTACATAGAACTCACATCTGTGCTATGCAGTTATACAATGCAAAGGAAATTGAGTTTATACAATGCAAAGATAATCTTACAATCTTCAGCAGCTCCAACAGTATTTTCCAGTGTTAATCAATTAGTTGTGGTTGTGGAGCAGGACCAGCATTGAGCCAGGCATTTTTATCAGCGATGTAATCCCCTAACTTATAGTATGCCTGACTGCATAGTGTGCGTTTTATACAAGACTTGAATTTTGTCTCATTCAGTTGAAGAATGTGGGGAGGTATTTTATTATAACATTTTAAACAGTACCCCATAAAAGATGAGTCTACTTTAGCCAGTCTGAAACCTGGTTGAACTAATAGGTCCCTATTCCTAGTACTATAATTATGTCTTTCACCTCTTTTACCAAAAAGATGAAAGTTTTTTCTTACATACATGATGTTTTCGTAGATATATTGACAAGGCACCGTCATGATGTTAATTTCCTTAAACAGTTCCCTTAGAGAATCACGCCTGCAGAGGTTATATATGGCTCTGATGGCTCTTTTCTGCAGAATAAAAATAGAATCGATGTCTGCAGCCCGTCCCCAAAGCAAAATACCGTAAGACATGATACTATGAAAGTAACTAAAATAGACCAGTCTCGCGGTATCTACATCAGTAAATTGGCGGATTTTTCTGACAGCATAAGCTGCTGAACTTAGCCGTCCTGCAAGAGATGTTAAATGAGGACCCCATTGTAGCCTTGAGTCGAGCATGATCCCCAGGAAAACCGTTTTATCGACGAATTCTAGTTTCTCTTGATTCAATACTATCTCACAATCACTACTCTTTACATTTGGTAAAGAAAATCTTATGCACTTAGTTTTTTTCCCATTTAATACTAAATTATTAGCAGTGAACCAACTTTGGACCTGCACTAGGGCGTTATTTACGTCGTCATAATTTGTAGCACGTCTATTTACCATAAAAATTAAGGAAGTGTCATCAGCAAATAACACCATTTGTGGTTGATTTTTTAATAAATGGAGTAGATCATTAACATACACTAAAAAGAGGAAAGGACCCAATATCGAGCCTTGTGGCACACCCATTTTTACTGTTAAACCATGTGAATTGACACCATTTATTTGAACTTGCTGTTGTCTGTCATTTAAATAAGAACTAACTAAACTGAGCGCAAGTTTACCAAGCCCGTAATGCTCAAGTTTCAAAAGCAAGGTTTCGTGATCGACGCAATCAAATGCCTTAGAGAGGTCACAAAGGATTCCTATGGCGTCTTGGGCCTCTTCCCATGCGTTATAAATGTGTTTTAATAAGGTTACACCGGCGTCGGTCGTACAACGTCCTTTGGTGAAACCATATTGTTGATCGTGAAGGATTTTATTCGTGTTAAAATGATTGAGCATTTGATTAAGCATTATCTTTTCAAACACCTTACTGAAAACCGGCAACACGGATACGGGTCTATAATTATTGGTGTCTTTACTGTCCCCAGATTTGAAAAGTGGTATTACCTTACTGAATTTCATTAAATCGGGGAAGACTCCTTGATTAACACACGAATTAAATACTAAGGCTAAATAAGGTGCAATAGTCTCAATTATGGAGGCACAGACTTTAATGGACATTCCCCAAAGATCTTCGGTCAATTTGATCTTAATTTGCTTAAAAGCTTTTATTACTGTTACGGGGTTAATATGTGTATATTGAAATTCAACCGGGCAGGCTGGAACGTTTGCTCTTAATAAATCAATTGATACGTCGGATGAGGAATTTAAGGCTTCCGTCGTTTTTGATGGTATATTAGTAAAGAAATTTACAAACTCCTGAGCTACTTCTAAGTTAGAGCTTATGGCTCCACGTCCAATGTGTAATCAGTGTTTCGTTTTTTATTTCTACTAGTTTCGTTATTTATAATTTTCCAAACTGTTTTTATTTTATTTTCAGCTGATTTGATTTTATTGCTAATGTACAGGGCTTTGGCTACTTTGCATGTATTTCTAAAAATTTTGGAATATGTAGCGACATACTTGCTGAAAGTTACAGTATTGATGTAAGGCTTAAGGCCATACAGCTCGAACAGTCTTTCCCTACTTATCCTAATACCTCTAGTTGCCCAGTCACTAAATATAAAATTAGGGCAAATGTGTTTTGTTTTCTTTTCAAAAGTTGTATTGAATTGAGTGTACACTACTGAAAAGAAATCCTCGTACAATTTATTTGCATCATCCATATCATGGCCCAGATCATTTAACTTATTATTTAGGGTACTATTGAATCTATTTAGTTTACCAGTCGTTATTGGTCTAAATTGTATTTGCACTTTTTGCAAAGGTGTTTTAAACTTAAAAGATACCGTTTGTCCACTATGATCAGACGGCAGATAATTGACTATGGCTTTATCTAAATAATCACAATCGCAAAAGACATTATCTTTACAAGTAGCAGAAGTTGGAGTTATTCTAGTCGGTTCTGTAAAAACATTTGATAAATTGAACGATTTAAAAAGGCTTAATAATCTACTGCTATTAGAATTATTTTCCAAAATATTAATATTAAAATCACCACAAATAATTGCGGCTTTGTTAATGGATGCAAGTTTCGCTAAGACATCTTCCATTATTGACTCAAATACAGAAAAGTTCTGATAATTAGGGGGTCTGTAAACGCACACTACGACATGCTTATCTAGCTCAACACAGGACAGTTCGATGCAATGTTCAATTGATAAACCCACTATGTCATTTCGTTGCTTAGATTTTAAACAATTTTTTATCAAGATTAGGGAACCTCCACGTAGCATAGATTTACGGTTAAAACAACTGCCCACACTATAGTTCTCAAAATTAATTAACATTTGGTAATCCTTTAACCAATGTTCAGTACAACAAACAATGTCAAACTTTGTTTTTTCTAAAAACATTTCAATTTCTAATAATTTGGAAGAAATGCCTTGAATATTTTGATGAAATAATGTCAAGGCATTCTGCTGATCTCCTTTTTGATATTTACTTATTTTAGAGCAAGAAGATACCTTGTTGTTGTTAGGTATAAGAATATTATTACTGGTACCTTCTGTTGTCTTACAAACTAGTTTAAATGATTATCCGGAGTTAATCCCAAGACTTCAATGTCATCACCAGGCAATGAGCTCATAGTGCGTGAGGGAAATGGAACCTCCTTCGTATAATTTGTACAAATATTTATAGCATTTGAGCTACATTCATTCAGGCAAACCACCTTATTATTAGTATTATTACTAACTGTTGTGGTGTTAATAATACAAGACTTCGACATAATACTTATGTCTGAGTTTATATAAAAAGCTAATAGCCTTGCTATTATGTGTCTAAAGCTAACAGGCAGATACACAGTATCCCTAGTCGACTTTAAAGTTTCTACAAAACTGTTGGTGTCAAAATATACAAGCTTGTCACTGTAATGACTAACTAAAAAGTGCATATGCTTATTAAGCATATGAATATAATTGTTTTGTCTATTTGTTAATTTTTTAAAATATGGAAAAGCACACAATATTATTTTATTACAATTTAACTTTAACAACTCAGTTACACAGTCAGTTATTTCATATTTTTTTACCTTAGAACTGTTACCTACAAATACAGTAATGTTAGTTTTAGGATTAAATACATTTCCTGTTACTGATGCCATTATTTGTTTGTAGGTTGACCCTGGCATACAATTATTTTGAGTAGAGTAACTCAGGTTGTTACTAATTAATTTACCTAAACCTCTTCCTATACTATCCGAGAACATAACCGAATCATAACAATCATGACTACTGAAAGATGGACCAGTCTCAAGATGTACCAATTGAGAAAGATCTTGTACTATTTCAGATACATTCTGGTTAAGGATACACTCTTGAGGCAAACTCTCAGTCTGGGACGGGTCCTCCGTTACCTCAGGCTGGACAATGACAGGGTGTGGAACTGTCTGACACGTGCACTGACACATAACTAACTCATTTGCTGCAAGAATGTGTTCTTTAATTTGGTTCTGGGAACCCACATATTTAATGTAAAGAGAACTAAGTCTGCCCTCAAGTTCCTGTATGTCAGACTGTAAGCGCTGTGTATCAATTTCATAGATTTTTTTGCTGTCTTCTAATTTAATTTGATAATTGGTTAATTTACTAATTAGATCAACACGTTCTTTCCTCAGTGAAATATTTTTGGAAAAGTGTTTTTGTTGTTTTCTAAATTGATTACATTTTTTAATTATTCTATTCATTCTTGCATATTTTTTCATTTTGTTATGACTAAATTTATAACTATAATTCGGGTTTAACAAGGAATCTTCAGTAAGGTCAATAGTTGTTAATGAATGAGGGTTACAATTACTATTTAATAATTCATTATATAAGTGGTTCGTTTCTTTAACCTGATTACATTCTATTTCTTTTTCTAACTGGGTGATACGACTATTAGCATGAATTAATTCATCTTCTAGGTCCCTAACTCTACTTAAGGCCTCCTCATACAAATTACTACAGGTGTTGAAACCATCCGTGACTACCTTCAGTTGATCGCGTTCATCAACAACATTCTGATACTGTTGATGTAGGTCAAAAAGTGTTAATCAACTTTTGTTGCTGACTGTACAGGTCGCTAGTCAATAACAAAAATATAAAAACAATTAACTTAATCATAAGTTCCATGACCGACCGATAGAGGCGCTGGGGTGAGTTCTACTACTCGCCTTTATGCAGGATATAGCTACAAATAGATGCTAATGCAATTTATTAGGAGAAGGATACTGTCTTGTTCTTCACGAGCCAGAACGAGTCGATCACCTCCCCGTGGAGGTCCACTGATACCTGAAACAAAACAAAGTTACATTAGTCCATGTAAGCAACAATACATAAACAAGGATTATATCCAAGATAAGAACGTTTGGAAACATGCTGGTCCTGCTCCATAGGACAATCTAGAGTCTAGACAAAATCAAACTGGTTCCTAATTTAATTTATATTTTTAAAATTTTTATGACATTGATTTTTACAATCTGTGACTACAGTATCTCACACACTTGTTAAAATTCTAGGAAAATCATCTACTTTTACAATATTTGTAAATATGTGAGCACCATATATCTATGAAATAATTGATTTATTGCTTCATTTTTAATTCTTTTTACCTTTTGTGGTAGACTAATTTTATTCTAGGTGCGTTGTCTTCACATATAATTATATTATGTATACAAGACCTTGTAAAACATTTTAAAAGAGTAACGGTGGAGTTTCTTGCCCATTCTTCTCCATACGAAAACTACCTTTTGGAATGGGCGACTAGAATCAATTCTATTTTGTTGTAATTTTTGACGTTCAAAAGTGCCTTTAATGTGCCTATTTGAAATAAATGATTTGACTTTGAATATACAGGGTGGTCCATTAAGATGGGTCAGTAAGGGAAAATCGGGCGAAATGTGGCTCTATAGATAGTGCCATCCAAGAAGACGCGCTCCACTCTTCTTACTAATTGCTAGTTAATTCCGCTAGTGTTTTAGTTTTTTGATACACACTAATTACCCACTAATAAGTATTACTGTGTATGGACAAAACTAAAACACTATCGGAACATTGTACACTTGTACTATAAGCGAATAGGAAGAGATGGACGCGTCTTTGTGGATGGCGCTATCTGTACATAGGTTCACGTCTACCTAACTTTCCGGCCGTATGGTGTGTTACGTTATCGTTACGTTACGAGACGTTATCTAAACTAATATTATAATGAGAAAAGATTTGGATGCAATTTGGCACATGACCTGGATTAGGGCATAGGATACTTATTATCTTTGGGCCTGCATCGCCTGAAATAAATGAATAAATTATCCCGATATTCACACGGGGTCGAGACTTATGCGGGAAACTGCGAGGCGCAGGTAGTGTATTATAATATATTTTTTTTTATGTTTTACGGAACCTAGTCCAAGATTTGACAGCTAAGAAAAATAAATTCAAAGACTTGAAAAAAAAACCAATGGTGGATAGTGTGAACCGAATACAAAAGTTGCGAAACTGTTACATAAATAATTATATTCAGCTTTTCTTAAATTGCTTCATTAGCAAAATTGAATCCATACAATATCAACTATCGCAATATACACCACAATTCATTTTTTTCCGGACTGGGTATGATTCCCGATGCTGTGTCCGTGCTGAAAGGATATGAACGTGGAGCTCACCTGCTCCATGTAGATATGCGTGTTGTTGAACGCCTTGAACCTGGTGTAGCCGAAGTCCTGCGACCTGAACGCTGACCACTTGGGTTGAGTATCTATGATAGAAGATAGACAGACAAATTAAAATTATTTATTTGATTAGGAAAACTTACAGCTTATAAACAAAGAATGGTTGCAGTTTTTAGTATAATTAAAACCAACTAAAAGTTCAGTTATAATACAAATGAATAACAATATTGTAGAGTAGGTAGGTTATATTACTTTACTCTATGGGTTACACTTAAATGCATCAGCTGCTTATCTATCTATGCTGCCAACACTGAAAACTCTGTACAGCCAATAATGTTTTTATTATTATTAAATGGTGACCATAATAATTTAAATATGGTTTTTAAATTCAGAATCTGAGATGATATTCAAGTTTTGGAACATAAACTCAATGTCACACAAGATAAGTTCAAATTAAATTGCAACCAATTTAATCCTCGTTGCAGTACGAAGTGTCCCGCCCGCGTGCGGTCCCGTCAGGTGGCGAACTAGTGTTGCCAGTTCTGTGCACTAGTGATGTGGTAAATAGTATCGCCACAATATGTATATCTATGGTTTTTATACGATCAAAAAATGAGCATTATGAGTCGAACACACCACTTTTGGATTTTCCATTTTTTTCAAATAGGTACTTATTGTTGCTCAAAAATTAACTTAGAAAGCATAACGCTAAAGTGTAGTGTAAGAGTACGTAGGCGATGGAATGGAGAATTTCCGAGATTCTTCATCTCATCTGCCCAGCCTTTTCCCAACTATGTTGGGGTTTCCCAAATATTTTACATGGAGCGGCCGACTATCTGACCTCCACAACCCCGGTACTGGGTAATACGATACCCCTTGGTAAGACTGGTTGTCAGACTTTCGGGATTCTGACTACCCGTAACGACTGTCAAAGATCCACGAATGACAGCCGCGACCAACGGTTTATGCTTTTCGAGGCACGGAGGGGTAACGGTATGTAAAGAACCCATCCACAGAGCAACCGCGGCAAGCGTAGCTTAACCTGATCGATCGACCTGTGCTGCTGTTATTATTTAGCCACGGGCCCCTTTTAAATATACAGCGAATAGTGGTTATATTATTTTTAAATGTGACCAAAACAATTTAATTCAGTTTTACAGTTATCAAGGTGTTGTCGAATACTTACTTAGGAAATGGTCCCGTCCCTCCTGACAGCCAGCTGACCCAGTGATGATATGGACAGGCGCTCTGAAAGTATACACCTTCAACCTAAGTGCTACATCATTGAGGTGTCCAGCCGTTAGGAGGCTACACTATGAAATATAAGAAAAGATCTGCTGTTCCATAGTCGTCATGGTCATTGGTAAGCTTACAAGTCATCACATTAAACATGATTAAACTTAAATCATCATCTGCCTAGCCTTTTTCCAAGTATGTTGGAGTTGGCTTCCAGTCTAACCGGATGCAGCTGAATACCAGTATTTTACACGGAGCGACTGCCTATCTGACCTCTACAACCCAGTTACTGGGTAATACGATACCCCTTGTTAAGACTGGTAAAACTTAATAAAACTTAGATTAAACAAGCAAATATAAAAAAAAGAATACAAAGAAAAAACTAAAAAGAAAAAACAAGTGAAATAATAATCAAGCAGAAACATTTAAATAAAAAAAAATAATAACATAATAATATAAACATACAAAGGTGCAATACTGGCACGATCAAAATGTATCTCCATTTTGATAGTGCCAGTATTGCACCTTTGTATGGAACAGCATCATATTCAGCCTACAATGTTGGCCCACTGCTGGGACACAGGCCCTCTCTTTAAGACAGAGTAGGCTGCACCACGCGGGCGCAGTGCGGGTTGGTGGATGTCACAGTCATGTCTTCGAATTTTCGGTTCTAGGACATGCCGGTTTCACCGTTTTGAGAGCAGTGGTGAAGACATTATTGAGACAAATTGATTTACCTATTGAATTTTTTTTTAGAAATGGGCTTGCTTATTATGGTGTTTCGAATTATCTGAAAATATTTTTCTGTGTATTTTGTGAAGGCACCACACGGCCGTCGGGACGGTACATCTTATAATGACGAGAATGATGAAAAAAAAAACTTTTTTTTTTATAAAATCTATTTATTTTTATAAAATATTACATTATGAGATTCACGCTGTCAAGGTAAGGCAACTTTCCAATAACAAAATTCATAAGATCAAACTAAATATTTTGGCTTTCTTGGGTTCTAAGTAGTTTTTGTATCTAGTCATCTCGAAGCGACGCAAGGTTTTTGGTTTTGAAAGATTGAATATACGAGCTGCTGTTATCAAATCACTTATCTTAGTTAGGAGATGATAATAAATGAAAATTATCATGACTACATGGTCAAATTAGATTAGCGAACGGAACTTTTTGTTTTCATCACGTCTTCGGAGTCTCGCTAGCTAATTTAATTTCACCTTGTATAATTTGTCACTATGCCACCGAGTCTACTGATAACAATGGCTACTTTCAAACTATTTTTTACAGCCTCGATTAAGAGATTACCTACAAAATAATTATTTTATTTCAAATCATTAAATTTGTACTGATTAATGTTTAATTTTGAAAGGTTTGTGCTGATCGTTGACGATCCAGAACGAGTCGATCACTTTCCCTTTCAAATCCACATCCACCTGGAAAAAAGAAAAACATCAAATAGAATCTCAGAATCCTCTAAATAACCAGCTGTTTTGCTTTCAGTATTTACTGATACATTGGTATAATGACTGCAGTAACTTATCTATCTTGAGACATAATGAGAATGGAACAATACTTCGTATACTTACCCCTGTATACGAAGTATTGTAGAAGTTGTTAACGTTTTACCAATAACCCTTTATTGGTAAAACGTTAACAACCTCTTAAGAGGCCATTGTACTCATCATTATGAACAACTTTTACTATGGGACCAAACCTGAAATCGCGACGACATTTTGACGAGTTATACGAACATAAATGTAGGGAACAGCTGTTTTTTTCTTGACTTCTTAAGAGGTTGTTAATGTTTTACCAATAACCCTGTATAGTAATAAAATAAAATGCTGTGCGTTAGTAAGCGCATCACTTCAAAACTGGACATCGACATCGACAGATTTGAGAAATTTTTGTTTTAAAATGTTCGTGATAGTCGAATAACAAAAGGTAACAAAATTTTTATAAGTTGCTAGGAAAATTCGAGAAAAAGCTGAATGTGATTTTGTTCTATACATTTCAATTTTGACAACACAACGCCTTTTAGGTCAGTGTGTGTATTCAGGGTGGCTGGGGCAACACCAAGTTTTACTTATATGGGTGGCAGGGTACCATGAATCCAGTACAAGATTCTGAAATACCCTGCGTCGAAATTTTTCGTGGGTTATTAAAAAAGAATTAGCTGTACCATACATTTTGACCGTATAGGTCACTTGCCTATGAAACTGCAGATTTTTTTTTCCTAAATCACCAAATAATTCTACTTTTATTCAAGGGTTGCGCCTCGATGTTCCGCGTTGACGGTTTAATGCCATTATGATTCCAGTGTAAGAGAGAGACGGAGCTATACATAACCGATAGCACCATCTCTTTTTCGGACTGGAATCATGATGGCATTCATTCTACGTAATACGGTCCCTGGATGCTTCTACTTACGGATTAACGTTTTTATTTTATGGTTTGCCCCAGCTTTGGCGCGCTGGTCATGTGCTCTTGACACAGAGCTCTTTTCGTGTTCGAAACTAGTCGGACTAAACGAAAAATAAAGACGAGATTTAAATCAGAATGGTTTCAATAACATTTATGAACCGATTTTTACCTGTTCCATATAGATGTGTGTCTTGTTGTGTGCCACGAACCTCGTGTAGCCGTAGTCGCTACTCCTGAACGCAGACCATGGCTCCGGGTTATCTGTAACGAAATGGTTATTTGAGCATGCATACATAATCCTACTTTAGTTATTATTTATTATTAAATATCACATCACAGTAACATAATAAATGCGAAAGTTTGTGAGTGTGTGTGTTTATATGTTTGTTACTTCTTTACGCTCAAATGGCTGGACAAATTTTGATAAAATTTTGTATGGAGGTAGCTGACACCCTGGATTGACATATTCCCACGGGATCAACTCTTCCCGTTCCCGTCTTCCTTGAGCGGAGCGGAATCAACCCATCACAATTGTTGAAATTCTCATCGCGTCACTCGTCTCGTCTGTAATTGGACGATTCCTGCACAACTCCGCTCCGCTCCGCCCAGCTCCGCTTCAGTGGAAACGTACCCTTATGCGGGTGAAACCGCGGGGCACAGCTAGTTATTAATATTAATTTAATATTATATTATAAACGCGAAAGTTTGTGAGGATGGAAACTACTGAACGGATTTGAATGAAATTTGGCACACGGATAGTTTGAATAACACATAGGATACTTTTTACCCCGATATTCCCACGGGATCGAGACATATGCGGGTGAAACCGCGGGGCGCTGCTAGTACAATATAGTCGGCCAATTGTGTTCCAACTGCTGGGACTTAGGGAACTCCTCTCTAAGAGGGATAGCATAGCCTGCATAGCCTGTTCTGTTTCCAAAAGTATCTGATGAGAGTGTAAATTTTTTCTTCAGGTTAAACTCTTGCGCAATCACTCACTAAAGAGAATTATATCACATTCAGATGAATGTGATATAATTCCCTTTAGTGAGAGATGAGCAGTGATCGGAATAGGCTGAGTATATTTACCTAAAGTTTAAAGAACAGAGACGGAAATCGGAGACTTCCTTATGACTATATTTTTTTACCGGTAAATTGACCGGAACTTTAACTAAGTAACTTTTAATATCTTATTTTATCATTAACATTATAAATGCTTTAATAAATCGTAATCAATGTTTTGATAAATAAAATAACCAATATTAAAAATAGATATATTTTTAATATTGGTTATTTTTATATTTTTATTTAGCATCTGTATTTAGATGGTTTCAACTTTATATCTCATCACTTTTACGAACAATTATTATTAAATTGAAATTGAAAATGAATGGGATTTAAAATTAGAATTTTTGGTTGATTAAGTATTCAAATACCTAATAAAATCAAAGCGGCACTACAAATTAACATCCACAGGTACGTTTTCTGATCCATGTGTTTACATTTTCATCAGATACTTTTGGAGCAGACCATGAAATCCACATTATGTGCCTACCGTGTGTTGGTGATTGTAGTGTGTCTTATACCTGTGACTAACATAGTACTAACATTTAAAGGGATCTGTGGCCTCCTGACATCCAGCCGACCCTGTCACAATGTGGACTGGAGCTCTGAAACATACAATATACAATTTTGAGGCAAAATATTATGACTTAGCAAAGTACAGATGATTAGAGCATAATGAAAACAGAGGACCAAAGAAATGATTTACCAATTTGACGTTTCGAGAAATGTAGTAATTTTTCAAATCACACAATATTAGTCAGACCTGCATAGTTATTCACAACCACTCGATTCGCTTTCGTACCATATCGAAAATCAGTCAATGTTATCGTAGGAGTCCTCTAAATGCTGTTAACGTGTCAAAAACCCGAAAATTTTGTCAGTTTAAATCAAATAGATGACTACTATTTTCCGACAACTGTTTGCTGTTGGGAGCAAGACAAATCAGGTTATCGAAATTTGTCATTTTCGATATGTTAACCTATCGGTTCGGTTGTACGGTTGTGAATAGCTATGCTGTAAAGATAGTTGTTATGAGGAAATAAATAAATGTAGTAATTCGCTTCTTTGGCCCACTGTAGATTAACTAACATGATATTAGTTTATTAGAAACCAAGCTATAAGCTGTTAGTATACCAGTTACGTCGAGCTCTTGCAAAATAATAATAATTGTAAAGAGTGACATTTGAATGATTTTATTTTACGTCTCATAAACACGGTATGAAAATTACAAATTTTGGTATCAATCCTACACACGGCACACATCAAGCTATATAATATATATACATAACCAGTACAAGCTGACTTCTGATTGTACGAGAAAGCAATGCTAAGTCAGTTAAAACTGTAAATGTATAGATGTGTTGCCGTATGTACACATGACACACTATTCACTTTATACAGGGTTATTGATAAAACTTTAACAACCTCTTAAGAGGTCATTGTACTCATTATTATGAACAACTTTTGCTATGGGACCAAACTTGAAATCGCGAAAAAATAAATGTACGGAACAGCTTATTTTTTTTTTTCGCGATTTCAAGTTTGGTCCCATAGTAAAAGTTGTTCATAATGATGAGTACAATTACTTCTTAAGAGATTGTTAATGTTTTACCAATAGCCCTGTATAAGTAAAACCTTAGTAAACCATATTAATTTACCAAATAAGACCAATAAAGAAAACCAATTACCAATAAAGAAAACTACACTTTACTCGAGTTGTTCTCATTCGTTTTAGAGTTTAAACCGAACCCATATTCTTGTTATGTGTATTCTTGACAAATAAATAATGTTTTGTCTATGATTGTTAATATATAAAGCTGATATTTACCTTTAGAATTTTGATTAAAACATATACTTTGATCACCAAACACTCAGTCGAAAAAAGTTAAGTGCGTTTAAATACGAAATGATAAAAAGTATTTTAAATATATTGTTTTAGAGTGCACACACCTTAACCAAAAAGTTATTTAATATACTTAAATGTATAAATAACCAGGTATTAACAACTAAAACTCACTCACAAACCGTTCCGCTAAGCCCTTTAACTAAGTGTCATGCGGTAACTCTCCGTGCAAACCTTCTGGGGCGGGAAACAACAGGGACGTGTGTTGTAGCCCTAAGTGTATCCAAACGTCTTCTCGACATTTTAATTTATTTTCGCAGAAATGCATTTGCGATATTTCAGACTAGCTCGTGCATCGAGAATCTATGAATCCGTCTACGAATCTATGTTTTTATTTGCAGATTAAAATCGTAGGCAAGCAATCATCATCAATTTTGTGGAAGAACCTTTCAGTGAAGAGTCGATTAAAAAGTTTCTCGAAGACCGAAAGAAATAAATTATTTAATCTGAATTATTTTTTCAATCTATTGATTCTGAGGTCTTTGGTTTCGTTTGATATTTTTGTTGCCATTTTGAGACCATCATCTGCCCAGCCTTTTCAAAATTATGTTGGTATCGGCTTCCAGTCTAACCAGATGCAGCTGAATACAAATATTTTACAAGGAGCGACTGACTATCTGACCTCTTCAACCCAGTTACTGGGCACTACGATATTCTTGATAAGACTAGTTATTACACTTTTGGGATTCTAACTACCCGTAATGACTGACATAGATCTTCGAATGGCAGCCGGGACCGACGGCTAACTCACCCCGGGTTGACATAAGGGTGTCCTGCCGAGCCGTTGTACACCTTGTTGTCGTAGAGCGGCCACGTGCGCTCGTAGCTGTGCTCGTGCGCCCACACCACCAGGTCCACGCCGAACCGCATCAGCAGGGGCTCCAGACCTACCGCGTGGAAAGAAAAGTTTCAGTTTTACGTTCATATTATTTTCTCTTTCAACTACAAAAGTAGGGGAAGGCCATAAAAACTATGAATGGACCGTGTAAAAGATGCCATGGTTAGAAAGGGGGTGACTACCGAGATGACGACTTAGGCTTAAGCCGCACTACTGTTTAACTGCAGCGGTTTTTAACCATGTGATTTTGTGACTCAGGGAAACTAAAGGCCGCAGCACACTTGTAACACCCGACGCCATCACACGCCTACTTATTGGCCAAATGGCGAAAATAGCTCAACGAGATGAAAAATGTGGCCAGTGAGTAAGCTTCATTGATGTCGCGTAACGTGATGTGTAACGTTATAAGTGTGTTTCCGCCTTAATACAAACGGCCACACTTGCGGTTTTTTCCCGCGACTGATTTAAAAACTGTGAAATGTTACAGATGGCTCGCGGAAAAAAACTGCAGCTAAATTTGTAATCCAAAGAAGTAATTAAGAGCACAGGCTCTATGCGATAACCGCGGACGGTTTTTTGGTCAGTATTCGGCAGACCGTGTGGAAGAGTGGTTGTTTAATTTGTCGCGCTATTGTAATTATGTCGTCGACCGTGTCAGAGTATTTTTAAACGAACCAGAGTATGAAAGTTTATCGCAAAAAAATATTGTCTAAGTACAAAAAAGACCAGAAATTAAGAAATAGGTGGTCTTTTTTGTGTTTTTGACGTCGACTTCCGAAATTAAAGTTATTTATCACTTTGTAGTGGTTTTTTTTGAAGTCGGTTGTATTTATTGTAAAAAGTTTTTATTTTTCAGTTTTTAGTTGTTCCTACCCCACACAAATTCAATGAACACTAGTGCATTGAAGAATTGAAGACACCGACTAGAAGAATCATCAAAATTCGCATAAAAATGCCGGAGATTCAGTACATTTATGTATATAACTTCGTACATAAGAATAATTACGTAGTGTATTATATACTAAAACCTTCCTGAAAGTATGTAGATCACATTAATGAAAGAATTATCAAAATTGGTTCATTAGTTTTTGAGAAAATCGCGGACATACAAACATACATACATACGCATCGAATACAGAACCTTTTTTTATAATTGGTTAAAAATAAGCAGTACTTTTGTGATCTTCTTTCTAGTATATTATTCTTCATTGTTTTGTGGGTAAATAAATAAATACATTAACTTACCATATACTCCTAGAAGTCCAACGCGCGAGTATTCACAACTGCAGTCGATATCGTTCGAGTCACTGCAGTACATCGGTCTGTGCCCGAACAACACGATCCACGGCCGCTTGCGTCTGAAACATGCACCTTATGTTTGTAGCAATAAGGTCGAGGATCGCTTACCATAGTGACCCCATAATGGTGGGATGGGCTGAGCATAACCGACGTATTTTAGGTTTGCAATAGTGTAGTTTCAGCAAATATAGCGTCGAGTTCATATTGCATGAATTCGAAAAGCAATGTTATTTCAGTGGCTATTTATGAGCGACACACTGCCCCGTGGTCTCGTGATGCGCGACTACTGAGTTTGAGGTCCTGGGTGCGATTCCCGGGTCGGCCAAAGTGTTATTGGGTGTTTCCATTGGGATTTTTTTAGTAACAGCTCGGAGTTTGGAAGCTGGCGGTGTGATAACCCCGCGCGTGCGCGCGTGTGTGTGTGTGGTGGTGTGTTTGGGTGTGTGGGTGTGTGTGTGTGTGGGGCTGTGTGTGGGGGTGTGTGTGGGGGTGTGTTTGTGTGGGGTGTGTGTGTGGGGGGGTTTGTGTGTGGGGGTGTGTGTGGGTGTGTGTGTGTGTATGGGGTGTGTGTGTGTGTGGGGGGGTGTGTGTGAGGGTGTGTGTGTGTGCTGCGCCGGATACCTCTCCGCAAGTGTCGGCTTGCCATCCCTGAGGACTTTGAGAGAGAGCAGCACAAAATACGCATATCAAGCCTAGTCACGGGTCAATAAAATGTCAGTGCTCTAAAAGCGGAGCTAATAAATTGAGATGCAACATTTTTCGGGCTGAAAGAACAGCTAATTCGGAGGCCAGTTTATTTTCTGTTTACAAACACATTTTTTTGTTTGTTTAAATATGATTTAAATGTAAACTTTGTTTTCGCGCCCGTAATAACAAACTTTGAGAGCTATACTTCAGGACCTTACGCAATAGTGGCTCCAACTGGTGAGCACAAAAACGGTAGCCGTCATTGCAAGGAACTTCAAGTAAAAATAAAACATTCTCACCTATTCTCCGGCAGATTAGCCTTTGTTAAATCCTTCTTCAGCCACTCATACTGGTTGACAATAAGCTTGAGTCCGTACTGGGTGAAGTAGTACACCTCAGTGGAGATGGACACGAAGTGCACGGGGCCGAGGTCGAAGCTGTAGAACAGGCTCGAGTCGCGGCCCGGCATCGAGAAGCGGTTCGCGTAGTTGCTGAAGTTACTGCGGATGAAAGGATCAGGTTTTTAGTGTCATGTGAATTTTCTGTGATACGGGTTTGGCGCATGCGTGGCACCCACCAGCATGGATTTGAACCGCTACCAGAAGAACATGTTCTGTACCGGTACTAGCGGTTCTTGCCATCTCGGTACCTGGGTACCAGTTCCAGACGGTACCGGTTCCTGACGGGTACCGGTACTAAATTTAGGTACTCGCCGCGTACCCGCGTACCACAAATCGACTATTATCTACGCGCACGCGCGACGCGAGTTCTGCGTTTTCTTGAGCAATGTGAAAATGTGCGCATTTTTATTTGTTTCTTAAAACAGGGCTCAGTTTTGACCTCGATATCGCCTGCAGCACGCGTAGCATGAACACTTTTATCTCTACGAAGAGTAGACACATTGCTTTCTATACAAAGTGATATTTCTTTTCTTCATTTTGACGTACCGGCTAGAAATCTTTCTACAATCTGTCTTTTTGTCTTTCATTTCCAACGATCTTTGTCTAGAGCCTTTTTTATGTAGACTATTTTTTTAGAAGAAAGTTTTCTATCCTAAATGTCACAATCACACTGACAACAGCTGTCAGTTGTCTAAGGTAGTGAAGAGATTTTGTAATCGCTAAAGACAGTAGAAAACTTTCTACTCGACGGCCACAAAGTATATACGGTTATCTACAAATCCCACGAAAAAAAACAAAATTCCCAAAATTCCAATGGCTTAACGTGCTTTCTGAGGCACGGAGGGGTCTTGGTATGTAAAGATGGTCACCCATCCACGGACCAACCGCGGCAAGCGTAGCTTAACCTGATCGATCAACTTGTGCGGCTGTTATTATTTAGCCACGGACCCCTCCTTGTAATGTGACTTAATATCAGTAAAAATTAAGAATCAAAAAGAAAAAAAATCGTATGACAAACCAAAGAATTCTGAGTCGAATTAAGTAAGAGTGAATTTCGTAAAAAGTGCAGTTGACTCTTTCTACTTTCCCGCCGTCGTACTGTCTACACGGAACGTCATCTTTATCTACTCTTCCGTCGACAAACCGGTGCTCATGCTACGCGTGCAGAAAGCGATAGATGAGATCTACGATAGAAAGAGCGTGCCCAGAAAATGCGTGTTCATTCTTAGGTTATAGAAGCTAGGGAATACCGTCGCTAACTAGAGATAGATACTTTTGGACCAGACGTTAGTATTCTTGTTTTTAGGCTACAAACACGACTTACTATGCTTGCTCGTGGTTCCCAGGACACGTCATGTAGGGCACTATGGCGGCCAGCGGTTGTATCTGTCGCATGAACTCGTCGCCCACGAGGGCGTCGTTAGTGTCCATGTCGTACGCGAAGTCTCCCACGTGCAGGATCACGTCGAAGCGGTCGCGTTGAGCCTCGTCTTGCAGGTATGATAGAGACTGGAAGAAGAATATATAAATACAAATAATTATGATAGAGAACACTAGTTGGATAGGTTTCTTCAAAACTGGAAGGAGAACGCGCGGGCTCGCGATGGAAGGAATGGAGGGAGGCCTTTGACTGGGAGCCACTCCCAGTCAAAGGCCAGAAAAAAAAACAGTATCTCCTTACAAACAGCGTAGGCTAGAAAAAAAAACAGTATCTCCTTAAACTCCCGGATCAAAATGAATTCAACAACCCTCGTAAGTAGAAATATTCGCAGAGTAATAATTAATAATAGGAGCAGTGGTGGCCAAGTGGTAACGGCCGCGACTTACGAGTTGTAGGTCGTAGGTTCGAACCCAGACAGGCGCTTTACTTTGTGTAAATTATTTCATCACCACTGCTCTCAAAACGGTGAAGGAAAACATCGTGAGGAAACCGCCATGTCCTAGAACTAAAAATTCGAAGACATGTGACATCTGCCAAGAGGAGGCCTGTGTCCCAGCAGTGGGAACATTATAGGCTGATTATGGTTATGGTATGGTAATAATTAATAGGCTGAACGAAGTGACAAAATATTTTAAATAAATAGCCTGAATTTTCAGTCTTTTAAACCCGGCGTTGCCATTGCTTGGTCCAACAATGTGCGGTGGATCGACAACATTTTATAAAGCAAGTCACTTCATTTTTCTAGCGATATTTTTGTATGTAATGCTTCTAGGTTGCCCAGTATATTGTTGAAGAGCTACAGCATAAATATAATAATAACTTTACATGTGCGTTCTTATTGCCCATGTCTCCGTAGATGGCGGCCCGCACTGCCCAGTTCTCTCCCTCTGGAGGCGTGTGGAAGAAGAACTCCTCCGACCAGCCGAATACTGAGCCTGCGTGGTACACTGCGCATAGAACCAGAAACAATTTCTCATTAATATTATTTTGACTTGAAGATGGACAGTACCGCCGAGGTCGGCCCAGAAAGCGTTGGCGAGATGACCTGGACGCGTACCGCGAGGGCTGGTTCGAGGAAATGAACTCCTGGAAGGACTTGGGAAGGCCTTTGCCCAGCAGTGGAACGGTATAGGCTAAACAAACAAAAAAAACTTTATCTTGGACATTACTGACATGATGAATGAAAAACATCGTGAGAAACCTGGACTTATTTAAATATATAAAACTCGAAGTTTTATATAAGGGGTTAAGTTCATTCTACTTTTCACTTTTATAAGTTAAATACTACGAATACACAACAATACTAGCTAGTACAATACAATACTACATCATCATCTGCCTCTCTTTTCCCAACTATATTGGAGTCGGCTTCCAGTCTAACCGGACGCAGCTGAATACCAGTATTTTACATGGGGCGACTGACTATCTGACCTCCACAACCAGGGTAATACGATACCCCTTGGTAAGACTGATATCAGACTTCAGACTTCCGGGCTTCTGAATACCCGTAACGACTGTCAAAGATCCACGAATGACAACCGGGACCAACGACTTAACGTGCTTTCCGAGGCACGGAGGGGTCTAGGTTTGTAAAGATGGTCACCCATCCACAGACCAACCGCGGCAAGCGTGGCTTAACTTGATCGATCGACCTGTGCGGCTGTTATTATTTAGCCACGGGCCCCTCAATACACTACTACAATACTAGTTATATAATACTTTGTTAGCTTAGTTGTTAAATGTATTGTGCATGCTGTGGTCTGCTATAAGTGAAGGGGTGCACCTACTTAATACATGATGTTGCCCTTTATTTCATGTGTCTTTTGTTGGAGATTCTAAATCAGTAAATCACACTAATATTATAAAGGCGAAAGTTTGTGAGTGTGTGTGTGAGTGTGTGTGTGTGTTTATATGTTTGTTACTTCTTCACGCTCAAACGGCTGGACCGATTTTGATAAAATTTTGTATGGTGGTAGCTGACACCCTGGATTAACATATAGGCTACTTTTTATCCCGATATTCCCAAGGGATCGACACTTACGCGGGTGAAACCGCGGGGCGCAGCTAGTAAATAAATAATGGCAAAATACAGAGCCAAATGGCGAAGTCTGCAATCTAATCATTTATTTCTGTTATTAATTTAATGGCAAATATTTGAACGTTTATAATAATGAA
The DNA here is from genome assembly GCA_916614155.1 of Mesoligia furuncula. Lineage (NCBI taxonomy): Eukaryota > Metazoa > Arthropoda > Insecta > Lepidoptera > Noctuidae > Mesoligia > Mesoligia furuncula. The sequence continues at coordinate 1,343,244 of OU744806.1, forward strand.
TAATAATTTATTACTAATAATAATAACATGAGATAACAGTGGCGCACGACGGAAGGATAAGTAGTAGTAAGTAGGACAATCACACTAATTTGTGTGTGTATGTGTGTGTTTATATGTTTGTTACTTCTTCACGCTCAAACGGCTGGACAAATTTTGATAAAATTTGACACTCTGGATTAACATGTAGGCTACTTTTTATCCCGATATTCCCACGGGATCGAAACTTATGCGGGTGAAACCGCGGGGCGCAGCTAGTCAAATATAATCTAAAAGTGGTAGGGACGGTGTTTTGTGATCCAACCCGAGAAAAGCCTCGATAGTCAAATAGTCGCAGTTCAGGTATCAATTTATTTAGAAGAAGTCCAGGTATCAATTTATTTAGAAGAAGGTGAAGACCAGGTATCAATTTATTTAGAAGAAGTAGAAGTCCAGGTATCAATCTTCGTTTTAACATAATAGTCATTAAAATCAACACCAGCTAAGGCAAACTTTACTCAGAAGTTTTTTCTTTGGGGTGGATATTTCTGGTCTTTCGTCACTTTCATGACCATCACTGCCACTTTCCTTAGTAAAAACACTAAAAAAACGTATTAATTTGACACAAAAATTCGCAAGCGATTGTTGTCACTTTGATTGAATTTCGAATGGAATGGAAGGAACGAGATTAGTGGAAAGAGAGAAGTGTACTGCGGAGGATAATCGGTCAGATACATGTAGCTACGGTCGAAATATTCATATAAATGACGTAAAACTAAGCATTCGGGAGTAAACTTAAAATTATAGTATTTTAACGTACTATCCTTAGATGTGGATAGTATATAGTACAAAGGGCGAAATTATAGTATAAATACTATAATTATAGTACAAAATCCAACCCTGTATGCTACAGACACACCAGAGTGCCCTCTAGCGTTCAAGGCATAGACAAGTAATATAGGTTACGTCTGGCGCAGATTATAAAACTAATTTATTTTATTATTTGCTAATATTTTACTTATGTAGTTATTTATTTATGTTTCTGTAATTGCCCGTGACATCACAGCGGGCCCTATCAGAATACCAGCGCTGAGACATTTATTTTTTTTAAATGTCGCAGCATCATGCTGAGATAGGAGCCTTTTGGCCTCGTATAGGACTTCATGTTTCATTTTCATTTTATTTTTTATTTTTATATAACTTGGTTTTTATTTTTTATTTTAATGTGTTTAGTTTAGTTTGTGATCTTCCTGTACGAGTCGCAATAAATACTTTTTCTTTCTTTCTTTTCTTTGTTGGCCAGTGATAATGAATTTTCCTATGAGGAAATACAGAGAGCTGTACCTACAGTAATCAGCTAAATTATACTCGCTATAGGTACAATTACGTAGCGCAATTGCGTAGGTATAGAAACAAAATCAGTGACTGTACTGGAGTATGTACTGGACAAACATCAAGTTTACATAATAATGCCGGATGAACATCCGCCAAGCATATAGAAATATGATTCCAAACAATAACAGGATTATACCTACATACATTGCAGGGTACTTTAAAAATACCTAGGTACAGTTAACCGCTACCACTACACCGCACTACGACAATTACCGTAATGGTAATTTTCGTAGTGCAAGGATTAGCACTGATGTGCGGTTGACTGTACCAGTAACCTCTCACCCCACACGTGCGCACTGATTTTTTTATGGGACGACGGCGCTAAGCAGTTACTTGAAAATCCAGTGAGGGACAAAATTTGGCGCGTTAAAAAATCACCAGTGGGTTTATAGGTGAACTAGCAGCGCTCCGCAGTTTCACCCACATAAGTGTCGATCCCGTGGGAATATCGGGATCCTATGTCCTTTCCCGAGAGTGAAACTATCTCTATACCAAACATCTAAATTGGTTCAGCGGTTTACAGCGTGAAGAGGTAACAGACAGACAAACAGACACACTTTCGCATTTATAATATTAGTATGGATTATTACCCGACTGCGGCGAAGCCCAAAAGGAGGGTAATGTGTTTGACCTGTATGTATGTATGTCCGTTTCTTTCGTCGTCGTCGTTTCAGCCGATAGACGTCCACTGCTGGACATAGGCCTCCCCCAATTTTGGGAGGGTTTGCCATAATCGCCACGCTTGGCAGGCGGGTTGGCGATCGCAGTATGGTATGATGATGGAATACATAGAGAACGCTGCTGCCCATTCTCCGGTACGATCCTTAGTCGCCTTTTACGACACCCACGGGAAGTAAGGGGTGGTGGTATTCTTTAAGTCCGGCACCACACAGACAGTCCGTTTCTTTGTTCCCTCGTAACTTCTAAACGAATGAACGGATTTGGATAAATTATACGTCTTTAGATTTGTCTTGGTAGCGCGAGTGTCACTGGGTATATCAAAATTGAAAAAAAATATAAAATGACCGATTTTTGTCTTCTAAAATATTATGTCTTCAAAAAATTTTTTTTTCTCGAAACCTGTCGAGTGGGGTATCAAAATAAAGGGTTTTTAAAGGTGATTACAAAAATATATACAACTTATATGGTTAAAAGTAATTCGAAGTGACAAATCGTAAAAAACACGTACCTACCAAGAACTAAATTGTCTGTGAAATCTTTCAAATTTGTAAACTAAAAAGCTGGAAATAAAAAACAAGTAATTAAAAAAACTAAAAAAACCCGACCGCGGTAAAAAAAAAATAAGTTAAAAAAAACTGAAAAGCTAAAAACAAGGCCATTTTAAATTAAATAAAAGTTGGAAGCAGGCGGGACCCATACCATTTTTATTTTTTATTATATTTTCAAACTCAAATGGGGCCCGCCTGCTTCCAACTTTTATTTAATTTAAAATGGCCTTGTTTTTAGCTTTTCAGTTTTTTTTAACTTAATTTTTTTACCGCGGTCGGGTTTTTTTGCATCACATTTTACTTTATAACTAGCTGTGCCCGCGACTTCGTCCGCGTGGAATAGTGACTTTTCGGGCAGCATATTTTGAATTACATATACCGTCTACAGACCGGGCATTTGCTGTCCGAACCCTCTGAGAACTCAGGCGAATTTCAGTGAAAGTCTCAGACTCTAGTGCTTGAGCTTCACGATCGGCAGTGAGACGTATTTCTCGTTCTTCCTGTGTTTCCTGAGACCGAACATTTGCTGTCCGAACCCTCTGAGAACTCAGACGAATTTCCCTATCAGTGAAAGTCTCAGATTCACGCGATAGTGTATGAGCTTCACGATCGGCAGTGAGACGTATTTCCCGTTCGTCCTGTGTCTCCTGGGATCGAGCATTTGTTGTCCGTACTCTCTGGGAGGTCAGGCGGGTTTCCCTGCAAGCAAAAGTCTCAGACTCACGCGATAGCGCGTGAGCTTCGCGATCGACAGATAAACGTGCCTTTCGTTGTTCCCCGTTTTCCCTATTGCGAGTTGTCATCATTCGAGAACGATTTGAACTCAGTCGAGATTCTCGCTGAGTCGAAGTTTCTGCAGCACAAAACCTAGCCTGGTGCAGAGAGCCTTTTGCCTCACGACCTTCCTCAGATTCCTGTGATCGAACTAATCTCATCCTTTTAGCATTTCTGCTACTTTGGGAGAGGTTGGATCGTCTTCGAGGCATTCTTACAATAAAATAGTACTTACTACTTAATACACAGTTATTTAGTAAACACGTACTATCGTAAACAATTAAATTATAAATACTTACAGATTATTATACAGTCTAAAATTATCACAGTTTAAGTAATAAGTGTTAAGACGTGTAAACCAAACGTCATTATCATCATCATTTCAGCCGATAGACGTCCACTGCTGGACATAGGCCTCCCCCAATTTTGGGGGGGTTTGCCATAATCGCCACGCTTGGCAGGCGGGTTGGCGATCGCAGTATGGTATGGTGGTGGAATGCATAGAAAACGCTGCTGCCCATTCTCCGGTGAGACCCTTAGTCGCCTTTTACGACACCCACGGGAAGTAAGGGGTGGTGCTATTCTTCTACACAGACAAACGTACTAACTTTATAAAACAAAAGAATTGCTAGAAAAAATAATTACTAACCTAAGCTAATGAACTTATACTTAATAAAGAAAATCAAGAAAAGAAATGCCTAACCTATACCAAAAACTTATAATATTTATATACAAACCCTAAATACAAATTAAGTTATCTTAATTTGTATACATACTTATGTATGTATACCGAAAATCAGGGAAAGAAATGCCCAACCAATAATAAATGCTTACAATATTTATTTACAAAACCCTAAATAAAAATTAAGATAAGTAAATACCCAAAAATCAAGGAAAGAACCGCCTAACCTATACCAAATACTTACAAAATTTTAAAGAAAATTAAGAAAAAGAACCTAACCTACAAATCCTAAAATATAAATAAATGAAATATGCAAACAGTCAGTATTCAAGTGAATCGCAATAATCGAATCCAACTATTCGCCTATACTCTCCAGGATACGTGCGTTCGCTACGAATAACTGAATCCTTATGGCAGCGGCGCGTTTTCTTTTGAAATGGTCATCTCGCAGTTCAACCTGAGGGGTTGTCGACTGCTTAACCTGGCTTTCCTGTGGATGCCTCAATAAATTAAGGCCTCCAGCCAGGGCATAATACACAACTTGACTACACAATATAAACTTAAAAACTAAGCGACTACACGCTAAGGGCACCCCCTGTGGGGTACGGACCTCGGCTTAGGGCGTCGCTGGAAGAGGGCAGCAAGGGACAGGCTGGATCGGAATTATGGCAGGGGCGCGGCTCTCAGCGCGCTTTATACAAGGTGTAACGGACAGGGGGTATCAACCATGAAGGAGGTGAATGTGCTCATGAAACTGAACAAATTTCCCCAAAGAACATAGGTCGAAATATGAAAAAAATTTTGGACCTCCCATAGTAATAGTAAATCATTGATGTGCTATTACTATGGGAGGTCCAAATTTTTTTTTTCATTTCATTCACCTCCTTCAGGGTTGATACCCCCTTTCCGTTACACCATGTATATATAGCCACGGACGCGCAGGCGCGAGGCGTTTACGTACTCTGATAGATACCTTAACAAATGTTCGCCGTGATTCTTTAAATTGACATAACTTTTTTATTTATGAACCGATTGACATGAAATAAACACTAAATGTTAAGTGAAGCTTACTACAATACATTAGTGAAAACCGCATCTAAATCGAATAAGCCGTTTCTGATATTAGCGTGCACAAACACAGCAGACAAACAGACAAACAGACAAACCGACAAACAGACAAAAAAAAAAATTAATTACAATTTCGGGTTCGGCATCGATATAATAACAACCCCTGCTACTTTTTTTTTTAATATATTTCCATTGTACAGACACCACTTTTCTACAATTTTATTATATAATATGTATAGATAAGAGTAATGGAAATTCGAACAAAAATAAATACCTTCCCGTACAAATTAACCTGATCATGAGAGTTTTTTTTAAACTTTCAGAAACGTTTATTGAATCTTAACTCACCATATCTAGTATTAAACTTTAGGTCCTTCAGCAGGACCTTGTGTATGTACTGGCTCCTCTTGAGTTTCCCTCCGTCCACGAACAGGTTGCTGGAGCCCGAGGCCTCCTTGTCCATGATGCCCTCGCCGTACTGCACGCGCGACTCCTCCGTGTCGTTGAACGTCGACCATGTTATCACTATGTCGTTCGCTTTCTCTGGAAGTTAGATTAATAGCTCACAATAATTATAGGTTCTAGACAGAGAAACTTGATGAACTGGACTCCTTAAAGGATTAGCCCGCAATCACCAGGGGCGGGCATTCCATAGAGTGATAAAGACAGTGTCTACCTCGTAGAACTGATCTAATATTACATAAGTAAGTCAATAAACAAAACTTAACAAAATATAAAAATTCTTAAATCATAAATCAGCTCCACCTACCGAGCGTCGGTAGTATTATTAAGATTTGACTAATTTCCTTGATTCGCGCTGCAGTCGCGCCATCACACAATCTCAACGGCGAAGACACAAACTATTCGTCACTAAATGTTTAGATGTGTGCTCTCGCGGTCAGTCGTGCTCATACGATTTTATGAGTGTGTGCGCGCCTATAACTACGTGGCACACAATGAAAAAAATAACGCACACAACTGCGATAATAGGCAGTGTCTTTACTGTAGTTTTTCATACAGCAGAACACGAAAACTGCCGAACTCGCACCGAACTCGCCCGAACGGAAGTTGGCTATGCAATGCAAGTACCTATTTCAATAAACTTTTTTTTTTGTGTCTTTGTTACGCAATTACTCCGCCAATTGTGGACCGATTTTCAAAATTATTTTTTTGTTTGAAAGGGTATACTCTCGAGGTTGTCCCATTATCATCAAGTTGGAATCTGATGAGAGGATCCCATGGAAATCGAGGGAAACCCTCAAATTTTATAGGCAAAGCTATAACGATTTGGGTATTTTTTAAAATAACTTGAGCATTTGCTCTCAGAAATCATCATTTGGTAAAGTGGAGCTAATGAAGAAGACCACAGATGGCCATTGGAACTACTCAATGACAAATATTTCACGGGTTGCGATTCGATTACTTTATTAAGGTTGCTAAGCAATTTATACCCGTCACAAAGCGTATGGTGAGTGGTTGTTGAGGAGTTCTCCTGGTTCTTACCAGAAGAACTCCTCAACAATTAACGTCCCAACATCGGTAAAAGCAATATTTTGTAACAAGTGATGAGCAGTTGACATTAGGCTATTGTAACTTAGATAAATTACAAACGGACCGAACGAAAAAAAAACAACCGACTTCCAAAAAAACACTACAAATTGAAAAATAACTTTAATTTCTGAAGTCGGTGTCAATAAACGAAAATGCGGAACCAAAGACACCGACTTCCGAAATTAAAGTTATTTTTCAATTTGTAGTGTTTTTTTGGAAGTCGATTGTTTTTAGGGTTCCGTAGCCAAATGGCAAAAACGGAACCCTTATAGATTCGTCATGTCTGTCTGTCTGTCTGTCTGTCCGTCTGTCTGTCTGTCTGTCTGTCCGTCCGTATGTCACAGCCACTTTTCTCCGAAACTATAAGGACTATACTGTTGAAACTTGGTAAGTAGATGTATTCTGTGAACCGCATTAAGATTTTCACACAAAAATAGAAAAAAAACAATAAAATTTAGGGTTCCCCATACTTAGAACCGAAACTCAAAAGTTTTTTTTTCATCAAACCCATACGTGTGGGGTATCTATGGGTAGGTCTTCAAAAATGATATTGAGGTTTCTAATATCATTTTTTGCTAAACTGAATAGTTTGCGCGAGAGACACTTCCAAAGTGGTAAAATGTGTGTCCCCCCCCCTGTAACTTCTAAAATAAGAGAATGATAAAACTGAAAAAAACATATGATGTACATTACCATATAAACGACCACCGAAAATTGGTTTGAACGAAATCTAGTAAGTAGTTTTTTTTTAATACGTCATAAATCGTAAACCACAATTTACTATTCATTCAATCAACTCAAAAATAAAAAAAAACATTTAATTTCATAAACATAAACCTTATGCATAAACCCGGATGTTACGGAACCCTCGGTGCGCGAGTCCGACTCGCTCTTGCCCGGTTTTTTTTTTGTAAAATGTTTTTATTTGTCGTAAGTATAATATCCTTTTTTTTCGCGTCAACTCGGAACTACGAGCGACAGAGACGCCAATAAGCGTCAATCTATGGATATTTAAGCTGGCATTTGGCAATTACCTACATCATCGATCGACAAGACGACGAACCGAAACCAAAGTGCAGTATTTTTGGTGAGATTTTTTTTTGCCTACCTTCTTCGAAAAACCTGTGCACGCCCCTGGCAATCACAGCAAGCCGAGAAAAGTGGAAGCAAGGAAGGCTTTGGCCTGCCGTGGGACAACATAGGTTAGTAAAGTAATAATCATAATGGAGCCCTGTCCACCCGGTAGCTTGAACCCTGTCCCCGATATTGCTTGTCTTCTATTTTTTACCCGACTGCGTCAGAGGGAGGGTCATGTTTTTCGAGTGTATGTATGTTTTATTAAGTACTAGCTGACCTGGCGAACTTCGTACGGCCCCGCCAGCCGCTCTGCCCCCGTTTTTTATTAAATCTCTGATATCTTCTAAGATATTAATTTTAAAGTAAAGGGCAACTTTGATCTCCATAAAATGCACGACGTATTTAATGTATTTAATTAGATAAGGAATAATACTGTATTGTTTAAAATAGCTTGGTAAATAACCCATATTTTTAGGGTTCCGTAATCAACTAGGAACCCTTATAGTTTCGCCATGTCTGTCTGTCCGTCCGTCTGTCTGTCTGTCCGTCCTCGCTTAATCTCTGTGACCGTTAGCACTAGAAAGCTGAAATTTTGTAGGAGTACGTATATCAGTTACGCCGGCAAAGTGGTAAAATAAAATTTTGGAAAATATTTTTTTTAGGGTAGCTCCCCTACATGTGAAGTGGGGATGAATATTTTTTTCATCATCTACCCCATCGTGTGGGGTATCGTTGAATAGGTCTTCTAAAATGGCTTAGGGGTTGCTAAAATTATTTTTCGATTTAATGCTCCATTAATTACGAAATATTAAAGTTTAAAGTGCAAATTTTTGTTCCAGTAGGGCGTCCCCCCCCCCCCCCCTCTAAAAGCTAAACTACGGGCTTGAAAAATCTGGAAAAATTCTCGATGATAGTGCATTTCATGAACTTTAAAGGAAAAGTATAGCGGTTAAGATAACTTTATTAGTTTAGCAGTAATAGTCGTTGAACTTGGGTGTTGGATAATTTTGTACCAAATACAATATCCTTACCATTAATCCTTTAAAGTGACTAAGATAAAGTAGTTGTTTGTTTATAATGGATAAATACTTGCATTGAAAACCAAAATATGTTTTTTTTTTACCTATTCAGAATAAAGAACAACAGAATCGTACTACATTGTGATAACGGGCTACTACGGAACCCTACACTGTGCGTGGCCCGACACGCACTTGGCCGGTTTTTTTTGTAATATGTTGTCAAAATTTAAAATCGTACTGCAGAAACTTCTTCTTGATAAATGCTACTATACAATAGACGAGTTTTTAAACGATAAAGAGTTATATTAAAATTATTAATGCTGTATTTAAAATTTTGACATCTGTATTTTTTTTTTTAATAATAGAATGTTTCTTTTAGTTAATGACATTTTTTTGCATATTTAAATTGCATGTTACTATATTTGTTGTCTTAAGACTAAACATAGCGTACTACTTTATATTTATGACCTATTGTATACAAATAAACTTATGATTATGGAAAAGATAAAAATGGTTAGGTACTGTGGGTTATCCTTAGGAGATAAACATATAGGTACCATTACTTTCTTGATACGGACTCTGCGGACTTTCTTGATATTTATTGATATTTTTAAGATTTATACAATTCCGTAGTACATTAATTTGATCTATCTCGTAAGCGCACAAAAATATGTTTGTTACGACATCACATTAAAAATCTTTGAATTTCTCGGCTTTTCTCTACTATAATATTAATATGCATGTATTATAAACATAAACCTTTCTCTGAATCACTCTATCTATTAAAAAAAATCGCATCAAAATCCGTTGTGTAGTTTTAACCCTTCGTATGTCCGGAACGTGGATCCACGCGAGACACAATTACTTTTTAATTGTTTCTCTAATTATGACGCAACCGGTTAAAGATCTAAGCATAAATAGGGACAGACAGCGGGAAGCTACTTTGTTTTATACTATGTTGTGAAACATTTATTAAAATGAATAAGTACAGGAGAATAATTAGAATAGGCAGAAACAAAATAATTGCAAAAACAAATTCATCTCATGATTTGAGATCAAATAAATAGTTTATCACGGTTTTTTTTAAAGTAGGTACCTACTTTACGGTTTTCGAATTTTTTCTTTTACTTGTGCTACATGATCTTGCTTCCTGCCAAATTTCATGATCCTAGGTAAACGGGAAGTACCTACCCTATAAATTTTGATTCCCTTGAAGTGTCGAAATATACGTTTTTTGTGGCATAAAAGGCCGTAAGTAGGTATCTGTTTTTAGGGTTCCCTACCCAAAAGATAAAAACGGAACCCTATTACTAAGACTTCGCTGTCTGTCCGTCTGTCTGTCTATCACCAGGCTGTATCTCAAGAACCGCGATAGCTAGACTGTTGAAATTTTCACAAAGTATGTATTTCTGTTGCCGCTATAACAACAAATACTAAAAACAAAATAAAATAAATATTTAAGGGGGGATCCCATACAACAAATGCGAGTTTTTTGCCCTTTTTTGCTCGATATCAAAAATGGCAACAGATAGGCACTTGAGATATTCACAAAATACTCAGTTGTAGTATTTTAACTTTAATAATAAAATTATAATAAATATTTAAGGGGGGCTCCCATACAACAAACATGGTTTTTTCGGCGTTTTTGCCTTGTGGTATGGAACCCTTCGTGTGCGAGTCCGACTCGCACTTGGTCAGTATTTTTACGTTAACTTAGAAGTTTGATTTTTCCACAGCTTCAAGGGACTGTAGACCTGAGTATATGATTTTAACTTCAACTCGATACCTCCCCGAGTTCTTGAGATAAAGGGTCTTGACAGACAGACGGACGGACGGATGAACAACAAAGTGATCCTATAAGGGTGCCGTTTTTTCCTTTTGACATACGGAACCCTTAAAATTATCATTAAGTACAGACTCCAGCACATCAAGCTACTACAATCTGTCAAATTTATTTAATAGATTTTCAACTTTATCCCTAAAGCATAAGGTTCAATGTTGATTGGGAAAATTTGACACTTTCGGGTAGCTTAATGTGCTGGCGTCTGTACATCAAGTCGCAGAAGCTTATTTGCTGATACTATTTATTATTGTGATTATAGCACAGCTCATCTATAAGATAATAACAATAGTATTAAGTATTAATCTTTAATTTAAAAAAAAGGAATATAAAAGTAAAATCATCAAAAGCCGCAATAGTTGAAGAAATAGGTAGGTATTTCTTTATCACAATCGAAAGATGTGTACAAACTTTTGTCTTTAAATACCTTACCAAAAAGCGTGGCTTAAAATAATTCTATAAGATTTCACCACCAGTATCAACAAAAGCATAGGTGGAAGAATATAGATTTTAAAAACGATATTTATGAAAGAAACTTCAAAAGAATGCATTATTTGATTTACACCTCTTACAATAACATGAACAAGTCATTTTTATAATTATGTTGTTTACAAATACAATATAATTTAATTATGATATGAGTCACTTTGCAGTTTTTTCCTTGTAAGCTAATGTCATATGTACATGTAACTCATGAGTTTTATTCTCCTTAACACAAATAATATAGGTACAGAATTACTCAATCAATCAATTAGTTTATTTGTAGGTACTGCAGTCTGACTGCTGTATTCATGATTTAAATCTTTACTAACACCCAACCAACAGTTTTGTAGGATTCATGATCTGTAGAATGTAGTAGCTAAATCATAATCTTTTCGTCTGCTTTATGACATTTCTTAGCAGTACCTAGATAGTAAATTTCGATTCCATTCAGCTTATTTTTTTAATAATATGACATGTAAAAGTTTTTTCCCTGGGATTGGCATCTCGCAGTTCAACCTATGAGGTAGTCATCTGCTTAACCGGGCTTGACTCCAACCAGGGTTTAAGCGACTACATGCTAAGGGCACCCTGCAGGGTACGGACCTCGGCTTAGGGCGTCGCTGGGAGAGGGCAGCAAGGGACAGGCTGGATCGGAATTAACATGTAAAAATGATTCCAAGATTCTATTTATAGAATAAACAATTTAATTTAATTTCAAACTATGGGTCATCTTCTGCCTACCCTTTTCCTAACTATGTAGGGGTCGGCTTCCAGTCTTCCGGATGCAGCTGATTACACATCCACAACCCAGTTATTGGGTAATACAATACCCTTTGGTAAGACTGGTTGTCATTTCAAACTATGGATATGTTGAGTAAAGGCTCGTACACACAGGCGCGACGCGACAGTGCAGTGTGACGCGATTCTGCGATATATTTCCGTAGAACAATTTCTATGGAAACGCGCGCGACACTTCACACTGGAGCGACTTGTCGCGCCGCGACGCGGACGCGGCGCGACGAGTAGCGCGACACCGTGTAGCCGCGATATCGCCGCGACACCATACTAAATGTTCATTTTGTATGGCGTCGCGCCGCGATTCGCGTCGCGCTTGTGTGAAAGGTGTTGCGGCGCGATAATATCGCAGAATCGCCACGCGACGTGTCGCGCGACAAGTCGCGCCTGTGTGTACAAGCCTTAAATTCTTAAAATGGAATTTTCATGGCTCAAAGGATGTAATTATAAATCTCATAAAATAATCCAATTAAACGTATTTAGCCATTAGAACATTTGTTATGAGCAAAACAATTTTATCAATTGTTATTATCACTTATTTCATAATATTATTTAGTTCAGCTTTAGAATGTTATATATGATATGTAAATAGGACATGCGTAATTGTTTATTGTAGTTATATATGGTTTTTATTTCAATGACATAAAGTTCAAAATTAGATTAACAAATTGACAGGATTGGTAATCATAATTTACATTACTACAAGCGTTGCATATGCTACAATTTTGTAGTGTCCATAATCAGCCTATAATGTTCTCACTGCTGGGCCACAGGCCTCCTCTCAGTGAGATGAAGTGGGCCATATTCTACTATGCAGGTACAGCGCAGGTTAATAGATGTCACATGTCTTCAAATTTTTGGTTCTAGAACATACTGGTTTCCTCATGATCTCTTCCTTCACTGTTTTGATTAGATTACATGTGAATGAGTTAAGAGTGGTGACCATGTTTTTTTAAACTAAATATTTACAGAAGTTGTTTATATAATGAGGGTGAACAGGAACTATACTCCATTTGAAACAAGTTATTTAAATAAACCATTTTTACAGTCCCTTCAATCGGTTTTGAATTCTATTGTGTTGGTGCAGTTAGTGGTATGACATATGGCAGCTGCAGTAAACAGTTGGTACTGTAACCACTTTTTTGCTTCCATACCATTCTATGCCTTGTAACGAGTCTTTTAAGCCTGTTACATGATAGCGCGTTCTTTGCTTTAATTTGTAGGCAACAGGGTGGTGTTGCCATGTAAAAATTCATTTTTTTGAATCGGAAGTCGTGTAGTGGTCACACTGATTTTTTCTTTTTTTTGATGCTGTCAGTTGATTTTGACAGGGCACTTTCCGGCCGAACCTTTATATAAAATGGAGTGTTTTTAGAGCTCCTATGGAAATCTGGAAGTTGATACTTCCAAAGGACTACATCCAGTCCTAATTATGTGGTAGCTGATTTGCCCTTGTCAGCATCATAATGGGATTGGCCATATTTTGTAAAAGGTTGGTAAAATTCTTCGTGGTTTCAAACCTATTCACGTGTCGCGTGGTTATTTGGATGGCAGACGTTAATAGTTTTCGATATTTGTTTCAGGATCTTTTGAACCTTATATATTTTTTGGATTAATTCATCTACTGATGTAAAAGCTTTTTTTTGGAAAAGAAACGGTGAGTTAATTTGCATTTGGTCGTAAACATTCCGATCGGCATTTTTGTCGACGCTGAACATCAGCTAACAATTATTCATGTTTGATTTCAGCCGTGAGGCGTTTCTTATTTATTTTTAACCGACTTCTAAAAAAGGAGGAGGTTCTCAATTCGGATGTTTGTATTTTTTTTTTTTTATGTTTGTTCGCGCATAACTCCGTCGCTTGCCAACCGATTTGAAAAATTCTTTTTTTGTTGGAAAGGGTATGCTTCCCAAATGGTCCCATGAAAATTTTTTTGAAAAATCAACAAAAACCTAAAAAATTATCTACATTAACGATCTTTTCATATTTCATAACTCCGTCATTTACGAACCGATTTGGAAAATACCTTTTTGAGCATTTGCTCTCGAAAATCATCATTTGGTAAAGTGGAGCTGATGATAAAGACCACAGATGGCTATCGGAACTACTCAATGACAAATATTTCACGGGTTGCGATTCGATTACTTTAATATGGTTGCTAAGCAATTTATGCTCTTTACAAGCTCCATTCCACCATATGCAATGGTGAAATGGAGCTGATGGTGACTTCTCAAACAGCTCCAGTTCTCCTGGCTTATGGGAACTCCTCAACAATTAACGTCCCTGCATCGGGTAAAGCAATATTTTGTAAAAGGTGATAAGCAGTTGACATTAGGCTATTGTAACTTAGATAAATTACAAACAGACCCACTAAAAAGTGAAAAATAAAAACTTTTTTACAAAAAAAAACAACCGACTTCCGAAAAACACTATAAAGTGAAAAATAACTTTAATTTCGGAAGTCGGTGGCAAAAAACTAAAATACAAATCCAAAGACACCGACTTCCGAAATTAAAGTTATTTTTCACGTTATAGTGTTTTTCGGAAGTCGGTTGTTTTTTTTTGTAAAAAAGTTTTTATTACTTCAAGACTTAAATTTTTAACGCTAGCCCCTACCGACATATATCATGGACCGCCTGACGTCCCCGCGAAGATCAAAATCACCAGGGTTTGCCCATTCGGTTTGTTAGTTTATTCTAACTTAAATTGACAAAAGTGCAATAATGACAGGACAGGAATTAATTTCTATTCCATCTTAGTTTTACACCAACTGTTAATATTAGAAAGGAATTTTCTTGTACATTGAGACCAGCAGCCTTCGGGTAATAAAATCGTTCAATAACTTTTGTGTCGATTTTTATTGATACTCCCCGCTTGAAGATTAAAAGTTTCCAGTTACCGCAGGTTAGTCTATCCTTGGCATAGTTTGGTGTGTGCTCCTGGCGCCCGAATTTTCACTTCTACTTATTGTTTATTTATTTGGAGTACAACACACACATTTAATAATCACATTTCATAATTACATTTATAATAACATCCACACACTCACTTTAAATTATATTTTTTTTATTATTACAATTGTCGCTAGATTATATTTTTTTAATATTACAGCCTACAGTATAGAAGTCAAAATAGGTTGAACAAACTGTAAAAAAGATTTATTTAAATGTCTAATCTTATTTCAAATGGAGCACTCACTGTGTAGGTAATCAAAATTGTTTTAATCATAGTCAGTAATCAAAGAATTAGCATCGCCAATCAACGTGGCAATGCTGCCAGGCTCCTGGACATGTTTCTGGATGACAGCCATGCGGACGAGTACTTCGACTCCTAAGAGTCCTTTTGTTTTTGTATTTATTTTAATAGTTAGTCATTTAATTTAGTACCTAGTGCAAAAATTGCCTGTTTATTTTTTTTACCCGACCTTATAATATAATAGTTTTTAATTAAGTAACTACTTAATTCTTTTTTTTAATGTTGATTCTTTTATTTAAACTTAACTGTTATGTTGTGTAATCTAATCTAGTGGTCTGCAAGGAGTAAGGATATGTAACAGTACCTGTTTGTTTGAGGTCGTTAATGATCGTGAACAAACCGAAATAAAATATTATTGTAGAAATATTGTAGAGATACTCAGCAAAGGACTTACCTCCAAAGGCTATGTGCATTTGTTCCGGTTGGCAATGAGTACATTCATACGTTGGTCCCGGGTTCCCTTGAAGACCCCCGAAGCCCCCAAATATACTATTCCCCGAACATATCCCTATTAGTAGAGAAAATATTAGCAACTTCATATTCGTATGTTTACGAATAGAAAAACTTCAATATATCTACGGATATATCCAAAACTGTATTTTAAATGTTAACACTAGTAAAGCGAAACAAGTCGTTCTTCGTCACTGATGACTGAACGACCAATTAATTACTAATCGGCACGGAGTAAATTATACATTTAATCGGTCTTTGTTTGTTGTATTTCAAATTTTATAAACATGGCCTCGCTCGCAAATGTCATAAACGTCACTGATTTACTGACATTCTGAAACTTAAACAATTTTAACTTATAGGTACTCAAACGAATCAAAAAAAATATCGACACATAAGAAATAATGAAACGAATCAGTCTTTCTTGGATTAAAAGTATTGGTTATGTACTGCTGATAAAAGAAAACAATTCTTTTGTAGATAACATTTGTAAAAATAAAATATTGATGATAATTTCAAATCTTACATTTTTAAGATTTCGAACGCACCTACGTACCATTATACGTGTACAGGTAGATACCTAATAGAAATTTAATTATCGTGATTATTTTATTGTGTAATTTTTAATGATTTTAACGATTTGTCGAAAAAAATGCCACTTTTATAACACGTCGTTGTAGAGCTGCTATAAATTTATCAGTAATTAATTAGTGGAGCGCCGTCATGGGCAGGCTTGTTTAGGCGCTATACGGCGCCCTGTTTACATAAATGAAACTCGATCCAGTAGTTACAAGAGGTGTATTTGTACTAGCACGGTATACACGCGGCAGTGGAGGAAATACACGTTTACTCAAACACCAGGTAATAACAATCGTGTTAGTTAATTACATGGAGTGGATTAGAAAAGGATTTTTACATTCAGTCAGATTCGAAATCCTACCTACTACCGTGTTCCATAGACACTATCTTCTAGATTCACGTAGTGTTGTCTTTTGTAATATCTAATAGTGGGAACCACAGACAATTAGTTTGGTTCGCCACACCACCCCCCTACGGAGAAATACAAGGTATACACACAGAAAATACAAACAAAATATAATATAAAAATTATAAATCTAGAATGTCCCTAAATTTAACCCGTCTGCCAGCTCTGGTGGTGACAGTGTCTGAAGGGAATGGAGTAGTTGGCGTGGAGGGAGTTGGGTGTGTGGAAGGAGAATCTGAAACGGGAACTGAAACAGGTGTTGAGGAAATTAGTTCAGAGTCCAGGTATGCTGGCTTAACACGGTCTATGCTGACCGTAGCCTCTCTTCCGTTCATCTCCAAGGTAAGGGTTTTGTCCCTTCTCCTTAGGATACGGTATGGCCCAGTGTATGGAGGTTGCAGAGGCCGTCGAACTGTGTCGTCGCGCAGTAAAACATGGGTCGACGTCGCCAAATCTTTGAACACGAAGGTTGACGGTCGAGCGTGTCGTGAGGCTGGTATTGGACGTAAAATTTCCATCCGGCTCCTCAACTCGGTGACGAAATCAGTGATATCGTTTGGGCTCCTGGGTTCTTCCGCTGGCATGATAAGTTCCCCAGGAAGAGGTTCACCATAGACTAGCTCAGCGGACGAGGTGTTCAGGTCCTCTTTGAGGGCAGTCCTCATGCCAAGGAGTACTAGTGGAAGTGCCTTGCTCCACGTTTGGGGATGGCACATTAAAGAAGCTTTTAGTTGGCGGTGCATGCGTTCTACCATGCCATTTGCGCACGGGTGGTAACTGGTTGTGCGAATCCGCTTTGTTGCGCATACGTTCATGAGGCGCCGAAACAAGGCAGATTCAAACTGGCGGCCCTGGTCGGTCGTCACGGTACTTGGGACGCCGAAACGGGATATCCAACCAGTCATCAGCGTGTCTGCCACTTCTTCCGCCGTGATAGATGTCATAGGCCACGCTTCGGGCCATCGCGTAAATCTGTCAACCGCGGTAAGACAATATGTGAAATTGTCTGAAGGCGGTAGTGGTCCTATGATATCAATGTGGACATGACAGAATCTTTTTGATGCGATCGGAAAAGACATCAACGGTGCAGATGTGTGCCTGGTCACCTTACTGCGTTGGCATTGTAAACATGACTTCGCCCATTGTCGGCAGTCGGTGTTAATATGCGGCCATACGTATCGCTCAGCCACCAATCGTAAGGTTGCTCTCACGCCAGGGTGACTAAGACCGTGCAGTCGGTCGAATGCTGCTCGACGGAAGGGTAAGGTGAGGTATGGGCGAGGTCTACCTGTCGACGTGTCGCAGATTATGGAAGTATCAGTTCCTGGAACAACGATTTTTCTCAATTTTAGAGAAGTAAACGAGCCCGCCTCTTTGAGTTCCTCGTCTCTCTCTTGCGACTCTGCAAGGGCTTGGTAGTCCTCCTCCAGTGAAATTGATTCAACCCGCGACATAGCATCTGCAACTACGTTGTCGGTACCCTTAATATATCTTATGTCGGTGGTAAATTGACTGATAAAAGTTAATTGGTTGAGTTGTGTTGGTGGAAGCTTGTCGCGACGCTGCGTGAAGGCATACACGAGGGGTTTATGGTCAGTAAAAACTGTTGCGTTCTGTACTTCTAGTATGTGCCGAAAGTGTTGAAAACTCTCGTACACAGCGTAGGAGTTCCCTATAATAAGCGGGCCATTGAGATTGTTTCTCAGTGAGCTTTTTGCTGAAATATGCTAGGGGTTGCCAGTTGTCATCGACCTTCTGCTGTAAACATGCACCTATGTGCATGCTCGACGCATCGGTAAAAAGACCTAAAGGGGCCTCACAATTTGGGTGCGATAGAGTAGTGACGTTAGCTAGGCTCTTCTTGCAGTTATCAAAACATTGTTCGAGCTCGGGCGTCCATGGAAATGGTTTTGCGCCTTTGCTGTTAGTTGCAGCGACTGCGTCGATTAAAGGAGCCTGATACTTAGCAGCGTCGGGCAAAAATCTGCGGTAATAGTTAACCATGCCCAAGAACCTACGTATGCCTTGTACGGTCTTAGGAGGAGCGAAATCCACTAAAGCACGGATACGGTCTTCGGGAGGAAAGGTGCCTGCAGCGTTAATACGGTAACCCAAAAACGTTACCTCGGCTGCCCCAAGTACACACTTCGCCGGATTGATGACCACTCCATACTCGTGTAGTCGGTGAAACAAGAGTCTGAGGTGTTCAGCGTGTTGTTTGGGGTCTCTCGAGTACACGAGTATATCGTCGACGTAGGCAAAGCAGAAATTAAATCCTCGCACAACTTCGTCTATGAACCTTTGAAACGTCTGTCCGGCGTTTCGAAGGCCAAAGGTCATATAGGGAAATTCGTAGAGTCCAAAAGGTGTGATTATGGCTGTTTTACAAATATCATCAGGATTTACTGGAATTTGTTGGTATGCTTTAACTAAATCAAGGGTGCTGAAAACTGAGCATCCGGACAAGTTGTGGCCGAAATCCCCTATGTGGCGGACAGGGTAGCAGTCCGGAACTGTGCGGGCGTTTAATGCGCGGTAGTCGCCGCACGGACGATAAGTCTCGTCTTTTTTAAGGGCGAGGTGTAGCGGGGAGGACCATGAGCTGCTAGAAGGTCGGGCGGTGCCTACGCGAATCATCTCCTCGAATTCTGTCTGAGCAGCTCGAAGCTTTAGTGGGGCAAGACGACGTGGTCGCGCTGTCACGGGTGGGCCATCGGTGGTTTTGATAAAGTGAACCGTAGTGTGCTTCACCTCTTTAGGTGGGCCAGGGGGACGTGATATGCTCGGGAACTCGGTCAAAATGTGCGAGTATGGTGAGTCAGGTGATTGAATAAGTTTAACACTGGGTTGGTCAATTGAGGAGAATTCGGTCTCCGCTGACAACCCTGTTTTATCGTCTCGCAACCTTCCATGAGCACAGTCCGGTAAAAGGTGGTAATGAGCCAGGAAATCTGAACCGATTATTGGAGTTCCCACTTCTGCGACGATGAATTTCCATGAAAAATCGCGTCTTAACCCTAAGTTCAATTTAAGTTCGACTAGACCAAAAGTATTTATTTTAGTGCCGTTGGCTGCTAAAAGTTCGTACGGGAGTGGCTGCTTTTTACCCTGGGAGTAACGTCTAGGTAGGCACGAAAGATCGGATCCGGTGTCAATTAAAAATCGTCGGCCCGAATACCGATCGGTAACAAATAGACGGCGACTTGCTAGGGAGCAGTCAGTGGTCGCCACTACTGACTGCTGCTTGAGTTTCCCTGAGGTACGGGACCAGACCAAGTGCACGGTTGTAAACACCTGGAAGCTTTCGCCGCGAAACGCCTGTGATACCAGCATTGGCCGTTAGGAGTGCGTGAGCGTGAGCTTGAGCGACTGCGGTTATTTCCGTCGTTACTTGTGGTGAGGCCGGTCACAAGCCGTGTCAAGTCCGCCACTTGTTGTTGGAGCATCTTAACTTGGTCCCTGGTGTCATCACTAGATGGTGATGATGATGCCCTACCTGCTGCATGGACATTCATTGGTTGTGGACTGATTTCTTGCAGCTTATCAGCCAGCTCACCCAAGTCCTCAAGGGATGAATGCTTTTGGGCAACTAAAATACCTTGCATGTAATGAGGCAACCTATTTGTCCAAATACTTTGGAGGAGCTGCTCCGGGAAAGATGACCCAGCAAGAGTCCTGAGGTGACGGAAGAATGATGAGGGCTTCCTATCCCCGATCTCCTCTTTCTCAAGGAGTCTTCTAATTTTCTCTTCATAGGACTCGGAGAAGCGGGTGATAAGGGCTTTCTTAAGACGAGTATAAGGTTGATCTTTAGGTGTCTCAATAATTATGTCCTCAACTTCAGTTGCAGATTTCGTGTCAAGTTGACTTATGGCATAGTAGTATTTAGTCAATTCTTGTGTGATGCAATTAATATGGAACTGTGCTTCCAAACTCGCAAACCAGAGAACAGGCCGGTCTGGCCAGAAAGGAGGAACGCGGATGGATACTGGATTGATCAAAATGGGTTGAGATCTAGATGGGGACGGGTCAGCGGACTGTTCACCACCAGTTCCAGGTTCAGGATCCAGGAAAATTTCCTTTCCTTCAGTAGTCATTGCGTTACTATACATATTATATTTATCCTACGAACACTAATCCTAAGAGGAACACAGTATAACTTATACAATAGTAGCGCAGAGGTGAAATCAAAGAGTTAAATAGTCACCGTGAGGAAGCACATTCATAGCAAATAGGACACACAAAACTAAACAAAAATGAACATACATGCAGCACAAAGGCCAAAAAAAAAAGGTAAAGTGTAAAATAAATGTAAAAAGTAAAAATAAAAATGTTCTCCAAAAACCTCTTTTTAAGTTATTAGCATTGCGTCCATGCCCCTAATGGAATATTAACAATTAAACAGGAATAATGACAAAAATCAAAACATGCAGAATGCACAAAACAAAGAGAAATACAATTAATGTTGTTATGTTTAGGAGTTTAGTATAAAATTAAGCACTTATTGTTCTTAAAGAAACACCGTTGTATTTGAGGTAGAGTGTAGGAATGCCCATCCATGCAAGGTTTAGGAAAAATAAAAACAACTTACAGGCTTGTTGTCACATCACACTGATCACACTATTGAATGTGGAACACACCTTTACGTTTTGAGTTTCTCTGGAACGCAGCCGGTTTCCGTTTGACGTTTGCAGATAGTGGTGATGACAGACAGATGTGTCAGTGTCAGGCTATGTCAAGCGTCACAAGTTCGCGCGCTAACTTAGAAGTTTCCTTAAAGAATCCGCACAAGAAAAAATGGCGCTGCTATCGCGGATTTATTAGATTTTTATTGTTTCAGGTTGATATGGTTCAAAGACGGTGTAATTATGCACAATTAGTATGCACAGCCGATCACTATCTCGTTAGTCAATGCACTAATAGCACGAAAGTTCAAATACTCCTAGATTTTCGTAGGTAAACTCGCGTAATGACGGCGAGTAGGTACCGACTTGGGACTTGTTCACGAAGAAACCCGCTGCCCGGGATGAGTGTGAGCTCGTTGCGCTTCACAATACTGGATTCCAGTTCTTCTTTTTACACTGATATGTTCTTCTATCGTCGGGGTCACCAATTTAGGCGCTATACGGCGCCCTGTTTACATAAATGAAACTCGATCCAGTAGTTACAAGAGGTGTATTTGTACTAGCACGGTATACACGCGGCAGTGGAGGAAATACACGTTTACTCAAACACCAGGTAATAACAATCGTGTTAGTTAATTACATGGAGTGGATTAGAAAAGGATTTTTACATTCAGATTCGAAATCCTACCTACTACCGTGTTCCATAGACACTATCTTCTAGATTCACGTAGTGTTGTCTTTTGTAATATCTAATAGTGGGAACCACAGACAATTAGTTTGGTTCGCCACACTTGTAATCAGCCAAGTGCGTGTTTGATTCGCACACGAAGGACTCCTTTCCGCAAGGCTAAAAACGCCGACTAAAAACACTTTTTTGTATGAAAAATAAAATAAAGTTAATAAAAGTTAAATGGGTCACCCCCTGACCCCCTGGCCTGAGGCTAGATTATTTAACGTGCTAAATGCAGAGGACAAATAGGTAGGCACTTGAAATGCATGAAAACTGCGCATCACTTTTGAGCTCCAATCTTAAGCTGCGCGGCTGCGGTTGCGATGCGAGTCAGTATTTTATTTGCACATAAACACGTATCTGCGGATTCTCAAATATGGCAACCTGTGGCCATGATCAGTTTTTTCCAGCCCATAGACCAACAAAAAAGAAAGACGGCGCGTCGCGAACATCAAAAGTGAAGCCATAAAACTCTGCTCCTGCAAGTAAACATACACGCTCACGCACACACCTACACTAAAACTATGCTCATCGCTCTTAGTACGTCACGAGTCGTCGTCAAGTAAACATAGATTTAAAAAATATAATTATGCCTTCCTGTGTAGTGAAAAGTTGCAAAAACAACAGCAAATCTTATGACGTATTATAAGCAACCTGCATGCAATGGCCATAGAGCTGTTGTGTGACAAAACGTTGTCTGTCAGCGATCTGTCTTGCTTCCTTTGTCTGCATGTTATATTTTACAATGTTATTATTATAGTTTCCTTCTTTAAGTTAAATAAAGCCAAGTTCTACTGGTAATCGCTGCGCTTTCTTTATATCAATTTATTTAACTTAAAATGTCTGTGGAAACAAAACCGTCGCCACTCGCAAAGTATCTACGGCCTGAAAAATTTGACACCGAACCTGATGCCCAAGATTCCGATTCGAAGTGGATCTATTGGAAGTCAACCTTCGAAAGCTTTCTTGCGGAAGAATGCACTGTAGGTACTCCTGATAATCTTAAGCTAAAGATCTTAGTGAATCACCTATCGGCCTCAATTTACAAGTACGTAAAAACTTTTCAAAACTTTGACGATGCTTTGAAGGCTTTAGACGGCATCTACGTGAAGGCGAAAAACATGATACTCGCCCGCCATGTCCTATTTAATAGGAAGCAACGAGCTGAAGAATCTATAGCTGAATACGCAAGGGCATTGCGTTTATGTGCGCAAGACTGCAGTTTTGAAGCTGTTACGGCTAAAGAACATGAAGATCAGGCTATTCGCAGCGCCCTCATCTCTGGCCTCCAGTCTAAAAGAATAAGGGAACGCCTCCTGGAAAATAACAAACTTTCCTTGGTTGAGACGCTTAACCAAGCTATCACCCTCGAGACTGCGGAAAAGGATTCCATCACAATAAGTAGCAACGCCGGCAACATGATTCAACAACTTAGCACTATCAACTCCAACCCAGAATCTTCCAACTTAGCCGCAGCCAGGCCCTCGCCAGCGCGCTATGTTCCGCCTCCGACTCTTACTCCTGCCTATAAATCAACACCATCAACGAGACGCTGTTTCTTCTGCGGAGGGAACGTACATCAGAGGTTTAAGTGTCCAGCAAATAACGCCTTTTGTCAACTTTGCTCGAAGAAAGGCCACTTTGCGAGCGTTTGCCGATCAGCAAACTCCAGCAACGCTATGCCTGCTACTGGAATAGTCATGAACGACATCCCCGATGATCCATCTTGCAGTGGCGCTATTTCTGCCGCATCCCCATCAAGTTTGAAGAGTGCGACCATTCCTATAACTGTGAACGACTTCAAAGCAGATGCATTAATTGACACGGGCAGTTCGGTGAGTTTCATCAACTCTAAAATTGCACGTTTGATGAAGTTGCGTCAAAGACCGAGCAAACAAACTGTCAATCTCGCGTCACTCAACTATGTCTCGTTTGTCGAGGGTGTGTGCTTCGCTACGATTACAATGAAAAATCACGTATACAAACAACGACCTCTACTTATCGTAAACAATCTCTGTGCTGATGTGATCGTGGGCCACGATCTACTGAGAGACCACTCAAAACTCGAGTTCAAGTTTGGCGGCCCGAAAGAACCCTTGGAAATATGCAACGTACTAGAAGCTTCTGTGCCACCGGCATCTGTTTTCACAAATCTCACGCACGATATCAAGCCGATCGCCGTCAAAAGTAGACGTTACAGCAAGGAAGACGAAGAGTTTATCACGCAAGAAGTGGAAAAGCTAATCAAAGACGGGATAATAGAACCGAGCATCTCACCCTGGAGAGCACAAGTCCTAGTAGCAGGTGGAGGGACTCATAAGAAGCGTTTAGTAATCGATTACTCGATGACGATCAATAAATACACAGAGCTAGACGCCTACCCCCTGCCTCACATTGAAAAAGTCGTAAGTGACGTCTCGAAATACAAAATATTTAGTCAAATTGATTTGAAATCGGCTTATCACCAAATACCGATCCTCCCGGCAGAGAAAATCTATACTGCATTTGAAGCTTGCGGCAAATTGTATCAATTTACCAGAATACCTTTTGGCGTGACTAACGGTGTAGCCGCGTTTCAGCGCGCACTCGAATTTGTCATATCTACAGAAAAATTGCATGGCACATTTACATATCTCGATGACGTCACGGTTTGTAGGAAGACGCAGGCCGAGCACGATCACAATTTGAAAAGGTTCTTGGATGCTGCGAAAAAGTACGGCCTTAGTTTGAATGAACAAAAGAGCGTCTTTAACAAAACTAGAATCAATCTGTTGGGATATACAGTTGAAAATAATATAACAAAACCGGACAGCGAACGGCTTAAACCCCTACTAGAGTTGCCTGCACCTACAAAATCGGCAGAGCTAAAAAGGGTCCTCGGGTTATTCGCTCATTACGCCAAATGGGTCGAAAGATTTTCAGACAAATTAAAACCACTTACCAATGTAACCAGTTTTCCATTGTCTCAAAACGCTCTAAAATGTTTCGAACAGCTCAAAGACGATATCAAAAGAGCTACCCTCTTGGCAATCGATGATAACGAGGTCTTCACGGTAGAAACTGACGCTTCGGACTTCGCTTTAGCAGCTACGCTATCTCAACAAGGGCGCCCTGTTGCCTTCTTTTCTCGCACACTATCAGGCTCTGAATGTAAACACTCATCTATAGAAAAAGAAGCGAGCGCAATAGTGGAAAGTCTGAAGAAATGGAGACATTACTTGATCGGGAGACACTTTCTCTTGATAACGGACCAACAGTCAGTCGCGTACATGCTCAATCAGAACCACAATAGCAAGATCAAAAATGAAAAGATTATGCGTTGGCGATTGGAGTTATCATGCTATAAATACGACATTATTTACAGGCCCGGTACTGAAAACACTGCAGCCGACGCCCTTTCTCGAGTGTGTGCGTATATGAACACGAATAAGCTACGAGAACTTCACAACGCACTCTGTCACCCTGGTGTGACTCGTATGTTTCATTGGGTACGATTCAAGAATCTCCCTTACTCGGCAAATGATGTCAAAGAAATGACGGCTTCCTGCCCAATCTGCGCTGAGATTAAGCCTCGATTTATGAAAGTTAGTGGCCACTTAATCAAATCTACGTCCCCGTTCGAACGTATCAATATTGACTTCAAGGGGCCCTTGCCCTCAAATACTCCGAATAAATATATACTCACGATCATTGACGAATACAGTCGCTTCCCCTTTGCCTACGCTTGTCGTGACATGACATCAGCCACCGTCATTAACTGCTTGAAAGACCTCTTCCAAACCTTCGGCCAACCGCTCTACGTCCACAGCGATAGAGGGTCGTCGTTCATGTCGGAGGAATTCAAAGCTTTCCTGAGAGACTCAAACATAGCGTCTTCGAGGACGACACCATACAATCCCCAAGGGAATGGACAAGTGGAGCGCCTAAATGGTACCTTATGGCGTACGATCCAACTCAGTCTACGCTCCAAGAACCTACCAGTCGAAAACTGGGAGAGAGTCCTAAAGGATGCATTGCATTGTGTACGCTCTCTTCTCTGCACTTCAACAAATGCCACCCCGCACGAAAGACTATTCGCCTACCCAAGAAGGTCTCCGAATGGCGATTCTCTACCCTCATGGATGATCCCCGGCCCCGTATTAATGAAAAAATATGTGCGGCAGGCTAAGACAGATCCCCTAGTCGAGGAAGTAGAGCTCTTAGAAAGTAATCCCCAATATTCCTACATCCGTCGGAGCGATGGCGAAACTGTCACAGTGTCAAATAGAAGACTGGCTCCGTTTCCCATCGACGTCGAAGATGGAGATGGACCTGAAAATTCGGAAGAACAGATTCTGTCTCCCGCAGAGGAAATCGACGAAATCTACGCGACTCCGCCCAATGAATTAACTCACAGTGGTGGCCTACGTAGATCTCACCGTGCCAGAAAGCTTCCAAGCCACCTTAGAGACTTCGAGGTAGATGGTAGGGATGAAAACTCAAGCGGGGGAGAATGACGTATTATAAGCAACCTGCATGCAATGGCCATAGAGCTGTTGTGTGACAAAACGTTGTCTGTCAGCGATCTGTCTTGCTTCCTTTGTCTGCATGTTATATTTTACAATGTTATTATTATAGTTTCCTTCTTTAAGTTAAATAAAGCCAAGTTCTACTGGTAATCGCTGCGCTTTCTTTATATCATCTTATAAAAAGTCTCACGGAATCACTTTTCACTTGTGTACTTGAAATGACATCGTTTCTTTATTATTAAATTTTAGGTTACTTGGAACAAAAAACCTCAACGAACGAAAGCTGTGACATAAAATGATGGGGTTGCCATAATACGATTTAAAATTTCCCCATTCGATTAATATTATACATATAAATTATGATCTCTTACTTCGAGTTATATTCCTATTTTCTTTTTCATGTATTTAATATTTTAGGTTTCCAATTAATACCAATACCTTACTCAACAATAACTTACTCGTACAATATTATACTAGTTCCTACTCACACAAATATCCCTAAATTATAGGGAAAAAGTTAACAAATGGCAACTCTTCGATACACACATAGATAAAAATATGGCTTCAGTTTTAATGTTCGCGGCGCGCTGTCTACCTTTTTTTGTTGGTCTGAGTTCCAGCCCTAGCTTATTAATAAGACTCAGTTAGTGTGAGTGTGTGTGGGCTGTTTGTGTATGTGAGTTTAAACGTTTGTAAACGCACCCACGATACAGGAGAAATTCCTAGTGTGGGGCAACGTTTTTTTTTAAAAAAAAAAGAAAAGAAAGAAAAGAACTAAACTCGCCCATTAAAACTCCTACGTTATTTATTCTAGCTGAGGTACAGCTCCAAACTTATCAGACGGTAATAAAAATACCAAAACATTTAGTAGGTATAGGCACTTAAACAATTTATTTATAAAATTGGTCTTCACAAGTCGGTAATCTAAATGTGTAGGTACCCGTTACATATAGAAGCGCAATTTCTGCGAGAGGCCTATGACCAGCTAAGTAATGCAATAGGCTGAGTTGAAGATTACTAATATAACCCTATTATGGAGCTTTTCATTAATTTCTTAAAAGTTAAGATGAAGCAAGAAATACGGTTTAATTATAAAACTATTTAATATCGTAAGGTTTGTGTTGATTCTTGACGAGCCACAGCGAGTCGATGACTTGGCCCTTTTGTTCAACGTTTACCTGAAAATTGAAATAATTTTTGTAGATAAGAACTTGAGTCCTAAAAGTATTCTGGACCGATTGAAATTGTAGGTATATCTTTGACAGACTGAAATAAACCAAAAAAAACTGCCTTCACAAAGAATATAATAATGTGATGTGTGAAATCCAAGTCCACCTAGACAATAGAGATTATTATAGCGAGATTTTTGTTTATTTCTTTATTTAATTCGGGAAAAAAACAGTTACACAAACATCGTAATAAACAGGTAAAAAAAGACAAAGAAAACAAAAAAAAAGAGGCACAGAAAGACAGTAATTTAATTATAAAGAAATAGTTACTTGATTAATCGTACCTGATCGATATAGATATGCGTCTTGTTGTGTGCCACAAACCTCGTGTAGCCGTAGTCGCTACTCCTGAACGCAGACCATGGCTCCGGGTTAGCTGCAAACGTTCATAAGTTGGTTAACCTTTCAGTGGTTAGGAAAAAAAAACAGCTTCCAAACAAATTTAACTTCTCCTTGTCCATTAAAAGAACCGGCAATTTGTTACGTTCGAATGTATGATCCCCACGAGTTTTCGGAATTACCCCCAGGAAGATTGACATTCTTCAGTTTTTTTTACCTACCCTTTTCTGAACTGAAACCTACCGCCGTCCATAGTATAGGTAGGTACTTACGTTTGAATTCTGAGTGTCCTTCTTTGCATCCAGCCGAGCCTGTTATGATGTGCACTGGAGCGCTAGAATATTTTAAATCATTGTTACCTACTTGTAAAATAATCGGGGTGGCCTACGAAAGAATTAAAATTTCCAAATCAAATAAATAAAAGGGTTTTATATTCTATTGTACAGAACAGACACCTGCCTAAGTGTATCTGTGTGTGTGATTGAGCTGTCAATAGTACCAAGGTGGAATGACAGCTCACTTCATGTTAGCTTTCACGGTATAATTGTGACATAATAGAGCAGCTGGATAAACTTACAACCTAATGAAACGACAAAAACCTCGCAGCATCATTCTTTAGGCACGATCTCACAAGAGTGAGATTTCAAAACGAAACTTTGTGTCCACTACAGCAAAATAGTTGTCCTCTATCAAAGAGTGTACTCCACACATACCCAGGGTTAACATAGGGATATTCAGTGGAGCCGTTGTACATCTTATTGTCATACATCGGGAATGTTCTCTCGTACAGGTGGTCATGCGCCCAGATCACCAGGTCTACGCCATACTCCTTCAGTAAAGGCTCGAGAGCTATGAACAAATTTTTTTTTTATATTAAAATCCTCGCTTGATGGCCACCCGAAAGCATTATTTTTTTCTTGATGTAAGATAAATATTTTACAGGCAACAATTTCCTTGCAAAAGTCATGAAGAAGGGACATTTGTAGATATAATCGAGAGACTCGGTTATCGCAGTGCACTGATGGACTAAGGCATGTCTCAAGTTGCGTGATGCGTCACAATACCCGATTCATCCGCATCCAGTCTGACAAAGTCGTCTTTTCGGGCCATTTGTCGATTCTTGGCCAAGGAGTCTTACACCTGTCAGCGGGATTGTCCGAAAGGGTTACCGCTGGCCCGGAACATAAAAGGCTAAGGAAGGAACACGGGTGGGTTTTAGTCAGTAAGAGTCTGACACTCCCTTCCGCTCCACCCAGAGCGGGAGGGGTCATTTGATGATTTGCCAATCTCAAAAAAAAAGGCGTCTTACACCTAAGTATTCTTGCACATTTAAAAAAAGTGGAAACCTGAGTTACCTATCTACTATGTTCTTAACTACTCTCAATGCTACACTACACTCACCCCACATTCCATGCAGGCCGACCCGCGTGAGCTCTCTTTTACAGTCAAAATCAATGCGGTCGCTGCAGTACATAGGTCTGTGTCCGAACAATACGATCCATGGTCTCTTCGATCTAAAAACAAATAATATTCATACAAACTTGCCGTTTAACAAGACTAGACGTAAGAACTTAGCTGCTAAATTTTATTCAACGCCACATTGTGAAAAGGAGCTGGGATGACTGGTATTTATAACAGTGAGGAGATTAAACCCATTAGTGGATGAAGCGAAGAGGATAATTATTATACGCTGCTCTTGATGTCTTTCTCTAAGGTTTGGGCTTAGCCAGCGAAGTAGAAGGAACCTAAAATCTTGGCCATATATCTGATTTCCTTAGCTGCTAATTGGATTTTTATTTTAATCCTCAAACACAAACTCCTGATGTATCGTATACCATCTTAGCTGAATCAACGACCAGAAATATTTTGGTCAAATATCTGACCTGTTCTCCGGAAGGTTGGCTTTCTCCAAGTCTTCCTTGAGCCAGTCGTACTGGTTGCTGATCAGTTTGATGCCGTAATTTACATAGTAGTACACCTCAGTGGAGATGGACACAAAGTGCACGGGGCCGAGGTCGAAGCTGTAGAACAGGCTCGAGTCGCGGCCCGGCATCGAGAAGCGGTTTGCGTAGTTGCTGAAGTTACTGCGGATTGATATTTTAAATATTATCGAGAGAATGCAAGATTCTGATACAAGCTCTCGCTTACAACAGATCAAGACCCAAAAACTTCGTCTTAGAATCTTAATTAAATAATTTAAACGATTTTTTTTTCTCTTTTCTGGCCTAGTCTCATGTTATATTTGGGGTCGGCGCAAAATGTTTTCTCTTCCATTCTCTCCTATTGGCCGTCGCGTTGTTACCTACTCGCTTTTTATTTACACCATACCTTTTATATATCTCATACTACCTACATCCATCTTCTTTAGGACCCCTCCATCCATCATCATTAATTATAGGTACCTATTCTTAGGTTCACCACACTACTAGGCTTAGTAGGTGTAATACGTACTACTTTTCCTCGTGGTTCCCGGGACATGTC
Source organism: Mesoligia furuncula (assembly GCA_916614155.1). NCBI lineage: Eukaryota > Metazoa > Arthropoda > Insecta > Lepidoptera > Noctuidae > Mesoligia > Mesoligia furuncula. Next base: position 1,373,735 of record OU744806.1, read on the forward strand.
ATGTAGGGCACTATGGTGGCTAGAGGTTCTATCTGTCGCATGAACTCGTCGCCAACGAGAGCGTTCTTGGAGTCCATGTCGTACGCAAAGTCACCCACGTGCAGGATCACGTCGAAGTGAGAGCGTTGGGCCTCTTCTTGCAAGTACGATAGAGACTGGAAAAAGAAACTTATAAGGTTGAAAGGTCTCTATTTAGAGGGTAATTTAACGCAATATCCATACTAATATTATAAATTCGAAAGTAACTCTGTTTATCTGTATGTTACCTTTTCACGCGTAAACCACTGAACGGATTTCGAAAAAAATTTGCAGAGAGTTAGATTGCATCCCGGGGAAGGACATAGGATAGTTTTTATCCCGATATTCCCACGGGATCCGCGCGCTGCTAGTAGGTACTAAAACGACAGCAGTAGCGTAGCTCTAGTAGTGGCGATGTCAGACTTTTAGACTTTATTCAGATTACCTATATGTCGGAGAAAGTATAGTGTGTCTCGTTATTATCAGCCATATTTGAACTATGTGTGGGCTACTGTGGGTAAGTGTTGGATAATGCACAACAGAAAAACGGTCTGCAGTTCAAATCAGATTATAATTTCACAAACAATTTAATCACACTAGCAAATTACACACTGTAGGTATACGACACAACCAGATACGGAACGCGGGACAGTTTCTGAGCACATGTTGTTCGTACGATGTCCAATGTCCAAGAGAGCACCACATCGTTCTTGCCGAGCTGTCTTCGAGCGTCGACCCCCCCACGAACTCGTGCTAGACTCTGTCAAGCGCCACCAGATAGCGCTGGCGTTCCGAATAGTCGTTGTCGTCACACCGTTTCCGCCTCGCTGTCAAGTCAGCTCCCGTACTAATGATGTCTCCGACACGGCCATCCTGCTTCCACACGTCCTCGTGTGTTAATCTGTAAACAAACATACCCGCAAAGTATCACATAGCTCGGTCACTCCTGACCAAATATGGTACAGGTAAAAAAACACCATGAAAATTCGAACAAACTTAAAAAATGCAGAGTTCAGAGCATTACTCATTACTTGATTCTCAAATCTCAAGATCACTAACTAAATAATTAACGAAGCCAATAAAACATCCTTAGAGCATCACAAAACACAAAGCAGGAATCTTATTCGTGGCCTGTGGCTTTTCATCAAGCCCAACAAACCTCACGTTTGTTTCTATGAATTCCTCTGAATTCCGAGTCCCACGGACTCTATGGTCTCTACAAGACCCGACCTCCGCCAGAGACACCCGCGCACCGCGTATCCACGGACTACTTAAAGCAGATACCGACTTCTAACGGACTACGGCTACGAAATGACTACTGGTACGGTCCCGACCAGCCGACCTAAGATTCACCACTATCACGCGACTTAATCTCTACTCTGTTTCACGACTACTACTTGAGACTTTTACTTGGCTTTCCTCAAATTAGTTAGTAATACTCTGATTTTCTGTATTTTTTTGCAACCTCCCATATGAGGACTGATGAGATAAAATTAAAAGGGACTCGACTCTATACAATCTGTTTTATTTTACGATCAATTTGCAATACTAAGAATTTGAACTATCTAGTTTCGAGATTACCGAGACCAAGTACAACGATTTCACACTACGTTAGTCAAAGAAAACAAAACCTCAGGTATCCCATTCACGGTCCCACACATTTGTCACATACGCACTTCCCACAGGAATGCCGAGTCGTCCTTGACTCTACGGTCTTGGCTTCAAGGCTAGACCCGACCATACTACCCCAGAGCTACCGCGTATACCACGTACTCACGATACTCTGGTACGGTCTCCGACCCAATGAACCGAGAACCTGAGTACACAAACTAAAGTGATGCCAACTCATCATCCATTTCGTCTACAATCTCAGTTGTTACTTGGCGCTCGGGCATCTTCCGAACATGGTCATAGAGCGTATTTGTAAGTACGCCCCTAAGACGACCCACTGACCAAAAAAAACATCAACCAGAGCCATGTACCATCGTTATTCACATTACAACAATAATCTTTTTCACTAAGAGCCTTAGACACACGAGTAAACCACTCTAACGCCAAGGCGCTCCGGCCGACCAGCAATCGCAATGCTCTCACACATCCAGTGCATGGATCCGTATGCGTCACCCCGTGACTACACACAACTTTACTACGGCCGTTAGAGAACCCCTACTCGCGTGGCTCCCACTACTTAGGCTTGCTCATTGCTCATCACCTCTGTGATCACCATCGACTTCGACTGGTACATGACTTGCTGGCATAATTCTTAACCTAACGTGAGCATATTTAAAATTGCATTGTAAACTAGACTGGGCTATACCTAACAATGTAACCATTTTTGCTGTTGTTTACCAGAGAAACATTCAGTACGCGAGCCAAAACAAAATGAAAACGGCTCACCAGATTCGGTAGACAATCCACTCGCTGTCACCGCCTCTTTGGCAGAAGTCGCGAAGCTTCTTGCACGGAAAGCACCGTCCTTGATCAGCGACCACTCGCACAGGAGATCCAGAGTGCAGCGCCGTCCGACACCGCCACCCCGCCCGCACACGTCGCCGTGCGTCAACCTGTAACCACAAAAAAAAACCAACAGCAGTGCATATTCCACTCGGCCAATTCTGACCACATTGTTATCGAAACGCTTACTTAACAAAAATTTAGTAAAAACAATAGCAATCATCGCCAACAAAAGATTCCTTTAAGCCTTAGTAATAATTGGTCAGGAACTATATCAACTTAGATCACATACAACGCTCATGGCCCTGCTGCCGCAGCAGCTAGTAACACTCATGCCACCCATATCGTCATCACCTCAAGTGATACGACCAACACACATCACTTCACATAGAGTCTACGACTCCCAGGTCATTACAAGACCAACAACAATAGTCTCCTTTGAGACCCTGGTCCCCGCTGCACCACCAGCTGCCCATCGCTCCCTGAACAACTCACAAGTGAGTTGCAGTTACGACTACAGACAAGTGCGTACAGTGCGACCTGGCCATGGTATGTGCTCTAACTACTCGGTGAACTCTCGTCACCGTCTTCTACGTTTAACTCGTTAGGAACACTACTTAGAGGCATCTTTCGTATGCGATCGTGAGCATACTTGTAAGTACGGTTTGGATTTAACGCTATTAACGTATAGGGAGGTGATCCCCAATCCAAAACATCAACTAACTTAAGTGGACCTCTGAACTTCCGATCTAACTTAGTCTTATAATCTGATTTCATTCTTCGTTTTCTAATAACACAAAATAGCCTACCCAAAATTTTGTTAAAGCTGCCTTTGTCCTGTCATAATATTACTTTGCAAGTAAATGTCACGTAGAAATGTAATAAAATCTCAAGTTGTTGCTCGCTAATCGCAACGCTACATATGATTTGTTCTGTGCTGAATACACGCGTTTAACCAATACCAGTCAACGTAACAACATTATTAACTCGTTTGCCACTTAATTTAGCTACACAACTCGCTTTTACTCACGAGCATTCAGCACCAGAATCGTAAACAAAACAATACAGCTCACCTTTATTTTCTAACGTGCCTGAGAGTAGCTGTACGACGCAAACGTCCACTCGCTGCTGTTGCTTGCAGCACGCGGTCCACCTCCACCATCTGCCTGGCTGCCACTGCTCGTGCACCGTGCCGCGGCCCATGACATGTCGCGACTTGTCCTGGATTCCCTCACTTGCAGCACACGAAGGGCCTCACCGACGTCTGCAGGCTGCTGGGCTCGATTCTTCAAGTCACCCCACGTCGCTGGCAGCTCCACGCCACGTCCTTGGCTCCCTTAGTGCGCCTTAATGACGGCCACACACAACAATTTGACCTCCTTGCAGTAATTTTCAGCAAAACAAATCAGCTATCGAACTGTGTGCTGTTACGTTTGCACATGACGCGTCCTACCGTGTGTTCTTATTACGAAAACAGGATACGACGAACTTAAACGCCGGTTACAGACACACATTTTTTCTTGTTTTTTTTTTTTTTTTTTTAACGTGGCTGTAGGGCGCAACTGGCGCGTCACTGTGCAAAGGTATTTCTGCATACAGCCTATGCCCAAAACAACATGTACTATGATCGCGCATCCGTATCTGGTTTGTCTGGGTCGAACTTGGACAGATCCACACGATTATTTAATAAGCGTTCGCATGTTTACACTTTGTTTATCAAATGTCAACGGTCACTTTAATTTTAAGCGTTCTGATTTTGCGCATGAACCAACACGAATCCCAATTCTGATGTCGGAGAAAGTATAGTGTGTCTCGTTATTATCAGCCATATTTGAACTATGTGTGGGCTACTGTGGGTAAGTGTTGGATAATGCACAACAGAAAAACGGTCTGCAGTTCAAATCAGATTATAATTTCACAAACAATTTAATCACACTAGCAAATTACACACTGTAGGTATACGACACAACCAGATACGGAACGCGGGACAGTTTCTGAGCACATGTTGTTCGTACGATGTCCAATGTCCAAGAGAGCACCACATCGTTCTTGCCGAGCTGTCTTCGAGCGTCGACCCCCCCACGAACTCGTGCTAGACTCTGTCAAGCGCCACCAGATAGCGCTGGCGTTCCGAATAGTCGTTGTCGTCACACCGTTTCCGCCTCGCTGTCAAGTCAGCTCCCGTACTAATGATGTCTCCGACATATATGATACTTTGATTTGATGAATATTTTTGTAACGTACTTGTGCGTTCCCGCTGCCCATGTCACCGTAGATGGCGGCTCGTACTGGCCAGTCCTCGCCTTCGGGCGCCGTACGGAACCAGAACAGCTCCGACCATCCATAAACAGAGCCCACGTGGTACACTGCCAATATATTACCGTATCATCATTTACAAGTAATCACAGTACTTTGAAGTGTCGTAACGTGATGGTGCCATCACTATTCCGGTGCCAAGTCGCCATCTCTTATCTCTCTTTCGCGCCAAAACATCGACAGTACCAACCAACTCCGGTTGAATAACTACAGTTAGTTTGAATTGTTGATCGTGTAAAGGCATCGAGATGACCTCCTTCTTTAGTAGGTATGTCAATCTGCCCACTCGCTGATAACAGTATCTACGTAAGTACTAGGTTTTAAACCTCCGAGATAATAAGCAACTGTTCTTATGATAATCGTGGACAGGTCATGTTGGAAACTTGAACTTATGACAAAATATAATAAGAGGGCCTCATTTTTGACCCAAAAGAAAGAGCTGTTAAAATGAAAGCGGCTTTGGAGGCCTTCAGAGATGTGTAGATTTGACTCTAATAAAACAGGTACCTATCAGAAGAATTCCTGTCTGTTCATTTCTGCCTTCATTCACTCGATGTAAAACTGTCAAAAATTAATCAAACGACAGAAATGAAAGTGAACCGATCCAACCAAGTGCCAATGATGGGTATCCAATGATGGGTATCGGCACTCGGCATCTTTCACTCGCCTACCGAATGTAGTTTTGTCAGTGTTCTATATATGAACGTTGAATTAATCAAAAATGAACATTGCCCCTTATTTCCCCCATGTGAACTATTCACTCAAGTGAAGCTTAACAAAGACAACCTGAAAAAGACCTACCGTAACTGGTATTAAACTTGAGATCACACAACGTGACAGTATGTATGAACTGGCTTCGCTTCCGTTTCCCTCCATCCACGAAGATCTTGCTGGAGCCGGTAGTCTGTTTGTCCATGACCCCCTCACCGTACTCCACGACCGACACCAGGGTATCGTCGAACGTCGACCATGTTATCACTATATCGTTTACTTTCTCTGGAAATTCAGAAATCAGGGTTATTATTATAGATTGTTTTGTTAAGATTGTGGGGAGATGAAGTCAGAGACTCAACATTAGAAATAATCATTATGTCACAGTGGTAAATGGGCAAAGGACTCCCAAATATTGTTTGCCTTCGCTGTGGCAACAACAAACGTTACAAACTTACTTAGGTAACAACAAAGGTTAACTGAAAAAGAAATGAAAGATGGTTCTCAAAGAATGTGTCAGCCTTTGTCCATTCGTATAGTGTTGTAAATCTGACAAAGGGCTAAGTTACTCATGATCTTGTAGATCAGAAAAAAAAATCTGTCTTTGCTAATAAAATAAATGTGATTGCTCATATCAATACCTACCTACCTAAATCAATAAATTAGCTTCGTCTAAAGCAGTCTACTGCTGGTCGCAGGCTTAGACTTTGTATCTAATTGAATTACTAGCAGGGGTCACTACTCAACAAATAAGGTCAAACGGACACTGACTTACCTCCAAACGCAATATGTACTTGTTCTGGCTGGCAATTACCACAGTCGTGCTGCAGACCCACTCTCGCTTTAGAAAAATCTCTTCCACTACTTATGCCCAACAAAAGCGAAATTATAAACAATTTCATATTCTATGTACTGTAATATTATTTGTAGGTTAATTTATCAAAACGACCAGCGTCTGCGCCTCGTAATTAATTACTGATTGGACTTAATATAATAGTAACATAAACATACAGTAGTTACAGTACCAATGTCGATAGATGCTTTAATTGACATTATAGTTTATTATACTTCTGTTTTTACGATAAATCACTTCTAAGCTTCTTTCTTTGTTATATGTTTCACTGTGTGATGTGTATTGATAACAGAATGTTGTTTATTAAAACCAAGTTTGTGGTTAGTATTTTTAAAGCACTGACATTCAGGTTTATTTCACTTGAATGTGATGCACCTAATTACATATATGCATATAAAAAAAAACAAATGCTTGCGTAAATGATTGTATTCAAATTAGTTAAGTACTTAAACCAAAAACGATTTTCCAAATAAGCAAGAAATCATCTAAGTAGAAAGGGCCACTAGTTTTGAACATTTGCCTTTTAGAGTTTTAGATCCTGTTAGTTTATTTATAATTTTTGTATTGCTGAATGCCCCTGCTCTTGACCTCGATCACGCCTGATGAAAAGCGATGGATGAGGTCTATGATGGAACGAGCATGCCCAGAAGATGCCTGTTCACTCTTGCTTAGTGTAGCGACTATTAGAACTATTGTAAGTCGTAAGGCTTGTGTTCATCCTTGACGAGCCAGAATGAATCATGACTTGTCCAGCCAAGTCTATGTCCACCTGAATGCAAATAAGACATCTTTGTAATAAGTTACAACAATGAAAACAAAATATAACTTCTTTTAGGGCTTGTATTCCTTCTGGTAATCAGTAGGTAAGTACAGATAAAGAGCTATGTCAGTGTACCTGTTCCATGTAGATGTGCGTCTTGTTGTGTGCCACGAACCTCGTGTAGCCGAAGTCACTACTCCTGAATGCAGACCAGTCGGTTTTGTTCGCTGTTTAACACATATATAACAAATAGGTAAATAAGTAGTAACAAAAATAGTTATTCCAAAACACTTTAACAGTGGGGATGGCTACCTATAAGAAAATAAGCAAACCAAAGGGATTGATGGTGCGATTACTGAAATGACGGTTATGAGATAGTATCTATAATAAAGCAGGTTTGTTTGTTTGAACGCGTTAATCATTGCAACTAGGTACCGTCGGATTGAAAAATTTTTTTTTTGAAGAAGGCTTAATGGCTGTTAGATGACGCTAGGACCATTAGAGGGGCCAAGCGAAAAAAAAATCCAGAAAGAACGCTAAGCGAAAACGAAGTAGCAGTAAACGAAGTAGGCAGGCGATGCGATGTGACGGGGTGGGTCGGGTCGGGGAACAAGAAATTTTACGCGGGCAAAGTCGCGGGTACCATCTTAGCTGAATTAATGACCAGAAATATTTTGGTCAAATATCTGACCTGTTCTCCGGGAGGTTGGCTTTCTCCAAGTCTTCCTTGAGCCAGTCGTACTGGTTGCTGATCAGTTTGATGCCGTAATTTACATAGTAGTACACCTCAGTGGAGATGGACACGAAGTGCACGGGGCCGAGGTCGAAGCTGTAGAACAGGCTCGAGTCGCGGCCCGGCATCGAGAAACGGTTCGCGTAGTTGCTGAAGTTACTGCGGATTTCAAAAAATCTTGGTGGTTAGTAGCACAAAATAGCTAATGTGAGAGAATCTCCAAAAAGCGCCCTCTTGTAGGTACTGGAAATGATCTTGAAGAAGATGGGCTGTTACATTTTACTTGCTTATATTGAAAATATACCGATGGGTCTAGAAACATGGAATTTTGCACAAACATTTTTGTTTAATTCATCCCCTAAAGCGGTTACATCAGGGGTTTAGGGGTTATTTCTACATTTATATCTGTAATAATGTATTACACCTATTGGATATTAAAGTTTGTATGGAAGATCGCAATTTTTTGTCGGTGGGATAACCAGTCCGGCACAAACAATAAGGCTGTACGAACTAAGCTCTCTCGTGGTTCCCGGGACACGTCATGTAGGGCACCAAGGAGGCTATCGGCTGTATCTGTCGCATGAACTGATCGCCGACTTGGCCGTCGTCTAAATCCAAGTCGTATGCAAAGTCACCAACGTGCAGGATCAGGTCGAAGTTGTCGCGCTCAGCTTCATCTTGCAGGAAAGATAATGACTAGAACAAAGAGTAGGTAAATGTGGAAACAGTCGGTCAGGCATAAAGTGGACTACTTATATAATATAATAGATTGGGTAAAGAAGGCAAGCACGTGTCCGGCGACCTGGTCAAGTTAGCAGGAAAGGTGTCCTACACCCAGTTGCCCCAAGCTGTAATAGAGCGCGGGTGATTCCAGGGATAAGTTCTAGATTTGTTCCATCGGTACTCACGATCCTCTGTTATGGCTTGGAGGCCGCTGGGTGCAGGCACACACAGGAAAGAGCGGCCTAAGACCGGGAAGAATGGCATGCAATGGAGCCTAAAAACAGTGAGCATCGGGTTAAGGAACAAAAGAACAGAATAGTAGCATACCTACGTGTGCATTCGTATTGCCCAGGTCTCCATAGATAGCGGCTCGCACAGGGTATTCTTCGTCTTCAGGAGGCGTGTGGAACGAGAACCTCCGACCAGCCGTACGATGAGCCCGCGTGGTAAACTAATAAACCATACATATACATTTTGGTAAAACTTTGGTTGGAAGTTTAACTCGGCTGTTTTTTCGATGTCCACTATTGACTTTAAAAACGAGAGGTCGTGAAAGATGTTTGCATTTGTAAAATCGCCAGGGTTTAACCTTTCTATAGGTACCCGCACTAAATTCCGTCGCACCTATACCCCGTGCATGGCCTCACAAACCGAATGTTCGGAACCCAATTTCAGTAGGTACATACATTTTTTGAAAAATGTAGGTATATTTTAAAATTATATGTTTTAACAAGAGTTTGTGTTCGGGTTCGGCGAAGGAAAGTGAAATTAAGAGTAACACTAGCAAAACGTTTATTACCTACTGAATCACAGAACACACAGTTCAGACACTCTTAAAACAATTCAGTGCTTTTATGCTATACAATTCAATGTTACTCGCGTGTTCGGCGCGGGCGCCCCGACGACTCCACGACTATCGGAAACGCGCGGGAAGTCTACGCTCGCGAGAAGGGCGCGCGGGGGCGGGTAGCGCTCCGGAATGTTCTATCGCGCCCTCATTGGTCAAACCGGACCGGGAGGCGGTTAGGAGTAACTTACGCGTTTTGGCGGGAATGGAGTCGTACGTTTCGTTACACGGCCCTGTTATATCCTCCCCCTCCGAGTCACTACAGCGCCCCGATGGTGACTCGGCACGAACAGACTGACGGGGCCGTCCACGCAGGCGCCGAGGCTGTACTGGAGCTGAGGGCTGACCAGACCTACTATAGTAAGGTTTCAAATCAGAGACGTGAAACTTTCCTAAAAGTTTTGAATTTAAGTCAGTGACCTCATAGGTAGTGGGACTAACTATTTTAGATATACGATAGGGTCCATCACGTTTTGGCATGAATTTACGAGACCTACCTTTGGAAGCATCACTGAGTAAGTGGGTGGTCAGAAACACTAAATCACCAGTCTGAAAGTAAGTATTCCGGCGGTTTTTATCTCCAATATCCTTCCTATCATCTTGGTGACGTTCAGCCCTGTCACGTATAGCGTTCCAGTTATCTAGGAATCGGCGGAGATACGGTGTAACCTGAGGAAGGAAATTCTCTTTTTCTAGGATGGCCCTTAAATCACACTGTGCGTCGAATGGAGAACGCATCTCTCTAGCAAACATTACCTGCGCGGGGGTAGCTCCTGTGGTAGAACACGTAGCACTATTCATGGAGAAACGAACTGAAGACAAGAACTTAGGCCACATACGGTGTTCATTCCTCACTAAAATGGAGAGCTGTGTACGTAAATCCCGATTCTTTCTTTCTGCAGGGTTTGCTTCGGGGTGATACAAAGGTATGAGGTTTTGCTTAATACCTAGAATATACATGCATTGTTGCATGGTGGCTGAAATAAACTGAACGCCGTTATCAGATATGATACGCCGTGGGAAACCATATCTCAGGAAATATTCGTCGATGAGCACGGACGCACATATCTCAGCGGTGGCTTCTGTCAAAGCGAATAATTCAACCCACCTGGTGGCTGTATCCTCAACTAGAAGTATCCACTTCTGACCATGTTCACCTTCTGGTAAGGGTCCAAACAAATCTATGGCGAGTACTTCTCCTCGTTGATTGAGAACGGGTGTCTGTAGGAGTCCAGCGGGTTTCTGGTTAGACGCCTTATAGCGCTGACACTCTTCACAATTTTTAAGGTAATCTGAAATATACTTACGCATCCCAACGAAATAATAATTTTGGCTGATCCGGTTGTAAGTTCGTTCAACCCCTTGGTGGCCAGCTGTGGGAGCGTCATGAAATTCTTTTAAAATCTTATCACGCATAGTGAGGGGCACGACGAGTTGTGGTTGTTCACTGTCTGAATCTGGAATATAACGATATAAAACACCTTGGTTCATTACGTAGCCTCTATCCAACCACTGAGTGTCGACTGGTCCGTTGTCTTCGAGGTTGTTGATGATCTTGGCAACCTCAGGGTCATCGAGCTGTTCTTTTCGAATTTCAACAGAGCTTACACGAGGCAAGTCGACGACCACACTACAGACATCACAACTTTTAATGTTGGTATCGTCACACTGTGGGCGGCTTAAAGCATCAGCCACAACATTTGCTTTACCAGGAGTATATTCAAAACGAATATCAAAACCCTGTAATTTCATAGCCCATCTAATGAGACGCCCGTTAGGCGTTTTGAGGGTTAAGAGCCATTTAAGCGGCTGATGGTCACTTTTTATTACCACTGTATGGCCATCCAGATACCCACGAAACTTATCTGTAGCCCAGACAACCGCCAAGGCTTCCTTTTCGGTCGTGGAATAATTTCTCTCCGCGGAGGTCAACAAACGACTGGCATATTCGATAGGTTTCTCGTCGTGACCTTGTCCCTGTAATAAAACAGCCCTTAAGGCAATATTGCTAGCGTCAGTACGCAAAACGAATGCTTTACTGTAGTCAGCTTGAACCAAAATAGGTGCTGAAGTCAGCTTATTCTTCAGGCACTGGAAGGCTTCCTGTTGTTGACTATCCCATCTCCACGGCTCATTCTTACGAGTCAGAATCGTTAAGGGTTGAGCTATCTGGGAAAAATTAGGAACAAACTTCCTGAACCAGGAACAAGTCTGTAAGAAAGATTTCAAATGTTTTAGATCCTTAGGGCTGGCCATCTGCAGAACTGCATCTATCTTCGAGGAATCTGGCTTGATCCCCTCTGGAGTGATTATATGTCCAAGATAATTGATCTCAGGGCGAGCAAAAAAACATTTAACCCTATTGGCTCGCAAACTAAATAGACGCAGCCTATCGAATACCTTTTGAAGATCCTTTAGATGGCTGTGATAATCCTCTGAAATGACAAGTAAATCATCCAAATACGCTATTAGAACGACTCCTTGTAAACTCGCTCCTGAACGAAAACGATCAATCAGCCGTTGGAATGTAGCCGGCGCGTTCTTCAAACCGAACGGCATGCGCGTAAAGCGATATGTTCCAAACGGCGTAACGAAAGCAGTTTTATCACGATCAGCTGGACGTACCTGTACCTGCCAGTAGCCAGCTTTCAAATCAATTGAGGACATGAAACAATGACGTTTTGTCAATTGGAGGAGCTCATCAATGAGCGGAAGAGGGTAACTATCCGTTTTCGTTATAGCGTTCAATTTGCGATAATCTACGCAAAAACGGATACTATTGTCCTTCTTAGGGACCAAAACAGCTGGGGAAATCCAGGCGGACTCGCATTCTTCAATGATACCATCCCTGAGCATATTATCCAGCTCGGTTTTCATTAACTGCTTCTTCGCAGGCGTGAGGCGATACGGTGGGACTGAAATTGGCGCATGATCCCCAGTGTCTATGTGGTGTTCAGCATATGGTGTTGGTTCTCCCCCTGGTCCGAAGACATCCTCGTTGCGCTGTAGGAGGGAGGCTAGAGCTTCACGCTCGGGAGGGGTTAGCATCGTCCCCTCGTCCTCTCTCAGCAACTCAGTAGCAGAACACGACGCGAGGTTACTGGGGTACTCATACTCTAATGGGTAGGTACACTTCGGTAGAGCTATGGAAGTGCCATGTGGAAGTAGCAAAATTTATTTCCAACCCAGCTGCTGTTAAAAAATCTATACCCAACAATGTATCACAATCAGTAGCTTCCGGAAACACAAAAAAATCTACATTAATACACTTACCTTGTATCTTCACTTCTAAAGTCGTTGACAGCATCTGACGTGTTGGTGCTGATCCGTCAGCAAGCTTGACACGCATGGAACTGGACTTGAAGTCTTGATTACGCTCTCGCAGCAATGCGTAAAGGGAGGAGCCGGCGATCGTACCTTTAGCCGCCGTGTCTATCAAACCCCTTCCTCTGATTCCTAGAACTTCGATTCCCAAAATAGGACGCCGTGGCACATCACTGTGCTCCTGACCTATTGAAGAACAAGCAAACTTTTTAAATTCTGATTTTATAAACTCACCACCCTGTATTTCCGGTCTCTGTCCTGAAAAAATCCTGGTCGCCCTACTCGAGTCGCAAATTCCCGGTCTTTGTCCCGGAAAATTCATGGTCACCTTACTTCGTGACGGACACTGACTCGCAGTGCAATACCTATCGTTATCACAATGATTACGATCTATTTTACGACATAACGAATAAGAATAATTATATGGAGTTATGTTATTTACGACACACTGTTTATTAGGTTCCCCAGGAGGTACTGACTCAAATTCACTAGGTACCTGAGTGCGGTTATACGACTCTACGCGGTGAATATGATTAGATGTAAACAATGACTTATGACGATGATTATACGGAGATGTATAGTTAGGATCGTTATTAACACTTTGTATGGGGAATGTATAAGATAATGTGTTACATGAAATAGAACTCTGGTCAGTCCCAAACCCAGCATTAAGTGAAGGGAATGTACTCACCTGCGTGATCGGCTTACCGTCTTGTGTTTGTAAAGTTTGTAAGAAATCGATCGCGCTAAAATGCGAATTACACTTGGTGCAATTTGAACGTATGACTCCGATCTCGCCACAACCGTAACATGATACACTATTTGTGTTTACATTTTTAACACTGTTACGCGAATCACTTTTAATTAATTTATGACATTGGTCCCGTGTATGTCCATGTTTTTTACAATACACACAATAACGATGTTTTTCAGTTGAACTCGATGGCTTGGACCCGACGGGTAGCGGAGTATTGTGCGTTGTCGACCTTGACGACGCACCGGCGCCGTTGTCGGCGGCGCCCGGGGACTTCGCGCCTCGTACGCGTGTGCCAGCGCCGGCGGTACCTTTAGATGGTGCCGCTGCTGCGGATGATGGCCCACATGCTTCTTCTATGCATCTCGCCTTCTGAAGTAGTTGATTGAAGTTGGAGAACTCATCTCTTCTCAATCTCTTACGGACCTTTTGGTTTAGTAGTCCGTAGATCATATCCAATTGGACCTTTTCGCTAAGATCGCCGGAAGGTAGGTGCGCTAACTGGGCGCGCGCCTTGGCCACGAACAGCTCCGGGTCAGTGGGTCGTTTTAGGGGCGGCGTCTTTTCGTGGAGGGTTTGAGGCTTCGAGAACAGCTCGATGTAGATACCATGAGGAGGGCGGCTGTCCCCGAAGGCGCTGCGCAAGTTTTGTAGGGCGTCGGACCACGTGGTTACTGTGGCTTTCACTCCTTGCCACCATGTAGCGGCGTCGTGTGTTAGCAGCATCGAGAGACCGCGCAGCGCGTTCGACTCGCTGACGTTTGCGCAGTCTTTGAAGGCTTCCACCGCGTCGATGAAACCGTCCATAGATTCTTCGGTCGCTCCACTGTATCGAGCCTTACACGTGGCGAAGTTGCCAGGTACAGGTAGAGTAGAGGACGTCGGTGTGGGTGTGGCTGTGCCCAGCGCGGCTGGTGCCTGCGCGGGTGAAAAGGATGGCGGGCGTGTTTCGAGGACCCTCGTAAGTATTCGCTCGAAATTATCGGCCTGCGACTGCTGTAATGACGCCATCATGGCGGTTAGGTCGCTTGCCGTAATTGACGCTGACGCTTCGGTACCGGGCGCGCGGCGCCTCGTTGACCTTGGCGTTGCCGGTTCTTCTTCAGCTTCCACATCGAAGAAATCCGTCTGACGACGTTGATTACGAGTCGTAGTACGTGGCATCGTAGGTATACGTACACGGCCACACGCGACACAGTTCCTTCGCCCACTCGTTGGGCAGCCAGTTTAACAAGAGTTTGTGTTCGGGTTCGGCGAAGGAAAGTGAAATTAAGAGTAACACTAGCAAAACGTTTATTACCTACTGAATCACAGAACACACAGTTCAGACACTCTTAAAACAATTCAGTGCTTTTATGCTATACAATTCAATGTTACTCGCGTGTTCGGCGCGGGCGCCCCGACGACTCCACGACTATCGGAAACGCGCGGGAAGTCTACGCTCGCGAGAAGGGCGCGCGGGGGCGGGTAGCGCTCCGGAATGTTCTATCGCGCCCTCATTGGTCAAACCGGACCGGGAGGCGGTTAGGAGTAACTTACGCGTTTTGGCGGGAATGGAGTCGTACGTTTCGTTACACGGCCCTGTTATAATGTTCAGAAACTTGGGAATATCAACAAGATACTTAAACCCATCAGTAAATCACCACTACACTAAGTAGTCGACCTACGGTCTAATAAGTATGAAGAAACTATTCATAACTTGTAGGTATACATATAACTAGTACATAAACCAATTTTTTTTGCAGTTACTCATTGCGTGATCCATAACTACTTACCTATTGAAAAAATGGTGTCTACGACGAAGTTACGTGAAAGCAATTGCAAAAAGGAAAGACTTACCGTATTTGGTGCCAAACTTGAGATCTGTAAGCGTTACTGAATGTATGTATTGTCTTCGGGCCAGAGGTCCACCATCAACGAACAGTTTTGAGGTTCCGTTCGCCTCCAGGTTCATCTTTCTCGCCATACCGCACTCGCGACTCGTTGGTTTCTTGAAATGTCGACCATGTTACCACTATGTCTTTTACGTTTTCTGAAATATTACCATTAAAATAACGTAGGGTAATTCAGTACCAGTGAAGAAGACCGTACCTGTCTTAAGAAATAAATACTTTGTGAAAACCAAAAATGGATATTATTTTATTAGGTTTATCTTTAATTACCTATAATGTCTGTGTGTTTAAACGATAAGGACCACAGTTTTTAGTGATGATCCTTGATTCTTGTAACTATAGCACTAAAGGGAGAAGCGCCAGGATACGTTTTTTGCAATGTGCAGGTCAGTTATACGTTCAACAAAGAATAACTCGCAACCGTAACAAGTATGAATTTAAAGAATTATAATCATTAAAATCATCAATACAAGTCGTGTATTGTTAATTTTAAGTTCAGTTAACCCTATTAAATGAATATTTCATGAAATATCAATCAATAGGGTTATTAATAAAACCGTATGAAAATTTAATTTCGCGGGCTACCATGGCGCCCTTAAGATTGAAGTAAGAACTTATCCCCGAAGGAAATATGAAGCTGTTCCGGTTGACAAAAATCGCAAAAGTACTGTGGTGGGACCAATTCTATACCGAAACATGTCGATAATAAGATGGAAAATATTAGAACAGCCATTTTTATAAAAACGATGATACCATTGATCATTTATTAACCACAAGTGTTTAGTTTATTTTTATCAAGACATGTATACCTAGGTACGTCTTTGTATATCCATAGATGTTCTAATAATAATATGCTTTTTTTACTTACCTAACATTTAAAACAAGCAATAAATATTATAAAATTAACTGTTTTGAGGTTTGTGGTGTAAAGGATTTGGAGACAAATACTTATATTGTTTGTTGCTACAGAATTCCCGAGAATGGTAATATAGATAGTTTTATGCAGAGACTTGAGCAGCTGTTACAACATTTCATCAATAAACGGTGTTTAATATGTGGTGATTTTAATATTAATTTATCAAAAGATGACTCAAAACGACATTCATTTCTATCACTCCTGACATGTTACAACTTTCGACATTTAATTAACTCAGATACATTTCGACGCAATAATTCAAGTTCGTGTATAGATAATATATTGACTAATATTAATGACGCAATTATTAAAAGTGTAGACACCGACCACAATGGTCTATCTGATGGGCATGCGGGCCTATTTTGTACATTATCACTGGAAAAAGTGGCTTTAAGGAAAGAGCAAAGTTATATGTGCATTGAAAGAAGACTATATAATGAAGGGAACAAGTCCTGTTTCAGGCAAAAGTTGCTACATGAAAACTGGTGCGCAAGTACATTTATTGACAAACTCAGTGAACTACATTCTAACACATTTAATAAAAAGAAAATAAAAATAAATACAAAAAACAGCAACAAATCTAAATGGTTAACTACTGGAATAAGAGTCGCTAGTAAAATGAAACGGTTTCTAAATTTTGTTGACAAAGATAACTGTGACGATTCAATAGTAAAATATCGTAGTAATTATTTTAGGGTATATAGAAAAGTAATACGACATGCGAAACGATTAGTAGTAAGAACGGAAATAAATCTAGCTCAGAATTCTGGTAAAGCTATTTGGAAAATTATAAATAGTAAGAGGAATCCTAAAAAATATGTAAATGACAATTTGATACTGAAAGATAATAATAAAATTGTTCATAATCCATCAGAAGTTGCTAATATTCTATTGGAAAAGTTCTGTAATAATTCAAATTTTATCATGAGTGACATTAATACAGCAAAAGAGTATTTACAAAATCATGGGACAAGAGTAGAGGAGGATATGGTCTTTGAACCTGTACACCTATCGAAGTTTTTAAACTAGTTAAGATTATGGATAGTAAAAAGTCTTTTGGCCATGATGAAATTCCTATGACTATCATAAAAGAAAACATTGATGTATTAGCTGGCCCTTTGGCCGATTCAATAAACGAATATGTAAATAAAGGTGTTTTTCCTGAGCAATTTAAGTTAGCTAAAGTACTACCTATACACAAGAAAGGCTCTAAAACAGATCCAGGGAATTATAGGCCTATCTCTTTGTTGCCGGTATGTTCTAAAATATTTGAAAAAATTATGAAAGTGAGGCTTGTTAGTCATTTGAATAAGCACAAAATTATTACCGACCAACAATTTGGTTATCAAAATAATGTAGGAACAATAGATGCTATTGACATGTTAATTGATGATGTAGTAGGTAAGTTGAATGCTAAACTAAAAGTAGCAGGACTTTTCCTCGACCTAAGTTCCGCGTTCGATACAGTGGAACATTGTATTCTTCTGAATAAGTTAGATTTCTATGGCATTAGGGGAAATGTTTTGAATTTATTCAGATCCTATTTACATAATAGAACGCAGTATGTGGAAATTAAAACAGTTCAAGAAGACGGGCACGAAAAACTACACAAATCAGACACAGTTATAATAAATAAAGGTGTACCACAAGGATCAGTTCTAGGCCCTGTCTTCTTCATAATATTTATAAATGATCTGATAGCTTACATAAAAAGTATTTCAGATGATACTAAACTTGTGGTTTTTGCCGATGACACAAGCGCTATTATAGCTAGCGATAATATAGAAAATTTGGAAAAGAAGATTAATTTTATCCTATGTGCTCTTGAGAAATGGTTCACTATGAATGATCTGAAACTAAATCTAAAAAAGACGCAATGTTTATTATTTAAATCGAACGTGAAGAACAACGATACTGTCAAAGTAAGTTTATTGGGGAATAAAGTGGATATTGTAGACAACGTAAAATTTTTGGGGGTACAGATAGATGCAGTTTTAAATTGGAAGAAGGAATTGGAAGTGGTCACTAACACTATGAGTAGTGCTTGCTATGCTCTCAGGAGTCTTAGAGATGAATTAACCATGGCTCACCTCAGAATGGTATATTTTGCACTCATAGAGTCTAGACTTAGATATAGCATAAAGTTCTGGGGCAACAGCTACCAATACAATATTAATGCTGCTTTCGTTATGCAGAAAAGAGCCTTGAGAACTATGCTTCGCATTAAACAAACGGAGTCTTGTAGGGATTATTTTAGGAAAATGCACTTTCTTACAGTACCATGCCTCTATATCCTGGTCCTGCTTAGTCATTTTATTAAAAATATCCATAAGTTTGAGACAGAAGATCAGAGAAATATCAGAATAAAAACACGTAGAAAGGATCTACCGAATTTCATACAGCCTAAGCTTAATGTTGTTAAACATGCCTCAAGAGTGCAGTCAGTAAATTTGTACAATAAATTGCCTGTAGAATTTAAAAACTCTATGAATCCAAACGAATTCAAGAGAAAATTAAAGTCATTGTTATTGAAGAAATGTTATTACAGCATAGAAGAGTTTCTTAAAGATACGAGTAATAGTAGTTCGAACTAATATGTGGCACTAATATAGTGGGTGTAGTAATATATTTTAATGACTTTATATGACATATTCAACTTTCTATCATGACTCTTATTGACATACATTTCTTTTATTTGAATTTACATTAATTTTTAGTTAAGTAATATTAAGTTAAATTGTTATAATTAATATCAGGACTAATAATGTTATGACCAATGCGGAATGTAATATTTTTATTTTTGTTTCTTTGCTGACATTATGATGATTATTTAATTTTGTGTAACATAATATGTTGTTAAAACCACTGTTCGACACAAATGTAAATTTGTTGAAGAATAAATAAATAAATAAATATAATTTGCCATCAAGTGTTGTAACTTGTAACATGAGAAATACTTTCGCAAAATACTTTTAGGTTTTTAAATGCTTGGTAACAAAAATATGTTTAAGTATTTAAAATAATCTAAATTCATATTACGCAATTAAAGCAGCACTAAAATGAAATACCTAGTCCTTACTGCATAGGTACTGGTTTAATAGTAGGTAGGTATGTGTCACCACGGATAGAGACCACAAGGGATTGAAGATTATTACTTATAAGGAGCTTGGCATACCTACATGTCAGCCATTTAGTTTTTCTTAATGGCGGCCACGCATGAAACCTATCTAATATAGCTGACATCAATCCGCCATTTTGATAAAAAATAAAACAAAATGGCGGACACTTAGGTATGCCACAGAACTACAAAGCCCTTTTATTCCCTGGTCAGTCGAAAATGACACCTACGGTAATTGTTTTTTTCCGTTGTAAAAATGATTCTTAATTGCGTAACACACTATCAATCTCAATCTGAATTATTTTGAAGGCTATTCTGCCGTCATACTGTGAATAGCCGTAATACTTCAAAATGTATTTTGAATAAATGAGTGTTGTATGTTTTTAGAACACTGTCGATGGACTTTGATTTAATTCTTGTGATAATTCGTTAAATAATATTAGTTTCCAATAATACCTACCTAGTTTTATTTATTTATTAAATAGATTATTTACCTATACTTTCCGTTTCATTTTTGTAAAAAAAAATGGTAACAATCCTTAAATTCATAATTGAGTGTGGGTGTAATGTAAGGACAATTTGGACACTCCAAGTTAATTCTCTGCTCGGGAGTAGAAAAGAAAATAAAAAACAACATTTTCTAACAACTGTTTATTCAGTCATAAATTCGTAATGCAAAAAATACACTTATTTCCGTAATCACAATATAGCTAAATGGCGTAAAAAATATACTAAAATACACTTGGCAAAATTAGTAGAACATTCAGATAGGCAGTAAACTTTTTCATTGTCTTTTCGCTTAAAAGTATCCTCATTTTGGAGAGCTAGATAAACGATATAACATTGGAAGACAAAGACAACCCGAAAAGTTGTCTACCAGCGCACAATCAGTTAGTAAGAGTTCGAACTTGGAGAAATTAGTACCAATCATCTACTATTTAGACCTGGGACTTTATGATGAAGAAGTAGAGTCATCATTGTTACAGTGCAAGAAAGAGATAGACCTATGCACCAACTCTTTTCGCAATGAAACAATAAAATATGGCTTCTGATTTTTTTTCTATTCGCCCCTGACTTTTCTGGCCTAGAGCGTACTTGTACGAGTAAGCAAGCGACAAATAAGAGGACGTCTAGCTAAAGCAAATCGGAAGTTTCAGCCCTCGTAGGCACGGGCGATTTTTTTCTCGCTGTGGATTTTCAACACAATGAGAGAGAGAGAGTTGAAAATCCATCGCCATAAAAAATCGTCGCGTTAAAAAATCACCCGGAGTACCTGGACTCTCTCAGTAACAAAATCTCCAGAATAGCAGAATAGCTTATCTTCATTACATTCATGAGAATTTTTCTCAACGACAAAAGTCAAGTAACGAAAAACGTTAACATTTTGTGTTCCGCTTATTTTGCCAACGTGTTTACTATTTACACATACTTAAAATTAAAAGTATATCATGCTTAACTGATTTGTACTTCAGGTGAACAACAATTAACATTGACAATGATGAATGAACACGCAGTAGTACTATTTACAATGAGAATCAGTACTGTAGCTATCACCTTAAATTTTATTTTCATTAACCATGTTTACTTCAATAATGCCCACATAGAGCCTGGCAAACGAAAGCGTGACTTGGAGTTTTTTTTTTAAGTTTTAATATGCTAACATTATTAAGCCGTCAAAGGCACGTCAAAGTCTGTGATTGCAATTTGTTAGT
Organism: Mesoligia furuncula; assembly: GCA_916614155.1. NCBI lineage: Eukaryota > Metazoa > Arthropoda > Insecta > Lepidoptera > Noctuidae > Mesoligia > Mesoligia furuncula. The sequence continues at coordinate 1,394,866 of OU744806.1, forward strand.
ATTTTGTGAAGACATTTATTTTTCAAAAGTATTTGCTATAAGTATTAGGGATAAAACAATAAAAAACTGGCCAAGTGCGAGTCGGACTCGCACACGAAGGGTTCCGTACCACAAGGCAAAAACGCCAAAAAAAACATGTTTGTTGTATGGGAGCCCCCCTTAAATATTTATTTAATTTTATTATTAAAGTAAAAATACAACTGAGTATTTTGTGAATATTTCAAGTGCCTACCTGTTGCCATTTTTGATATCGAGCAAAAAAGGGCAAAAAAATCGCGTTTGTTGTATGGGAGCCCCCCTTAAATATTTAATTTATTTTGTTTTTAGTATTTGTTGTTATAGCGGCAACAATACATAATTTGTGAAAATTTCAACTGTCTAGCTATCGCGGTTCTTGAGATACAGCCTGGTGACAGACAGACGGACAGACGGCCAGACGGACAGACAGCGAAGTCTTAGTAATAAGGTTCCGTTTTTACCCTTTGGGTACGGAACCCTAAAAAGTAACGTGGGAAAGCTGATACATACTATGTTACTGATCATAGTACGTAGCAGTTTCCGCACGTCACTTTTTGAGTTGTTAATACACACCGATCATAAGCCATTATGTCACTGACGCCTTCATTACCAAACAAAACTCCACAAGTAAAATGATAGATAGCCCCAAGGCGACTACGTCACCTCGAGTTCTATGCACAATTTACAGCAGACATTCGTCACCTATCCGGTAATATGAACACAGTGGCCGATGCATTACTGCGAGTCCAAAAAGTTACGTTTAGATCACGTACAAATAGACACTGTCGGCCCATTACCAGAATCCAACGGCAAAAGATACATCGTGTCAATGATCAACAGAGAAACAAGATAGCCGGAACCTTTACCAGTAGTAGAGATAACAGCAAAAGTTGTAGCGGAAGTTCTCATAAAAACCTGGATAGCGAGATTCGGATGCCCAAACACCATAACCACGGACCAAGGACGACAGTTCGGTCAGACTTATTTATCGCTCTAATCAAGTCACTTGGAATTAAGAAAACCAGGACTACCAGTTATCATCCGCAATCAAATGGCTTAGTTGAACGCTGGCATAGATCAATGAAAAAACTTTTTACAAAAAAAAAACAACCGACTTCCAAAAAAAACACTACAAATTGCGACAATTACAATAAACGAAAATGCGGAACCAAAGACACCGACTTCCGAAATTAAAGTTATTTTTCAATTTGTAGTGTTTTTTTTGGAAGTCGGTTGTTTTTTTTTTTGTAAAAAGTTTTTATTTTTCACTTTTTAGTGGGTCCGTTTGTAATTTATCTAAGTTACAATAGCCTAATGTCAACTGCTCATCACTTGTTACAAAATATTGCTTTTCCCGATCTTGGGACGTTAATTGTTGAGGAGTTCTCCTGGTAAGAACCAGGAGAACTCCTCAACAACCACTCACCATATGCTTTGTGACGAGCATAAATTGCTTAGCAACCTTAATAAAGTAATCGAATCGCAACCCGTGAAATATTTGTCATTGAGTAGTTCCAATGGCCATCTGTGGTCTTCTTCATCAGCTCCACTTTACCAAATGATGATTTCCGAGAGCAAATGCTCAAGTTATTTAAAAAAAAAATACCCAAATCGTTATAGCTTTGCCTATAAAATTTGAGGGTTTCCCTCGATTTCCATGGGATCCTCTCATCAGATTCCAATTTGATGATAATGGGACCACCTCGAGAGTATACCCTTTCAAACAAAAAAAGAATTTTGAAAATCGGTCCACAATTGGCGGAGTAATCGCGTAACAAACACAAAAAAAAAAAAAAAAAAAAAAACATACCGTCGAATTGAGAACCTCCTCCTTTTTTGAAGTCGGTTAAAAACCGCGCTGATCGCGCGCGGTAATATAACAAACTGGTCCAACACCCATAGTTCTACTAGGATTACGAGCAACACTACGACTGAAATACAAAATATAAGCCCAGCACAAATGTCATACGGAACAAACATGATATACGTCTCTCTAGAATATTTATCGAGTCGAAAACGCAAGATACATCACTTATGCACAGACTCTCCAGAGGACAATGGCAAAGCTAAGCCCGTTTAATAACAATCACCGCGCCATAAGTCACAAAACCATTTATTCACCCAGAAATGAAAGGCTGCGAATATGTATACGTCAGAATGGATGCTGTGAAGAAACCACTGACCCCATCCTACGAAAGCCCATTTATAGTGTTAGAAAAACAAGAAAAACATTTCAAAATTCAAATGCCGAAGACAACATCAATACTAAGAGTGGGCAGATGAAAACCAGCTTACATTTTAATTGATGAAAAGGTAAACGAACCTTTAGCACACATGAAAAGTAGCAGTAGCCAAGTAAACGACCACAAGAATGTTGAGCCAGCGGAAAATAATAAGACGGCGCCAAACACAACACGTTCAAGTCGCATTATACGTCCGGTGGTACGATTTGCAATACAGCCACATCAGCAAAAGAAAAAGACGAAATGAAATAAAACATAATCGTTCAACACAAACAAGCAAATCACCGCATATTTCTGCAAATAACACACTGTTATAAAAACAAGTATTACGAAAATATTGAGATTGTTAGAAATATGGGAAGCTGGGGGCGCTCCCGGTGCTCAAAGGAAAAGATCGTGATGGCTCAAACAACCGCCGCCGCCGGGCTTGGAGGATCCAGCGTTTCAATCACAGATATCACCACGGGTGGCGTTTTCATCATCGCCGTCGCAGCATTAATGTTCTGCCTACACAAGAAGTATAGGAAAAGGTTCTACAAGGTGATACGTCATATTGACAGCAGACAAGCTCAGGCGACTCCGGTCCCAACGGTCTCCAACACAGGGAACACAAAACGTATGAAGAACGACCCAAAACGCGATTTCTGCATCGTTTTTCACAAAGAAAACTAGAAGAAAAGTATAACGGCGTAGTGTAATTCAAGACATGTTTTTTTTTTTATCAGTCATATATTTAGATGAAACATAATTATGTACTTACACAAAAATTATAAGCCTAAAATGTCATAGCAAGGTCCCACAACAAGTGGTGTCCCGCAACCAAGCCCACTGGAACATATCTCTTCGGGGAAAAGATATATCATAAGTACATGCTGGCTCTGACACAGGGTTTGTATCAAATACACTGTTAGTTTTTAGTACAAAATCAAGGTTGGCGGACCATCAACATGATATGAATGCCGAAAACTTTGGTAAATGGTTAAAAGAAAAATTAATACCTAATTTGAACGAGCTCAGGGTCATTGTGATGGATAATGCGAGCTACTACACTGTACAACAGAATAAATTTCCTACGACACAAACAAGAAAAGCTGAAATACAAGAGTGGCTCGATACCAACGGAATAAATTACGAAGATTGCCTAACAAAAGCCGAATTGTTATATTTAGTTAACAAACATAAACCCGAACTCCTGGACGTAGGTGACGAACTTTTGAAACAATCCGGCCATGAGGTATTGATACTGCCACCTTACCACTGTGATCTCAACCCGATCGAGCTGACTGGGGCATAGTTAAGCGTATGGTGGCAAAAAAAACAATAATCTCCCAGCAAAAGAAACAGAAAAACTGATAAAAACCTCGTTTGGCCGAATAATTGCGGAAGATTAGAAAAAAATGATGGACCATGTAATAAATCTGGGAAATAAATACAAACAAAGAGGTCTCATATCAGAAGAAGTAACGGCGAAATTCATAATAAGTGTAGATGTGATGATAACTCCACTGATACAGAAGAATCCTTAGAGGTTGAATTTTGGGAATCTGATTTTGAGTATGATAATTAAATAATTTATTCAGCTTGTACTCGATTAAACATCATTATTGTTGAAGAAATTTAATAAACTAAATGTTACCAGGCCACTTAAGAAAGTATTACGTAAAAAAGTTTTTATGTAGAGAGACTGGCCAGTTATAAACTATTTTGAAAATATGATTAATTTTGTAAGTAAAAATAGGTACGTTCCAATTTCAAAATTTCTCTCCACATTGTTTGAGAGCTAATTTAAATTATCGTGTCTCATTAAAAAATGGGTCTGCACCGGGAACATTTTCGTGTTACGATTTTTTACGATTTCCAGTGTCGCCTGAAACCGGACGATGGTATAGACTTATGGTGATAGACTTCAAATGGCATTAATGGATTGCCCTTCTAAGGCAACCGTGTATCGTTGGTATAACGAATTCAAGCGCGGTCGACTAACTTTGGGGGATGAAGAAAGTGGCCGCCCTTTGACGGCTGTTACGGAAGAAAACATGCTAGCAGTAAAAAATTAAATCCAAGACAATAGGCGAGTCACGTATCAAGAGATTCAGCACATACTGCAGGTTGGATCGGGAAGCCTTCACGAAATTCTACAGGTGCATCTTCGCGTGAGGAGGATAGTTTCACGCTGGGTGCCGCACAAACTCACCGATGCTCAGAAGCAGGACCGGGTGGAATGGTGCTGTGATGTGATATACAAATTTGAAGCAGGCTCGTCTCGACGTGTTTACGAGATCATTACAAGTGATGAGTCTTGGATTTATCAATACATACGATCCAGAAACGAAGCGCTAGTCGACGTTTTGGGTGTTTCAAAACGAATCAACGCCTACCAAAGTGAAGAAATCTAGAAGCGGGGGGGAGATAATGATCGCGAGCTTTTCAATTTGACTGGCTACTTGGAGTCAATTCCTTTATGGAACCAGAGAAGCATCAACGCTGAATGGTGTACTACCAAATGATTGGCAGAAGTTTTCTCTGTTGTGAGAAACTCAGGGCTTCGCGGGCTACTGCTCCACCACGACAAAGCGCCTTCGCACACTGTAGTCAAAACGAGGGACTTCCTGGACAGCTCGCCGATCAAACTCCTGGGTCACCCTCCTTACAGCCCTGACCTAGCACCGTGTGAATTCTTTTTATTATCGAAAATAAAAAATCAGGTCGAAGGGATACAATTTTCGTCGCCGGAAGATGCGCTGTCAGCGCTCGAGCAGACTGTAAACGAGGTGCCTGCGGCGGACTGGAAAAAGTGTTTCGAAAACTGGTTCAGACGCATAAACCTTGTAAAGAGGCTAGTGGAGAGTACTTTAAAAGATTTAATAAAAAAATATTTACCTATAGAACATTTTTTTTTTCGCAAAACTTTCTGAGTAGGTACCCTACGTAAGTAGATAAATAAATACTAATACATAACACTACACCCTCGTTTTTTAACTCACATCCATGACAGTCAAGACTCAAACCAAACGGAGCCATTAAAAACAAAAAATAAATTATAATAAACTGACAGCACCCCGCGGCGCGGTTTCACCCGCTTAAGTGTCGATCCCGTGGGAATATCGGGATAAAAATCTGTGTCTGTCCTATGTCCTTTTCCGGGACTCAAACTATGTCTAAACCAAATTTCATCTAAATCGGTTCTGCGGTTTAAGCCTGAAGAGGTAACAGACAGACAGACACACTTTCGCATTTATAATATTAGTAAATAGTATGGATACAAAAAATACTAAAGTATCAAAACATTTAACTAGAGATATAGTTAGTAAGTACTATTAGTTCATCATCTGCCTAGCCTTTTCCCAACTATGTTGGGGTCGGCTTCCAGTCTAACCGGATGCAGCTGAATACCAGTATTTTACATGGAGCCACTGCCTATCTGACCTCCACAACCCAGTTACTGGGTAATACGATACCCCTTGGTAAGACTGGTTGTCAGACTTTCGGGCTTCTGACTACCTGTAACGACTGTCAAAGATCCACGAATGACAGCCGGGACCAACGGCTTAACGTGCTTTCCGAGGCACGGAGGGGTCACGGTATGTAAAGATGGTCACCCATCCACAGACCAACCGCGGCAAGCGTAGGTTAACCTGATCGATCGACCTGTGCGGCTGTTATTATTTAGCCACGGGCCCCCTCCTATTAGTAAGTACTATTAGTTATTCTGTGGTAATACCACTTAAAGAATTTTTTGAATTTGCTGAGTTTTCTCAGATCACGCTTTCGTTAGCCAGACTCTATCACTTAAATCGTTTTACGAAATATCACAACTTTAAAAATTCAACTATTCATTTTCATAAAAATGATAATTTTGTAATAACATATCGTTACCCTTTCGTTCAATAACAACAATATTACTAAGAAATTCATTACCTTTAGCAGTACTGATCCTCATTAATGTTATAACTACACAAAACTCAACATCTAAGGCACCAAAAGAAGACTAAGATCAAATTCTTACAAAATTAACATTTATGAGGTTACAACAGACCAAAACTAGCTTCTCCTTCACTTTTATTTTGTTTATTAGACTTTTTGATGCGACCTATACTCATTTCGCCTTCGCTCCTCAAAGGTAATATACCAGATTGGTAATCTGACAGAGAAGATGAAGTGACGGACTCTGTATCTGACACAATTGTCATTCTGCCCAATTTTCTTCTAAGCTTCAGCTTCACTTCACCTAAACTACTGATATCTGAGGAGTCAGCTGCCAAGGAACTTGTACTTGTTACTGTAATATTACTTTTCTTTACATTTTGTGTTTTCGAAGCAGTCCTCTTTTCAGTTCGCGGTACACTATCTCCTAAATTGGATAAAACTTCTCGGCTAGTTCGTGGCAAACGTAAACTGAATCTTGGTGATGATAGGTTGATGGAAATGCCAGGATCTTCTTCGTTTTGGATTTCTAATCTGACGTCGTCTTCACCCACGACGAAAATTAATGGGCTGGTGTGATGATCGACGGTAAGTCTTGAGAATGGCGAAGTAGTCCTAGTTTTAGTTCTCGTAGGCGAAGTCATAACATTCTTTACGTGTGCTGGAGAGGTTTGAGTGTTTTTCTGTGACGCAGCCACGTTTAACCTTATCTCAACCTCTTTTGAAGTCGACGGTTTATCAATATTCTTTTCTAATAGGTCGCCATACTCTTCAACTATGAGCTTTTTAATGAACTCCTTTTCTAAATGAAACAATTTTTCAACTTCACCTTTAGGGTCTATGGTTGGCCAAAGATCGTTGTGGATCGGTTGTATATTATTATCGTGAATGGGTGACGTTTGAGTTTCTTTAGGAGATATTTTTCGTCCTGCATTACTTTGTGTGGCCGAATCCTGTGTGTCAACCGAGTGCACGAATTCAAATACATCAACTTGATTCTTAAAAGATAGATTTGAAATTTTTGTGTAAGTTAAGTTTTGGATATTTGTATGTGATGAGCTCGGAACGGGTGCAATCTGTTTACTATGTTCATTGTTATCACTGCCATCATTTTCTGATGTATTACTATTTTCCTCATAACTCAAATTCTTATCATCATTGGAATGTGTACTATTTGTTTTCTGATTACCTGATTGTCCTGAGCGATCAGATTTGTCATCTTCAAAATCGTCAACGTAGCTGTCGTTTTCTTTGACTTCATCACTATCACTTACTTGTTTTTGTTTTTTAAAATCACTCTTGGTATTCTTAATATTTTTCGTTAACGTTTCACTTACAGTCTTTTCTATGTCAATTACTTCCTGTAATAGATTTTCGTCGGATGTGGTAAGAATATTAAGCTTATCTTTTGCTTTGTTCGTTTGAGAACAGTTTTTGCTGAATGTATTCTCCCTACTGCTTAATATTCTATCTAAAATAGGGCTCAGTGGTATATCTCTGTTGTTAGGAATGTCTGATATTTCTCTTTCAATGTCACTGGCTCTTGCACCTCCTACAGTTAGTTTAGAATAAGGTATATATTCCATATTGTTTAAGCTATTTTGTTTAGCTGAATTTTCTGGATATTTATTTGATTTTGTCGAGGAGGTCTTAGCTTTACTTTTAGTTTGAAGATGCTTACCTTTCTTTGAAGTTGTTGTTCCATATACAGAATTTAATTTCGTCCGCCACTCATCTAGATTTAAGTGCGATCGCTTATCAGACTCTTTCTTTATATTACTTTTCTTGCGATCGTTACGCACTGAAGTTTTCGGAGAAGATCTAATGTTTGTTAAAATACGTTTCTGTGTTTTTAACTTTATCTGTGTGTCAGAGCTGATGTTGTTAGTCGTGGAGCCGCTACTGTCGTATGTAGACATTTTTGACACTTTTCTTGATGTAATAGGTTGATTTGACTGTTGGTGTATTTCGTGCGATATATTTGACAATGTTTTGTTAGGTTCGGTTATAGGTTTAGTGGTCTCATATTGAACCGCAACTACTGCAACATTTTTCCTTACTATCTCTGTTTTCTCAGATTCCTTGACCTCAGGTATTATATCTAACTGTAAAACTTTCTGCTCTTTTAATTCACTTCTAATATTTATACTTGGCATTTCCTGAATTTGTAATATTTTGCTTGGCGTCTTAAGTTTAGGTTCTACATACTTATAAGAATATTCATTATAAGCTACTGCTGGGGCGTTAACTACTTTACCATTATTAAGCTTTTCAGTCTTTGTGCTATTCGTATCACCATTTATTTGTATTACCTTAGTGCGAGTTATTTCTAAGTTTCTATTAATGTTAGGTATCTTTTTTACTGGTCGATTATTCACCGGAACGTCAACGTTTATTAATTTATGATTCTGTTTATTAACAGTAGGTTTGTTATCGTCTGTTATTTCTTTCTTCGACTTGTATTCAGGCACACGTGGAGTTGATTTATCAATGATTTTGTACCCATGGAATTTAGCATTTACGATTTCCTCAATATGAACTTTTTCGTTAAATTCCTCATCTAATGGTGTGGGAGTGGCTTTTACTTGCACGCCCGGCTCATGAAATTTCGACAGTTCCCCGGAGAGTAGCTTCAGGTCATCCGCAGTCGATTGCAGCGTATCATGCAGTTTTCTTAATATTATTTCATCTTCTGGTTTTAAAGCTGGTTCTGTGTTCCATATATCGTCATCTATGATATTAACCATTTCGAACTTGTTGCTGCTCTCAACCTGGAAATTAAAAAACAAATATTAGGAAAACATTGAATATTGATGAACATTGATCTATAATTTTACTGTGTTGGGTTTTAGGGCAGTATAAACACACGAGGCTTAGTTAGATCCATTAGGCCTGATTACAAGTAAAGAGGTCAACATAATACTTTCGTGTTTGGGTGTTCAGCGTGGTAGGTAATATTGATACTAACCAAATATCGATCGACTGGGTATCTTGCCGCGACGCTTCTCATCTGTTGGTCAGGCACAGAGGCTCCGACCTGTCCGTCGTACTCCCGCTTCGCTCTGTACACAAACACAAAAAGGCTTTTAGATATTTTAATTTTAATCGCATTATTTTATTAGGACACAGCTTATAGGATCTATCGGCAATTTATTCATCAACCAAGATCACACTAGTGCGAACTCCGGTAGGCTGAGTCAGGAACGTTTCTCTTAAATGGAGTGAAAATAAAGGATTGCTTTTACTAGCTTTTGCCCTTTGATGAGGTAGGTACATAGATAGACCCTTTAAATTCTGTCGTATTTAATTGTTATGGACAAATTAAAAATAATTTGGAAAAATATGGGATGGGTAAAATTGGGCGAAGGAAATAATTTGGTGGTTTTCTTTATAGGTTTTTGAAATAACCATTAAAATACAAGGGTATATATATTCTGCTGAACAGTTTCCTTTCCAGATTCAAGGAAAAAAACACCGCATGCAAGTGCGCTCATCAGCTTCGGCGATTTAGTTTGTAGTCAGCTTTATTTGTCAAATCTCTTATTCATCATCCCTCTTTTTCAACATCGTGTAAGCTATTCTGGCCTGTAATTGACCCAATGAAGGTATAAGTGACTTTTCTTTTACGGATGATGAATAAGTACCTATTAATATGAGGGTAAATAAAAATGCGAAAATATACAAAATCACATCAATTGTATTTCACCAACATTTACATTAACGTCTTAATCGAAGCATTTCACTTGCTGCTTACAGTAAGAAAGAGACGAGTCTCAAAATGATACATATTATGTTTTGTGTCGATACACTGTCGACGTCTACAAACAAGCCTATGGGTAAAGGCGGACAGTAATAGTTTGATATGTTACATGTACGTTAACACCACGACACGGTGACACTCAATATTGCGCCTCGCCACAAAAGTGGATCAAGAATAAAACCCTTAAGAACTCCTTTTAAAATTATATAAACTTTTGAGATCCTTGTTACAACATTTGGTAAAATTAAAATTCATGTCAAAGCCATATTTTAACATAGAAGAAGAACAAATCAAGCGCAATATTCTTCATATTCCAGTAAAAAAAACGATAAGACTCTTTTCAAATGTCTCAGCAAACTTGGTTTTCGACTCCGTCATTGACGTACATGTAACATTACAAATCCATAAAAAGTATTATGCACAATTTGTGCTTACAATTTTTCACCTTTGCCAATCTCGGCGACAATTAATTAATATTTGACAAACCCGTTCCGCGGGTGATTTCCACTGATAATACTAATATCAATTTCGAATCTATCAGAATCGCGACGTTGAATAAAAAGCCCACAATATGAAAATACGATATCTCGACAACTAAATTAAATCCACTTGAAGTACATCATTTAATATAAAATGATACCCAGGTGAAAAAGATTCACAGAGAAGAAATAGATCAATATGAAAAGTATTATTATGAAAAAGTTATATGTATATGTAGGTATAGAAGTAATATTTCTTGTTAAGCACAAATAGGTATATAATTTTAGAATTTCATGTAAAACAACGAGTAATAAGTTTCAAATAATAATATAATAAACAACATGGCTCAATGTCCTATTAATACTGGATATATAGCCCTGATTGTATTGGCTGTATACCAATACTACCTAAATATTTACATGTAGACAAAGTATGTACAACGTACGTATATGTACACAAATAACATCTAAAATAAATAATCGACATATCAATTTCATTGTATGCTCTAACTTTTAATATTTAAAGACACTGTATCGTCTCGATTTAAAGATATAAAAGCTATCGAATTTAATGATATTGAAGTAGGTACGATTAAGTTTTGACAAGCATAAATATTTAAACTTAACAATGATCGAAACCTCGAGAATGATTCGGCAGACAATATATCGACCATCGTATCGCACACTACAGATCTGCTGAGAAACAAGAATACACTGAAGCTAAACGGTCGTCGTCTGATAGCTTTCGAAACTGACGTAAACTACGAATCGTTTAACATTATGACATATATAATGATAATAATATAATGATTACTTCACTTTATACAAATAGCAGCGAGTTTTAAGAGTTCCTATAACGGCCGCGTGTTCGCGGTTCTGACAATTTGACATTTCACAAAATGACTAGGTACGCCCCTCACGTATGCAAAGCGATCTCGCTAATACTGCGCTCGCCGGCGCGCGCGCTGCAACCGTGGCCCGACGAGCAACGGTTGCGGCGCGGGCGACACACACTCCCGAGTAAAGTATAACTTATCCTTACAAAATAATCAACTCAAAAGACGCAGCTTCCACGAGCTCAGCGTCACAATTTTGATTTCTTCTGAATTATCATTGCCGCTAAAATATAAGTTTCAAAAATCTCACATGCAGATTTTTATCGCCAAATGCGAGACAGTAACGGAACTCGAGCCACTCTGAATAAATCGCTTCATAGTAAAAATAAGACTATTTTGCATGCGCTGTATGTGATAAATACAATATACATCAATCTACGGTATGTACAGGGAGCGATACGCATCCGTTATTGAATAACTACGATTTTACAATCAGTACTCTGGACTACATAATGTCATGATTATTATATCGTATAATACTTGTATAGTATATAAGAATCACATAAATAAATGCCATGTTCACTATGGTTCAGGACCTAAGGGTAACTAAGAAAATGGCATCCGAAGAAATGTCTGCTCGCAAAGCAGCGTACCACCCTCGAAATGTAACAACTCCTACCGAGGAGGACCTCAGATCACATTCTTTAGCGTGAACAGTGTTCACGTCAACACAACATAGTAATAATCGAAAATTCGTCAAAACAGACATGCGCTACACTCGGAATATCGCACCGCGCTCGCCGTTCGACACTAGTGGACGGCACGAGCTCATAAATAAATAATAAAAGATGCGATACGCCGAACACAGCGCCTAGCGGCACAGCCGTCGCCGCCCGTCAGCCGCGAAATCCTATGTCCGTATCGTCGATGGCTATCGGTGAGCGAACTAAAGATACAGTTTACTATTTACAAAGTTATATACAAGTGATCGGTTTGTACGGACGAGGGCCCGGCCTCGCCCCGCCGCGGAGCCGCGCGTCCACTGCGACGCTTGCGGCCGCGTGCCGCGGACATACTCCTCCCGTGCACGGTTCACAACGAGAGGGACAAGAGGTAAAGTCGGGGCTGCGGAGCGCTGCCCTAGGTCTCCCGTTCCTTCTTCGGCTTGAACTCCTCGCCGAGGATCGTAGCTATTTCACCCTGCATGAAAGCCCATGGGACTGTCGAATTTGCCAATGGGCATTTGTCCCCACTTGGACAGTATACCTGTGGACGAAGAAATAATTGGTTAATATTTGTCAAATTAGCAGGAACTTTGAAATAGTTAATTCACACAGATATGTTGAAATTTGTAATAAAATCTAGAACTAACCTCTGATCCTTGCTGTCGCTTGATTGAGTCTCGGGAGCAGGGGAAGCAGAACTTGTGGTGAGGCTGACTGGGGCACTGCACGAAGTGCGTGTCCTCAAGGCGCTCCTGGCAGAGCGTGCACTTGAGCAGGGGCGCGGGCGTAGGCGCCGCCGCCTCCGTGCCCTCTCCCGCCTCCGTCGACGACACCGATGTCGTCGACGACACGTGCCGGGAGCCCGACGACCGCCGCCCGCCGTTCGACCCTGTCGGACCGGAATGGAATCGTTAGCTACCGTCTGCCATACGCAAGTTCAACAAAGAGGGAGATGTAAGTACAATGAGAGTGGCGTCCGCTGTCGCATTAGCCACGTGTCCAGGTGAGGCTCGTGATAGGTCAGCAGACTGTAGCTGGACGGTATGGGCGCAAGCGGTCGTCGGGCGCCGTGTCTCGGCAGCACCGGCGCTCTGATCGGACGCCCGCCCGAGTCCGACCCCTCACACGATACGACACAGTGAACGCGGACTACCGTTAATCTGCACCGGCAACTTTTGCAAAAACTGACGTGTTCGCAACTACTTTCTTTTCTATACGATACACTGACACGTTTAATTGTAGTGAATCTTTTTCAACGGTACGCATAAAATGTAGAAACTGGTTTGCCGTGGCTTATATTTTTAAACAACGGCATGCACTTGTACGATTTGGGCTCGAGTTTGGTTTAATGAAGTTTATGTATTCGTACCTGATGAGTTGGGCGAGTGTTGGCTGGAGCGACTGGCAGACCTCTGTGGTGGTGGCTGGGGTGGAGAACCACCAGCAGACCGTGGTGAGCCTGGAGGCAATGTGTCTGCCACAGACATCAGAGCGGCCATCGGTGATGGGCCGGCCCCAGTAACTCCAGTAACGGGAGGCGAGCCTGCCGTGCGACCCAGTGGTGAGCCTGCTGAGCCATTTGTCAGCGGAGTTGCGTTACCATAGCCTGGGAATAAATGGTTTTCTGGTCACGATAATGCGTGGAGTCACAAGAGTAGAATTTATGATCAAAAGTCGATATTTTATGTTACATTTCTTAGATAAGATTTCTATAAAGAATTTGATGATTTTATGGAGGTTAATAGTTGTTACTGTCATATAATTTGCTGTCTCCTGATTGAAACGAAATAGAATACTACGCACGTTGCACAACAGAAACAAATGAATGTGAGGCAGACAGACATAAAAACATACATTGATATACTTTTGAAGCGATGATGCTTAACAATTCTAACGTGTAAAACGAAATAAAAGTGAAAATTGATTCAATATGTCACCGTTCAGAATAGTATTTGGCACAAGACTTTGTACGCGAGGTTCGACGACGCACCACAGCCATACGTTGGCCATACGACATCATTTCAATTTGTCCGAATAACCTCACATTCAATGTTGGATGACACATCGTTTGCGGTGGACCGACGGATAGTAAACACACGTTCGCACACGCATATAATATCTTATAAATAGCATTGTGTGTTAATACAAGCTACGTAGTGAACGGCGATGTGTCATTGCCTGGTCACACAACGTCGCGGCGCGCGGCTGGCCTTTCGGACTGACTCCTAGTAGACGGGTAGGTACGTATAATAATTGAAGATACGAGTGCCACACTCGTATGTGCAACGAGTCGTGTCGCGAACGAGCCACTGCGACGTTGCCAAACATCGTGCGATGTGGGTCCCGTATGTGTACGCTGTTAGTTGGCCGTTGCTATGTTATGAAACTTATATTGAGACTCCAATTTACGCTAACAGATTATACGTATTAAGTGAACAACAAAAATTAAAAAAAATGCTGCCAGCATATCGTTCACAATAATTTCATGTGTACACATTTCTGACTGTGCTGTGGTGCTATCAAGAGCTTACTGCCAATGTGTGATTGATAACATATATTATCCTAAGTGACACAATTGTTTAACATTTATCACGCCACAATAGCATATATATATGTATATTCATGATAGAACATAAGCATTAATAATTACATTTGGGACATTATCAATTAGTATATTGAATAAAATGATAAGGAAAATAGAAGAAAATAGTATACGTTGTTTACTTAGACGACATGCTAGTTACAGTTGCTACACACAACGCGGTTGAGCAGAACTACTTTCTTCTATTGTCATTGAACATAAACATTGGATTATTCATTAGAGTAACGTGCAAAAGGGCGTGAGTTATGGTCGGTTGGTTCTGTGTAAATGTAAAGGCACGGCCCATATGGCTGTGGTGACGTCACGCACGGTGACCTTTTTGGCCGGCGGCTCGTGGCGAGCGGCCGCGAGCTCCCTATACACACGCCAACGGAATGTGGTCGAGCGACTGCCAAGCGTAGGCAGGCGCTATATTTTTTCGCCCGTCGGCCTACCTACATACGTACGCGAGCGAAAATGTCGTCACGCGACGTTGCCATACCGCCGTGTCGTGCATGCATTCACGGCGCTCTGTGGCGCGTTTTGTATTACGTGGGTGTTTGTACGTAGTGCCGTGGTGTGCGAGAGGCCGCGGGCGCGGGCTCGCTTTCGAGAACGCTCAACCAGTCGGACCGGTTTCGTATTTATGGACTGAGTTAATGCACCTACCTAGATATGAATCCCGTGGCGGACGCTTGCGCAAAACATCTACACTCATCCGTTTGAACACGTTCACGTTCGTTTGCTATCGTTCGTGTTATCAAACTGCGCGTGACTTTACTAAATAACTATTTTTTATACTAGGTAGGTTACATTCGGATATTTGTAAACAATGGAAATTTTATGTTGTACCAAGAATCTCTCATATTTACCACTATAATCCAAGGAATTAACGAGAGATTCTTTAAATGCACCTCACACAATCTTCAGTAAGATATATTATGTAGGTCTGGGCATGAGTTTGAGATTTACTCTCTACACTGACCTATATCTTTGCTATTATAATATTTATTAACTATAGCTAAACAAAATTATTACATGGAATAATTTTACCAGATTGAATGTTTTTTTGGTTTTGTTAACAGTTAGCCCTAATTTAGGTTCATCATCAGAGCTCAGAAGTAGATAACAATGTGGATCAATATTAACGGTCTAATATTTCAAGCCGAAGTGGTTTTTATGTAATGTACCTAATGATAAGAATAATTTTCAGAACTACTCATTCGTCTTGATCATTACCCTGAATCTGGAATCCTGCATAAGGATTGGTTAGTAGATAATACCGGCTAATAATCGGGCTGATAATCCAATGATTACCAAATTTTTTATTGTGCAGTATTTTTGTTTAACCTGGAATTTACAACAAAGAAATATTTAAATCTTGTATTTTAAAGTCTAAGCCTAACATATCGACTTTTGATACTTGTATTGTCTGATGCTTGTTACTTTTGATACTTGTATTCACTGTAACAGTGATGACAGAAACAGCATCCTTGAACTCTGACTCACCATTTGATTTGAACGAAGAAGCATCAAAAGAAGGTGTGCGCAATGGGTGCTTCTCTTGCTTGAACACACGGTCTGGAGCAAAAGGAGCTGCTAATGAGACTGCAGGCAGGGAATCACCACGAGTTAGCGGCGGCCGAGAGTGTTCCTCCAGGAGCCTTTTTGCGGGTTCGTGGTGGTTCTGATGGTCATCTTCATCTAATTGTCGCTTCAGTGCAAGGCCGGGAGCCAGGCGCGCTCCGGCGTGTGTCGACAGGTGGTGTGTCGGCAGGTGCGCCAGCCGTCTGCCTTCGTGCTCCTCACGCCTGCCACCGTACTCGGCTAAAAGTCCAGCACTTGCGGTCGGCCGCGGATGATGTAAAGTAAATCCAGTTGTAGGAGCATGATGTGCTGGTGGAGCCGGTTGACCCCTAGCAGCGGTTTCCGCTCCATTTTGATGCGCTTCTAACGGTGCTCGGTGAGCTCCTTTAGCGTGGGTCGGTCCGCGGCCCTCCTGGAAGCCATGGGCGCGCTTTAGCTGCCTAGCTCCATCCAGAACCACTTCGATACGGTCTGCACCCTCGTAATTTACACATCCGCGACACACCGCCTCTGAAAATTCATGCAACATCGCCCACGGCATGCGGGGCAAGTCGCAGAGGTAGCAGTGCTGACGCTTTTGCATCACCGACATCTCGCCGCCGGGTGTTGATCGGTGAGCGAGAGATCGGTCTTCCTCGTGTCTCTTGTAAATTGTCACAGATTTTTCTTGCCGGATACGAAAAACACCGTCACCATGGTACACATAAAACACTTAACAATTTCACACTCGGTTCGCGGACGTCGGATATCTGAGGTGCGTAACGTTAAAGTCATTCGCTCGGTGAGCGGGTCGACGAGAGACTGAAGCTCGGGTCGAGGCAGCCGCGGGGGGCCGGGGCGGCGGCGGCCATTATCGAGCGGTGACGTCAGCGCGCGCAGCACGACGACGCGGACGCGCCGAGGACGAGCCGTTAGCCGCGACGCGGATGCGCCACTCGCGCTACGCTGCGAGCCCGCTCGCCCTGCCCCAGCCGACATACACAACACGCTTATCGCACGATAACCAACACGATACAACATGCACAATATACACGCCTTAACAGATGCAACGAGTTCAACATTGTGTTTAGGAAATATTTTCTGAATACGTCGAGTGACGTTATATCATAATATACCTAACATGGCCGTGAAGCAGAATCAGAAATTCAGAAGAAAAAAAAATGTACACATGTGCACACAAATTATTAAGCTTGTGGCCAATAAATGATTTATTTATTAATTTAAATATTTTAATATCGTAATTTATGATGTAATGAGGTAAAAAGTATCTGACCACCTGTATTAAAAAAAAAATAACGTAGCGACACAAAAATATGAACGTAAGCTATAAATATTAGTATCATAAATATATTAAGTTAACCACAGTGAAAGAATGTGTCACCGATTAGGTAATTAGGGCATTACTAAATGAATCACGGAGTCGCCCGCCACACATACTGGCAGGCCCTCGATTCCGCTAACAACTGTCTATATTATTCAACGAAAGTAAACAGCATCTGTTGTAGAATAACAATTAGTGTGTACACGTATAGCCGACGTGTTCGATGCATTAAATTTCAATCTATTCTTGCTCGGTTTCCTTTCTGACGGCTGCATTCTAAATTATTATTACCGAGCAACACGATCGGATCCGGCTGGAAGACGGGAGTGCGCGGGGGGACGCCGCGACCGGTGTGGCGGCCATCTTGAGACGTGACGTCACGTGACGAGTCAGCCGAGCGTGCGGTGTGGCAACGTCGCAATCGCAGTTAAACACCGCCATGTTGCCGCTCATTTCTGTTGTGCTTTAATAATAATGAAGGCAACTCATCGGTTTTTGTATGCGACTGAGGATCGGAGGAAAAACAGTTATGCGGCCAAGTAAACGTAGACGGAGATGACGGGGAGGACCGGTGATCGTGGCCACACGCCACACGTACACTAACACCAAATCAGATTTTATTATAACTTGATCGTCACGTTCTCAACATTACTTTCTAATTAGGATTTATTTTTGTATAAGTAAAGGAATAGGTGTGTTTGTAGTTGTTTCTTAATCTCCTTATGATTAGATAAAAGTAAGTAGTTTTTAATGTAAGTTTAGTTCGTTGCCAAGTCAAATAAATCAATGCTACATTCGTATTAACTAAGACTTACATTCAAAATGTAAGGCCAGATTCTTGAAGCTTTTCTTATTAAATTAAATGTTACCAATTGAATAGATATTTATAGTTGACTAGTTGACCCGATCGGCGTTGTCCTGCTGTATAACTATGAATATTCAATTGGAACTGGTATAAATAATAAAAAAAATATTATTTGATGCCCCAAACACTCAACGACTGCCCTTGCGATTTATTTATCGACATTACCAATGCAAGCCGCACTGGCAGTTGTAACAGTTTAAAGTCGAATAGCCTGTCGTTCGGGATCATAGGAATGCGTGGAATCAAAAAGTCTTCGCCTTTGTACTTAGCCTTTGCACTCCCTTTCAAAATTGTGGCTTCGATGACGTTGTTCATTAATTCCTTCACCGCAAGCCGGGTGCCACAAAGACGTGGCTGGTTTCTGTTCCGCAACATAGGTAAATGATTACCGATCCGATATTTAATTGTAGATTATAGCAACCAATATATTGCAACAATTTAAGAAGATAAACGAACTAATGCAACAGTTTTTACTTTTCGAATGTGGAGAGCGCCACAACATTATTATCTATAACGTGGTTGGAGACAAATGGGATAATACTAGTACTAACGAACGCAGTCAGTTCTTTGTTCCGCAGTTCTCCTGACAGTTTTTATGGCGTCCAAAATTCGCAATCAAGTAATCAGATTTGCCTTTGAACGGCGCAGTTTCACGTCGTCATGGATGAAGGAATAATTGGATTCAGCTTGTTCAAATTACTAGCAAGCTAAATCTGATTATTCTATTAAACAGTCAGGGTCTTTTACAGTTAGTTAATGTTTGGTCCGCACTGGAATCTCCTTATTAATCCACGATATACTAATATGCATACTGTTATATGGAGTTGCTTTGACAAACAGTCATTTCAGTAGATGAAGCTTAAAGAATTGATGATAAAAGAAATACGGTGTCTATGCCAAGGGTCAACTCATTGGCCAAGTTTATCATATCAATGATAATTCACAAAATCCAGACCCAAAATTGCTAATTCATTGTTACGCTGTAAGAAATTTTGCTTTTATACGAAAACGACAGGCTCTTTTGTATCACTTATTATTATATGGGAATATATGGAACAAAGCAAACAAACTTAGCAAAGGCAAATATGACAGTGGACGCAAACTATTGGTACTGCCGCAGAATAGATAACAGTAACGTACTACGATTACAGCGTTTCGGCAGCGATCCGCAGGTGATAGGCTATGGAAATCAAAACACTTTCGATTGCATCCCCCGTCATTCAAAAAACGATATGAGGGCAATGATAACTCATTATCCAATCACGCTTGCGCAGTCCTCGGTCAAAAGAATTAAAGGCACGTGGTAACCACTGTTTATTTACATCTAGTTGGCTACAGTGAACGCACGCGATTGCGGATCTAACAATTATTATTTGTCATTCAACAAGGTTTTCATTAAAACATTCGTATGTAATTAGTCGGGGGCGAGTTACTGCAGTCGAGACCCGCCCTCCGCAGGGCTATTGATTTTGGGGACCTGCATGTCTTATAGCTACAAATTGTTGTATGGCTATGTTGAGTCAATTAGTACATTGTTGGATCCTAAGAAGCTATTTCCGAAAGTAATTGTTAAATTAATATGGCGCATCATAATGGCCTTTTCCTTTTATTTATGGCAGTAGAATACTCGAAAGAAATAGAAACTGTTAACTAATTACTCTACCAAAATGCAACTTCCTGGGATGCTTTTCGAGCTGGTACTGCAATATCTGATGCATATTACACATTAGGTAGGTACAAAATCATCTGCCTGAAAAATTCTAGAAAATAGGAATATGTTCGTAGCCGACCGTGGGGTCCACCTAGCCTAGCATCACGTATAGTGTGCCGGGAGTGGGCCCGGATCGATGGCTGGGTATGCAGAGCGCATGTGCCAGCCCGCACCCATAAACACGTGTCAATGTTTATTTACGTTCTGTTCACGTATTAACTAGTAAACTTATACAATCATCGGGTAGGTTAACGCTTTCTTACAACTGCCTCTCTGTTTTGTGTAACTTATCCAGTTATAACTCTAGGTTTTCTCTTTAGACAGGACATTATGGATCGTGTGAAATGTAGTTGACTATATTATATAGATTTTACCTAAAGCTATGGAGATTTTAGATGCCTTTTTTTCTAGACAGTCAATATTTCATCATATCGTGAGTCGGAAAATCTCAAAGTGTTGGTCCAGTTTTACAAAAATTTAAATTCAATTTTGTTTAAATTCAGAATATAGTTGAATCGCTGTACGAAATGAACGAGGTTTCAGAGGTAAAAATAAATATAATTCTTGTTTTCCTTGGTCAAGTAAACCGGTAAAGATTACAGGTACCTACTTATGTTTTATTTTAAGCATATTTTCCTTGAATATACGTTTTGGTTTTACAAGGTAAACAACGACTTTTGGCGAAAAGAACAAACTAGTTTTTTATTTTATCAGTCGAAACTTCGTGTTCCTAATTACTTTATATCGAACTAGCTTCTGCCCTTCGCGACTTCGTCCGCGTGAAATTTCATCCTCCCCCATTCACCCTCGTAGGGGTGGAATTTCGAAAAACGCTTTCCTAGTGGATACCTACTCCTCACAAAGAACACATCCTCCAAATTTCATATCTCTAGGACCAGCGAGCGGTTCGAAGTCCTAACTGACTGACATATCAACAGCCTACTGTGCGTTGATATATCAGTCAGACAGGACTTTGAATTTTATATATAACTAGCACTTTGCCCGCGAATTCGTCCGCATGTATTTCGTACTTTCCTCTAAAAATTTCGAAAATGTATATTTATGATCTTTATTTTATTTATTTTTTTCATAAATTAGTATTCGTGCCAAGTTTCAAGTTTATTAACCAAATCAATAAAAAATTTCATATAAACTATATCCCCGCTTTTCACCCCCACTGGGGTGAAATTTCGAAAAATAGTTTTTGGATGTGTTCATTACTTGACTCAAAGATTATTTATATCAATTTTCTAGTTAATCAAGCCACACAGTAAAATCCTCCCCTGTAAAATTAACTACCGCTTTTCTTCCCGTTAGTGGTACATTTGGGAAAAACCCTGATAAAGTTGCCGGCACGTAACTTGGCAAGAGTTTTTATAGTGGGGGAAGTTTGCGCACGCACAATTTCATACATTTTTATATGCGCGAACTTCCCCCACTACGAAAATCTCTTGCCAAGTTACGTGCCGGTAACAGTAACTACACGTTATTCTTTATTTTTGGTTTTAAGTATAAATCGGTCCGATTAACTCTAAACTCAGTAGTTTAGAGTTAATCGGACCGCGCGTTAAAATTCTTCCATACAAATTTTAACACCCCCAATCCTCCTTTAGGTTAGGACCCTAGTTTAGAAAAACAAAAAATGCCAAACTTCATAATTTACTTAGATAAGTATTAGCTCAAGGAATTTATTAACTCAAGGAATAAGATTATTCATACAAACAAAATCACCCCTTTTCAGCCCCTTAAAGGTCCAATTTCCAAAAACTCCTTAGTGCTCCCCTACATTATACGTTTACTAACATAGGTATAAGTGTTTTTTTGGATTACTAGCCCATATGGATGCTGCTTATCCGAAATAAAGATTATTTTAGTTTATTTTATTTATTTATTATAAAAGGAAGCCGTGTGCAAAATTTCACATTCCTAGTCCCAGTAGTTTCGGCTGTGCGTTGATATATCACCAAGTCAATCAGCCAGTCAGTTCACCATTTTATATATATATGGATATAGGTATCTACATGACAAACAAAAAACCAGTAAGTAGGTATCTACCGTACTGAAAACATTTTTGTTGGAGCCACATGAATTCTAGCGTCTATGTTCGGACTAAATACATACGCTTAGTAGCTAAACTTGATCTTAAGTCATTCAAATATCTATAGACCGTACTATCAGTTGACTAAAAAAGCCATTTATGGAAAATAATAAGGAAAGAAACAAGTAACAAACCACAGAAATGATTGTTCACATCTTTGGCATTCTGACTGCGGTTGATATAAAACGGCAAAGCAAACACTAAAGCGAGCAGGTTGATTAAGGCTAGGTTGTTGGCCGGCCTTGCCGCTTTGCAGTTGAGTAACATCGCCTGCTAGAGCCGAAGCCGCCCAGACGCAACACTGACACGAAAGGTGAGCAACAAAGATTATTCAGCACTCTATAATATTAATATACTAGTTGTCATTACTTGTTTAACAGACCTAAAGCTTTAAAACCATGGCACTGTACCATTTCGTCTGGTTTCATGTCTACCCACATTTGGAGTACTATGATTCAACAACCTCAACGAAAATATTGCGTTACATCATCCTGTAACGCCAAGGGTTGAGGGCAGGGGTACTATCGATTGGTGACGTCACAAACCGCCGCCCCACCCTGGCTTTGTGTACCGTTAAAACGAATTAGTTTGGCTCAGCTCAGCTATTGATTAATACATTGCCAATTAAAACAAAGTAGGAGTCGACATTGCGCTCTGGGATTGATGACAATTACTATGGTTTGATTAATTCATAGGAATTATAAGTGATATCAAGTAACAAAGTGCTTAGTTGGTTACCAGGAGATTCTTTGATATTGGGCTTGAATAGATGACGACGGAAATACTAATCAAATCACAAAATCTCACACGTTACAATTTTTTCCAAAACTAGCTGACCCGGCAAACTTCGTACCGCCTCAGATTTTCGTTTTGTTATTTTTCCCATGTTTTAATAATTAGGAACCCTCTCGGGCGTCCCAAGAACACCCTGCGAAAGTTTCCATCACAATCTGACCAAAGGTTTCGGAAGGCATAGAGGACAAACATACAAACATTGATTTTTATTTATATAAGTAGATCAGTATTTCAATCGTAATGAGATCCCCATAGATAAAAAGTAAGAGATTGCAAAAGTAATGGCCAACAAAAGAGGTTTCAGGGACCTTGTTAATTATTTTTTAAGTAGGTTTCTATCAACTTCTCTTTGAATGTAATGCTTGTTTGTATGAATCGATTAGTATTGTGAATGTTACAAGTTATTGGATGAAGTTATCGTAGTTTTTATTTTAGGTGCTAGGTATCTTGAATGAAAATACACTATCCACGATAAAAATATAATTATTATAATTTGCGTTTATAATAATATTTGAGTACATTTTTTATCTTGTGGCTAAGTAATAACAGTCGCACGGGTCGATAGATCAGGTTAAGCTACGCTTGCCGCGGTTTGTCCGTGGATGGGTAACCATCTTTACATACCAAGACCCTCTCCGTGCCTCGGAAAGCACGTTAAGCCAGTGGTACCGGCTGTCATTCGTGGATCTTTGACAGTCGTTACGGGTCGTCAGAAGCCCGAAAATCTGACTGTCTTACTAAGGGGTGTCGTATTACCCAGTAACTGGGTTGTAACTCCATGTAAAATACTGGTATTAAGCTGCATCCAGTTAAGACGGAAGCCGACCCCAACAAAGTTGGGAAAAGGCTTGGCGGATGATTTTTATATGGGAGCCGGGTAACGAATTTATCTATTTAATAAAGACAGTGAAAGGCCAAAATATTGATAATCGTCAAGTGTCGTAAACTCATATCTAATCACTTCCGCAACTTGAAGTAATCAAGGTTTGTGCGATTCCGACGCTCGTAACAAAGCGGCGACTGCACATGTAATGCCGGAGAGCCAGTCCATTAACTGTCCATAAAAGAGTATACGACGACAATCAATAACCTATGGACCATCCCCATGGCTGCGGTACTTTAAACACTAATGCCAGTTATATTTAGCAGACCACTCAATGTCATTTACGTAGAAGCGACGTGTTCACATATCATAGGCGCTTTCACAAATGTTCAACTAAATCGAAAAGACAAGTAGATGCCAAGACCATTAGCCAAAGCCTACTGAATATCCAAAAGTTATTAAAATATTACAAAATGGTATGTTCACATCAAGACCTATCGTAACGTTTTCGAGTCGTTTACCTCAGCGACGCAACCGAGGGGTGACGTGTAGTCTCGGTGTTTATCGAGCGCCGCCGCTGGCCTATGGCGCATGCGCCACCACATCGATTCGGCTGTTTAGCGGTCGATGCGCTCCCATCGCAACACGCCATAGCGGAACAGATAAAACACCACACACTTCAGTTCCACAGACATGCACACTCACACAGTTAAATGCGCTAAAATCAGCAACAACGGTGACCCTAAGTGCACGCTGTGTCTGTGTGGGATTTGGGGGAGAGTCGCTGAACACAATGAAGTCTGCGACAGCTTTGTGTATAGACACACTGAAATGAGATGGAGATAATGTTCACTGGCGGGCATTATGCAGTGAACCCTCTTGATATTAAATGCAGCATCCCACATTCGAGACACTTGACAGGTGGATAAGCGAACTATAAATACTTCAGTAGCAATGCGGTCCGCTGGGCATATCCTAAATGTCCGATTGTTAGGCAGAAAACCGTAATTGATGACCTGTTCCAAAAAAAACATGCTGCATAAAAATGTTGTAGGTGCCATTGTTTCACTATATTCTTTGAAGTAGCAACGTCAAATAAACTATAGGTAGTAAAACAAGTTGCTGACAATGAATTTCGTTGGAAATGTTAGAACGGTGCTTGAGCAATTTTATTAGGAAAAGTTAGAAAGCTTACTATTACTATAATGCTGTAGTAAGCTTTTGTATTTTATGATCAGCTTAAGATAAGAAAAGCCTTCGATAATATGGAAGGATAGAGGTTCTTTGTTCGATGAAAAAGAGTCCCACGATATGAAAGAGCAGGACACAGCATTCTGAGAAGGCAAACGCAAGCCTTTAGTGCTTTTGACGCGCACAGCGCGTCGGTGCAGGCTGCGATCAATATCTCACCCGATGGGATCAACCACCCTCAGTTTTGGCACTGGACACTAGGCACGGCTAAATTATGAATGTTTGTGATTAGGGTGGGATGTCTGGTTCTGTTCAATAGAGCTTGTTTGCTAGTAATAATAATTTTGTTAATACTAGCATAAAGGAGTGCCTGTTTTGGCTGTTTTAACATTTTTCGAAAATAGATTAATTCATTAAGAAAAAAATAAGCAAATTTTGCTGTCGAGTTTTTTTAACGTTTCTTTGTTTCGGTTCTACAGAAGCCGTTTCCGGAAGTGCAGCTGTCTCGTGTGTTTTCCCCATCCCGTGGCGAAGGATCAATAGCCTGCGCCCGGGGGATTCTTGGCCTCATTTGTCGCGACCCGGTCCTTAGCCTCGCAACCTCTCCTTCTTGGAGTACTACAGCGATGTGTGGATGCTTACTCGTCACAAACAATTCAATCAAAAGGCATGGAATTTTTCTCTCTTGTCTTGAACATTTTCTTCCGGCATTCCAACTTGAACTTTCATAACTTTCAGAATTTTCAAACAACATATTATTGCCCATTAGTGCCATGAAAAATTACTGTAAAAATCGTACTTCCTACTAATAATATTATAAATGTGAAAGTTTGGGAAGATGTTTGTTACTCAATCACGCGTAAACCGTTGAATAGATTTGGATGAAAATTGGCACATAGATAGACCATTTCCTGGATTAACACATAGGATACTTTTTATCCCAATATTCTGACAGGATCGAAACTTACGCGGGTGAAACAATATAATAAAAATAAAGTAATGATTATTACATAATAATTCGGCGCATATTATGGTTCTATGTATTACAGTTATGTGTACAGCGCTCAATAAGATTGTTTTCAGAATGATTAATTCAAATTACTAAAGACGAAAAACCAAAACAAACCAAGGAATCCGGGAACCTTATGCCTCCCGATGAAGAGCCGTGCGCCTCAGGCGCAGCAGCCGGGACAGAGGTGCCTACATCCTTGGCCCCGTTGCCTATTTCGCCAAGGCCTCTACCTGTTGATCTACTTTTTGTTGTCACACCTATCACACAGCTGTTGATTTAGGAGACCGTGAGAATTGAATATATGCATAGGTATGTATATTATGCAGGTATAAACCTTTTTTTTGATATGGTGACATTTTGTAATTGTTGGTGCTATAGCAGGCTAGACTACTTCATTTATATTTTGTCAGTTTGAGATCAGATGCAAGACATTAACATCTTGAGCTTTTACTTTAAATAATACATAATTATTCACCACCTTCATATTTATTTATTTATTTAATACTTCTAGCACATAAATGTACAGAGGCGGACTTAATGCTATGGGCATTTTCCACCAGTCAACCAGGTGATGTACCACTACCACCTACCACTGTTTGTCTAGAAGTCTGCATCATGAAAATTGTGGAATATAAAGATACGCATAAACCTATTAAAACTATAAATATAATATATACCTAATCTATACTATAATATAAAATTCAAAGTCCCGACTGACAGATATATGTATATGTTTTCTGCTATTGCACCTACTGTGTATTGTTCTGCATCTGCATTACCCTAAGGTAGACTGGTAGAAAATGCCCAAGGCACTAAGTCCGCCTTTGTACAGTTTTTACTTACGCATAAAGTTTTAATAAATAAATAAATATATCAAAGGCACAGCCTAAACCGCTGGTCTTAGAGACATGAATTTTGGAGGGTGTGTCCTTTGTGAAGAGTAGGGATCCACTAAGGGATTTTTGGAAATTCAACCTTTATGGGGGTGGAAAAGGGTGATTTTGTTTGTCTGAAAAAACTTATTCCTTGAGTTGATAATCTTGAAGCTTGCCACGAATACCTATATAAATAAATTATGAAGTTTGGCATTTTTTGTTTTTCTAAACTAACCTCTGAAGGGGGATTGGGAGGTGTCGGTTTGTATGGAAGAATTTTAACGCGTGGTCCGATTAACTCGAAACTCAGTATTTATACTTAATACCAAAAATAAAGAATAACGTGTACGTGACTAATAATGTATAAGGTTTTTCAAAAATCGACCCCTAACGGGGTGAAGAGGGCGCAGTCAATTTCACAGGGGAGTATTTTATTACGTGGCTTGATTAATTGGAAAATTGATATAAATAATCTTTAAGTCAAGTTATAGAAGCATCATAGAAGATTTTTTTTAATTCTACCCCTGTGGGGATAAAAAGAGGGGATACAGTTTATATGAAAACTCTTATTCATTTTGTTAATAAACTTGAAACATTGCAATATTTGGCTCAGTAAATAATTAAGATTGTCACTTTTAGTTTAAAAAAACCCTTTACAGAGGACTTAGGGGGTGACCAAAGTTGATGGTTAGAAAAATATTTAACCCGCTGTCGGATTAACTCGAAACTCGGTACTACTAAAACAAGAAAAAAAAAGTGTGGTTTAGGGTTTTTCAAAAATCGACTCCCACAGATTTTTCAAAATTCCACCCCTGTGGGGGTGAACCTGTGGGGGGGGGGGGGGACACAGTTTATTTGAAAAATCTGATCCCTTTGATCTCTAAACTTAAAAATTGGTCCGAATACTTATTTGTCTACATAAACGACAAAGATCATAAACATACATTTTCGAAATTTTTAGACGAAACTACGAATTTCAGAAGCTAGTTACATAATATAAATCATCATCATCTGCCTAGCCTTTTCCCAACTATGTTGGGTTCGGATTCAAAATATACATAAATACATGAATATACTAAAAAGAAATAAAACAAATAATGAAAAATATTACCGTTGTGATACTGCCAGCTTCTTGCGAATGGAATGTAAATCATAAGTATTTGGAAATGTTAATAACAATCCTTAGAAACTTTGTCTTCATTATATAACACAATTAACAATTTCTCTAGGCGGCATAACTTCACTATTAGCAAAGTTAGTTCCGTTACACGGAACAACACGTTTAACTAAATTATCAACATTAAAGTTTGTTGCAAAGTTGGTGGGCGCAGCATCTGCAGCTGCGAGATCAATAGCCGGGGCCCGTCGACCGGGTCGCAGGATCCTTGGCCTGGTTCTCGTGAACTAACCCGGCCGTACACCTTTCATGTCACCTTCAGAACAAATAGGGCGATGTCAAAGCACAGTACTCAGTACCTACTTTACCAGTATCACTTCATTACCACTTATAGACTTATTTCTTTTATTTCATATGTCACCTACGCCGGGAATCCCTAAAAACAAAACATGTAGTTTGTAGGAAAACCACATGGCAATTGTTGATAGAATCATAATTATTTATAATCCTCTTGCTGACGACGTAATACGCAATGATCTTGGGAAGTTACATAATATGATAGCATAAACAAATAAACTATCTAACATGGTTATGTTGCAGAGGAAATGGAATGTGCTGAATAATATGTAAATAAAAAACTTAAAAAAAGAGTGATGACGAACGACGAATGTGTTGCCGACACAATATCTAGTCAGATTCCGTCGGTCATCACGCATACGTATGTTGTCTTCCAAATTATTTAAATGTATATATAGGTATTTAAAATGGAAGGCAATTAATGGCTGGACAAACAATGTCTACAACTTCTTAGTTAGTTAGCGTTTTAAATGATATTTACGTAATGATGTAGGTTGAAACCGCTAGTTGTTGTGGGTCATAGTGATTAGGTTTATTCTGCGGTTTGCCTGTTTTGCAAAGAATGGAAACACCACTTTTTCCCTGAACACGACTAATGGTGACTAAAAAGGATAAATGTGTTATTTATTCCGTATTGTTTAATTTAATGACGAAGTATTGCGACGAATATGAATATTTCGGTCAATTAATGTAACGAGCATTAGGTACTATTTATGTAACATGGGCCTGGGGAACATAACTTTAGTATTAATTGATCAATTATGAGTCAGGCGGACATAGACAGTTACCAATACAGACAACATGATCAATATGAAGTTCTATAAAGACTTTCCGAATATCAGTAGTGTGACCTCCTTAATTTGACAGGCTACTTCTAGTTTAAAAAATACCAGTTTATCAGGCCATGTATAATATAACCATATAACCAAACTTCAGTTAATCATATTTTCTCAATAAGTCCATGACATTTAGCGTAAAGAGCAAGTTTTGAGGAAGCAAAAAACATAACCTTCTGTATGTATTCACTACGAGGGCAAGGTGAAAAACACGTGGGTAATATTGGTTGGCGCACCCATCTATGTCAGCAGAACTTATCGATTCGCTATACCAGGTAATATGATAAGTGTAACAGGAAATCCATAGTTCTCTAAAGTAAATAAGTGCTTGTAAACAGAGGCTCGGTAGACAGCGGGGCCTTGTGCGGCGGTGTCGAATTGTGCCTCGAATTACCAAGTTACGTGAGCGCGTGTACTCGTACTAGGACCAAAAATGGTACCTTCTAATGATAATGATATTGGAATTGTGAATATATTTAACTCACATGTTTTAATGATATTTTTAACGGATAACATAACAGTGAGACATATTATGTAGATTAAAGTTGTTTTTATGTAGTAAACTGATAAAATATTGAGTGAAGACAAAGAACGAACTTCTGCTTGCGACTTTATAAACAGAAACACGGATGTAGGAAGTAGTCTTTCGGCTTAATGATGATGGCGATAATGATGAAGCAGAAACCTTGTCAAAACTCGAGTATCTTAGAAAAACATGTATGATTTTTTATATAAGGCTAGCGCCACACGGCGTTACAGAATGCAAATAACTGCGATAAGTGATAACGTGGTGTGTCTGTCTGTACGCAAATAGACGCATCCTCTCTGGGAACGGAAAGTGTGGTTGACAGCCGGTACGATTGTAGGAGGATTGAATGCACTGCTTGCCAGCGATTGATATGCATTGCTTTATGAAACGGTCTGTCACCCAGTACAATATGTTGCATTGGTTTAATTTTGATTGTAAGGTTCTTATCATTATTAATAAAATTTGAGTTAAAAATAATGTCGGTAAACACATTATAATTTATTAATACATCGTTATAATGTACCGACCGTTTGAGCAATCAAGCAACATATTGAAAGAGCAAAAATATGCCTCATTTTTGCTCTTTCAATATGTTGCTTAAGCTATAAGCAATAATAAATCGGCCTAGCAAACATCAAATATAAAGCCAAAAAAAAACTTGAAACTAAGCATATCAAGACATACAAGCAACCAACAGAGTTATATATGTATATAAGGGAAAGCAAGCAAGCACGCAAACATAAAGGCAAGCAAAAATGCAAGTATTCAGGCAAGCATGTTAGCGATTATGTGATTAAGCAAGCAAACACACAAGATGGAAATCAAGAAAGAAATGATACTCTATTGGTGCCGTGACTGAGCATTTGGCTTCTGGGTTTGTTGAGAATTTATGGGTTAAGCAAGTACAGGAAAGCATGCAAGCATAAAAGCAAGTAAAAACGCAAGTATTCAGGCAAATATTTAAGCTACTATGCAAAGCATCATGCAAACACGCAAAATCCTAGCAAGCAATGACGGCTCGATAGGTTCTGAGAGAATTGGTGGCTGAGCAGTTGCCTTTTGATGAAAATCTTTTTTTTTTGAGTGACCATAAAAAGAAACCATATACATACATAGAAGGAGTCCTAAAGTGGGTGACCGATACTAGCTTTTGAGCTGACAACCACATTTCGAAGCTAAATCAATAACACATTAAGGGGAGTGCTATTTTGTTATTCAATCAACTTTAATAATGAAATAGAAATAATATTAATTTTATTAATATTACGAAAAAAAAATATCTTCATGGATTTCCATTATTAAGCCCAAGGCAGAAATGCCCTCAATCACCCCAAATTGTAAGATATTAAGTTTATGAATATTATGCGATCATTAAATCTGTCAATTTCCAACAAGGCAAGGATGCCCTCGATAAAATTTAATAGCAGCGTCAGTAAAACTCTTTGATTGTATAAACAATCATTGCACATAATAAAATCGTCCAACAAAGAGCTAACTGAGACGTCAATGAACTTTTGCTGTAGGTAAACAGCGCTGATTGATGACCTCAGCGTAAACATCATGTAGTATGCTGACAATGTGTCATGGCTGTCGCTTGATATCCAATGTCTTATTCTGCTTACCGTGCGGAAAAATAGTTGGTAATGTGTGTTACTCGGTAGCTGCATACAAAGGAAGTTGTCTTGGGACAATCTTCAAAATCTTCGAGTGACAAAAGTTTGTTTGTAATACGCCTAAGATTCTGCTGCCTTTATTGGTTTATATGTAAAAGTTATCATACTTTTGCAAGGCCATTGGCCGGCGAGATTACCTTTGGGTCTGTGCTTTGGGTTCCACAATGTATTACAGAACACACTTTTGAAAATACACATAAATCACCACAACCTTTGGTGTTTCGGTTCCGCGCATAATAAGAATATTATTGGCGTTTATTGTTTGAGACAATACTCAGGAAACTTTAGATTTTGTGAATCTCAGCCTCACAACCAATACATTATATTCATTGCCTAAGCAAGTTGTCTGATAGTGACAGTGCTATGCTTTGCCATAAATATAAATGTCCACCCACTCCGCATCTGCATGTTCTTGTGATCTAAGTATTTCTTCGAGAGAGATCTGAAGATGGCAAAAAATAAAATATTACTGTCTGGTATCTAAATTGACAAGGCAAAATGTAAATTTTAATAAAATAAATACATTCAGTCAAAAAAGTATCGGGAATGGATGATTTGCTTATGGTTCCAAATTCAATTTTTTTTTTGTTGTTAGATTGACACGATTGTTTCCATTTTGGCGCGGAGTTTGAGTTGCATCTGTCATTTAGATTAAAATACAGTGCTATTTTTGTGTATCGAAGCACATATTAAAAACACGTGCTTATGAGTGGTACAAAGAGTTTAAAAGCGCTCCAGATATGCTGGAAGATTTGCCTCGCCCTGGTAGGCCATCAATGTCTTCAACTAAAGTTAACATCGCAAAAGTGAAGGAAATAGTGACTGAAAATCCTCATGCAAGTTTGAGAGAGGCAGCCGCTGAACTTTCTGTGTCTCACGAGTCGATCCGTATCATTTTAAATAATCACTTGGGTATGAAACATGTTGCCGCTCGGTTAGTCCCCAAAGACCTGAATATTCTCCAAAAACTCAATCGCAAAAGTCGCTGAAGACATGCTAGAACGAGTCAATTCCGGCCCAACATTCATGAAACGCATTGTTGCTGGTGACGAGACGTAGGTTTACGAGTGTGCCATGCAAACTAGTCGACTAGCTTCGGAATGGCGCCTTCGAACTGAACCGAAACCGAAAAAAACCACGCCAAAGTCGATCAAAAGTCAAAGTCATGTTGACTCTCTCGCGCCTGGCCCTGGTGCAAGCCATGGTCCGGGGCGAGAGGGAGTGGGAGGCAGTCATCTCCTTCTGCGAAGCTATGCTAGCAAAGGAGGTGGCGGGACGGCTCAGGGAGAGAGCCTCCCGTCCCAGCCGCCGCGGGAGACGCTCCGGGCTTTTAGTCAGTAAGAGTCTGACACTCTCTTCCGCTCCGCGCAGAGCCGGAGGAGTCATTTGATGATTTCCCACCCAAAAAAAGTCTCTTGACTGTTTTCTTTGACTATCGCGGTGTTGTCCCTCGGAATTCTTACCGGAAGGTCAAACGGTACATAAAGTATATTATTTAAGCGTTATACGGCGTTTAAGAGAGCAAATTCGAAGAAAAAGGCTAGATTTGTGGAAAGAAAATTTTTGGATTTTGCACCACGATAATGGGCTTTCGCACAGGGCCATCATTGTGAACGAATTTTTGACCAATAACTCAACAAATACCATCGAGTAACCACCTTATTCACCAGATACTGCTCCAGCCGACTTCTTTATTTTGCCTAAACTCAAAATACCACTTCGTGGCACTCGTTTTTATTCGGTAGAAGACATAAAGGAGAATTCGCGGCTAGAACTAAACTCAAATCCGGAAAAAGCGTTTAAAAAATGTCTTGATGATTGTATTATTTGTTGGTGTCAGTGCATCGTTTCTGAAGGAGCATACTTTGAAGGCGTTAAAAAAAAATTGGATGAATAACTACCATTTTGTGTATTATTGATCTTTTCCCGGTAATTTTTTGACAGAGATATTTTACTTAGATTCAGATAGCTTATGAAAATTCATCTCGGTCTTCATTGTTTTGTCACGTAAGCTAGATCTGCGTGGCGATTTCGTGACACACTATCAGTATCAATGGGTTTCATTTTGATAGTTCAACAACATTCATTGCATTATTTACGTTGTTGAGCAGACACATTTTTTAAACATATGAAGCAATGGATTAGCAGTATCCTTCAAAATGATTCAGATTGGGATTGATAGTGTGTTACGCAATTAGGTTGCTGGCTATAAGATAACGATGGGTGGACCGCGTGAAAGACCCTACCGAGATGACGACCAATAGAAGTATGAAGTAAAAAGGTATGTTGCGCCGACCCCAAATAAGTAAATTGGGATAAGGACAAGAGAATGATGATGATAACGTAATCTAGATCTGCTTGGAGAACTAGCTAACCTTCGCTAGGTCACCCTTAGTATTGTTGGATAATAACTTCATTCGTTATTGTGTTCATGTATCAGGTGTTTGTGCCATTCTCAGGAAATCTATGTAATGATTTAATATGAATTATTTGTTGCTCGTCGATGATGAAAGAGTACAAGGATATGCGTTATGACAAAGAGTGGAGAAGTGTAATCAATTTCATCACAAGTTAATTTTGATAAAATTGATAAGGTACGTATTTTTGGCTATAGAAAGCTGGATTGAAAAAAAAAATTACCGTAGATTCCATAATCGACAAACACAATATCTCAGAGAAATACTTCGCAGTAAATCTATAAAAACAACTTTATTCCGTCCTTAAAATATCATCACCAGACGTTGATAAGCATAATCTGATAGTATTTATACATTTTACGGGTACATAAACACAGATGTCAAGAAGTTCTAGAACAAATTACAAACGTTATCAGCGTAGTATAGTGTTGTGAGTGAGGCCACTAGCTTTATCTATGTTTCATATAAACAGTTGGTTACATAACTACAACTAGTCAGGTAATCGATGTTATCATCTTAATCACTTGACTGTCAGTCTATGTTGGCTTTGAAGCATTGCAAGAATCAGATCACCCAGCAGCTGCCGCTGTTGTAGCAGTACCAAAATGTTGTGAGGGAGAATCGATACGGAGAAGTACTCTACGATGGTTTTTGTTTACTTGCAAAAATATCGTACAGTTCTCAGTAATCTTAAAATAGGCAAATCCACTAGTAAGAAAAACAAAGTAGTAGATCAGGAAATAAACTAAAACTGGTTGCAAGAAAAACAGATGTTACGTTCGAGCCAAATAGAACGCGTACTAAGTATCAGGCACTATACATACAATATCTTTAGAGACCTTTTTTGACACTCATGTCACACCCAATAACTATGTTTCAAAAACGTAAACAGCTAAAATTCCATCTGGCATTGCGGACACGTTTTGCAAGTGCCAGTCGTGACCGTTCTTATTACAAGGAAATAAGGGTGAAAATGGTAGAGTTGGTAAAATTTTACGAGTGTCGTGAGCTCATCACATTACGAACCGTGTTGTCATTGCACACGCCCTTTCCCAGAACCCTGTTTCGACATTATCGTAACGGATCACATAACGAGTTTATGCTGTAGTGGACATTCTTTCATAGTTGTTATTCATATGACACCTCAGACGGTCAGGAATCGTTGCGTTCACTTCAAGGAATTTGGGATTCACGGAGCTTTTATACTGTTAGTTATAATTAGTCATAGGTAAAACTTTAAATGGTGTTCAGGATAACTCTACGTACATAGATAGTAAATGAATTGTCATCAACAGCAGTACCTATAGATATTATAAATGAAATCATGACGAAAATTTGTAAATACGGTAATCTTAAGTCGTCACAAGTTACCAAGCAACAATTTCTAAATAACAATATAATTAGTAACGGTGTGTTGTCACAGAGACCGGCGCGGGCGCGGGCGACCGGCCGCTCGACGCTCACACGTCGGCAATGCGTGTTCGATAAGCACTATCATCGCTGGCTGCGCTCCGCAGGAACTTTCCATTGCGATACAGCTAAATACGTAACTGGCTATATTTGCTATATTGATGTGTGATTTCGTATAACCGGATGTTTACACGAGACAGATAACCGCAGATAATTTCAAACCGATAGTAGATGATAGGTACGTTGAAGCGAAATGTGTGATGCGTGCCAATAATACCTGATACAATGTTTCCATGATCGCGACTTTCGGGGAAGACACTGATACTGCAGTTGAATCAGAAGATGATGCGGGAGATGATGAAATATACTTTTTTTAGTTAGTTTATATAAGATGGATGAATTCGATTTTGATGGATAATAAACTAATAACTGTTAGACAAATGACATGATAAGCGATTGGTTGATGAAATCACTGTAGACTAAACTACACGATTAAAACTAGAATTCAAGGAAGCATTCGGTAAAAAACCTGTAGTAGGATGAGTAGGCTATATGAAGCAACTAGTATTTTTTGAAGATTCTCCGAATAGTTTTGAGAAGCGGTACTTAACGCTGTGATGTTAAAGGCATCAACAAGCGTGTCTGCTACGTAACGCGTGTACTATGAGCCACGATTGCGTATCCTTATCGAGTCGAAGCGGACCCATTATGTATTTACAAAACAATCGTGAATCTCCGGGGTGAGCATTATCGCCGACTACGAGGTCACCCAATTAACTTTATCTCGCATTGATAACAAGTTTAAATTGCAATGTTTTTCGCATTAATCGCATAAAAATAGACGTTACGTTGTAAAAATGTTATTTATTGCAAAGGATCGAATCATAACAGAGGCATTTCTGTTGATGATTCAAAAAAAGGATATAAAACATTCGCGTGATAAAGTAACAAGGTTGATAATTTCAGAGAAACAGAAGATTATGTAATTCATTTACGTTGCTGTGACCGATGACGTCAATGGGCTGCTCATCAATCAAGATGGCTGTCAGACGATTACTATGAAAATAATTGAAGTAAGTGCGCGACCTAGCGCACTGCGAGGGCTGCTTAGAGCAATTACATTAACTATACATGAAGAAGTAACACGACTGGAAAAGTAAACTCACGCTACTTAATGGTGATAATAATCAATTCGCATAGTAGACGTATACAGCATGTGTATAGGTATAATGAAACGAGTCATTGCTGTGATTGGTCTTTCGCCCAAGAGTTTTTCTTAATGTTGGTTAGTATATAAGGAAAATAAAACGATTTCATAGCGACACATTCAAATTGACGTCAATGGTACGTACATCTGGTATTTGTTGTTTTAATAAGCGCCTCTAAGGACAATACAATTATAGAAACCACAAAGATACCTGCTTTAAAATATTTTGTAATATAAAATTTTAATTAGTAAGTATGTATCAAAGAAACAACGAACTTTACATGTCTATAAAATTGATTAGTAGGTAATTAATAAATACGGCAAGTACATCAACGATTGCGATATACAACTCAACCTTGTTCATAATAATTTTTGCAGAGAAAACTAAATAAAGCTGTATAAACAAAAGTAAGTATTTGTCCAATAATTTTCCAGGTCCGTGTTTTTTTTCTACAAATAGAGATGATTATCGGAGCAAATTCCGTTACATTGGATCGTAAATGGATGTCAACTGTTATCACGCTGATAGCGATAGCGACGATATCAATTTATCAGTTGTTTGTTGAAGTGAAGCCAACACTCATACATTATCTACGTGTATGAGCTGCGCGCTGTTTTGAAATTTGTACATATTTACTAGGTATGTACACTAATTTTGTATTGCTATAACTCTAACCAGTGAAGAAAGAATCGCGCTAGCTCAAAGGAGTAACAAAAGCACTTTACTTAGAATTTCAATCCAAGATTTAAGTCTGGTACAATGACGATATGCATAAGACTATATATGACAAAAAAATACAGAAAAAACAGGGAAAAGAGGAACACTACTACAAGAAAGTGCATGAACCAAATGGAGAGCAAAATGAGCAGCAACAATGTAACATTAGCATTGGATAGAGTACAATGGAAACTGGTAACATACAACCGACATCGACAGGACATATATATAAAGTTTTCATGGATGGAATTGTTGTCATTATTGCTATGCTATCATAACATACTTCAGACGTTCTAAAGAAGGTATTAGGCAATAAGCACTTAACTCAAACTCAAACTTAAAGCATTTATTTCAATTAAACCTTGTACAGGCACTTTTGAATTGTCAAAATTAAATAGTCTGTCAGTTAGTCCGAAAGTTGAAGCTAGTTGCCCATTCCAAAACGTAGATCTCTATGGAGAAGAACGGGCAAGAAACTCCATGTACACTCTTTTAAATCAAGATATTACAAAATCCTGGGTACATTATTCTTGTTGCTTCTATATGTGAGAACAATGTAAAAAAAGACACAAATGAAGAAACAATTCAAAGTATAAGATTAAAAATAAGCATTGGCAGTTAAGAGATGACCAGGCTCTTAATAACTTGCGTCACAATTTGTCATTAAAATATGTAGGTGCCACTCGTAAAGCGGCACGTTCATAACGTACAAAATCCTTCGACTTACACGAGGTGGTGAGATAGCCACTTTACCTACTTTTAATCTTATCTACTGTTGTTACACCTAAATACTACGGAAAGTTATTACAACTCAGCGGTGCGCGCGTGTTTTGCCAACAGTGACATCAAAATGTACTAAGCAGCATTATGGAAAGCATGCTATTCGAAGATATTAGCAGCCCACTTGAAGTAGCGTCCGTCTGGGATCCGAGTAGATCCATCACTTATGAAAAGCAAGATTGTAGATTAAGTATACATGGAAACTCCTCCGTGGAGCTTAATTGAAATCTATTTTTAGAACTGCTACACATTCAAGCTCGGCAAGTGTAACCGATGGACAAAGGAGGACCTATCCAATTAGAAGAAGGACATATCCAATCTCGAGGTTCAACGCCATTGTTACTTTACGTCATACGACCACTAGCATTATCAATACCTTCATTTTATTGTTACTTCAACCTGTTTCTACGACCTCTATTGCGTGTTTAATCTCCATTTGCTTTATCAATACATTTACGTGTTCTTTTTTCCTCTTACGTACTATTTCCAAACGTATACAATACATCACTGTTCTGATACATATCTATAGAGCAATCATTGTCATGTTCAAAATACGAATAAAAATATCATTCGATTTAGTTAAGATACTAGGTATTTGCGTCAATCGGTATTGTAGCCAGTCATAGAACTTTATACAGATCGAATATCAAGATAGTTTCGTTCACATATTGGGGGCAAACCCCCCCCTTTTGGGGGAGGCCTGTGTCCAGCAGTGGACGTCTTTCGGCTGAAATGATGATGATGATTGGGGGAGAGTTACGCAAGAACTTCACTTACATACTTGCGAACATTAGTAGTATCTTTAAGGTTTGTTATCTAGTGGGAAACAGCAAAACCGAAGAGGAAAGAACCCTCCGAAGACGTAAAGGTTTCTTTCAGTTCAAGTCGTGAATTGAAGGTCTAAAGTTTCGAAAAATTATATGTCCAGCTGCCATCACCCTGCATTTCTTTGCTGGGAGTTGAGTGAATAGGTTACGTGAAAATGTGCTTTTATTCAATCCCATATATAGCAATGAGTAAGCCTGACACAGCCAGAGGAAGTCAGCGCGAAGACCCCTTTCTTCGTGCGATCTCTGCGCTGTGGCAGGCGTCGAAGCTAATGGAAGCGCATACCCCCGGAGATGCTTCCATCCGGCGAACTGAGTCAGATGCATTGCACTAGATATAAATCTGACATTAGATGACTTGTCAATGTTTATATCAACATAATGACATTATCTTGATGGCTCCAACTCACGTTGTACGAGTACAAAATTACTAGTAGGTACATGACATGCTAGTACGATCGATCGATCATCCTCGATGGTCTTCACATGATTTCAAATCCACACAGTCAGGTTGATAAGTAGCCTAAATATTTAATAAATTATAGACTGTCAACACATTTGCAATGTCGGTTACTGAGAGATAAGTAACAAGTGATCTTAAATTTAAGTGCAAACGCCTATATTGTGTGCTAATGACACTGATAGTAACTCACTGGTGACGAAAGTAAAGAGTAAAAGAGAGTTTAAGAGAGAGAGAGAGAGAGAGAGAGAAGGCATACAAACTCATTGAGACACTGCCATGAAGATGAAAATATCATTATTCGCTGACACTTACGAAATGTGCCTTTGTGACAACACGCAATCACAATGAGCTCAAAATAAACGTTGCACCACCAAGTACAAACAAACAGAAGATAATTGATGACCCCCCTATCTTAGCAAAACATAATACGTAAGTGTAGGTTTATACAGAGTTATCATTTATAATGATTGAAGTTTTGTAAACAACGTACACGTTACGAGCATGTTGTAGACCCTGGACCTCAGTGATTTGGAGATAGCCTTCGTTTGGGCTATCAGGCTAGTATTAATATAACATATCAACACGTAGTGCCAGGATATGAAAAAAAAACGACGGGTTGCACTCTGGGAGTGCCGGCAGAAGTGAAAACTTGAATATTAACGTTGTTTACTGTAACTGTAACCGTAACCCTAACTGTAACTGTCTGTCTGTGTGTCTGTAATTTGACCCTGTATACTTGTTTTCAATTTTTGATAGAATCTTACGAATTTTTGATCAGGGTCACGTGTCATCTTACGATCAGGGTCACGTGGGCAATCCACCCGGGTTTAAACTCGGTGCTTTGATAAACACCCAATTTTGTGGGTGTTTATGGCTGTTTACGGGTGTTTATCGGGTGTTTATCAAAAGCACCGGGTTTAAACCCGGTGGATTGCCCATCTATAGCACGTGTCATCTTACGAATCTTACGATCAGGGTCACGTGTCCTGACGCGAGTTTAACATTTTTTACCCATTACAAAAAAAGTGTACAACGCCGCGAAAGAAGTTTTCACTTCAAAAATATTGTTGGTCTCTAGTTTTAAAACCGTAACCAGTTTATTTGAACTTTTCTTAAAGCTTTTCCTTACACAAACGTGTTGCATGTTGATCAATTCCATGAAGCAAATAATGAATTAATAAAACTCCATTGACGATTTCATTTATAATTTAAAACCTACCCAAGTTGTAGGTAATTGGAAAAATAATAACATTATCAGTCAGGTTGGTCATCAACCACTATTAATACTCATTGTTGCACTTGAAACGTACTTGCGAACAGCAATACGTAATCATACCTACAAAGTACTGCCTTTTTCCTTAAGTTGGAGGAAAAATGTTTTAGTTTATCAGTTTATTATTTGCGTGTGGCTGCCTATTTATAAAGGAAACTTTTAATTAGTATGATCCCTAGGTATACCTAAGGATCATATTAATTAAAAGTTTCCACACAAGTTTCAGTTTAAACAGTTTCGGTAAACAAATGTAAGTATATTCCATTCTGAAAATACTTCTAAAAAGTACATAAAAAATGGCAAATTAACTAAAAAAAACTTAAATATCATGTCTTTACGTTCACATATTGGGGGAGAGTTCACATATTGAGTTCAATATACTTACAAACATTAGTAGTGTCTTTAAGGTTTGTTATCTAGTGGGAAACAGCAAAACCGAAGAGTAAAGAACCCTCCGAAGACGTAAATGTTTCTTTCAGATTAAAGTCGTGAATTGAAGGTCAAAAGTTTCGAAAAATTATATGTCCAACTGCCATTACCCTGCACTTCTTTGCTGGGAGTTCTGCAATCCCACACAATTATATAGGAAGAATAACTTCTAACCCTGATGATCTAACGACAAGAAGACGACAAGCTGGAGGAGACAATGCGGAAAACACAAATTCAACAAAAGGTATAACTGGCTCAGAAATGAAAACTAAATAAAGTTTCTAAGGCATCGTTCACACCAAACGTATTGTCCGCCGCCGACTGTCAGTATGCTCACTGTGACAAAGCACTACGTAATAGCGTATAGTCGGTTCGCTGTGAACGAGAAGTTAAATATATATGGAAAAAGCGATAAACTGCGTAACGCACGCTCACAGTCAGCGCCCGACAATACGTTTGGTCTGAACAATGCCTAAACGTTTACCTACTATAAAATATTTGGTGTGTCCAATCGTATAGACAGCAGGACATTGAGGAAGCTACATAAAGTTTAACGGCTCAATTTCCTCACACAACAGCTTTGTAACGACCACAATGCTATCATAGACAAGAAACAGGACGTCATGCTCGTCAAACTAGATCTTTTGATGTTATAAACGCTTCATCAGAATGTTTTCTGGATACAATTCGTTCCGGGACAGATATTCGATGACCTGTAGAGTTACGAAATCAGAGCTAACTTAGTTTGATTGTCTACATAGACACGGTTCTTCAGACGGATGATTGTAGTCAAAACCATGAGATTTCGGTGATAGATCTGTGTGATATTCTTATATTATAAGTGGATTTTGGGTCGCAGGACAAAGTTAAGTTCTGCGAGCGCTGTTCAATCAAAATTCCTGTGACTATTATTTGAATGGGATCTCGAACTGTCAAGAAATAAAATATTTTTTATTTATTAGGCTTTTGCTTCCGGTAGTAAAATTTTAACGCAGAAATAATAATGGAAAGTTAAGATTTTATTCCTCCATTCAAAATCTTTTTTTTTTACTATATCTGTTAGAGAAGTTAGTAAATAGCCTTCAAGTCTATTCCCTGAATAAGAAGCTAGACGGAAACGGGATCAATTCGCAGCCACCATAGTTAAACTTAAATCATGTTACAGCAATCAATAAACTCGTGTAACATGTATTCGAGGAGCACCAGTAATTATGCAACGCGTTTCGGATGAGCGGCCACCGTACGGCGACACGTTCTAGAATCAAATTCAAATGTCAAGGTTAAGGTGACGTGAAAGGAAACGCACGGTGACGTCACGAGCCGCCATCTTTAGCTGCCGCGTCGCTACCAATGACACTTTAGAGCTAGTGTGTACGCGAGTGTCTCTCGTTTTATTTAGGACACTACACAATCATTGATAGAACCATGTTCTATACAGTGCATCGCATTACGGCGCAATGTCGGTTAACTTGGGACATAATCATATATTTTGTTGGAATGGTCGTTAAACCGAACCGCAAGAGATAATCCATATTTACGCGCAATAAAATTGCAAGGTGTCCCCATTTTTATAATGGCTATAGATTTTCATTTACGGTGTATGTTATTTAATAATGCAATTGAAGTCAGAATGATTCCGATATCATTTCAATTTTATAGTAAGTACATGTTACGTGCCACAAAGTGTGATGCGAAAACCGTTTTCCTGGTGTATTTTCCTGATCCTGGAATGTTCTTGGTGCAATTGCCTTTCAATCTTCCTCCATCCTTATAGTGCCTATCTACACTATTTACCTCAGGACATTCAAATCATGTTCCGACCAAATTCGATTTTAATATTAATGAATCGATTAGCATTCAATAATTTGCACGCACTCGAGATGTTCATGTACATTTCATGCAATTGCACTCGTAATTATCATTAAGTGACATCACCGCCAGTTCTAATGATGATAGGAGTACCTACAACAGCACAGTTTGTTCAGCACCATGTCATCAATACCAATACCTATTGCATGCTTCACATTGT
Organism: Mesoligia furuncula; assembly: GCA_916614155.1. Lineage (NCBI taxonomy): Eukaryota > Metazoa > Arthropoda > Insecta > Lepidoptera > Noctuidae > Mesoligia > Mesoligia furuncula. The sequence continues at coordinate 1,437,775 of OU744806.1, forward strand.
ACGTCACTTGTCCGTTGTTCCTGATGACACCAGTACTTCTACAAACAGTATTTTAAGGTTAAAACCTGTTATTAATACAATTTTCCTTTGACATGAATCATTTAATTCCATCGAATTATTAATACGTACTGTGTTGTGGGGCTTACCTACAGCTTGTGAAAGGTTTTTGTAATTCATATAAAACTAACCACGTTTTGCCTAATCCTATTGCCAAATGTCTACATTTGGTATACAAATTCGGCACAATGTGGTTAGTTTTAAGGATTTTATTTTATAAGAGACGGCATTTAACTACAGTGTATGGGTTTTACTTGCTTCCGAGTAACAGGAAGATCCCTGTTTGCAGTATTTTCCAGCCCTGGACTGTGATGAGGCTATAGGATGTTGTACTATACCAAGTATGGAGTGCACTGGTCTTGTATTATAGGACCATTTATGATAATCTATTACTCAATATAAAACGATATAAAATTGAAGTAAGACTTACATTTCAACAATCATCATCATTATCTTTTAGCCGGAGAACGATTTCAACAGCACCTAATATAACCTCATTAGATTCGTTAGAATTTACGAAAATTAAAGAGTCTTCAAATATCTTTAATTATTTCGCAAAACACATAAAAAAATGCAGATTGTAAGAGTACTACACTATCATAGAAGCGATAATAAGAGTCTAATCAAATAAATACACGATCTCACCAAGTTGCAGTGTAGTAAAATTTAAAATGGAAGTCCTGTTGTAAATCAAGAACAGACAGTAATTAAAACTTGTAAAAACAGGTGAAAATGTAATATTTGAAAGTGTAGCGTTACAAAAAGTCCTCTTAATTATAAAAGTTTAGAATTAGGTATTTATTTATATTTATATGTATGGTTAAATAAACAAACGCTAATCATTACTCAACTATATGCGACGTTTATAATAAGGGGGGTGATGTTTAAGACGTTAATAAAACAATCAAACTTGTCTAAAGGAAACTACACTCAAATACAAAAATCATTGGCGAGCACTAACTAAATAACTGTACCGAGTTGGCAACAGTTTGAAATGAAGTCATAAGACGGTTCTCACGAGGCGACGCCGCGGCGCGGGCGCCTGCGAATGCGCTAAATGTTAAACAGTTCCCGCAGACCATTGTGTACGCGGTGAACCAAGTGGAAAATCTTACATCAATTACACGCCGAAACACTGGTTTTTTTTCAGACTGACAATAGTCTCATTTTAGCATTTGATTCCCAAGCTTTACGTCATATCAATTTAACTCTGTAGTTTTACTTGTCCGTGTTAATTTCCGTATCGTTCTCTTAACAGTGACACATGAAGTTACAATTTGCATATTTCATACGTGTACGTTGCGCAACACATTATTTTCAGATACAGTCATTATAATGTCTCAAGAAGTTCTACTTAATATGTTTAACGTGACAATCGTATGGTCTTTCCAACCGTGATGAAGTCATTTCTGTTCGTCCAACCAAATAATATTAATTATATAGAAGCTGTTCTCAAGAATATTGCTTATTCATCAAAACAATTATAAGACCATGATGACTGAACCTTTTGCATGTTTTCGTAGTAACCAATTATCACTTAGTAATCAGAAATATATATATAACTTTGACTTTAGATTACTTTAATATTGTATAAAAACTTTTTTACAAAAAAAAAACAACCGACTTCCGAAAAACACTATAAAGTGAAAAATAACTTTAATTTCGGAAGTCGGTGTCTTTGGATTTGTATTTTAGTTTTTTGCCACCGACTTCCGAAATTAAAGTTATTTTTCACTTTATAGTGTTTTTCGGAAGTCGGTTGTTTTTTTTTTGTAAAAAAGTTTTTATTTTTCACTTTTTAGTGAGTCAGTTTGTAATTTATCTAAGTTACAATAGCCTAATGTCAACTGCTTATCACCTTTTACAAAATATTGCTTTACCCGATGCAGGGACGTTAATTGTTGAGGAGTTCCCATAAGCCAGGAGAACTGGAGCTGTTTGAGAAGTCACCATCAGCTCCATTTCACCATTGCATATGGTGGAATGGAGCTTGTAAAGAGCATAAATTGCTTAGCAACCATATTAAAGTAATCGAATCGCAACCCGTGAAATATTTGTCATTGAGTAGTTCCGATAGCCATCTGTGGTCTTTATCATCAGCTCCACTTTACCAAATGATGATGTTCGAGAGAAAATGCTCAAAAAAGTATTTTCAAAATCGGTTCGTAAATGACGGAGTTATGAAATATGAAAAGATCGATAATGTAGATAAATTTTTAGGTTTTTGTTGATTTTTCAAAAACCGCTTGTCCGATTTTCATGGGACCATTTGGGAAGGATACCCTTTCCAACAAAAAAAGGATTTTTCAAATCGGTTGGCAAGCGACGGAGTTATGCGCGAACAAACATAAAAAAAAAAAAAAATACAAACATCCGAATTGAGAACCTCCTCCTTTTTTAGAAGTCGGTTAAAAAAGCAGACCAAGTGACGTAAATATAGCAGGGCGGGGTTATCTGTGGTTACGGGGCATGCCAAGCCAGTTCCCCGAAGAGTCGTGAGAAGCTTCCCACCGTTTGTGCCAGAGCAATACATTCACAGAGCTTTTTGTAAGCCAACGACCGGTCCGACGACGACGCTTAAAAGGAATCGTGCTCTGTGATCCCGTAAATCATGGGCAGGTTGAGATTTCAAATAAGTTCGGTTTGAACATGTTTTATGAATTTATATGCATACCCCCTTCGAGTGGACTAATTGACCCTGACCAGACCAGTCGGCTAAAAGACCGTTTCATTTTATGAAACGATTAGCATACCTATACATAAAAGGTTAAATGTTCTGATATTTTTATTCGTGGTTCCTTGTTCCACATTATAACATCAGAATGAATAGATACTTGACAATGGTTCTCAAGCAACGTTCGATTCGATCGTAAACATGTCCGAAGCGGTCGACCTTCGCGGACCTGTTTTGGACAGCAAACACATCTTATTTGGCTGATCGAAAAGAAACGTGACTCAGGAGGGAACGTGACACCGGTAATGTACAGGGCGATTTGGAATATAACGTTGAATTTTGAGGCCTGATCATGCGACCTCGTCGTTTCAGCCGATAGACGTCCACTGCTGGACATAGGCCTCCCCCAATTTTGGGAGGGTTTGTCATAATCGCCACGCTTGGCAGGCGCGTTGGCGATCGCAGTATGGTATGATGGTGGAATACATAGAGAACGCTGCTGCCCATTCTCCGGTACGATCCTTAGTCGCCTTTTACGACACCCACGGGAAGTAAGGGGTGGTGGTATTCTTTAAGTCCGGCACCACACAGACTATAATAGATGCGACCTATTTGCAACAAATAAGTACCCCAACAACTATTAAATTGGATTTGTACATTATATCCTAATTTTCATAAATACAAAACAGCTGAAAGTAATGATTAAATTAAGGTAATTTCAGAACATCACACGTCGACTATAGTAGTTTGTCTAACATACGAGCATTGTACCAAATTCTGAAATTGGTGCTATAGTCCGCACGGAACTAGTTGGCCGCGCCTTAGGTGGGAACGTGAGGGCGGCGGAGTTGCCTAGTGTTCGCAACGCACGTACTGAGTAATGACAAAGCGTCCCAGCCCGCGTCGTCGCGGCCAACTAGTTCCGCGCGGACTATAAGTAGTTATCTCTTCTTTATTTAATTGGTTTAAGGTCTATTTTTTTTTTTTTTGTTTAGCCCATACTGTCCCATTGCTGGGGGAGGCCCCCCCCCAAGTCCTTCCAGAAACTCCTTTCCCGCACCACCTCAAACAATTAAATCTGATTCAATTACTTAATAAGGTCTAATTAATATGATTATATATAATGTTTAACATTCAATTGTTGCATATTATTATAGGTCTGTGTGGTGCCGGACTTAAAGAATAGCACCACCCCATACTTCCCGTGGGTGTTGTAAAAGGCGACTTAGGGTCGTACCGGAGAATGGGCAGCAGCGTTCTCAATGCATTCCACCACCATACCATACTGCGATCGCCAACCCGCCTGCCAAGCGTGGCAATTATGGCAAACCCCCCCCCTTTTGGGGGAGGCCTATGTCCAGCAGTGGACGTCTTTCGGCTGAAATGATGATGATGATGATATTATTATAGGCCACGCTATTGCACATTCAAAGGAAAACGCTAACACTCTGTATAAATTATAGAAAAATATTTACCGTGGTCAAATTTTCTCTTCCGCGAGGTTAAACTTCGTAGCGTAGACCGTTCCTATGAGTCCCCACTCCTCAGTATGTCCTGACAATATGGGAAAACTTAAAAAGTCTGACCACAGTTTCGTACTTTTTGTTAATTGTTGTTTATTTTCCCACTGCTTTTATATAGGAAACGAAGAAAAAAGTTCCTGTAAAAGTTTGTTTTTCTTTAAAATTATAACTACATCACTTTGATTTTAAACAATGCGACGAAAAATTTGAAATGTGTTTTATTTTTAATAAAATAAAATTCTTATTTGTTTGCAGTTAATCCGCTTGATTTATAAGTAGATGAGAAACTAGACATCACAAAAATATTAAAAAAAATCGATACCAGTGGCTCTCGAAAGAGTTTCATAGAAAGCGATAGATGAGGTCTATGATGGAATTTTATCCTAGCAACACTAATTCTCTTTTGAATGGCAATGCATCTGGTTTCCATACTGGCCAGAGATACATTGAAAAAAAGCGTCTACAAAAAAAAACAAACAGGTGTTTACGAGAAGATGCAGAACATTGTAGTTTGCATTTGCAATTAAAATGTAGTATAACTTGGTTGTATTAATGAATACCTCCTCAACAATATTAAACTTGCATCTGTTAAGCCACGTAATAAGGGCTGTACGAGAACTACTCTTGAGTTGGTCGAAAACAAACCAAATGGGAGGGGAGCAGAAAGGAAGGGTGCAATGAAAGGAGGCAGAGAACAGGCACAAAGGGTTTCCTCCATCTTACCTGCAACAAAGAGACGCGTATTATTTCTCATGGTATTGTTTGACATGAAGTACGATACTGGCATGCATAATTTGCAGACTGCGACTGAATAATAATACCGAGGAATTTTATCGTTTTTAAAACTGTAAAACGCAGTGGTGACGTTTAAATTGCTATTGTATGTAAGTATTTTTAAGTTTTAGGCGCAGATATTAATGGTTCTCTCTATTTCTGGTAGAAATCATGATAATTAACTAAAAGAAAGGAGACTTATAGAAGCTCTTCAATTCATTGCAATGAAGCAAAAACAACTAATAAGCGGCTAAGGTAGATACAATTGAAGCAAGACCATGAAATCCAATCACAAAAAACTATCAAAAAGCACCAAAAGATCCGAACAATGGTAACAGCATCCATTGTTAAAGTTAAACCCAAGAATGACGTCAGTAAAAATGTGATTAATGCGATTGTAAAAATTACAGCCGCTGCTCCAACGAAGGTGTTAAAAACTTAGGTGGTCTTGGAGAAAAGGCAAAAAGTCCTAACGGTAATGTACCGTACAGTAACAGTTCGGGCGAGCTCCGTAAAGGTACTGTTGATATTATGCTTCTGATAACATTTAGTACGCAGGAGTAGAAAGCGTAGTAAAAGTGAAACAACTCCTTGGACCTTTTGTTACTGATAATTATGTTGCTAGGGCTGAAAAATGGTTTTAAAGGGTTAAGAGTTTTAAGGGTTTGCTTTACAAAAAGTATACATTAGAAATTATGAGTCGGTATCACAGCAAAGACACGAATTTAGGTATATCTTTTATTCTAACATCATTTTATGTTCATAACACCCTAGGAAAATCTTAAGAGAGGCTTGTGACTAAGTAATAACCACCGCACGGTTCGATCGATTAGGTTAAGCTACGCTTGCCGCGGTTGGTCCGTGGATGGGTGTCCATCTTCACATACCAAGACCCCTCCGTGCCTCGAAAAGCACGTTAAGCCGTTGGTTCCGGCTGTCATTCGTGGATCTTTGACAGTCGTTACGGGTCGTCAGAAGCCTGAAAGTCTGACAATCAGTCTTACCAAGGGGTATCGTATTATCCAGTCACTGGGTTGTGGAGGTCACATAGGCAGTAGCTCCATGTAAAATACCGGCATTCAGCTGCATCCGGTTAGACTGGAAGCCCACCCTAACGTAGTTGGGAAAAGGCTAGGCAGATGATGACCCTGGGAAAATCTTAACTTAGTGTTTCGCGACGAAGCGTCACCAACATAGGGATATATAGTTTAGTTTTATCCTAACTTAGAGTTATATGTAAATAGTGGTCGCGATAGAGTGTTACCAATATAGTGATATAAATAAGTTCAATTCAATTCAATCTTTATTGCATCCATAGTAGACATACAGGTGGCAAGTATAAAACAATAGAATCGATTATGGACCCTATCTTATTAAGATAAGATAGGGTCCATAATTGATTAAGACTTAAGAGTCATAGGTAGATAGCAATAAACTTACGCGTGATGTGTGTTTTCTTTGTCAGCTACGGCTATACCACCTATGAACCTCGGTTAAGTGGGCTATAAAAGTCATAATATATAGTGTTTAGTGTAGCCAGGTACCCTAGATCGAGACCTAGCCCTGCGCCTAACTTTCAAAGTCTAGTTTCACAAGTGCCTGCTTAAATGAGTTCGTATATGGTGGAACGGTGGCTGGTAAACAGAATATGTTTTTCCAATCAGGGTTTCAGAGGCGCTTCACGCCCTGAAAACCCAGGATGTAAGGTCCAAAACGTCACATTTCGTTGGCCCAATAGACCAGCTTGAGGTTCCCGTTTAAAAGAAGGGAATCAGCTCAGTAGTTTTCAGATAGGTTAGCCTGAAGAACAGTTAGCATTTTTCCCACTTTACACTGTAAAAACTTTTCAGTGGTAATAGATATTACACAGGTACCTGAACAGATAGGTGGTCTAATAGGGAGTCTAACGACATGTAACACGTTGGGATCCCGAATATTGGGCAGATGGGCCTATAATATCATGCATAGTAATAAGCATAGTTAAAATTGATGTAATTAAAGATAAAAAAAAACAAGAAGCCATTAGCGGCTCTCGTGACGGTAAAGTTTCGAGTGATGTAAGCGAGCAAGTAAAATGAGCATTTTCCCGGTCATCGGATCGGCAATGTACTTATCGCTTCCTGAAGAAACCTGAAAGTCCCGCTATAGCTTCCTTAACACTTATGAAGACAACATAGTGGTGTGTTATTTTATGAAGCCCCTTCCCGTATCAACTCCATTACAAAGCCGCAAGCCATCAAGTTAGCAGGATAGTTGGAACGCCGTAAATCTATAGGTGTAGGACATCAGCGCAACCTGGACGGGGTGACTTACAACCTCCCCTCAATCCTCGCGTCCAGGGCTAACGCCTGTTCGGCACACTCAGTAGGTAGTTGAGGACCACACATACAGTAAATTCTTCTACATAATTCAATTGTTCTACAAATAGCCTAATAATGACTCGCCACTGAATAGGCATTTCGCGAGGTATTTAAGAGACCACGTGTTTGTGACACCAGTCACATCGCTCACGACGCCTAATCAGTTCCAGTGCTTTAATTAAGTTTATTTGTTCGTCGCCTCCTGCCTTGTGGGACTGCGAAGCGGGTTTTTTGAAGCCATTGTTTTTGCAAATGCTTATCTGAGATCTAGTTTTAGATGATATCTGTCAGAAAACCTTTAGTCTCTTATTTCCGCGTTCTATAATGTCGTGCAAGAAGTTCGTGAGATGCCATTATACACATATGCATGTCTGGTAGCTCTTATATATATTTTAAGGTCATCGACATTGCAATAAAAGCAAATCATATTATACTTGATATAAAAAAGTTACAACTGAGACTCTCAGATCTAAGTTTTATTCAGGCATTACATTGAATTCAAGACTGGCCATTTATACGCTGTTACAGACAATACTGCTAATTTACCGTCAAAAACCATTTAACGAAGTCAAAAAGTGGCATTCCCGGTGATTCAAGCAGTCTAATGCATACAGTAGCGGGCTCGCGTGTTGCGTGCCAAGCCTACGCTGCACGCTGGCGGTCACGCGAGCGGTTTCCGTGGCTGGTGGCTAGCGTGACGCACGTCACAGACACATTTCTATCCTCCACGGTGGAATAAAGAACAGGATTGTTCCGATAACGCGAACCTAAAGGTAGGTTCAGACGAATGTACGGCTGGAGGGTTTAAGATGTTATTGTTGAAGGTGGAACTAAGAAGTTTTGGAGGATTACTCGATGAGAATTCATAAAATGTTTTGGTGTAATGTAGTAAGTAGTGAATTGAAATATTCAGGGTTGTATAAAAATAGACAAGAAATGCCGATTCTAAAGTTTTTGGAGACGGCCACTCAAAAATACCTAACATTATTTCGCGATTGCGAATACGAGTCCGTATTTGGTAGGTTCATCGAAACACCCGTATTAAAAAAAACAATATAAACAAAATAATGTTCAGGGCTAATATTTTAGCTTTCACGCGAAGACTATTAATGTCCTTAGCAATTTGTGTGGCGCGGCTTTGTTTCCGCCACCCATCGGCGAATGGATAGCCCCTTGTCGTGTGCCACCATCATTAAACTAAAGTGTGGACGGAACACGCAAAACGAGGATAACGGTAGTCACGCTGTTTGGGAATTACTATTCTTACCTAACCCATAAATTATAATCTGAAGGTGCTGGCATGGGATTATCAAGTTTCTGCTACATATTGCACTATCTATCTAAACATTACTGGATTTCCAACGCCAGCTCTTGCTATAGCAGTTTTTGTATCTAAGACATCTCGTTGCTCTACAAAGACTTTACCCAATCGGCTGGTTATTACTAATCAACGAACATAAATCTTGAAACATGCAACGAACTTTTCGCCACAAAATCAGCAACTAGCGCAGAGCCTAACGCAAATTAGCGGAGTGCACGCCAGAGAGGCAAAGTCACGCGAGTGGTGTTAGAAAGCGCTGCGCACGCACACGATACGATACCACTACTGTTTTTGTAATCCAGATTGATGGACTACGCTTCATCAAGCGGTTCAACAACTACTAGGAGTAATCATTGTTACCTATATTAAGAGGAGAGTACAACATCAGTAAAAGATTGCTGATGGTATGTATAAAGTGGCTTGGCTTCTAAACTTCATGAATTCGGTTGTATCATCTTCTACCGTTGTCTAGTGGAAGCTAACAAAACAGTAACTATGGACTATAATACTAGTATGGATATAGCTTTAGAACATTAGAAACCTATTGTTTATTTATACGACGTTAACAAAACCTGAAATATGGATTAGTTGGCCTACTGTGCTTAATGATATTCGTAAGTTTGACGAGTTTCGGCTGCGCTGGTGCATCTAGCTCAGAGTAATAGTTAGAATTATCTTGACGGATGTATGGGTGTAACAACGGACGTGCATTTGGGCTAATGCACGACAATAAAGTGTAATGGACGGTAATGTTACCAAATGAATGTTACTGCTCATGTGTCTTAGTACGACTTCCTGAAATAATGTGATGTAAGGTGAAAATGTACGAGTGGAATTCTGTGCTGGTGTATGTGATTCAAATACTTAACTTTTGTTTGGAAAATTAAAAATACAAATTTTTACAGCCAAGCATCTATGCTGTGAATGCTGTGATCCAGTTTAACGGATATGAGTGCTGCTGTAATTAGAGACACTTGAGAAATTTCAGCTCAAGCATTTAGAAGCAACTGCCCCGGTCTCTCATATTGTAGATTTCTACAGATGGCTCTGAGTCTGACCGCAGGTGGGCCAGCTAATTGCTTGCACCCAATAAATATAAAGAAAACCAAGCGACTAACTGACATCAAAATAACTTACATTTTTATAATAATAATGTAAAAGATTGCGTCAAAACAACATGTGTCGTATCATTAGCTCGGCCTATTTAATATGTTGACAGCTGAGGAAATTAATATAATTTTATTAGTTGCGTGGCCTCTGTCACGTAACACTGGATTATTTTTAAATTTATCAAAACAAGCGCCTTTTAATTGAAGCCATTGTACCTATTATTGTACTGGAGGCTTAGATAACGAATTCTTTTACTGTAAAATCAGACCCAGACGAGAGAAGAAGACGTATACACCGTCTTCTTCTTTCGTGTCGCCCCACATGAGAATTTTTAACTCATGCCCTCATTAAAGAATAGTTAACACTTCGCGGGACACTTAACGCCTCTCGACGTAATAACAATAAAACTTCTATTGTGTCTCGTTCAGTGTCCTTCAATGTGTTAATCAGCAAGTTGGTAGCTCGGAAGACTGACTAAGTTGCGCTGGACGTCCACCTTCAGCAGCACTTGTGTGGAGGCTCTTTTATCATCTATGCATAACATATTAAAACCATCTATGAGAAAAAGTGGGCCGTAATCCACCACGCGGCCCTAGTGTAGGTTGATGGATGTCATATCTCTTCGATATTTGGTTCTAGGATATGGCGGTTTCCTCACGATATTATCCTTCACCGTTTTTAGAACGACCGTTTTTGGACGAACTACAAAAACGTTTGTGACGTGTTCCGGGTTAAACAAATTAACATTTAGTTTAACTTGTGTTACAGAATTGTGCTCACAGTATGATCGACATTGACATTTCATGTCGTTCCGCTGTTCCACATCGCTGGCTGACGGGTCACGCTTTTCCCCAAAGCTTTCTATCGGTCACGCCACGAACATCGTTCTTGAGTGAACTTCAACATTTCCCTGTTAACATTTGCTTCAGTAAGAGTAAATGTTAACAGGGTAATTTAGATTCTACAAGGCTTTAATATTAATTAATTTGTAAATTTTAAAGACTTAAAGCTGATTTTATGGATAAATTGGGTTTAGAACTAATTATGTTAGTATTGAGCTTCGGTTAGAGAGAATTATGTAATCACGACTAAATTATAGGACTGGCGTTTTGATGAGAACATCTTGGATCAGGCAATGATGTCTTTTATTATGTCACATTTAGGAAAAACTCACGACATCTGTATTTCACGGAACACGAACCCTGTTTGACCTGTGACTGCTGACATTACAATAGTAACATTTCGTGTCTAACCGCGCTTCATGCCATAGCGTGATACAAACACTTATACTGTTTAAACTTTTATTATGGAGGGCTTCCATCAATACTTATTTAGGTTCCTGGCTTATTCTGCACGTAATACTGCTATTCCTTCATCTGTAAGCAATAAAACAGGTTTGGAAAAAATGGGCTCCCCGGTTCAGGAAATAATTTCCATATTTATTAAGTACTTATTGTGATCGATAACCCAGATCCAGCTGAGTAAAGAGTTCCAGCCAACATTAATTTTACAATGAGGTCATGATGACAGCAGTGACACATTCAAAATATATCAATAAACAAACGCCCTCAGTACTTAATTAAGCATCAGACATATCAAATGACGTCACTCACAAGAACAGACAGGAACTTATGCCAAACATTGAATCGCTATGACTATGATCTCAGATCTCTGCTTAATCATAGCTACAAGTTTATTTATAGGCCTACAAGTGGCCACAAGTAGTCACGTGTGACGACGCAGTGTGTTTGCCGCGTAATCTTTTACGTCCTCGTATGATTGACCAGCAGAGTAGGTACCAGCTGATAATAATTATGTAGGGTTGCCTTTAAATATCTTGTTCCCAAAAAAAATATCACGTATAACGCGACTGGATTTGATGCAGAGGCTTCGTTACACTTTATTAATATAAGTGACACGCTAAAATATTGAGTTGAATGGCGTGCAATAGGAGAGGCCTATGTCCAACAGTAGCCTGTTGTAGGCCGATGATGATGATGATGAATCTACCATTGCCGTGATATGGGCATGTGATGCGGAGAAAAGAGGAGCATTTGACAAAAGACCTTTGAGTATGAAGCCATTTAGATGGCTATTAGAAAAAGAGACCGAAATAAAGATGGATGAACTGGTAGCATATGATTTGACAACGAAGAATTATGCAATCACGGCAAGTAAGAAGTCGTGCAGCATCGTTTCTAAGTACCTAAATTGGGATAAGGATGATGCCGCTGTTATATTACCCAATATTTTTCGGGTTTTTAACATAGAAATAGAGCTACTACTTTCATAAGAATTTAACATCAATAATGAGTATTCACACAAAATGCCATGTCGGACGTGCCTCAACCCTGACGATGCGTCACAGAAAAGATAACTGACCCAAGGGTCGACTCACTAGGCGGAATATTCCGCTGGAAAATGACAACATTACTATGTAATGTAGTTTATGAGATGAGTATTGAAAAACTTATATTTAACTAGCAGCGCCCCGCGGTTTCACCCGCATAAGTGTCGATCCCGTAGGAATATCGGGATAAAAACTATCCTATGTCCTTCCCCGGGATAGGACACAATCTACCTCTCTGCCAAATTTTATTGAAATCCGTTCAGTGGTTTAGGCGTGTAAAGGTAACATACAAACAGACAGACAAACTTACTTACTTTCGAATTTATTTTATTAGTATGGAAGTATGGACAAGTTGTTTTACTTTTGATAACCTAGTCATCTCATCAGTGAACATATGTAGATATTAGTATGTACCTAATTAATCGTTAGTAGTGTTACAAGTAAAGCACAATGTACTTGCTTTGGTTTCACTACTAATGATTAATATCAAACTGACCCATCTACCGAACAACCTACCGTACCCACCAGACTATAGACAAATGCCAATGGAAGAAATATTGTTTCACGAGAAATGTATTTAGTAGTTATAGATGTTTAACAATAACACAACTAACATAGTATCACATAAACATGATAACTCACACAATAGTACCTAGTTCTAGAGGTGGTATAAGTTGCGTTATGTAATATTATTATAATAAAATACTGCGCAATGCTTCACCTAAGTACCTGGCGTGTTGTCTTGCATACTTAGTATGACAGTAGGTATAACATCTTATTTTCTATTTTCACACCTCCGCAACACAAATTCTCACGTTTACAACTGAATTCATGACTACTTGTAGGACTGTTTCGTTGTTTATTGACACGAATACGTCATAGTCGCAAACAGGTCTGACATTTCGTCAAAGTTTGTTGCAAATGATCGTCCCACACGTTATGATTTATGGCGTTTTGAACCAACTGTGGCGTTTATGGCCCGGATTCATTCAGTACTTTTGGCGTTGTAAATTGGCCTATTATTTAGAAGATTGATTGCCGTATTTCTCGTGAAACTCAACGTGCATGCGTAACTATACAATAAACTTATGTCACATAATATACTATTTGATTTTTAAATTCGTCTTTTCTCCTTAAATTGTATTTATTTTAATAAGTTTTTTGATAAAAAAATAAATTTGTAAGTACCCACTATTGCATATCCGACTCGGATAGACTGTTGAAACAAAAATATGTTATGTTTATGAACTTTATGTACCTACACAGTTATGCAATAAATATATCTTTATCTTTAATCATGTACTTTAATTCTGATCACTGTGGTAATGTATAACTGTGGTAATGTAACTTAATCAACCAAATAACATTATTAAAAACTTGAATCACTGATAGAAACATATTTACCAACTTGAGAAGCTGCATTTGATTCATTAGGCCAACCAGGTATCGTATATATGTATATTAGAAATCAATTGCTAACATTATCATATCAGGTTAATTGTTAATTGTATTGTTCATTCAAATTCTGATAGCATCGCGGGTCAATAGCTCAAGCAATGTGTTATGACAATATGTTACGTAAAACAACTAGTATTTGATAATAACATTCAGTTTTTGCAAGACGACGTGTATCTACATGATAACTGATATTTCGCTGTTATTACGTCATAGTGTAGGTAGATAACCTTGATAGTGATAAAACCTACGTTCAATAAAAATACCATAAAATAATAACTTGTGGCATAAGGTCAAAGTTAAAAATAAAAACTATAAAGCATGATCGATATTATGGAAATGCTGTACGCGTTATAAAAATATCTCCTTGAAAACTAGTCAGGCAGGATATATTGCTAGTAGGTAATTGAAAGACGAAAACAAACAACTTCTGTTACTTGGACAAGATTAAGAGGGATTTTAGAAAAATACGAATTTTATTTTAAATGTCTTCCTGATCATATCAATTTCAACTGTTAGTAAATCAAACAGGAAGAGGAAGCTGATGAAATATGCTAAATGATTTAAAAAAAACTGTAAGTATGTAGTCAAAAATACTGATCAGGGAGTTAACGAACTATAATTACATCATCTAGCTGGCTAAAAATGGGAGTAAATAAATTATGCAGAAGAGAAACCAAAATCAACGGAACCTACACAAGACAACCACATAATCATGTCATTCATTACAAAGCTCCAAAAATGGATACCTAACCTAGCCAAATTCAGACGGTCAGATTACCTGCATGAATTACAAGCGGATGCAATTAGCACTTTGGCATAAGCTGTGCAGGATCATAATATTGACGCTATGTATGAATGAACGATTACGAGAGAATACGACGTACTTCTTGGTGAAGTTCCAAGTGCCCATAATTAGTTCATGCGTGAACCGTCGGATGATGCAAGGGAAATGTTATCACATGAGTATTCACAATGATAAGCATGCGTAACGCTATTGTTATTCATTTACTATGTATACTGAATGGCTTTGGCTTCTACTGCTTATTTCATAAGAAAGTATATATTATATTTTTGGTTGTAGCACAAGGAAGCTATGTAGTAGAAGTAGTAACGACACAGAATAACTAATAGTACTAATGTAGTAATGATTGATAAATCTAATGATAAAAATGACGCGGGAATAACTTCAATCAAACTAAACACAGAATTAAGTCGAATATTAATAACAGTGTTACATAAACAAAATATCTACAAGAAAAAACCTGCTATCATAGAATCCATAAAGCACCTTTCAAGCTAACAACAATGATAAAGGAACGTGGAAACATACAAATATCTATAAATAATAAAGATATACTCGTAGCATAACATTAAGATAAGTATGAAACGCTAATCGTAGAAGATAACGGAATGACGTCAATGGTTACTGTTTATATTCATAGGTTAGACTTCAGGACGCCTGAGTGCAGATTTTGCAGCAACTGATAGCAGATTGAGACATTGATAAATGAATTTCATTGAGAAAGTATGTAGGATTTTGTAGTCATTGTTAAATAAAAAGTGGTTGGCTAGAAGAGTAAGGGAAGACACAAGAAACGATGGATGGATAGTGTGAAAGATGATACGGCTAGAAAGGGGCCGACTACTGAGATGACACATGGAAAAAATTTACGAAAAAAAAAGATAATTCATTTTTCACACATTTTGTATGGAACAACTTTTTTGATGATATCTCGAGAACGGTTCGACTATATACATATAAGACAGAAGACATGCTGTGCAAAAAGCGACGCTAAATATGTTAGTATAATGGCAGGAGGATGATGTTGAAACAAAAGTACTCAAAGCACTTTTCTCTAATTCTAGGGATATTATTTAGAAGAGAGCCAGTAACACCGCTGGTCAGCCGAAGCCAAGTAAGCGGGGAGAGTCGGTGGCTTCAATTTGCTTGTTGCTCTTTAGTATTTATTCTCATCTACACAAGCTGCTCTCAAACTAGTAATATTTATTTCCAACATATCTATACTATAGATGGGCAATCCACCGGGTTTTAATCCGGTGCTTTTGATAAACACCCGTAAACACCCATAAACACACACAAAATTGGGTGTTTATCAAAGCACCGGGTTTAAACCCGGGTGGGTTGCCCATCTATAATCTATACTAATATTATAAAGAGGTGAATTTTGTTTATATGTAGAGGGTAACCTCCTGAACAACCGGTCGGATTTGAATAAATGTTTCTGCATTTGCTAGCCGAATTCTTGAGGAAGGCTATGGACTATTTACGATCACGCCATGACGCATTGAAAAAAAAAGATTAGATCCATGCAGCGTTACAACTAAGGGAAAGAGTGTTTTCGAGGGACACTGGTACCCAAAATAAAATTTAACTTGTGTTTAGGGTGCCAGCGTCCTCGTCTATAATTTGAACATAACTATATCAGTAGTTCTAGGACGAGCACAGTATATTATTTATTATTAAAATAACTACTTACTAGTAAATGCTTTTATGATGTGGCCTGTTAAAGTACCTATGTGGGGGTATGTGTATGTATTGAAAGAGAGATAAGTATTTAATATGGTGAAAACTTGTGTTTATATAAGCCTGTATAAATATAATTAATTATAGTTATAATATTAATTATAGAAGTTTGAAAGTGGCGCCAGTGACAGAAAAGTTGAACGGAAATCGTTTGGCTTGGTATGGGCATGTATGAGAAGGGATGAAACGCATGTGACTAAAAGAGTAATGAATATACGTGTTGATGGATGGAGAGGGAGAGGAAGGCCGAAGAAAAGATGGATGGATTGTGTGGGGAATGATATGAAAGAGAAGGGAGTGAATGATAGCGTGACGGCTGACAGGGGAGAATAGAAGAAGAAAACGTGTTGCGCCGACCCCAAGTAACATGGGATAAGGGCAGGAAGATGATGATGATATTTATAGATAGACGGATAGCGTGGGTAGGTGATGCGATGCGACGGGGTGGGTTGGAGGAACAAGAAATTTCACGTGGACGAAGTCGCGGGAAGCTACTAGTTTATAATTATAATATATAAATCATACATCAAGTTAAACATACGTCCTTCACACAAAATACTATCTGTATTTTGTGTCCTTCACTACTCACTATCCAAACCAACCAGATCCCTTATCTTCATACACGCAAAAACATATTTCATACTTGTTGCGCGGGTTTTGTTGAATATAAGTAAATTATTTATATAATTTATTGATTTCAACGCTATGTTTGTGCTGTGAGATCAGCGATCGCAATTCTAATGTATTTCGATAACGTCACAGAATTAATAACAAGGTGGGTTGTGTTTACGAGATCCTACGGTATTTTGTGTTTATTTATTGTAACCAATTTATTTGGAGTTACCACTAAGGGTCAAATCACACCGAGATGGCAGCGAAGCGGCGAGCAGTTTCAGTGTCATATAATTTTAAACTTTATATTCATTACTATAATACATAGTATCACTTGAGAAACTTGAGTCGTCGGAGTGCTCGCGGCGCCGCGGGCGGCCGCGCGCCTTTTCAAGTTTCTCAAGCGATACTATGTGTTATAGTAATGACGATAAAGTTTAAAATTATATGACACTGAAACTGCTCGCCGCTTCGCTGCCATCTCGGTGTGATTTGAGCCTAAACCCGTCCTCTTTACTCATCGTTGCAGCATTAGAACAGCTACAATTATACAAAATGTATTGTTGATGTTATCCGTTGCAACTGCACCAAAATTTATAATAAAGACGCTATCAGCTGTATTTTCGGTTAAAAGGTTTATTATTTTCCTTAACTTCACTATGCATAACAGTTGAAAGTAGGCCAGGATGTTAACCAATCATGGAGCGTATGCAGTCACAGCTCAAACGCTTTAGCCAACCCGCGCCGTTTGACCCACACCGGACGTGGATTGGCTGCAGGAGTGCTACTTGCCATTTATCGTCCAAAGTCACAACAATGGTAAGCACAACACTACTGGTGTATAACTGCCATAATCAGAAATTGATAAATCCGTTTACGTACCAATCAAATAAAAGACAACCTTTCCTTTAAAGATAGAGAGAAAAGTAACTATAGCGATACTTGAAACGAAAAACCTATGCGAGAAGTCACGGACAGAGTTTACTCAAGTGTATGAGTGTACTCAAGTTAAGAACAAAAAAAACTGGCCAAGTGCGAGTCGGACTCTCACACGAAAGGTTCCGTACCACAAGGCAAAAATGCCGAAAAAAACGTGTTTGTTGTATAAGAGCCCCCCTTAAATATTTATTTTTAGTATTTGTTGTTATAGCGGCAACAGAAATACATAATTTGTGAAAATTTCAGCTGTCTAGCTATCGCGGTTCTTGAGATACAGCCTGGTGACAGACAGACGGACGGACAGACAGCGAAGTCTTAGTAATAGGGTCCCGTTTTTACCCTTTGGGTGCGGAACCCTTAAAATAAATGGCTGTATTCACTTCATTTTGTGAAATAGGCCTGGTAATGACAGGCACTTTTGCCGCTTAGTGTCGCCTGTAATGACAACATTTGTGTATCCGCCGCGCCGTCTCTCCACGTCATTATTGCTTTACATAATTTATATCATTCATTACTATTAGCTCTCAGAACGACGATAATGTTAATTTGAAGCCTCAGTCTGCTGACACATTCATGGATTTCGTAGGAAATCTGTTTCAAATATTTCAAATATCTAAAAAAGAGCAATGAATTTGAAGCGTTTTCAGAGCTTCTACGACTATATCAGTGGCAGTGTGCCAACTATGAAAAATACTTCTAATATCCAGATCATGACTGCTATCCACACTATTTACATGCATTATTTAGGTAACGGGATCGTTAGTCGTTACTAAGGAAACTTTGTTGTCGTTTTAGGACCCCTATAATTATGCAGTTTTTTTTATAAATTTTAGTGAAGTTTGCTCCTACGTTATATACTTTACGCATTTCCCGACTAGTGTCGAATTAAACCACAACCTAATCTTTTGGTTACAGATTATGTGAGCAAAGTAAACACTAAAATTGAACATAAGAACTTGTGCAATTCTTGTAATTAGACACAATTTTCACTCACATAATTATATTATGTCAGAATTTGTCTATAAATATTTAGTATATACATTAGCATTATGTTAATAGATTGCTACATGTTTCCAGTTTGATACTAAATTTATGTTTACTTAATCGTTTGACGTCCTGTCTTGGCAGTTAGCACACGAGTGTTTCTTGTTCAACTAGAGTTGAAACGTTGCTACCAAACATAAGATGTACAACGTGAATGATTATTGATGTTCGTGATTCGCGGCTTTGTAATGTTTTTATGTAAAACCATTTCACATTGTAAATGTTTAATGTACACGTTAATAATTATAATGGACCTTATCAAATATACGATTAATACCCCCGTTGGGCCATATGCTTCTAATAGTTTGAATACACCTACTACACATATAGGTTTAATACACATTAATGTCGAGTAATTTACGAATCGGTCTATATTATCGCTTTTTAGATATATGCTTCATAAGAAAAGTTGTTCAGTATTACGAAAAGAATGAACCCCTCAATTCTTGCAGGTTGCTGTATATTCTAGGTGCAGTCAGTGACAATATTACTTTATATGACGTTTGTGGAAAACTGGCAAGAAAGTCCACACTTACACTTCTAAGTTTTTGATTGCGGGACAAGTTTCCCAATCTAGGGAATTAACAGGGATTTTAAAAAGACATATGGTTAATCACGTTTAAACATAGGTATCTTTAAGTCACCGTATAGATTTGTCCTTGTATACGAATGAAAGACTAAGGCCTTTCGCACATGGGTCGTAGGCGTAGTCGTCTCGTGCGCGTATCGTAATTACGCTACGCGCACGAGACGCGGAGTGTTCTACAAACGAATCGTCGCGTAGACGTATCGTTTTGTAATATCTCAGTTGAAATCATGGCGTCAAGCGTACCAGATGTGTTTGGGGAATTTATTGATGACCTTACCTTCTCTTCAGACGAAGAGGATTTCTTGTTATTTGATTACGTTAGAAGTAGAAAGCGACGTGCTCATTGGATCCATCCGTACATCGCAAATAATTACAAGAAAAGATTGTTTGTTGCTGCTCGTGAACTGTCAGAAAATGATAATAAATTCCGCAGTTTTTATCGAATGAGGAAGGATACATTTACAATACTTCGAAATATTTATATTTTTCTTCAAATACATAAACGTTAAGTTTATTTTTACTTTTGATTGTCATTATTTTTAATAAAGGCTTATCCCATATTATTATTGTGTTAATTTTTTCGCATATCGTAGGTAAAGTAGAGTATTTTCTTCGGTGATAAAGCTGTCTTTCGTCTTGGGTGAACTTATCCCTCGCTACAGTCAGGACTCGTCTTAAATCCCTCGCTTCGCTCGTGATTTAAATCGTCACCCGCAACGGAAGACACTGATCTACTATTTTTGACGCTTCCTTTTTTACGCCAGTACGCTACGACTATCGTAATGACAATGAACACCTCATACGATACGCGGCAACACCGCCTCGTGTGCGGACTTGTTTGAACATGTTCCTGCTCGTATTGCTCTCGTACTACGCGCGTTCTACGATACTCTTACGATACGACGCCGTGTGCGAAGGGGCTAAGTCACAGTATAAAGATCATACAGTATGGTAACTCGGCCGTAACCTTGAAATAAATGCCTACAGCCGCGCGGTACGTAAACATGCGATAGGGCTGCCAGCATTTTAATTACATTTGCCTACTTTGTGTTTTCATTTAGTTTTGTTATTGTATTTTACTGTGTGTACATAATAATAAAATAAATAAATAAATATACTTTTTTTATATATTATAAACAAATAAAATACTTTGTGAATTATAAAAATGCTTGTTGAAGTGTTAAATTAAAATGCGTGTTGTTTTTTGATTGGTAGATTTAATTAAAAAACCATGTTTATGTTTGAATAACAAATCTTATAAATTTGCGACCGAAAAATATTTCTTTTTTCAATTAAAATTTCGATTAGTGCAATTTTAAATTTGAATACAGTCATAATTTTAATAATATTAGGTACTTTGTTATAAATGCGTGGGGCAATGCCAAAAAAACTTTTTTGCATTAGTGCGGTTTTACATTTAACTTGACACAATTGATGTACATATTGAGTTCGTGTTGGATTGCTTCTGACTGCCGACAATTTTTGAAATAGATGTGGATTATTTTTCACAAATAAGGCCGATTCCAGAATGTACAAAGACGGAAATGTTAATATTTTTAAAGATTTAAAATAAGGAAGACAGCTATCTGTGGTCTTAAGACCGCACATTGACCTTATGCATCGTGACCCCTCCGTGCCTCGGAAAGCACGTTAAGCCGTTGGTCCCGGCTGTCATTCGTGGATCTTTGACAGTCGTTACGGGTAGTCAGAAGCCCGAAAGTCTGACAACCAGTCTTACCAACGGGTATCGTATTACCCACTAACTGGGTTGTGGAGGTCAGATAGTCAGTCGCTCCATGTAAAACACTAGTATTCAGCTGCATCCGGTTAGACTGGAAGCCGACCCCAACATAGTTGGGAAAAGGCTAGGCGGATGATGGTTATAGTTACCTGCAGCTACATTACAATTTATATGTTTGGTTCCACAAATTAATCTTAGTGTAGTCCGTATATCTTAATCATAGTATAATCTTATTGTAGCACAATATAGCCTACTCGTCATATTAAATATGTACTTAAACTTATTTTTAGTGAAAAATTCGCGCGGTTAATGTTAAAAAAACAACACACCGTCCGTTCGTCACTACGGCACAGTCGCGACTGTCTGCATGCCGAGCGCATGCTGAGGTCGAGGCGCGCAGGTATAGCTCGCGTTTCGTCCGTTTGTATGAAGTCGAAATACTGTATGATCTTTATACTGTGGCTAAGTCCAACACAAACCGGTCAACAGAAACTAGTTTCTGCGACACAAAAAATAACTTGTTACTTATTGGCGACACTGCACTGCTCGGAAACAGAACATTCGGTTTTAAGCCCTGACGTTAAAGACGAGTTTTCTAAGGTGCCCGTGCCCGCACTTTGTCACCTAAAAGTATTTGTGTCTGACTGAAGCATCATGGTCATAACTCACAAACGGTTGACGCTTAGTAAGCTCACTACCAAGTAACTAATGCGTATTTTAGGAAGCCACAGTTTTACTTCCAAAGTCAATCCCTACAGTGTAATACAATGCTTAAGATAAATCCTTGGACAAAATATGACGGCAAAATTGCGAATTCAATAAAACCATCTTCAAACAAAACTGTTAAAGTGATTGTAAAACACAAGCCTTTGAGCGCGTTTCCTGCGCCGCCTTATGTAATACCAGGATAAGTTTAAGCAATATTATAAGTATTAAATATTCATGCAAATACCGATCTGCTCAATAGCTAACTTGTTACGTTGGACTCGTTTTTCGCACAGGGATTCTTGGCAGTGAACCGCCTAATGACGCCAGAGGAGCATGCGTTCGTGTACCACAACACGTAGATGCAGGGTAAGAAAAACATTAGAAAGGCGATAAACATTTTCCGTCTTATTACAAAACGAGGTCTAACTTTAGACCTAGCCCAAACCTTCGAGCCACTTACTGTATTTTGAACTTTATTCCGACAAACGTAAAGTTTGTAATGCAAAATTGACAACTTAGACTCGGGTTTAACGTCAGTTTTTGTAATAAGAACTTTAGCTTCGTCGGACTATAGTTCGAAATTTAAAAATGGCTGAATGGTTTAAACCTGGGTCTAAAGATAAATCTTGTTTTGTAATAAGGCCGAACATGTTTGTCAATGACAGACAGGTACAGGCGCCAAATTACTAGAGTTACTAGAGACAGTACTAAAATTATATAACTAGTAGCTTCTGCTCGCGACTTCTTCGTCCGCGTCAAATTTCTCCCCCCCCCCCCCCCCCCCCCCCGTCGCATCGCATCGCCTGCCCAGGCTATTACTTCGTATTCGCTTAGCACTATATCTGACTTTTTTCTTTTTGCTCGGCTCCTAAGGGCCATAACGTGATGTTAAATAGCCTATACAGTTATACATCTTCAAAATGGTACTGAAACAGCATAAAATCATAACACAGACCCCGGAATACTCGCAGCTTCTTAAACGTAGAGTTTTCAAGTGTCCTTCGATAAGGACGCGTACAACCTTCGCACAACACATGCAAGAATTCTTGCTCAGCCACATTTACAACAAAGCGGTAAGAATGTGTGGCATCAGTAACTCTGGAACAGGCCAAGTAAAAAAGATTGTTCGCAAATGGCTATTAGCCCAATCACATAGTGAATCTGAATCTCTTTTAAAGGTAATATCGTAGCACACTAACACGTGCCTAGACACACTAATACATACCTACCTACACACACTTACTCACCCTCTCTCTCTCACACACACACACACACACACATTCTTACACATAGTGCACATTGTAGCCTTAGTAACCTTGTAACTTATTTTATTATTTTAATTTTTCTTCTTTTTTAAAACTGTTTTAATTTCATTTTAAACCTAAATAATGTTTTAATTACCCTAAAAACTTACGCTCATATGCCTCTGAAAAATGTAATGCGCATGTTCACTATAATTATGGTAATACCACCCATGGACTCCACGAGACAGGCTCGACCTAGTGTGGAGTTCATAAGCAACATCATTCCTTCGCGTCTTAGTTTGTTATTTTTATTTTTTTGTAAACCTAGCTATTAGAGTAGACTTTAAGGAAATGTAAACTATTTTTGGCAAATAAACATTATTATTATTATTATTACTATAGCCTTCCTCAAGAATAAGGCTATCAAATACAAAGACAATTTTTCAAATCCGACTGGTAGTTCCAGAAATTAGCGCGTTCAAACAAACAAACTGAAGAGCTTTAGAAATAGATGGCTGATGGATGCATAAGTTTGTAGACTTTGTAGTATAGCTCGTACCACGACAGAAGAGGTCCATGACGACTGATGATGTTATGTAGACATTTCGCAGCTCGGCATCCGATACTCGATTACATTACAACACCAATATTTCAGGTTTTATGTGAATCACAGTTGACATAAGCAAAGCGTTTTCTCTCCACTCCCAAGAAGGCTTACAGGGTTTTTCCCCTAGTCATCGGATCGGTTGAAACTGGATTTGTTGTATAATTTCTGTCAACAGTCTACTCGCCATACTCGGCGAAAGGGGGCAGTTGTGTGCTCATCAAATTCTATATTTACGTATTCAAGTAACCAGACCGCGGCCGGCGATCCGCGACCGGTTGTGCGAACACCGATTAAACGTGTTACATTAACAACGCTTATAACACGCACATTTTTAGCGAATCACACTTATTCATAAGCTTCGCGTCAGAACAACTTTTCTTTTCTGCTGAGGTAATTATTCCGGAAGTTGTCAGACTATTTGGCAAAGTAGGTACTGAGAATATTCGTGTGAAACCATTCGAATACAATACTCTGCTCATGTTTTGGGAATTATGGTTAGTCTGGGATAAACATAAAAAAAAAGATGGATAAGCAATTACATAACTCTAGTAACGTACAAGTACAAGTGATGCTGACGCAAGTTAGGCTATCTGCTCTATTTATATAATAAGGCTCGAGTTTAGCAGTGGTTTTATAGTATCTAAGATCTCAAACGAGTACCATAGAACAAGGAAATACGAATGTTTATGAGTGTTATACAAAAATAGCACGGGTTTGACGTCATTTGCGTTGCTCCACTGTCAAGGGCGGCCGTGAACACTCGATTCGCAATGTGGTGAAGATGAAAATGTATGCAGATACTATAAAGCCTTGTACAAAGAGACATAAACACTGCAAAATGAAATTTTGCATTTTAGAAAATTTTTGATGCAGTCAATAAATGGGCCACGGCTGGAACACATTTCATGATCATCACATTTATTGGGAGAACAGAAACAGGCACGCGTATACGAATATCGATTGCCGACATGCCTCAAATTGTTATTTCGTGGAAATTCCCAACAGTAACATTATTCTCGCACTACGGTATCCAGGCTGATTCCCAGGCAGACTTTGTAGCAATAATGAAACGAACCAACAGCCCGGTTACAATCAGTAGGTCAATCACCATTCCTGTGACAAAGAATTTGTGGTGATATAGTTTTCCTTGTATATAACCGTAGTCTAGGTAGTTGGTTGTACCTAGGGCAACAAAGAACCTAACTGTGGAAAGTGATGGAAAGGACTGCCTCCATAACGTAAACATTCGTAGCTATATACGAATATATGTATACTAAATGTATCTAAAAGGCCCCCCATATCTAATTATGAAACTTCGATAAAATTAACAAGGTTTAATATATGCTTATTGAAGCGACGGGCATCTTTTATCTGGTGAACTCTTTCGATTACAAAAGACCACAGCAAACACAAAATGATAGAAAGAATTAATTATTAAACCCGGTTTAATTTAGCGTTAATAACCTTTCACACAGTGACGTCTAATAAATTATGAACAATCGCTACGACCCATGTTCGAAGTTATGCGATCCCGTGTAGTCTGTGGCGTGTATCGAGTGACGTCACGACCCGTTCAGTGCCAAGGCTCCGAGTAACGTAAACAGAGCTCGATCTCTCCCGCATCTGTATACAAACTGATAACGCTGTGCGAAGCGAAACGGATGCGAATGTTATTGAAAATGTTTCTTGAAACTGATACAATGTTGTAACTTGCAGCTTTGGATCCGACAGCGACGGACAAGAAATAAATGAAAAAGTGATGACGTTAGATGCAATTAACAAGTTCGGGATATTAAAACTTAAAGATAACCTAAAAAGAACTCGTGTTCTTTTTAGGTTCCTCGTGGAACACGATATAAAAAGGTACCGACAAAGCAGAACGATTGGTAGTGTTACTGTTAATGAATGAAAGGGACTAGTAAAATTAACAAGCGAAAGTGAACCAAGAGCTAAAGTTTCATTTATCGTCTCATAAACGCATGGCTAATAAACATTTCAAATCTTTGGACAAGGATAACAGTCTATACAAAGAGACTCTCCATTTTCATGAAACAAAGGCGGTAATAAACGCAACTCCTGAACAGTTATTCGTATTCATACAGTTCCGTAAATAACAGTGAAAGTTTCAAATGACTATAAGTTTGGGAGTATTCCAAATGTCTTGTCTACATCCATTATTGTTGAGCGGAAAGAGGAATGAATGGGACTAGTAATGTATTATTTTCTGTATGCGTTACATACAATGACTATACAACATTTTCAACTTTATCGCTAAAGTATAAGATTCAAAGTTGATTGGGAAAATTTGACAGTTTCGGGTAACTTGATGTGCTGGCGTCTGTACAAATTATTTTCTTTGATTTCATATGTATAAAGATATACATAATGAGTTGTAGGTATTTAAACAGGAGTAGGCCTAGACCAATAATAAGACCTTTCATTCAAGATTCAAGACATCACACTACTTCTTCATCTACTTTGATGAAAACAGTTGAAGTTGAAAAGCTCTATCTAATTGTCAATCCTTTAATTAGAGAGTCTTGATGAGCCATTAATCTTCCCTAAGTTCCCAACTTTAATACTCTGCAGAGAATAACCGTATCTCTATGTTGTGGTGTTACACATATGTCACTGCCAATAGTAAATAATGCTCCCACCACACGGTCAATTTACAAAACCATGTATACGACAAATTGATTCCAGGAACCTATGGCTGGCTAATGACTAAGCTGCGGCACGAGGATTAAACTAACGGGCCTGCACCAGCTTAGACGAGCGTTATCAGACTATGTTACGTATCAAGGTATCAAGGATAAATTGATACTGCAGTAGAACTTGGTCCGGTATACTAGAAAGCGGCAGTAAAGTCAGCACCCTATTGCGTAAATCAATCGTCTATCAATCTGAATCTGAACCATTTTGAAGGATATTGTTAATCCATTGCTTCATATGTTCGATAAATTTGTCTGCTCGACATATATCATATCTGCTATATCTGTATATCTGCTGGTCATATATTCATATTCATTCATATTTGTTGTTTTACTGTTTAAATGAAAGCCATTCCCACTGTTAGTGTGTTGCGCAACTACCCCGCAGTTCAGTTAAATATGTATAGGGACAATGGAAATGAGTAAAGTTAAACAAAATTCCATAAAAGAAAGGGTATAAAGTAAAGTTGTACGATTTGTTTACAATGTTGAAGGTTAAGGAACTTCAAAGGCGGTGTTTGAAACGATTGCTCAGTATAATAAACGTAGATATAAGAAATATGAAAGTAAGGAGAAGAAGACGTAGGAAGCCTTGGCAGTTGCATAACAAAATGAGAAAATGCTGCTATGGTTAAGCAAGCAGGTTACATGTTTTGTTATCAAAACTATTACTTACACTCTTTTTACCAGATAACATAAAATAAAACTCTCCCTTATCTTATCTTGACAGAAAGTAACGCTAGTCTTCAAAACAAAAAGTTTCACGTCGCTTCACGCTTGATAACGTTTTTCGTACATAATCTCTCAAAAGGATAACGGAACTGAAAGAGTTTGTATCTTTTAAAACTAAACCATTTTATGGCCGACTTTTACTTTCCTTAACTGTTTTTATTACACTCTTGCGACTCGTACACTAAATAGTTTTACAACTGAAATACGATTACTTTTATTTTGTAAGCATAATACTTTTGCGTCTGTTTATGAGGTTTTCGCTTTTCATAAACTGCCGCTTGTTACTAAACAAACGGCAGTTGGTTTTGAGAACTCATTTGCTATATGAAAACAAAGAGGAAGTACGGTATCTAGGCGAAGACATGACACAGAAAGAACGGCCTACTGACGGTCGACAGAACTTTTTGTATAAACCCGATGAGCCATATTTACGACCGAGGCCTCAGGTAATCTGAGAGAATCTGGGAGTGGGGATACATCTCATTAACATGAGCCCTTAAAGGATATACACATGAGAATTTCCAAAACAAACAATGAGTCACGCCCCCGGACAATGAGCAGTTGTTACTGTAGTGTACTAGGACGTTACGTATGCCGCACCTGAGCCAACATCCTTGTTTGCGCAACGTGTCGCGTGCTCTGTTCCATAATATTTTCTGGTTCAGGTTATGTTAAGCTCAGGTACTTCATAGAAAACCTAGGTTTCAAAGAAGACTGTCAGAACTTTGGTACTTAACATTTAATGAAGACAATAATATTTGCCAGAGTAATAATGTCGGCTAGGCCAAATTTATTCGTCATAAAGACGAAATAGACGCAGGAGCAACAACAAAAAACCAACCGCGACGCCCGCAACACAAAACAGGCAAACCAACACGCTTGTATAAAGCTTGTGATAGTGTTCGCACACTAACACTACATACGTCACAACATCAAGTAGGTCGATGACGATGCAATACTAAAAACGCTGACAGAAGCATGTTATTGAGGTGCTGATTACGTTACCGTGCACGTTATCTTGTGCCTCCATGTTTGCATCGCGCTGATATCAGCATCCTGGCATCTGTCCTTAATAAGCACATGATGGAATGCCCAGAAAATATAATCTTCTTTGGAATTACTTGAACGCATGTGTATGTTCACAAGTTGTAATCTGCACTGTTTGTTAACTCCTACTGTATGTATGTATATTTTTACATTATGATGATATGCGGAATATCATTTAAAATTGATTTTTGCCAAAACCAGTCTAATTTACCGTGTCGTTTCCTTATATCCACATCACACTAATATTATGAAGGCGAAAGTTTTGTGAGTGTGTTCGTATGTTTGCTACTTCTTCACGCACAAACGGCTAGACCAATTTTTTATAAAATTTGGTATAGAAGTAGCTGACACCCTGCATTAACACATAGGATACTTTTTATCCCAATATTCCCACGGGATCGAGACTTATGCGGGTGAAACAGAGGGGCGCAGGTAATATAATATAATTGTAGAAGCTGGTTCACTGCAGTGAAGCGGTTTGCAGAGTTCGAACACGAAGGCTTTGCAGCGCCTGCGCCTATGCTTGATTCATGAGTAACATGCGTGCGCAGTTTTTATGCCCACATAACTCGACTTGAGGAATGTGTAATTGCGTATTGTTCTAGGTCAATAACACCACTACTTTTGCGCTTGTGTAACATTAGCTAAACATAGTACGGTCATCCCCACACGCCTGCTATAACTACCAAAACCATTTACTGCTACGAAATAAAGGCACTGCCAAAGTCAAATTGTTACTATGGACGTGCATTTGACCTTACTTAGTTCTATTCTGTAGCGTAGCTTTAATCTTTAGTATTACAGCTCTAAGTTAATTAATTTGCGAATCCCCAGAATGTCTAAGTTATGTTTAAAGTATGAAGACATTGCACATAGTATATTGAAATCTCAACATGTAAACAAGAAAATAAATGGAAGCTGGAAGCGAAGGGGACGAGGCCAGAACCTTGACATTAGTGACGTCACAATACTACGGAGATAGGCTGTTCACAACTGTAGTACTCTCTACAAGTTTTATGGGGTTGACTCATCTATTTGTTATGCAGATTTTCTTACGCTTACAAAAAAGTCAACATTACAAGCTTAGTTGGGCGCCAAATAATAACAGTTGGGCGCCAATAGTGAACGGTACTTGTGATTGTTTTTTTTTATGTAAAGGTCGTATACAGGGTGGGGAGATCAATAGAACAATAAGTTAAGCTTCGTAGATCTAACTAATGACATTCTCAGTCTACAAACAAAAATTAAATCACATACATAATCTATAATTAGCAAAACAGACTTTCGCTTGTTTTGTCGCTTCCGCGGACAAGTACTATGGTACTTGTCCGCGGAAGCGACAGTCTGTTTTGTTCTATGGAACAGCACAAGATCAAGCTAGTATTATAGTAGTAGCTAGTATTATCTTATAATAAAAATATGTATATTTAGGTTAAGGCAATTTATATATAATAATAATAATATTATGGGCTTGCGTCACTGAAATAAATAAATAAATAAACCCATAGTCTGCCCGTCACTCACTACTATTTAGATTGAATGAAAAAAAAATGTATGTAGAATTTTGGATTAAGGTGTTTAATGGTTAAATTACTCTTATGCACTCGTATTGCCAGTGCTTTCATTTGTTATCGTCCCCACATTGCACATAGTATATTTGTAACACAACTTAATGGAAAAAAATCCTCACGGTTCAAAGATCACATCACATCTTTCGCTCGATTAAATGGTTTGGTCATCGCAGAATGTAGTTATTTAAAAGCGCTGGAAGATCTGCTTTTTTGTGATCTATTCATTGTCATGAACTCATGACTTACTAAGATACCTAGTAACAACATCCTTTGGGAATAAGTAGGTAGATGATATTTTACAATAGCATATTAATTATGTTATGGGTAATATACTAAAGAAACTGATGATGAATAGTTTATAAAGCTGCACAAACTTCAGCACTTGTTTATTCACATTATTACATTATGTTTATGATGGCAATGACGGCATCGACCATCTGCCGCCGCAGCTGTCGCCAAGGTTAACTTCACAGCCTTATTTTGTGCCACTGGTCCTTTTTATAGGGTTCTGTAGTTAAAATAGGAAACCGTATAACTTTATCTTGATTTTGTGTATGTCAGCCGTTTGGGCGCATTCACATCTAACGTACGTGACCGGAGTATATAGGCACGATTTGGGGATGTCTTTAGATATAGTTAATCATGGTGAATCAAACATCTTATAGCTGTACTGACTACGGAACACTATTATGTGGTTGTCCAAAACGGTCGGTTTTCATTCAAATCAAAGCGTTTTTATGTGCTGCACATGTTTAGTTGAAATTGCTACTTTGAAGGAGTTGAATGTTGTTTTATGGATATTTAAGTATGTTGCCGAGTGCCATTTACTTCGCACATGTTAGTAGTGCGTTCAGTTTCAACTGCTCTTAAACTGTTTTTGAGTAATGAAAGTGTAGACTGGCTGGAAAACAAATAACAACATGTACGTTTCTTTCCTTTCGTTTTTACCTATAGTGATGGTGATGAACTGATGATGTCAGTGAACAAAAAAAATACAGATATTGAAATTTTTCATAGTGATTTCGTCAGTTCCAATTAAAGTGACTGTGCCGCATAAGCTTGCTGCACCATATACAACATACACGTGCAAAAAGGCAAATATCAGACTTTTTGGCCAGGCGTTGATATTGCAGCACATAGAGAACAGGAGAGAAACAATGATAGGCCCATTTTACTAGACACCATTCCCTTTATTAATAAACACAAAGTAAACTTATACCATAAGAATGAGTAAGAAGGAATTTATAATAAAACTAGCAAAACACAAAAGACAAAATTACCTGACGTCATCAAAATAATCAGGCTACTCAGTGGAACTGGGTTAGCCTTGTCTGCAGGTTGGAAAACAGTCGACGGACCAAAAAGTAACTGAATGGATACCAAGATATCAAAAAAAAAGTAGTGTTACAGATCGGCCAAGAAAATGGCGGGAAGACAAGGGAGAAGGGAGGACCAGTATGGACGACTAAAGCTATGGATAGGAATCGTAAAGGACACGGGGGAGGCCTACGCCAAAGAGGCGACTACTGCAGCGGTGTGAGCCGCACTATTATAATTATAATAAGTATCATATTTGTAAAAATTACAAAAGTAGTAATAAAGGCGTTTTTATTTTGTTTTATAAACTTATACCACATTTAATTTTCGATAAATGTGTTGTTTGTTTGAAGGTTATTCGGTTGTAACTTTACTCCACATTATTAATAAGCGGTTTAACTTCATAACCACCAACCATTACAGAAAGGAAAATAGACGCAAAAAGACAAAAAAGGCTAAGGTTGAGACGAGTAAAGAAGAAAAAGAATTAGCATTGGATAGAGTAGATTTCACGTTGCTACTCCGAAAAGTGCCCAACACGTCATCAGTCTTCGATGGCATAGAATCTAGCTAGATGATATTTTATTAAAAGTATCTACAAAATTACAGCGAACGTGAAAATGAGTTGGACGATGATGCATAAAAAATGTATAACATGTAAAACTGGTTTTAACATCGATTAAAGTTGCGGTAAAAGTTTATCAAAACAAAACACGTAGAAACCCAAATTCCAGTTTTAGTAAATTGTTAATATAATTAAATAATATTTTAAGGTAATGTTTGTAGTAGATATTGGAAACGAGAGTCTGCACGTGTTTTAAAACAATAAACCCGTTTTTGAGCGTATCTTGGGTTTATTTTCACTATGGAACGATGATGCCCGCGCCGACAAGGAAGATTCCAAACAAACCAGGCCACATACCGAACATGCTACCAATATACCTACTCTATAGCATTTGTAGACTTCGAAAACGCATCCTTGTCCATTACTGTACGTAGATACTGGTATTATGGGGAGTCAATAACTTTCATTGTTTATAAAAGTGTCCTACCCTAACTGCTAACCAGAACTTCAGCAGAAATTTCATGAACTAACGACAATTCAAAAACTGAACTACTCAAACTTTCTGTCAAGTAAGAAGGGAAACGCACTAACTTCATTAACGCCTAACTATACCATTTCGAAACGGGAAAAATATTTGAAAGAAAATCGAAACGAATTCCCATCACAGAGTGGCTAGAACAATAAATCCATCGGGTTTGCATTACGCGCCATTTGGCACGCACGGCGCGTATTACCAAGGACCCATGTAGGCAGCCTCGTTCGGCATTCAGCAGGGCCCGCTGAACTCGCATTAGTATGCCGAACAGGATTGAGCAGCTTTGGCATTCGCGAAACGTAGCGACACTACGTCATGCTTTAGTCGAGGTGTGTACGTGCGGTGAGACGCAGGGGCGTACTTTGACGATTGTGTATTGTTTAAAACCGATAGGACTGACTCGCGAATCTTTGGTCACTGGTCCCGCGGGTCCAGTTGACGTAATCATTTATTTTCAGTATTTTTATTGGTCAACTGGACCCACATTCAAACTTAGCGGAGAACAGTAGTGTGTAGAAATAGGAGAGAGAGGCTTTTGCCGTGCATCGGGACAGCATAGGCTAAATACACACATCAAAAGTGTCTAGGGATCAAGCATTTTTATGCGGATTTCTTGAGATTGAGATGTGGCTTTGTAATAAATTTATGATTTTATAAATTTATATGGATCCTTTTTGGTGCATTTCATAATTTAAATCAGGAACTGTGAATCAAATTCGAGTAAAAGATGAAAATCAGCTGTCAATATTTTCCCTATAAAAACATACAACGCATTGAAGACATTATTAGTGCTACTGTTTCCCTACTACTGATTAAAACCAATGTTATTATGGAGCGGTGACGTCATTTAAGCAGGGAAGAAATGCTCAGAGCCGTGGGAATGATAGAAGCTGGTTCCCGGCAACGTACTGTGGCTTTAGCTCTGAATACAAGTCAGAGTGTTATCAGTCGACTTTGGACACGTTACCGAAGCACTGGTACCGTGGCTGAGCGCCATGGAGGACGGTATCGCTGCACCACACGGAGACAAGACCGATACATTCAAATCTTAACTCGAAGAGCTCCAACAATAACCGCCATGATGTTTGCCGTGAGGCTTCATCACTCTTCAGGGAACTTAATTAGCGACCAAACAGTCAGAAACCGCTTGCATGAAGTGAACCTTCATTCCCGAAGACCGCTACGGGTACCACCTATAGCAATGCACAATCGTAGGATTCGATATCAATGGGCTCTTGAACACAGAAATTGGGCAGAAGAACAATGGCGTTTCGTGTGCTTTTCTGATGAGTCTCGTTTTGGTATGAGACCGGATACAAGACGTATACGACACTGGAGAACCCCTGGACGCCAACAACATTAAAATCCTGCCAGGAAGTCCATCCTTATAGTGGTGGAACCATCATGGTATGGGCGGGTATTTGGATCGGCGGAAGAACTGAGTTGATTTGGATCAGAGGCAACCTCAACGCTCAAATTTATGCTGAGACGATTGTATCAGACGTCATCGTTCCTCTACAAGTGCAAATCGGTCCCTTATTTCAGTTAATGCATGATAATGCACGACCGCACACCGCAAGAGTTGTAAGACAGACTCTCGCCGCAGCTAACATCAATGTCCTGCCCTGGCCTGCTCAGTCGCCAGACTTGAACCCGATTGAGCATGCATGGGATATGCTACAGAGAAGAGCTCAGCCGAATATGGAGGGTATCCAGTCGCAAGAAGACCTTTTTTTGTTGTTGCAACGAACATGGGCGGCCATTCCACAGCGTGATTTGGATGAACTCATTTTGAGTATGCCAAACCGATGTTCTTGTGTTGTTAGTGTTCGCGGTAGAAACACGGATTATTAATTGTTTAAGTTACCCAATAAAATTTTAAAGAAAACTGTTATTTCAGTCTTTTTTTCGAACTTTTGTGTTAGTGGTTCAAATGTCAAAAATCCCTTTATTAGGAAAATGGCAAATTTCTTTATTAATGCAAAGGTGACTTGGTTTATCGTTACTGTGACAAACGAAAACACTTTATTTGATGAATCCTTAAAGAAAATTTTAATTAATATCAATCAGGAGAAAAGTTATTGCAAAAATATATGTTGATCCCTAGACACTTTTGATGTGTGTAGATAGATATAACTTGTGTTAAAGCTATGAAACATTCAGAACATGTATAAATTCTTTCTCCAGTGCAAAATTTAATGCTGATGCAGTCCTGTTTACCACCGCTAATTTAATTTTACACACATGCACATTGCACATGTAAAATTAATGGCATGTCACGACGACGGCGGCGACAGTTAATTCATTTTCGCGAAAATGAGGCGAGTAATGGAAGAATAAGGCTGATCCTATGAACAAATACTGTCAACTAAAACAAGTGTCTGAGTTATGTTTACTACAGCTAATAAGAACCGAGGAAGTCCGTGAGGATCGATTAACATCACAATCATGTTAAATGTATTAATGCGATTGACGTAAAAAGAAAACTTAGGCCAGTTCTCATACCACCGCTAAACGAAGCACACACACAGATTGACGCAAGTCGCTCGTTTACTCATCGATATTTTTATCTGTCAGCGTGTTGTCAAACTGATGTGTCGCGGTCTTTACCCTGTGCTCTGTGGCGCGTGATTTTGTTTCTCACTAAAATACACATTAGCTGAGCACGGAATACACTTAGGTATAGGAATATCGGAAAAACGTTATAACAAGCATTTTGATAATTTGTAGGGAAAACCGATTCTTCTCAGCAGCCAGCTTGTACACGTAAACTCATAACTTTTTTTCTGCTAGGTTATTATTATATGCTGCACAACTTCAGGACGGTCTGCCAAATGGAAATGATCTTATGATTAATCTTCTCACTGGCCAAGTATCTCCACATCAAGTTACAGCAATTCTGAAACGAAAACAGCCATAACTATTTAGCCATACGTAACGGAAATGCGTAGGCACAAGGGTTAAAGAGATTTGCCAAAGCCGATAAAACTGCGCCGACTATTAAAATTGTAACCACTGGCTTGATTATACCGATGATATTATAGCAACTGAGCTATTTGCGAACTTCGTGAATGAAAATTCATTTGAAGGTTTCGTTGTACAAACGCAATTAAGTATACAGTCAACAAATTAGCCAGCTGGTATTATGTGGTTAAAGATGAAAAGCTGTATCGATTTTAGAGGTACTCCTTGGTTTTGTTGCACGTTAAGAATTAATTGATCGGCGCCCGTTCGCGTGAAGTTATCAAATACAAGCCGCTTTATGGCCGGTATCACTAAAATGTTGCTGGACATATTCACGAAATAGACAGTGGTATGGTGCATAAACGGAAGCTTAATAATTACTAGAAAGATATTCCAAAACAACGTCGTTTTGAGACAGAAGAAAAACATAGACAGCACATACTAGGCAGGACATAGCTGCCACAGCTCTACATCAGATGGCAGTCAAAAGTAGAGGTAGCCTAACTTTTCATATGCCAATAAGGTGGAAACTCAGTCCATCCCTGCGATTCACCTCGCGTAGTATTCGCACGAAGGACGCAGAAGCACGGCCGGGACAGATGCGCTCGAGAAAATCGTGATCCGAAATTCCCCTCTCCCTTCACGCCCCCCACATTGCTTTTATCGACACCCAGTATTGTGTCAGCATAATGGTAACACATGGTAAGTAGGAAAGCGTACGAATGTTTTGAATGACAATGAGGCACTTGCGTTCTTCTGTGAAAATTGTATGGTGGCTACAGAATTCTGAAGTGTCGTTTGGGGCGATTATAATTGGCATTTTGTGAATGTGCCACGAAATGTGAGAAATATGTACGTGCTTTGTTAAGGCGGTTTTTAACGGATCATTTAGTTCGGTTTTATTGATTAGAGCATGGCCGGCTCTTCTGCGCGTCGTAAAGGCGTCGCTGGCTACATCGTGCATCGGTCACGCGCCGCCGACTGTCGGTCAGTGGCGTGTCGGTCTCACGCCGGCGGCGCCCGCGCACCCGTCGCGACAAGCTCAGCGAGCCAAGCGCAAACTGCTGATGCGCTTTCTAACGCTCTTGAATATTAGCCATGCGTGTGATAATTTAATACAACAAAATGCATGGGAAGGAATGGCTTTCAAGTTCCGTGAAATGTTATGTAGCGTACATAAAATCGGAGTTAGCAGAAGAATGATTAGCAAGAACAGCAGCTTGACAATTTTTATTATTGTTACAAGCCATTACATGGCTGTAATATCCCACTGCAGGCAAATGCCGCCCTAATCTCCTTCAACTTTTCTCAGCATGACTAACAGCACGATGTTAGACTGCTTTATTTTCGCCCCAGGAGCCCGCATCCCAATATAGTTACGGTCGGCACAGCATGTCCTTTTCTTCTACATATCTATTACGGTCATCTCAGTAATGACTTATAACCATATCATCTCTCACACATTCCGTTCAGCGGTCGTTGCGTTCAGCATTTATTCAGAACTCGTATAAGGAAAATGTGGTTTGGTATTGGTTCGCTTACAACTTGCAAGAGAAATGTAAACCAATGTAAATCTTAATCAGGTAACCTGCAGAATTTTGGGGTTTGAACAGAACTAACCTAACCGCATCTCGCATATCTACCTACTTCTTACGTGGATTCGCTTAATAGCTTAGCTTACCGGTTTAAAAGCGAGATTCCAAGGGGCAACAAAAAGCTTGGGCTAATAAATAAAATGTATCAGATGCGAGTCATCGTGCCGGCCAACGGAACGGTCACGGCCGGTGCTCGTCGCGGGACGTGACCACGTGACGCTCCCGCACACGCCACGCTCCGCCGCGCCACTGTGAACCAGCTTATTTTTGCATAATACCTACTTTTTAACTTACTATTTACACGTTCATTTCTTACATTACCGAGTTTGAGCAATCTTGCTCTTACGTTAAACTTTTGTCTTTGTTGAAAACTAGGAGACACTGACTGTTTTCATCACATTGGATTTCAGCACCAATGACGCTAAGTACGCAAAGAGTAGGCAGGTATAGATACCCAATAAGAACACGTACAAACATGCGACAACAATCTTTTAAACCCAAGCCTGTTTATAAACAAGCAGAAAAACTCGTGACTTATGATCACGATTATGAAACTAACCATAATGTTAGCTATGGCAGTATTAAAACTAGCCTGCGTGCCGCTGACTGACGTCATAGTGAAGTAATTCTTTAAACCTACATGAGAGGTAGGAATTCGTAGAGCAAACACTTTCTCTGTTAGTAGTGCTCCGGCCACACGATAACGCGATAAAGTTGTCAAGTTGGTGATAAGGTTGCCGCGCCGCCGCCGCCGCGGCCGTATCAAGCAGTAATATCACGTAAGCATGCAACATGCGTCACTGGTTGGATTAAGTTAAGCTCTGTTCTCTGTTCCGAGAATGTACCAATATAACGATTAACAAGACTATTATGATCATTGTACAAGACGTGTCCTGTCGTAAGCTTGCTAGAAATATCCGATCAAATATATACCTACCTGTATAGATAGAGAACACAAAAAGATTTGTTGGTAAT
The DNA here is from genome assembly GCA_916614155.1 of Mesoligia furuncula. Lineage (NCBI taxonomy): Eukaryota > Metazoa > Arthropoda > Insecta > Lepidoptera > Noctuidae > Mesoligia > Mesoligia furuncula. The sequence goes on from OU744806.1 coordinate 1,475,443, forward strand.
AAAAATCTGGCTGGGGTACGTACATAGCACATAGAAATCGAGGAAGCACTCATATAGAATATCAATAACGACTAGTTCTACGAGGTGTGAAACACCAGACGATGATACGCAGTGTTAACGGCACGGGAGAACATCCACCAATAGGATATTTAAATAGCTAGAGTCGCAGATTTCTGAAGGATCAGAAAGTCCTGCTTTGAGAGGCGACCTTACATGAATGACTCGTGAATTTACGGGCCCTGGAAGATCCCACTTAGTGGAGGGTGGCAAAATTGTCAAGTCGTCAATAAAGTACCCGGGACACATTCGCGATAGGTTTGCAAAGAAATATAATTTAGTAGATACGTATAGAAAATAGTGGAGGGTCGACTCTTTATTGATTTAATGTTATAGCCACGGCTATAAAAAGGCACAAGGACAAGTAGAGACATAAATAAACACTATAAAATTAATGAAACAAACGCAAACATCAGTCACCTTTACTAGAGTTGACAGAAAAACGTAGAAACATGCCAATCCTTACCTGAAGCAGACAATGTTGAATCACTTAGTTGATATGAAGATAAATAATTAATTAAGGCTAAGTACATGAATTTTATACTGAGCACGGTGTTATCTTATCAATGCGTGAGTTGTTTTCATAGGAACCCAGACAGCACAAAAGATGGTACTTAGACACACTATATCCACAATGAGCAATAAGCAGAAAGGAACTGTTAGTAAGTAATGTGTCTGTGACTCAGGATAAAAGTTAATGAACTACATTTACAGCATGGAAAGAACAACGCTCCTGGGGGAGAAAGCAATCTAAATATTGATGACTTAAGGAAATAATCACGTCTCTTTAGTTTTAAGTACCTAAGTAACGATATAATACATGATATATTAAATAATGTCTGAAACCCTAAAGCAAAAATACACGTACAAGGTACACGTAGGAGGAAACTGAGGAATGTTACCAGTTTATTTTGGACAGGCATTCTGTAACTCAAATTACTTCCACGTTATTTTAGTTTTAATATTGACACATTTGATTACATAGGTGATTAAATTGGTGTAAATGCATTTTCATAACAAGCTCAATGTATGCATGTAGACTCGACTAAAACTAATGCATTTGGCAGACATAATTGTCTAAGCAAATTTCGAAAACAGAATAATTCAAGAATGGAGATGTAGTGCTATTCTGTAAAAAATCACACCGTGAAAACTAAGGGGAAGTGAGCTGTCATTCCACCTGATGCTAGGGATTGACACTTGACAGCTCACTTTGAGCTCACGGACATGTTTTCACGGTGAGAATTTTTATAAAATAGCACTACTGCAGTGCGATTCTGTAACCATCTCACCGTGAAAACTTAGGTGAAGTGAGCGTGGAGTGAGCTGTCAGTCTCATGACACCTGCGGTGCTATTCTGTAAAAATCTCACCGTAAAAATGTAGGCGAAGTGAGCGTGGAGTGAGCTGTCAATAGTGTCAATTCCTAGCAAAAACAAACTCACTTCACCTAAGTTTTCACGGTGAGATTTTTACAGAATCGACCGGCTGTAGATCTCAGTAAACATCAAATGACGTGTGATGTGTCAAACTGGTCCGGTTTGAAAAACACGTAGTAGAAGTGGACGTGGGTTATTTGGATGAGGTTAATTCCACGGCGAGCGGACGAGAAGTGGATGAAACAAAAAAGAAAGTCTAGTTTACCGTTCGTCGACCCACATGGTTGAGCCGCGCCGAGCGACCGTGGCGCGTCGCCGCTTCGCCGCCCGCCGCATTAGCGTACGTGACTCCTGGTAAAAACGAAATTGAATTGCCCGAGAATCGACATCCGATGAATTTTGATACACTATAGCAGCCGTTTATAATGACCGTGATTTGTGGTATCGTCCACTCCCAAAACGAAACGTTATAGAGAAAAATGTGAGGTCAGCTCAAACTGTGTTAAGAATCCAGGAGAAGGCCAATTCCCGTAATTTAAAACGTTAAAAATCTAGTCTCAGTCTCATCTCGGCGACAAACAAATGTCCAAATGTAGGGAAATTAGAAGTTTTTTGACAGATTGAGACTGAGATGAGACTGTGAACGTTTTTAAAATAAAAAACCCGACTGCGGTAAAAAACTGAAAAGCTAAAAACAAGCCCATTTTAAATTAAATAAAAGTTGGAAGCAGGCGGGACCCATTTGAATTTGAAAATATAATAAAAATTATATGGGTCCCGCCTGCTTCCAACTTTTATTTAATTTAAAATGGGCTTGTTTTTAGCTTTTCAGTTTTTTACCGCACTCGGGTTTTTTTATTTTTTTAAATAACTTTTTTTATTTCCAGTTTATTATTTTACAAAATAAATGTGAAAGATTTCGCAGACGATATAGTTCTTGGTACGTGTTTTTTATGATTTGTCACTTCGAATTACTTTTAACCGTATAAGTTGTATATATTTTTGTAATCACCTTTTAAAACCCTTTATTTTAATACCCCACTCGATAGGTTTTGAAAAAAAAAATTTTTTGAAGACAATATTGTGCCAAAAATCGGCCATTTTAATTTTTGTTCAATTTTGATAGGGTAGTGTCACTCTCACTCTCGGCACCTCTCAAGCTGAAATCGATCAAGCCGTTTAGGCTACAGAGCGTGCCAAAGAAATATACATACATACACTCGAAAAACATAACCCTCCTTCTGACGCAGTCGGGTAATTAGGAGAATTGCCCTTCTGAAATGTACGTATAGTACGCACTACTTAGTAGCAATTATGATCCCTACTTCCCTAGTGATGCTACGACGTAGCAGCTTATGATTCCTAGTGATGCTACGACGTAGCAGCTTATGATCATAATATTATTGATGTCTATGAACTACGACGTAGCAACTTTGGTTTTCACAATTTCCAAATACCTCAAATTAGTTACTACATAAAGCCCTCCAGATCGAATTTCGGCCATGGCGACCAATCTCACCGGATACCAGCCTTTACCGCAGGGGAGTTAACAGAGCTAACAGACCATCAGATTAAATGTACTTAACACATTAATTCTTGTAAAAAGTCTTACTACCGTTACTTTTTCCAGAAGTGTCACAAAGATCTGATGCCTGAAACTTAAGCAACCACTTGAAGAAGTTCTAAATAACATCATTCAATCAATAAGAATCAAACAAGTTGTAACCCAGCCCAAAAAATGTAAGATGTTTTAAACCGTAGGCTAATTTAGACGTCATGGTGCGACACAAATTGAGAGCTGTAAATCCTAATTAACTCGTTCCGCTTGAACGGACTCGCTATAATTAGAAAAATCCTAAGAATAGACCAAAAAACAACTTCGCGGAACCTAGATCAGTTTGACTGAAAATGAAACGAATATGTTATTTTATTTATTTCAACATGGAGTTGTGTAGGGCGTGTTACTCCAGCAGTAGCCCATTCTACTATTTTAATTTTGTAGGGACAAGGATGGTTCGTTCCATTTGAATGAAGACCAAGACAAATTGTTGCTCATTTGTCTAGAATCATTAAACAGGTAAGAATTACGAATGTTACATCATTGGCTTAGACTACGGAAGTCTAAGACAATCTTACTACAAATGACCGTCAGCAACATATTTCCTACAGACGTTATATTAATATTATCAATGTTGAATCTACCCAATACAAAAGCTCAAAAAATTGTAAATTCCGACAGTTGTATGCACCCAATACAAAAACTAAAATATTGTGTAATCTCTGAGTTTACGTCTCTAACAAAGAAGGTTACATTCAAATCAAATAAATAACTACTTAACCAGCTGCGATCAAAATATCGGATCTAAAATTACTTTGCATCTTCAAATGCAGCGATTAAGCAACGCACATCGATAGGCCACGATTACTTCAGCTAAGATCACCATGGGATCATTGTCCGCGTTAAGGCACCTTCGTCGACAAGGCCTCTACCAAGCAGCGTCGCCTCTGACGTAGCGTGCGGTTAGAAAGTTGCCTGCTTGCGTCACAGCGCAGAGGGGTCGACGACCGGCGCACGCGCTGCTTCAGGGCTGACACACGGGATTTCTCAGGGATTTGTAAGGAAGGTTAGTTATGTCAAACCATTATTGAAATACAATGCTAAGCGATTTAAAGTGGTACACGGATTAAGTGGAATACGGGAACATTGCCGCTTATGATAGGCCTGGAAGTTCAATATCATCCATCAATTCGCAGGAGAACAGAGGTCACCGACATAGCACGAAGAATTGGCAAACTAAAGTAGCAGTGGGCGCAAAACGGATGACTGGCGAGGCCAATAGTTACTGATAGACACCAACACAAACCGTATTTAATAATGTTTCTTCCACCTTTATCCTATTAGTGGCTACCCTACAGCAGCAGTCACGAAGCGACAACGTAGCGACCTCGTTCGCGTCCGAGCCCGCCCCCCGCACTCCACCTGCGTCCGCGCTGCCTGCCGCTACGACCCACCAGCTGTTCCACTAGGCATAACGACAAAACAACACTTATACCTGATGTAAGTTGTCGTGTGTCAGCTCCTAAATGAATATTCACCATAATGTCATGTCCAATTTTAGCAAAATATACCCAATTAAACCCAACCTATCAATCGTTGACAAAATATGCTATTCAATTATTATTTAATGATGCCAGGCCCTCTAGGGGCTAACGCGCAACACAATGTTCAAACTATTTGTTCCATTAGAGCAAAACCTGAAATCCAGTTTTCCTAAATTGGATACGGCAACAAAACCGATACCTACATATAAGCAGAAACAGGACTACAAGAATGACCGGTTTGTTCGCTTTGACCCAACCACGGGGTAGATATAAAGGACCCAACGTCACATACCTACGGAAACTATAGGCATATTTGCAGTATATAGCTCTGTAATTTAAGGCAGTTGTAGAGCAGTACCTCATTCTTTTGTATGTTGTACAATCAAGTTCTCTTTACTTAACAGACAGACGTGTTGCTGGGGTTGCTGTTGTTATTGAACCACTTTTTCTTCCCAGTTGAATACTGAAGAAGTGGTTAATGGCAGGCGTTTTGGGAACTGTCTTTTGACAGTCAAAAAGTGCTGATTGTCCATGAATAAGTGGAGACGGAAGACAAGGAAGTATGGCTCTCAGAAGATGCTAAGTTTAAGGCTGCATACAATTACGTTACGTATGTTTTGTTCAATGACGGGAAAGAGATAAGCTGTTCTTTTGATGCTAAAAGCCTTGATTGATGCCAGATTACAATTGTATAAACATCTATAGGTTCGGTATATACCTTTCATGGAATGATAATAATTTAAAGGTGATACTTTTAAGATTAGGAACACGCATGGCAACACAGATGTAGGTATACATTGTTACTAGCTGCATGACCCACTTTATTACTGAGAGATAGTGTTGATTGTAGAGTTTTGTCTTATCATACCGTTGGCCGAAAGCGCTTGATAACCGATAAAAGAAACGTTGACAGTCGAATTCTTAGATAGTGATATTTAAGATAAAAGGTGTCTGTTTTGCACTAAGAATCTACAGTAACAGAATTTAATTTACTCTAGACGGTCCCTGACGACGCTTTTAGCAGATCAGCTAGCGAAGTATTTCTCTCTTGAGTCGGATGAGGATCAGCATCCAAAATGCGTAACAGAGCCTTTCACTTCGGCAATCCAAAAATAATGTGGCCATATGTTTTAAAATTCGTGTTCACTACTTAATAGCAAAGGGAAAGAGATTGTCATTAGTTCGTTACGCAATATTGATGCTGATGACGTCGAGATTGGCAGTGTCTCTACGTAAACGTGATGACGCGGCGGCAGCCGATCAGTCTTTTAAATTCAAATTTATTTATTTGTCCACATAGGTGTAAAGTCTGTGTGGTGCCGGACTTAAAGAATAGCACCACCCCATACTTCCCATGGGTGTCGTAAAAGGCGACTAAGGGTCGTATCGAAGAATGGGCAGCAGCGTTCTCTATGCATTCCACCACCATACTATACTGCGATCGCCAACGCGCCTGCCAAGCGTGGCGATTATGGCAACTCTCTCCCCCCCTTTTGGGGAGGCCTATGTCCAGCAGTGGACGTCTTTCGGCTGAAATGATGATGATGATGATGATAGGTGTAATGTAGTGGTACATGAAATATAAAATTTAAAAAAAATGTGGGGTCACTATGTGCTGCCTTGCAAGGCGTACAAATATTGTTTACACATTAGGTAATGGGTGTACAGGAAGTCTTACATAATTATAAAAATACTGCTAAGTAACAGTCTTAAATCTTTACCAATAACATAAACAAAGAAAATAGTACAAAACTAAGGTAGGTAACAAATATTATAAACAAAACTTATTAAGAAATTAGGTCATTAATAAATCTGAGAAAATGGTATTACGGATTCGCCATAATTATTTGCAGGGCAGGTGATGTGCAGAGTCGGCCAAGGTGATAGTTTACAGTTTACAGTTTACATGATTCAAAGACGTATACGCTTCGCAATCACGACTTCCCAATGACGATATAAGAGAGGAGATATCCAACTAAGACTTGGCTTCTCTCAATACGTGGAATACATTAGTAAATTACATAATTATTGGAGAGCTGATTAAAAATAATTAAACCTCGCGATATAATTTTCCTCCGTTAACTTTTTTACTTACCTACCCGTTTTACCACTTTTGGGTTGGAAAATTTTACAACTATAACCGTCGAGCATTAGTCACGAAGTTTCGTCAAAAATGTTTTTTGAACAAATGTAAATCTCGTCACAAACATCCTTCACCCCGATATCGTCAATCCACCTTAATTCTGTGATACATCCTAAACCTATCCTATCCTTCTGTGAGAGACTAAAAATCCAAATGCTGTTAACATTTCGTAGGTACAATATTACATAAACATTCACATTCTATAGACAATCCTCTTAGAATTATTCTCAACGTAAATTCAAGTTTTTTTACTAGTAAACTTGATTCTAAAACTGGCTCTAACCGGCGCGGCACGGCGTCATGCTAGCCACATACTCGGAGCAGCAAGTATACCTTTCTCTTTTGCCAGTTATTCAGTTCCTTTCACGCACTTAAAAATATCCACAATCCTGCGTCTAACCAGTCTATGGAGACACATGAAACGTCTATATGCCTGGAGTTTTGTATAGAGTATGTGTAGAGGTCTGTAGGAATATGGGTCTTACGTATTTTGTGTAAAGCCAAGTATCGGTTCGACGGCCGGCCTTAGCCCAGTTGTGTGACGTGAAGGGGGCCCAATTATGCTCCCCACTAAATGCCACGCGCTGAGAACGTTCTCAAGCGCTCCAACCAAACGCTCGTGGTTCAATGAAACAGGGTCAAACCGACACGGTTGTGTGAATGCATGTTTTATCCACGTACACGTGGGAGATAAAGCAGGTTTTACTTTTTTTCTTTACATTAAAGGTAATATCGAATTAGGAAATAGTGAACGTGCTAACATAAACGTTAGAGTCGGACATACCTATTTAAATGACTTCAACTAACGACATCTGACTTTTTGGTAAGTTACTGTTTGGTAAGTTAGTAGTTGGAAAAAATTAAATATTTTACGGAGTATATAGGTTAGAGTTGGCCTTGCACGATTAAAACAATTAAAGGTTTTTTAATTGTTTTATGAACTTAATTTGCAAAAAGGAAACTGGCAACAGTTGTGGCATGTAGACTAGTAGGTAGCTACCGCTCGTGCACTAAAAGGTGAGGCAGTTACATAGTAGCATGGTAATTATTACGCAACCAATATTAGCATTGGTTCTAGCGCTAAAAACGATGAGAGGAAAGATACAGATCAATGCATGCGCATGTAGTACAGTGAGGGAAAAGGAAAATTCGTCATCATAGACGACTGATAATATTTGATAGCTGTGTATTGAATATACAGACAATTTCAAGTACCTAATAATCAGTGTACAGTGTACATGTTTTAAAGTTACAAATTATAAACATATCTTTAGATTAGATGAGTGAAAAAAAAAGACAGAACCTATTTTGACTGTCCATTGGGTACCTACATAAATACAGTTACATAACACAATCATCAGCCTAAAATGTTCTCACTGCTGGGACACAGGCCTCGTCTCTTCGAGAGGGAATGGGCAACTAATCTACCACGAGGCCGAGGCCCACTACTGGTTGGTATACAGTTACCTATTTAGAAAAATTCCTGAATCTACTCTAATAGCTGACTTCATATACAAATAATCGTGCTAGGTGTGTGTTTAAAATAACTTCTGAAAACATGCAGCTGCAATAATTATTCCACTTACATAAAATATACAACGTTATACAGTCATACATGGCATACTAAACAATTTACTGGTGTATATGTATAAAGATAACAGTTTGCCTTGAAACAAGTCCTGCGTTTCATTTTCCTTATACCTACTGGAAGCAGCATTTACCTACTGCTATTGGCTATTTTATTTACCTAATATAACTATGTTATTATGAAGATATTCAATGTCATGAAATAGGTCAGAATAGGCATAACTCGTACTCGGGCATATCCAGACAGAGTTGGTTGGGTTGGGATGGTAGGAGCCATCCTTTAATAACGTGAAGTTTTTTAAGCCACTTTAACCCCGCTGACACAACTTTTTAAACATTAATCATATTACATAATATTTACGTCCGTATTTCGGTCTCACAAATTTATATGTGTAACTGATTTCAACTCTGCTCTCTTTATTACCCGACTGCGGCGAAGCCCAAAAGGAGGGCTATGTGTTTGACCTGTATGTATGTATGTATGTATATATGTATGTATGTATGTATGTATGTATGTCCGTTTCTTTGTTCCCTCGTAACTTCTAAACGAATGAACGGATTTGGATAAATGATACGTCTTTAGATTTGTCTTGGTAGCGCGAGTGTCACTGGGTATATCAAAAATATAAAATAGCCGATTTTTGGCGCAATATTATGTCTATAAATATTTTTTTTTCTCGAAACCTATCGAGTGGGGTATCAAAATAAAGGGTTTTTAAAGGTGATTACAAAAATATATACAACTTATATGGTTAAAAGTAATTCGAAGTGACAAATCGTAAAAAACACGTACCTACCAAGAACTAAATCGTCTGCGAAATCTTTCAAATTTGTAAACTAAAAAGCTGGAAAAACTCAAATGGGTTCCGCCTGCTTCTAACTTTTATTTGATTTTACATGTTGCACATAAGGCTGTTTTTTTAATATCAACAGATATCTTGCATTTAAAGCATATGACTTTCTCGCATCTTGCGGTCATTTATTATAATAAGCACCACAACTTAAGCCGAATCACTGTCTCTTAAGATACAGGTTGCCTAGTTTGAGAGGCAGGGTTTTCCATATTGTGTACAGATTTTAGTTCTTGATTTGTATTGCATTGTGTTACTACCTAAGCTCATTTAAAACTGTCTTTATATAACATGTTAGATCTGTATTTCTATGAAATAAAGTTATTATTATTATTTCGTTTATTTATTTACATGCCTTATTTATTACATTTTTAAATATTTCAATATAAAAATAACTATAAAAAATCATTTAAAAATATAAAAAATTGTGATCCGCCGGTGTCGGGAGCAGGGTCCAAGCTACCGGTGGTTAGGGCTCCAGATACAGGAACCTCCTCACAATGCGAGCCGTATCTAGGAGTACTGCCTTCTGAATCAGGCTCATGATCCAACCACCTAACGAGAGCCTCGATAGATGTTGATCGAGGCTTTCGGCCATCAGTCCATTGGCTGATACGACAATCGGCACAATGATAGCCGAGCTCACATTCCACATGTCAACAACCTCGTGAGCTAAGTCGAGATATTTAATTTGTTTCTCTTTCTCAGCTTTCACGAGGTTCCCGTCATGTGGAATGGTAACATCGACAATCATTGAGCGGCGCGAAAATCGATCTATCACCACTATATCAGGCTTATTGGCAACAATAGTCCTGTAAGTAATGATAGACCGATCCCAGTACAACGTGACAAGGTCATTTTCAAGAACTGGGTCGGGCACATACTTGTAATATGGTACCTCAGAATCCACAAGTTTATATTTCAAAGCAAGTTGCTGGTGAATAATCCTGGCCACTTGGTTATGCCTGTGCAAGTACTCGCCGTTAGCCAGACGAGAACAACCAGAGATAATATGTCTGATAGACTCACCCGGACGGTGGCATGCCCGACACACGTCAACCGTCCCGTCCTTCATAATATGTCTCCGGTAGTTATTCGTTAAGATAACTTTGTCCATAATTGCACAGACAAAACCTTCAGTTTCCCCGAAAAGGTCACCAAAACGTAGCCAGGATACGGACGCTACGAAATCTACACCGGGCTCATGAAGAGCCCGGTAGAAACGCTCGTGAAGCTAAGGAGCTTGATGACCGCAAGAAGGTATGGCAAAGCAAGGGCTTTGCCATACCTTCTTGCGGTCATCAGTAGAAAGTACTACAGGTTTGCGCCAGTTCTCTTTAGCCATGGAGAGCGGGGTGAGCCCCTTGTCCACTGCGACCACATCACGGTGCATACCCACTTCGGCTTTTAAAAAATATTCCCTGAGACTGCACACCTCGCGGTTGTGGAGGGTCTTCGCATTTAAAAAACCGTTTGCGGTCAGTAGTGTACGGACTCTTCTATCCAGGGCGTCGAGTTCGGTCTGAGTCCATTTGAGTATGCCGAAAGAGTACATCAAAACCGGCATGACCCAACCGTTGAAGGCGCGCACCTTATTTCCGCCCGAAAGAAGACTAATTAATACCTTCTTCAGGCGACAAAAGAAGCGCTCCTTCAACGATTGCTTCATGTCAGCATCGTTGATGCCTAACGCTTCCGACATACCCAAATACTTATAGCTTTCGGATGAGGAGAGGGATCTGAGGCTTATGGAATCCGAGAGTTGAATTCCCTCGAATTCCACAATCTCCCCTCGCTTTACATGCATGACTGCACATTTGTCGACACCAAATTCCATCCTGATGGCGCTACTGAAAGTTTTTTATTATTATTATTTTTATGAATTTATATATCTCGGAACCATGGGGTCCCGGTCCTTTGAAAGGCGTACGAGGGGTCGAAGCCAACTCGCAGAGGCCCTTTAGGAAATTTTAATGAAATGCGGCACCAACCGACGATTAACCCTGTATGCGCTATGCAAGTGCACCCAAGGATAACCCCCGGTTGGTGTAGGACTATTGCAGGATATGGAAAAACAAAAAGTCGGACTATGGGTTTGGGTGACTAAAGTGGACTGGTTACCAAGAACTATGGAATAACTTTGACCCCTTATTATTATTATTTATTTCTCGTACTCATTTTTGCTGACAATGTGTTTTTGAGAGTATTTTCCCTAATTTAGATTGTTATTTTTTATGAGTGGCAATAGCTAATGACGGGGAAAATGGAGTTTAATAAAATGGCAGCACATCTATGCACTAATTTCTTTTGATTTGCCAAAATGCTATGTTCCAATTCCGTAGAAAGAATGAATGATAATTATGAACGTAACACATATGTCAACCGTATTCTGCTACTCGCTAATAGATGTCACTGTTTCGCTGTACTGCAATTATCGACTTGTTTGAATTTTAAAATAACGAACAGCTGTTGCGAGAAATTTTTATCAGTTTTCCTAGACGTGTTTTATCACCACACACCTTAAATTGATTATAATTATGATTGTTTTGAAGGCTAATGTCTTAAAATTTGGACTTTTACACTGGTATAACAAGCACTGAGTTTATTGAGTTTTTAGTCAATGTTTACATAATTGAGAATCAATGTTTAAATGAAATAGAGTCTATCTTCACTTTTATGTATAATATACACTGTTTGAATACTGGTTTTCCTATTTTAGATAATTATTTAATTACGAGCACAATCACATCTAATGTTTACTTGTCAGCTGTCAGCTGTAATATCAGCGAGGATAGAAATCTACATAAAATTCCTAACCTAAAAACCTACGGTAGGTAGGTACTGTACAGACGCCAGCACATCCAATGCCTGATGATGCCAGCTAGATGGACCAACGATCTTAAGAAGGTGGCCGGGACAGACTGGATGCGGAGGGCGGAGGACAGAGTGTTGTGGCCTGGGAGAGGACTAAGTCCAACACTGGACTGCGATAGGTTGACTTGTTGAATTTATCATCGGCAAAAATAACGAGCATGAATTTTCAAAATTCTTTCATTAGTACTCACTTACGTTCTGTAAGGATGGTGAAAATTCCATGCTTCTGGACCTTTCTAGAACCGCGGTTTATGCTGTGAGTTGTCTGTCAGTGAATGAACGAATGAATTTAAGAGTTTTATAATCTACTTATAAAAACAACAACAATAAAAAAAATATCAATCAATTCAATCAATCAATCAATTGTTCTTGCCAAACATGGCAAGAACATTAATTTCTTTGCATTGCATCTAAAGATGCGTGGGAAAGTGTTGAAAGATCAACCGTGGTCAACCGTGTGTGATGTCAACCGTAACCGTGTAACCGTGTAATCGTGTAACCGTGTGACCGTGTAACCGTGTGACCGTGTGACCGTGTGACCGTGTAACCGTGTAACCGTGTAACTGTGTGACCGTGTGACCGTGTAACCGTGTAACCGTATGACCGTGTGACACTGTAACCGTATGACCGTGTGACACTGTAACCGTGTGACCGTGTAACCGTGTGACCGTGTGACCATGTAACCGTGTCACCGTGTAACCGTGTAACCGAGTAACCGTGTAAACTTGTAACCGTGTAACCGTGTGACCGTGTAACTGTGTAACCGTGTCACCGTGTAACCGTATGACCCTGTGACCGTGTGACCGTGTAACCGTGTTACCGTGTTACCGTGTCACCGTGTAACCGTGTGACCATGTGTACGTGTAACCGTGTGACAGTGTAACCGTGTGACCGTGCGACCGTGTAACCGTGTGACCGTGTGACCGTGTGACCGTGTGACCATGTTACCGTGTAACCGTGTGACCGTGTGACACTGTAACCGTGTGACCGTGTGACGGTGTAACCGTGTACCAGAGTAACCGTGTCATCGTGTGACTCTGTAACCGTGTGACCGTGTAACCGTGATACCGTGTAACCGTGTAACCGAGTGACCGTGTAACCGTGTAACCGTGTGACCGCGTGACCGTGTAACTGTGTAACCGTGTCACCGTATAACCGTGTGACCGTGTGACCTTGTGACCGTGTGACCTTGTGACCGTGTAACCGTGAAACCGTGTAACCGTGTAACCGGGTGACCGTGTGACCGTGTAACCGTGTCACCGTGTAACCGTGTAACCGTGTGACCGTGTAACCTTGTAACCGTGTCACCGTGTTACTCTGTAACCGTGTGACCGCGTCACCGTGTAACCGTGTGACCGTGTGACCGTATACCGTGTAACCGTGTAAACGTGTAACCTTGTGACCGTGTAACCGTGTAACCGTGTCATCGTGTGACCGTGTGACCGTGTGACCGTGTCGCCGTGCGAACGTGTGACCACGGTTACACGGTTACACGGTCACACGGTCACGCGGTCACACGGTTACACGGTCACACGATGACACGGTTACACGGTCACACGGTCACACGGTTACACGGTGACGCGGTCAGACGGTCAGCCGGTTACACGGTGACACGGTTACAAGGTTACACGGTCACACGGTTACAGGGTCACACAGTTACAGTGTCATACGGTCACACGGTTACACGGTCACACGGTCACACGGTCGCACGGTCCCAAGGCGTCACGGTCACACGGTCACACGGCGACACGGTCACACGGTTACAGTGTCACACGGTCACACGGTTACAGTGTCACACGGCTACACGGTTACACGGTCACACGGTGACACGGTCACACGGTAACACGGAGACACGGTTACACGGTGACACGTTCACACGGTCACACGGTCGCACGATTACACGGTTACACGGTTACACGGTCACACGGTTACACGTTTATACTGTTACATGGTTATATGGTCACACGGTCACACGGTTACACGGTTACACGGACACACGGTCACACTGTTACAGTGTCACACGGTCACACGTTTACACGGTTACATGGTCACACGGTCACACGGTTACACGGTGACACGGTTACTCGGCTACACGGTCACGCGGTCACCCGGTTACACGGTTACACGGTTACACGGTCACAAGGTCACACGGTCACAAGGTCACACGGTCACACGGTTATACGGTGACACGGTTACACAGTTACACGGTCACGCGGTCACACGGTTACACGGTTACACGGTCACACGGTTACACGGTTACACGGTTTCGCGGTTACACGGTCACACGGTTACACGGTCACATGGTCACATGATGACACGGTTACTCGGGTACACGGTTACACCGTCACACGGTCACACGGTTACAGTGTCACACGGTCACACGGTTACACGGTTACACGGTCACACGGTCACGCGGTCACACGGTTACACGGTCACACGATGACACGGTTACACGGTTACACGGCCACACGGTCACAAGGTTACACGTTTACACTGTTACACGGTATACGGTCACACGGTCACACGGTTACACGGTGACGCGGTCACACGGTCACACGGTTACACGGTGACACGGTTACAAGGTTACACGGTCACACGGTTACACGGACACGTTCACACGGTTACAGGGTCGCACAGTTACAGTGTCATACGGTCACACTGTTACACGGTTACACGGTCACACGGTCCCACGGCGACACGGTAACACGGTCACACGGCGACACGGTCACACGGTTACAGTGTCACACGGTCACACGGTTACAGTGTCACACGGTCACACGGCTACAAAGTTACACGGTTACACGGTCACACGGTCACACGGTCACACGGTCACACGATTACACGGTTACACGGTCACACGGTTACACGTTTACAAGGTTACACGGTTATATGGTCACACGGTCACACGGTTACACGGTTACACGGTCACACGGTCACACTGTTACAGTGTCACACGGTCACACGTTTACACGGTTACATGGTCACACGGTCACACGGTCACACGGTTACACGGTTACACGGTCACCCGGTTACACGGTTACACGGTTACACGGTCACAAGGTCACACGGTCACAAGGTCACACGGTCACACGGTTACACGGTTTCACGGTTACACGGTCACACGGTTACACGGTCACACGGTTACAGAGTCACACGATGACACGGTTACTCGGGTACACGGTTACACCGTCACACGGTCACACGGTTACAGTGTCACACGGTCACACGGTTACACGGTTACATGGTCACACGGTCACACGGTTACACGGTCGCACGGTCACACGGTCACACGGTTACACTGTCACACGGTTACACGGTCACACGGTCACACGGTTACACGGTGACACGGTAACACGGTCACACGTTACACGGTTACACGGTCACACGGTCACAGGGTCATACGGTTACACGGTGACACGGTTACACAGTTACACGGTCACACGGTTACACGGTTACAAGATTAAACGGTTACACGGTTACACGGTTACACGGTGACACGGTGACACGGTTACACGGTTACATGGTCACACGGTCACACGGTCACACGGTCACACGGTTACAGTGTCACACGGTCATACGGTTACAGTGTCACACGGTCATACGGTTACACGGTTACACGGTCACACGGTCACACAGTTACACGGTTACACGGTTACACGGTCACACGGTTACACGGTTACACGGTCACACGGTTACACGATTACACGGTTACACGGTTACGGTTGACATCACACACGGTTGACCACGGTTGATCTTTTAACACTTTCCCACGCATCTTTAGATGCAATGCAAAGAAATTAATGTTCATGCCATGTTTGGCAAGAACAATTGATTGATTGATTGAATTGATTGATATTTTTTTTATTGTTGTTGTTTTTATAAGTAGATTATAAAACTCTTAAATTCATTCGTTCATTCACTGACAGACAACTCACAGCATAAACCGCGGTTCTAGAAAGGTCCAGAAGCATGGAATTTTCACCATCCTTACAGAGCGTAAGTGAGTACTAATGAAAGAATTTTGAAAATTCATGCTCGTTATTTTTGCCGATGATAAATTCAACAAGTCAACCTATCGCAGTCCAGTGTTGGACTTAGTCCTCTCCCAGGCCACAACACTCTGTCCTCCGCCCTCCGCATCCAGTCTGTCCCGGCCACCTTCTTAAGATCGTTGGTCCATCTAGCTGGCATCATCAGGCATTGGATGTGCTGGCGTCTGTACAGTACCTACCTACCGTAGGTTTTTAGGTTAGGAATTTTATGTAGATTTCTATCCTCGCTGATATTACAGCTGACAGCTGACAAGTAAACATTAGATGTGATTGTGCTCGTAATTAAATAATTATCTAAAATAGGAAAACCAGTGTTCAAACAGTGTATATTATACATAAAAGTGAAGATAGACTCTATAGATTAACAGTGTTATCGTAGTTTAAAAAATAGCGGGTTATCATTTAAACATTGATTCTCAATTATGTAAACATTGACTAAAAACTCAATAAACTCAGTGCTTGTTATACCAGTGTAAAAGTCCAAATTTTAAGACATTAGCCTTCAAAACAATCATAATTATAATCAATTTAAGGTGTGTGGTGATAAAATACGTCTCGGAAACCTGATAAAAATTTCTCGCAATAGCTGTTCGTTATTTTAAAATTCAAACAAGTCGATAATTGCAGTACAGCGAAACAGTGACATCTATTAGCGAGTAGCAGAATACGGTTGACATATGTGTTACGTTCATATCATTCATTCTTTCTACGGACTTGGAACATAGCATTTTGGCACATCAAAAGAAATTAGTGCATAGATGTGCTGCCATTTTATTAAACTCCATTTTCCCCGTCATTAGCTATTGCCACTCATAAAAAATAACAATCTTAATTAGGGAAAATACTCTCAAAAACACATTGTCAGCAAAAATGAGTACGAGAAATAAATAATAATAATAATAAGGGGTCATAGTTATTCCATAGTTCTTGGTAACCAGTCCACTTTAGCCACCCAAACCCATAGTCCGACTTTTTGTTTTTCCATATCCTGCAATAGTCCTACACCAACCGGGGGTTATCCTTGGGTGCACTTGCATAGCGCATACAGGGTTAATCGTCGGTTGGTGCCGCATTTCATTAAAATTTCCTAAAGGGCCTCTGCGAGTTGGCTTCGACCCCTCATACGCCTTTCAAAGGACCGGGACCCCATGGTTCCGAGATATATAAATTCATAAAAATAATAATAATAAAAAACTTTCAGTAGCGCCATCAGGATGGAATTTGGTGTCGACAAATGTGCAGTCATGCATGTAAAGCGAGGGGAGATTGTGGAATCCGAGGGAATTCAACTCTCGGATTCCATAAGCCTCAGATCCCTCTCCTCATCCGAAAGCTATAAGTATTTGGGTATGTCGGAAGCGTTAGGCATCAACGATGCTGACATGAAGCAATCGTTGAAGGAGCGCTTCTTTTGTCGCCTGAAGAAGGTATTAATTAGTCTTCTTTCGGGCGGAAATAAGGTGCGCGCCTTCAACGGTTGGGTCATGCCGGTTTTGATGTACTCTTTCAGCATACTCAAATGGACTCAGACCGAACTCGACGCCCTGGATAGAAGAGTCCGTACACTACTGACCGCAAACCGGATGCATCACCCACGATCATCGGTGATTATCGCGGAAGTGCGGGGGTCGAGGTTTTTTAAATGCGAAGACCCTCCACAACCGCGAGGTGTGCAGTCTCAGGGAATATTTTTTAAAAGCCGAAGTGGGTATGCACCGTGATGTGGTCGCAGTGGACAAGGGGCTCACCCCGCTCTCCATGGCTAAAGAGAACTGGCGCAAACCTGTAGTACTTTCTACTGATGACCGCAAGAAGGTATGGCAAAGCAAGGGCTTTAGCAAGCTCCTTAGCTTCACGAGCGTTTTTACCGGGCTCTTCATGAGCCCGGTGTAGATTTCGTAGCGTCCGTATCCTGGCTACGTTTTGGTGACCTTTTCGGGGAAACTGAAGGTTTTGTCTGTGCAATTATGGATAACTTTATCTAACGAATAACTACCGGAGACATATTATGAAGGACGGGACGGTTGACGTGTGTCGGGCATGCCACCGTCCGGGTGAGTCTATCAGACATATTATCTCTGGTTGTTCTCGTCTGGCTAACGGCGAGTACTTGCACAGGCATAACCAAGTGGCCAGGATTATTCACCAGCAACTTGCTTTGAAATATAAACTTGTGGGTTCTGATGAGGTACCATATTACAAGTATGTGCCCGACCCAGTTCTTGAAAATGACCTTGTCACGTTGTACTGGGATCGGTCTATCATTACTTACAGGACTATTGTTGCCAATAAGCCTGATATAGTGGTGATAGATCGATTTTCGCGCCGCTCAATGATTGTCGATGTTACCATTCCACATGACGGGAACCTCGTGAAAGCTGAGAAAGAGAAACAAATTAAATATCTCGACTTAGCTCACGAGGTTGTTGACATGTGGAATGTGAGCTCGGCTATCATTGTGCCGATTGTCGTATCAGCCAATGGACTGATGGCCGAAAGCCTCGATCAACATCTATCGAGGCTCTCGTTAGGTGGTTGGATCAAGAGCCTGATTCAGAAGGCAGTACTCCTCGATACGGCTCGCATTGTGAGGAGGTTCCTGTATCTGGAGCCCTAACCACCGGTAGCTTAGACCCTGCTCCCGACACTGGCGGATCACTATTTTTTATATTTTTAAATGTTTTTTTATAGTTATTTTTTATATTGAAATATTTAAAAATGTAATAAATAAGGTATGTAAATAAATAAACGAAATAATAATAATAACTTTATTTCATAGAAATACAGATCTAACATGTTATATAAAGACAGTTTTAAATGAGCTTTGGTAGTAACACAATGCAATACAAATCAAGAACTAAAATCTGTACACAATATGGAAAACCCTGCCTCTCAAACTAGGCAACCTGTATCTTAAGAGACAGTGATTCGGCTTAAGTTGTGGTGCTTATTATAATAAATGACCGCAAGATGCCGGAGAAAGTCATATGCTTTAAATGCAAGAAATCTGTTGATATTAAAAACTTTTTTACAAAAAAAACAACCGACTTCCAAAAAACACTATAAAGTGAAAAATAACTTTAATTTCGGAAGTCGGTGTCTTTGGATTTGTATTTTAGTTTGCCACCGACTTCCGAAATTAAAGTTATTTTTCACTTTATAGTGTTTTTTGGAAGTCGGTTGTTTTTTTTTTGTAAAAAAGTTTTTATTTTTCACTTTTTAGTGGGTTAGTTTGTAATTTGTCTAAGTTACAATGGCTTAAAGTCAACTACTCATCCTTTTACAAAATATTGCTTTACCCGATGCAGGTTCGTTAATTGTTGAGGAGTTCCCCTAATGAGAAACAGGAGAACTGGAGCTGATTGAAAAGTCACCATCAGCTCCATTTCACCATACGCATTGTCAGGGGCGTGCACAGGTGCACAGATGGAAGGTTCAACTCCTTAACAGTAAGAAGTTACTCGAACAGGCAAGGACTGTTTTAGTAAATTGTTTTGATGTTTGATAGGGCATTTGCCACATTTGGTCTCATGATCATCAAGTTATGACCTGATGCTGCAGTCAGGATAGTCTGCAGAGTACCTAACTCCTCGACAACTAACAGCAGATATATCGTGTTTAGGCTCATTGAAAAGGGCTCGATGTGTGGATAAACGTACTGTTAATGAGGAACACCGAAGTACATAGAGACCTGATGCTGAAGCCAGTCGAGCATCAGAAAAAGTACAAACCTTGAAATTACAGCACCGTAGTCGTGTTTGGGCCCATTTTAAACAGGACTAGGTAAATTTTAAGTTCAATGCAATGTTGACATAAGTCTGGCCTGATGCTGCAGCCAGGATTATCAGCATCTAGTCTAAAAACTAATAAATACTTCCTAAAGTGAAATACTTTTGCGAGTTTTTCTTCTGTATAATTATCCTAACAAAGGTTGCAAACTTCGGGAGGTCTACGTCCAGCAGTTAACTGCAATTGGCTGATGATGATTTATAAAAGCTTCAATCGTTGCATTTCATGCAATGCCTTTTCGTCATGTGGTCTATTTAGCAATTTGGTAGGTTCCAAGTCGCATAATACAATGTCATACAGCGTCTTTACACGACTATGCGTAACATAAACTTGGCCCTTAGCAAAATTTTTCTTGCCTAAGTCTATTATTAAAGTAACTTGAGCATTTGCTCTCGGAAATTATGATTTGGTAAAGTGGAGCTGATGATGAAGACCATAAATGGCACTACTCAATGACAAATATTTCACGGGTTGCGATTCGATTACTTTAATATGGCTGCTAAGCAATTTATGCTCATTACAATGCGTATGGTGAAGTGGAGCTGATGGTGACTTCTCAATCAGCTCCAGTTCTCCTGGTTCTTACTAGGAGAACTCCTCAACAATTAACGTCCATGCATCGGGAAAAGCAATATTTTGTAAAAGGTGATAAGCAGTTGACATTAGGCTATTATAACTTAGATAAATTACAAACTGACCCGCTAAAAAGTGAAAAATAAAAACGTTTTTACAAAAAAAACAACCGACTTCCAAAAGCACTATAAATAAAGAGAAAAATAACTTTAATTTCGGAAGTCGGTGGCAAAAACTAAAATACAAATCCAAAGACACCGACTTCCGAAATTAAAGTTATTTTTCTCTTTATTTATAGTGCTTTTGGAAGTCGGTTGTTTTTTTTGTAAAAACGTTTTTATTTTTATTTGAAGCACTCGTCATTATACAGACTAGACGGCTATCATCATCCTTATTTTCGTCGCAATTACCGTCAAGGTCAAGTTTCGCTTTTTCCACCCGCATTTAAGATTAAAATTGCTAACCCCGAGGTCCTGTGCATAAAAGGTTTGTAAAAACATAGCCCTGTCTTTGCTGTGGCGCAGTCGGGTATATAAATCGCTCATATCGACATTTTTTATTCAAATATTTAAACATCATAGATATGCCCTACAAACTGAAATTAAGTTCTTATGCCATAAGTGAAATGTGGAAATGAAGATAGACCTATGACCTGGACGTCGCAGGAATCCGCTGGATACGAGAAGTACAGCCGATCGATTCTGTAAAATCTTACCGTGAAAACTTAGGTGAAGTGAGTTTGTTTTTGCGTGCAATTGACACTCACACCACGCTCACTTCACCTAGGTTTTCACGGTGAGATTTTTACAGAATAGCACCGCAGAACCGGTCCAAGTGGCGGTGCTTGGGGGACACTTACAGTAACCTCCAAAAGTTAGTTGACATTTTCCAATTCAACTGTGATGCCACATTATGATTTATAATAAAAAAAATAATCGGGTACTCCTAAGGGATTAAGTAAGTACTTGATTATTTTTTATGATAAGTCAAAAGTAGTTAAATTAGTCAACGAAAACGTTATAGCAGTTCAAACGTTTGGATCATTAGAATTTTAAATCTCAAAAAAAAAAAACTTTTGGAGGTTACTGTATGTCCAGCAGTGGAGTCAGTGGACGTCTTCTTTCGGCTAAAATGATGATGATAAAGAACACAATGTAATATAGCCTAACATGTTGTTCATGTACGCAAATTCATACTTGGACGTGGTTATTATAAAAGTAGGTAGGTGTTGAGTCATGTTTAACCTTGGCAAAGACAAAGAACGCACTATTGTGCGGGACAAACAGTGTTACCGATAAAAGTACACCTAAACAGGTAGCACACAGCGTGTTCAGAATGTATATTGTGTTTGTTGAGCGTCGGGAGTTTCTGAAGGAAGTCGCAATGTAACGAATTTACAATGATTATATTATTTTTAAAGCTTGTGAGGGGCTGGTGGCTAAGTAGTAACAGCCACACGTCGATCGATCAGCTTGCCGCGGTTGGTCCGTGGATAGGTGATCATCTTCCTTCACATACCAAGACTCCTCCGTGCCTCGGAAAGCACGGTCACGGCTGTCGTTCGTGGATCACTACATGAATGTAATAAAAATGATGATAATGATCCTTTGTTGCATAGTTACTACCAATCTTACTACCAGTTGTTCATCATCATCATCATTTCAGCCGAAAGTCGTCCACTGCTGGACATAGGCCTCCCCCAATTTTGGGGAGGGTTTGCCATAAACGCCACGCTTGGCAGGCGGGTTGGCGATCGCAGTATGGTATGATGGTGTAATGCATAGAGAACGCTGCTGCCCATTCTCCGGTCTCCCTTAGTCGCCTTTTACGACACCACACGGGAAGTATGGGGTGGTGCTATTCTTTAAGTCCGGCACCACACAGACAACACCACTACCAGTTGTTATACGGTTAATTTTGATTACCCTTAATCCTACTACTCCAGTATTGAGCTGTTAGAAGGGAAAAATAATTAGCCCGTGTTACTACCGCTTTGACAGTCGTTACGGGTCGTCAGTAGCCCTAGTCTAACAACCAGTCTCCCCAAAGGGGTATCGTATTACACAGTAACTGGGTTGTGGAGGTCAGATAGGCAGTCGCTCCATGTAAAATACTGGGATTCAGCTGCGTCCGGTTAGACTGGAAACCGACCCAAACATAGTTGGGAAAAGGCTAGGCAGATGGTATATTATTTTTAAAGCAATAATAATTATGAAGGCAACTCGTGAGAGCTCCCGGAATTTAAAAAATGGTTTAAGTTTGTATGCTATAAACTGATATTTTTGCTGATACAGGCTGTTAGCAACGATACTTAGGGCGTTTTACACCAAGCCAAAATCTACGCATACTGTTTATCTTACCTTCTTAAGGGGGAAGCGCCAGGGTAACCCGCGTAATTAAATTAAAATTTTCTTACATTCATATAATCCTATTGATTGATATTTTATTAAATAGCTAGTCATTCAATAGGATATAATTCTGAAAAGTCATATTTGTTACGCTCCAGAATCATTTTGTTCAACAACAACATACAACTTAATATTGACCTGCAAATTGAAAAAAAACCTAAGAAAATTTGAATTTCGCGGGTTACCTAGCGCATCCCCCATAATTAGGTAACTTATTGGTGATACAGGCGTAAAAATGATCATGATTTTGATATACACAACTCAATGGAGTCAATGCCTCAAGAGAGTCCCGCTCTATCCCCTGTGGTGACTAGACGTTCCCTTTGCGTTATTTTTAACGCAAATGAATGTATTTTCTTTCTTTTCTTTCTTTCAAATGGAGTCAATCAAGCAATTAACGTGGCGGTTGCGCGGTGTGTCAGTTGGCGCCTAATCTTTAACTCGAGATTTTCTTGAATACCAACAATACTATTGTCGTTTATAGCTTTCAAAGCAGTTACTTATATATAAAAAATATTACCTTTTGATAAACTCTTTAATTTACAATATAAGTCGGTAAACAATGGCGTCGGAGGCGGAACGCTTGCCTTTGCCTCCGCTCGTGCAATGTCATTGTCAAGGCCGCGCGATAAGGCATTCGTCACATCGCATCGCCACGTTTAATTGCATTCCAGCGATATCGCGCGTTGCATCATCGCAACGTGATGTTGGTGAAATGTGATTTTTTAACTTCCTCGCAATTTATGTACGGTCATTTTCTCTGCTCCACTGATTAGTCACGATGGTACAATCACCATCGTATGTGTTCATTTAAGTTTTATCGTAGTCATTATTTTTTCTGTTTATTTTAAGACCCGCAGTTAAACCACTTCAATTCATCATGACCGCGTGTCTGTCATAGTCGGTTTACTCGCAGAGCGCCGACTTTTAGGTCTAATAGGAGTTGAAATTAGATATGGAATGGGTACCGACCTAAACCTTTATAACACCTGCAAAGTATCCCCTATAACCTACCCGTTCATGCGTGTAAAACAAGTCCTGCACAGCCTGTCATTACACGGATTGATGAAATGATGGTTTACTTATGAAACAATGAAATGGTTATTTCTGTAAGTAGATCTTCTGAAACACTTAAACGTAATTTTTTTTAAACCAGTTGGTGCTGTCTGACTGATCCCTGAGAAGAAATGCCGAAACAAACTCAAAGGTCATGGTCTCTTTTAAAGTCAAAACATTATATTAGAATTTTATATGCCATGTCTGGAAGGTCATTTCAGCTTTGGGTTGACCTGTCCTAACAGACATCAGTCATCGTGTTACCCTATTTTAGGGAGCTCAACGACCCGTCACACGACGCTATCAGATCTGTAAGACATTTGCGTAGGCCAATTACAAAATGCTCAAAGCCGCCAGACAGTTATAAAGTCAGTGTATTCAATATAGCCTGCATGATTAAATAAAAAACTGCAATAAAGGTTACCTATTTATACATATTTTTTCGGTTACCGTGGTTCTCCTGCGGATCTCATCATTCCTGATTCAATCACGCAGGGAAACTCCAAGCATAGCCCTCTCTATTGCCCTTTGGGTGACTTTTAGCCTTCTTATAAGGCCCATTAGCCCGAAGAATTGCCAAACTTGGTCGCAGAACAGATGGCCGATGGGGCCGAAAGGTTCTGGAGTGGCGACCGCGTACCGGAAGACGTACGTTGGAAGGCCTCCCACAAGATGGACAGACGACCTTGTGAAGGCCGCAGGAACCCATTGGATGCGGGAAGCACAGGACCGGTCGAAGTGGAGGTGCTTGGGGGAGGTCTATGTCCAGCAGTGGACGTCTTTCGGCTGAAATGATGATGATGATGATGACATATTTTGATCTGGTTACCACTTCGAAATAACATTTTAAAATAGTCATGAGTACTGTTTTCAAAGGTTTTGAGGTTGTCAAGACGTCGAAAATATGGTATATTATGGAAGTCTTCAATTATTCGCTGGATTGCGATTGAAAGTGACATTGTGATTTACATTCTAATCGAAGTGAGTGCAATGTAATAATGGCAAAGTCACCTTCAGTAAGTTGTTATGTCACACATTTATAGCGCATTCCAATACCGATCCATGTGTAAGTAAATCCCGATACGGAACAATCGTCTTGTACGCCGTGAGCCTGTATTTTTTTAACAAATAATTTTATTATGAAACATTTTTTGTAGGATTAATTGTCGATGGACAGACTGGACAGGTCCACTCAATCTGTGTGGTTCTTTCCTCAAAAGATCATTTCAGACACTAATCTACATGGTCCTCAAAGATTATGTCCGGATTTTTTTATATACAAATTGACATTGATGAATTTTATTTAGACAATGACATGAATATTTACTTTGTAAAGTATTTTTTATTTTTCATTTAATTGTTGTGAATGTGAGGACTATGTGGGTCATTTTTTTCTGTTTTCCTTCTTAGTTTTATTCATGATCTGGCAGTTTGAGTAATTTACGCGGCCTACCCAAATGTCCTTTCTTTGGTATTGTTCGTCGAATCGTTGAGCTCCTCAATTTCTGAGTTGAGCTGCACGATTTTTGACAAATGCGTGCACTGATTGAACAGGTCCGCTCAATCTGTGTGGTTCTTTCCTCAAAAGACCATTTCAGACATCAATCTACATGGTCTTCACACGATCTGACCAAGATTTTGTCTGGACTTTAAACGAGACTGTGACCTCTGAGTTTGTTTCGGCCTTTCTTCTCAGAGTAGTCAGATAGGAAACGCCGACCACATCTAGTTTAAAAAATATGATGACGTGTAAAAGTTTTTGTAAAAACCTACTTACAGAAAATAAATCATTTATCATTTATCGATGATTTGAAACTGTATTTAATTTTCATCCTTCAAATCAAGAAAAATATATTAGCTGTTCAATGCCTACATTTTAGTAACCATGAATTCAGCACATGATTCTAGAATCATGTGCTGAGCACCTCCCTGCAGGGTGTAACCTTCCGTGGTCCACTTGGAAGTCCCTGAACCGTCTCCGGACGCAAGTGGGAAGTTATAAGTCCAACCTGGTACGGTGGGGCTATCTTGATGGAACGGCAGTAGGGTGTGATTGTGGAGCTATGTCGCAAAACATGCTCCACATCCTATCCTGCCCTCTGTGTCCCAAAACATGCAGTCAAAGTGACCTCTGCGTTGCCATTGACAACGCCGTGGAAGTGGCAAAGTTTTGGGCCAACAAGATCTAAAATACAGTCGTGCCAACAAGAAGATGGTTACAGTTTGCGCGTCAATGGCCTGACCTTATCGATTTCTATAACGGCGACGGCGACCCTTTGTAATTATTATTGCCTACCGCGACCTGTGCCGTGACTATGATACTCGTAATATGACTCAACAGACCTAATTTTGTTTTAATTCCAACACACATAAATTCATGTTTTTACACAACTAATGCAATAGAGTTGGCCGGCACAGCATAGTTGAGGGCAGGTCACTCTTTACGTAAGTTTTTGGCGTTTTACGGTTAGTGTATCGAGTCGCTTTTTTTTTCGAAAGTTTTTATTTTTTTGTAGACAGTACAGCGCCAAGACGACCTATGTGAGGCGAGTCTGTCCCAACCGGTTGGATCGATAGCGCAAGGGCTTAGATAGAACGAAAAACTAAAAATCAAAATACCATCCACCAGAAATCATCATAATTGTGTCAATACGAGTATACATGTTGGTGCCAAAAGAATACAAATAGCTCATTAGATGAAAACAAGCAAATAGAAATCAAAAGTCACGTGCGGAACGGCATTAATGAATGGAGTATGACACCGTGATCCGATTGCGAAGGCATTGTTCAAGAATCATCTCGGAAGTCACATTATAACGTGGAAGTCGAGTTGCGACCTGCGGCGAATATTAATACTTTGACGCAACTTTTTGCGAGTTCAGCAATTGAATCATTCATTTATTACTACCCAAGCGACCCGCCTGCACGGGTATAACAATGTACTGATGTAGCGGCATCTCGGAATTTTAAGATTTCTAACATAAACTTATTACAAGAATAAATTCTCAAAATAATTGTGAAAACCGAACCATAATCCATTGTGCTGTTTAGAAGAACTAAGCGATCACACAGTCAGAAACGAAAAGCGACTTTGTTCTAAACTCACCCCATCGACCAGTCCGTATGCGGTGAGGAGCCTGAATTACAGTATCAGTCAAGTCAAGACTTGGACTCAGTGTTCGATCAAAGAAAGTAGCTATAAGGTGCCTGGGAATGAGCATAAACACATAATAAATCTTCATACAATGGAAACCTTCTGCCCCTTGAGTAAGAGAGGGCTTTGTTGGTCTAGTGTGAGATAAAACTTTAGTCTTGATAGGAACTACTATTACTACGCCCATATTACCCACCGCAGTGGTAGCCTGCATTACTTGTCAGTCCGGCCGGAGGGCCGCATCGCCCATCCAGCTACGTGCAGGCGTTACAAACCGTTTATTGGTATTCTCCTCGACTCGGGTGAGGCGCGATTATCATTGTAAATGTACTCGGATGGGCAGACGTAAGATTTTCCTGGTGACGATTGTGTAACGGAAGGACAGACGGCGACTTAAAGCGCTGCGATGGGGTTGTTTGTATTAAACATTCTAACTTCTTTCACTCGCAACGGTACTTGGATAAATGCGTGCATTTCATTGCAGCTTGAAGACTGCAGAAGTGCAGACGTTTCGAACAACAAGCTCCAATACAGACAGAGAGTAATAAACAATACAAACAACTACTTAGTCACAAGCCAATATTACGTATCAAAATCGCAAAATCCTACGTAAAAAAATCGCACAGTCGCAAGAGTAGAGAACCTCGTCTATGTTCAGTACATGTACGAATGCAAATAGAGTTGCGGGAGTATCCTCAACCCCGGGCAGGTCTGGCGACGGAATATCAATTTGCGATCGGGCGTGCTTGTACTAAGTGAGCCTATGAACGCCTTTGTCAATACCTGCAGCTTTTGTATAGATCTTTAGAGTAGCGCAGAAGATAAGGCGGGCTTTTGTCAAGCATCGGTAAAGTACAGACAGAATGAGGGTGCGTTTTCAACAAAGATGAGCGAGGAATTAAGCGTTCAACATGCGTTGCGACAAATTCTCACAAAAACAGCGCGAGCGCCGCTCAATATTTACGAGATTTGCTACTTTCGAGCAACAATGCATCCATATTCTATATTATGTATATATTATCCGTACTAATATTAT
Organism: Mesoligia furuncula; assembly: GCA_916614155.1. NCBI lineage: Eukaryota > Metazoa > Arthropoda > Insecta > Lepidoptera > Noctuidae > Mesoligia > Mesoligia furuncula. The sequence goes on from OU744806.1 coordinate 1,503,503, forward strand.
AAATGCGAAAGTCTGTCTGTCCCATAGAACTTCTTTCATATCTATGGTCTGTCCTGTCACCTCTTCACGCTTAAACCGCTGAACCGATTCAGATTAAATTTGGTATAGAGATAGTTTGAGTCCCGGGAAAGGACATAGGATAGTTTTTATCCCGAAATTCCCACGAGAAACTTATGCGGGTGAAACCGCGGGGCGCCGCTAGTAGCTCATAATTGTTTAGTTTGAATGATTTTAAAGACACGAGCGTACATCTTTCAGGATAGCTGAGCACAAAGTCCTGTCGAGAAGCTGACCAGTTTTGTTGCGTCTTTTTGGCGAGACAACATACGTCAGCAAACGCAAAACATTTATCTATTTCAAATTAACCCCTTTTTTTTTTGTGGGAAGTCATCAAATGACCCATCCCGCTCTGGGTGGAGCGGAAGGGAGTGTCAGACTCTTACTGACTAAAACCCACCCGTGTTCCTTCCTTAGCCCTTTATGTTCCGGGCCAGCCGTAATCCTTTCGGACAATCCCGCTGCAAAACTTACAAGCTCTTTTGAACCGTCAAAGGAATCGCTAGTTGCCCTTTCAAAAGCGTTATCAGTTCCTATGGAGGAGAACGGGCATGGAACTCCATGGACACTCTTTTAAATTATATTGTTAAATCATTAATGTTGAATTTATAATTATATGTGACTATCTTTAAGTATTATAATTATAAATTAAAGACGCTTTTCGTGTCTGACTATTGTGACCGCGTTGTTCTTCTAAACTGTGTGAAGGATTTTTATGTGGTTTGCAACATCATTTAGAGCATTTATAACTGAAAGTTTATGTGAAGTATATTAAGTACAGACGCCAGCACATCAAGCTACCCGAAACTGTCAAATTTTCCCAATCTACTTTGAACCTTAGGCTTTAGCGATAAAGTTGAAAGTCTATTAAAGAAATTTTACAGATTGTAGTAGCTGGCGTCCATTAATATTTAACTAAGCAAAGAAATTACGATGTTTTGTAATTTTGCCATTGCACCCGTGCGAAGTAGGTGCGGCAGGCAGGGCGTCAGTGTAAGTGCCTGCACGGTCAAAATTTATGGAACAGCAGATTTGTTTTCTTCAACACCTGTCGAATAATTTCAACGTTGGCGGGTGAGCTCTAGAATCATGTAATGGTCTTGGTAACAGGGAGCCTAAAAAGGCCACTTTGGCAGAATCATAAAAGGATAACATTATGAATCATAATATGGCGAACACAGTCCGTGTTTTTCTTTTTTTCGCTGCACTACGTAGGCAATAATCAAAGAGATTGGATTGATTGGTATTTTAGCACAGACAAAAGAAAAATACTGAAACATCCTTCACCAATGGGATTTGATACGATTAACTTAACAATTGTCTGTGTGGTGCCGGACTTAAAGAATACCACCACCCCTTACTTCCCGTGGGTGTCGTAAAAGGCGACTAAGGATCGTACCGGAGAATGGGCAGCAGCGTACTCTATGTATTCCACCATCATACCATACTGCGATCGCCAACCCGCCTGCCAAGCGTGGCGATTATGGCAAACCCTCCCAAAATTGGGGGAGGCCTATGTCCAGCAGTGGACGTCTATCGGCTGAAACGACGAACTTAACAATTAACTGTCCGTTATGCTTCATAATGTTAAGTATCCTTTTATGATTCTGCCAAAGTGGCCCTTTTAGGTCCCCTGCGCGCGTCGATGTCTCTTACTCCCTGTATAATTGCTAAAGCGCTATTACACGGTTTTGAATGGCCGACAAGCCTGCACGTGCCGTGCTCGGCTCCCCGGCTCGTCACGCACATTGCACGATCAAGGCCGCACCAGCTATCACTGGATATTTCGCGCTCGGTATTTACTAAGGGTCAGTTCACACCGAGACGTAACGCGATACGACAAGTGACCGGCGAGACACGCCGCAACGTCCGCCCGTCGGCATGCTTTTGGACACTCACTGAAATGATCCTTTTCAAAGTCCTTACTTTCCAGTTTTGTGAATCAAAAAGATCGTGACATATTGAATTTGCGGGTAAGCTAGGTTGCTTGTTGCCACAGGTATAGCAGGATGCTACGCGAGGAGAGCTGTCCCAAGGAGGCCAGAGATAAAATTTATCATTAAGCCAATTCTTAGCAGCGTTTAAAAACTAAAAGCTTCGGGTATTATTAAGAGTTAGGTTACGCATTAGAAACGGTAGCATACGTCTCTAGCGCGCGGTGATGTTGGTCCAGAGCCGCTCCGGTTGCTTGGTGTACAGTACACCAAGCAACCGGAGCGGCTAAGACAGACAGTACACCGTGTACTGTATAATGCTACTCATAATGTACTCTTCCTCTTCCTCGTCAACCGGCTCTTTTCTGCGGTTTACTTAAGGGAACTCAAACTCATGATAAACGGATATCGGTCCGCTGTCGGACTCTGTGGTTGTTTTCCTTGTGTACGATGTCTTAGGGCGCTGAAGATTTGTTTTTCGTAAAGGAGCTAGAATGGGCTGCAGTTCTGGTCTCTCATCTAACAGGTTCTCGCACATATCATCAGGCAAGTCTTCGGGCAGCAATAAGCTCTCCTCGGGGGCGACATACTCGTTCGGGGATCGGAACCTCGATAAAAGGGAACAACTAGTCCAGTGTAAAATTATAGAAAGAAAATACATTTATTTTGCACAGATTAAAACACACACAATACACCAGATAGATAGTCGTTATATCAGAAAAACAAGGCTAGAATTGAATATGGCGTTCCACAAGGAAGCATTCTAGGCCCAACTCTATTTCTCATCTATATAAACGATCTGTGTTCGCTTTCATTAACTAACTGCTCGGTGTTTACCTACGCTGATGATACAGCTCTGCTTATTCACGGTAAAGATTGGAGTGAAACAGAGAAATATGCTCAGATAGCACTAGACGCTGTTATGGTTTGGCTAACTAAAAACCTGTTGACCCTAAATGCAGAGAAAACTAAATTAGTCTCGTTCTCTTTAAGAAACCAATCTCAACCCAGTACATCACTTATGATTCAAGCCCGCACCAGTCATGGGCCCCAAATGCATTCATCTTGTATGTGTCCTCCTTTAACAATCACACCAAACATAAAATACCTAGGAGTACTGATTGACAATCATCTCAATTGGTATAGCCACATTGATAACCTGATAGCCCGTACGCGAAAACTCCTAAGTATTTTCAAAAAACTTCGATGTTCAGCAGACACAGATACACTAAAGTTGGTATATTTTTCACTTTGCCAATCTCTCCTATTATACTGTTTGCCAGCATGGGGTGGTGCTTGCAAATCACACTTTCTAAAATTGGAAAGGGCCCAGAGGGCTGTTCTCAAAGTTATGCTTTGCAAGTCCTTCAGATACCCAACAATGGAACTTTATAGGGATAGCAAAGTATTGTCAGTGAGAGGACTATATGTGTTACAGTGTGTACTAAGAAGACATCGACTGCCATTTCAAATAAGTACCAAACGTCGTGCAGATATTGTTATCCCACCAGTAAGACATAAGACCGCCTTCGCAAAACGTCAATTTACCTACCTCAGTTATAACTTGTATAACCAAATTAATAAAATACTCCAGGTGCACAAATTGAATTATCATCAATGTAAAGATACGGTAAAGGTGTGGCTGATGAAGCAATCTTACGATGAAACAGAAAAATTGCTTCTCACCCAATCCTAACCAACTTGAGGCACATATATAAGCCACATATGCTCACACACACACGTATACACATTCACAGACACACCCTTATATACACACACACACACACACGCCCGCACGCACCCTCACATACACACACACACAAATATTTCTCTCTCTTATACTACTTTTATTAATGCTTTTGTAAATTAGTAAATAAGTAAACATAACATAAGAAGTCTATTATCTTAGCATAAGTTTTGGAATCACTGACTCCCAAGTCACAGGCTATAAACCTAGTTTGGGAGCCAGGAGATAAATTAGTTCTCACTACTTTGTACCAAATTTCTATACAATTGATTTGTCACCAAGTTATAGTTAATAAATTATTATTATTATTATTAAAACAAAACTAAAGATAAGAATAAAAAGTGCAAAGTCCGATGTAAGAAATTAGCAGTAATGTGTGTGCCTCACGGCTGCGCCAAAAAGGCCCAGTTCAGCAAAAATGCCAGACAACTAGTGCCTGGCGCTGGTTTTTAACTGGACCTTATAAATAATATTAAACAATAAATACAAACAATAAATAATATTAACACAAAATATCCGCACGACATCTTCAAACAGTGTAATAACTGTCAACTTCATCCATTTTCTTTTTTGGAAAATCAAAGGAGGACTAAAAAAAATAACAAAAAGCTTTATTGGCAAAACGAAAAGGTGATGATGATCACAGACAGTCATTTATGATTGATGATTTTTTATTAATAGGTGTCAGATCGCCCGAAAAACGGTGTGATGACGTCAATTGATATATAGGATATTTAAGCTTTTTCCATAAACTATACAACTATAATTGTTTTAAAATAAATACATTAACAGAACACAACACAACCATTTTATTGTGTTATCAATTTATCGTTGATTGATAGATATCACCATTTTCAATAAAAAAAAACAAATCAAAACCATCGAAACAAAGAAAACTAAGCGATGCCTCCTGTGAGGATTGAACTCACGACCCCTGGTTTACGAGACCAGTGCTCTACCACTGAGCTAAAGAGGCGTTGCGAAATGTTGCGAAATACTGAATCCTTAACTACGACATAAGTCTTTTTTATTATTACTGTTTTAGCAGTACCTACCTCGGCCGGGGGCGTTACTACAGAACATTGATTTTGAGAAAGACTATCGCACAGATAATATGAATAATAACAAAGGCGACGGTCCACAAAGCCCAACATTTTAAACTGTATGTGCCATATTAACGGCTGTGGACTGTACTTACAGTACAGTTAGACACATTAGGAAATAACTTGTAATTTCATACTTCGCTGTACAACATTCTTTTAGCGCGTGGCCAAAATCGGAACTAACGCCGCCGTCTTGTTTTTTGAACATCATTTGCTCGCCAAATATCCGCAGTGTAACCTACTCTCATACTCCGGGGAAAACAGGCTATATACGTTGTCTGTATGTACGAAATAAGAACAAAAGAGCTGTGACACTGACAGTAGGTAAGTACCTACACTACAACCATTATGTTCTTCCGAACGGACGAAATAAACCACTTTTAGGGTTCCGTACGTATGAATGAAAAAAACAGAACCCTTATCACTCGTGTCTGTACGTATGTCACAGTCAACTTGTTCCGAATCTAATAGACCGATTAAGTTGAAATTTGGAAAAAATCCAAACACGTGTATCGTAAATAAATGAAGTTTGAATATGGGGGGTCACTTTTGGGAGAGAAATATGAAAAAATAATAAAAAAAATTAAGAAAAAAAGTTTTGCAAACGACTTAAGCCGTGTGACATATCAAATTAAAGGTTATACTTATAGATTACAGGAAAACCTGTAAAAAATGTCATGGTAAATATCTCAATATTTTGCGTAACTACAATATTAAGTTAGATCTCGGGATAAACCTAACTACGTTCCGTAGTTGGGATGAATAATTATATCCCTTCATTGTGTGTGGTGTAATAAGCATTTGTCCTGTTTTTTTAGGGTTTCGTACCAAAATGGTAAAACGGAACCCTTATGGTGAGACCCAGTCTGTCTGTCTGTCTGTCACAGCTGGATATCTCAAGAACTACTTATGCTATCAACTTGAAATTTAGAATAGTTTTAGATGACTTTTGCCCGACTATTATGCAAATAAGAAAGAAATAAAAATATATGCATATTTTTTGCAACAGGGACTGAAAGGGGGTCTGTAAAATTCGAAGTGGGACTACTAGGGCATGTGGGGTATTATATGAAAGAGCGCAGTTTGCACATTCTCAAAAATATTTTCTTTTTTTTAAGGCCGCATAGTTTTCGACTTTTGATGAGAAATGCTGTTGGGAGAGATCGAGAGGTTCTATGGACAGTTATACACGTCAACAAATAACCCCGCTATGAATCTGGCAAACGACCCAAGAGCTAGATTGACCCGGCACTATACCGAAGATATCCCGGACGTCAGCCTGTACGAGATTAGGATGGCTCTGAAGCAGCTCAAAAACAATAAGGCACCGGGTGATGACGGAATTACGGCCGAGTTGCTGAAGGCGGGCGGGAAACCCGTTCTGAAGGCCCTTCAGAAGCTGTTTGGTTCCGTCATACTCGAGGGCAAAACACCACAGGCATAGAACAGAGGTGTGGTGATACTTTTCTTTAAGAAGGGCGATAATGCCCTCCTTAAGAATTATAGGCCCATCTCACTCCTGAGCCATGTCTACAAGCTGTTTTCGAGAGTCATCACGAACCGTCTCGCGCGCAGGTTTGACGACTTCCAGCCTCCCGAACAAGCCGGATTCCGTAAAGGCTTTAGCACCGTAGACCACATCCGTACGCTGCGACAGGTTATACAGAAGACCGAAGAGTATAACCTGCCTCTCTGCTTAGCGTTTGTGGACTACGAGAAATCCTTTGATTCGATCGAGACATGGGCTGTGCTTCAGTCTCTTCAACGGTGCCAGATCGACTATCGGTACATCGAAGTGCTGAAGTGTCTGTACGAAAACGCCACTATGTCAGTCAGACTCCAGGATCAGGCCTCGAAACCTATCCTTCTGCAGCGAGGTGTGAGACAGGGAGACGTTATCTCTCCGAAACTGTTCACCGCTGCACTGGAGGATGTCTTCAAGGTTCTGGGCTGGAAAGGGGCTGGCATCAACATCAATGGCGAGTACATAACTCACCTTCGGTTTGCCGACGACATCGTAGTCATGGCTGAGACTATGGAGGACCTCAGTACAATGCTCGATGACCTCAGTAGAGCCTCCGAAAGAGTGGGTCTTAAAATGAACATGGACAAAACGAAGGTCATGTCAAATGTCCATGTAACACCCACTCTCATAAAAATCGGAGACGCTACACTCGAAGTCGTGGACGAGTACGTTTACCTAGGACAAACTGTCCAGTTAGGTAGGTCTAACTTCGAGAAAGAGGTCAATCGACGAATCCGACTCGGCTGGGCAGCGTTCGGGAAGCTACACAATATCTTCTCGTCCCACATACCGCAGTGTCTCAAGACGAAAGTCTTTGACCAGTGTGTGTTGCCAGTGATGACTTATGGAACGGAAACGTGGTCGCTCACAATGGGCCTTATAAGAAGGCTAAAAGTCACCCAAAGGGCAATGGAGAGGGCTATGCTTGGAGTTTCCCTACGTGATCGAATCAGGAATGAGGAGATCCGCAGGAGAACCAAGGTAACCGACATAGCCCGAAGAATTGCCAAACTTAAGTGGCAGTGGGCAGGGCACATTGCTCGCAGAACAGATGGCCGATGGGGCCGAAAGGTTCTGGAGTGGCGACCGCGTACCGGAAGACGTAGCGTTGGAAGGCCTCCCACAAGGTGGACCGATGACCTTGTGAAGGCCGCAGGAACCCGTTGGATGCGGGAAGCACAGGACCGGTCGAAGTGGCGGTGCTTGGGGGAGGCCTATGTCCAGCAGTGGACGTCTTTCGGCTGAAATGATGATGATGATGAGAAATGTAAAAAAAACCCCTTATCTCCGAATTTTTTAAAGACAAAAACTGAAATTATTCTATGTGATAGTAGTTTATGTAAAGATTACAGGAAAAATAAATCGAAGTCTCTAAATAGCAACTTTTTCAGAAATCATCAACAAAAGTTATATTAGTTCCACTATCGGTCAAGAGATGGCGCTGACATAAAACTGCAATATTCTACACCGCAGTGCACAGTGTTAAAATTCTCTGCCGAATATAGGCCTCGCCGATGAAAATTTAAAAACTGGCCAAGTGCGAGTCGGACTCGCACACGTTCCGTACCACAAGGCAAAAACGCCGAAAAAAACATGTTTGTTGTATTGGAGCCCCCCTTAAATATTTATTTTATTTTAATTTTATTATTTATTATTAAAGTTAAAATACAACTGAGTATTATGTGAATATTTCAAGTGCCTACCTGTTGCCATTTTTGATATCGAGCAAAAAAGGGCAAAAAAATCGCGTTTGTTGTATGGGAGCCCCCCTTAAATATTTATTTTATTTTGTTTTTAGTATTTTTTGTTATAGCGGCAACAGAAATACATCATGTGTGAAAATTTCAACTGTCTAGCTATCGCGGTTCTTGAGATACAGCCTGGTGACAGACAGACAGACAGACGGACAGACGGACAGACGGACAGACGGACAGACGGACAGACAGCGAAGTCTTAGTAATAGGGTCCCGTTTTTACCCTTTGGGTACGGAACCCTAAAAACATATGATGGTACGAATTCCTCGGTACGCGAGTCCGACTGGCTTTTGCTCGGTTTTTTTTTCGATTAATTAGAGTAGTGTACAATTATTAAACCACCAAGCCAAAGCCTCTGTGCAAAGCCTTGCTATGTTGTTCAGCTGTTCCCACAGTCGGATTGCTGTCAGACGTAAAATAATATTGACAAGACTATATTATGAAGTTATATAATCAGCCTATAATGTTCCCACAGCTGGGATACAGGCGTTCTCTCGGTTAGAGGGAGCGGGCTGTAATCCACTACGCGGGTCCAGTGCAGATTGGTAGATGTCACAAATCACAATAAAGTAAAAAAAAAAAATATATCGTGTTTGGTATCCAATGAAAGGTTCAAGACCATTGGTCACCAAGCACGATATTTTTGATATAGGTTACACTCAAACCTAAAAGGCTAAAACAGTCTTCCTCAAAATGTTATGCGAAGTATATTTATGACATAACACGGCCCAATCAAGTATGAATCCGAACTCCCGAGTTTGCTACTGTGAAATTCACCATGGAACACCCGGCCAACGAAGCAGTATTGATTGCGTACTCTTGGAGAATTCAATTTAAAAACGTTCATAAAAAATATCCCTATTCCGAAATATCTATACTAATATTATAAAAAGATGTAAAAATTCGTTTGTTTGTAAGTTTGTATGTAGGGGGTAATCTCTGGAACTATCTACCAGTCGGATTTGAAAATTCTTTATGCATTTAATAGCTCAATTCTTGAGGAAGGCTATAGGCTACTTAACACCACGCGACTCTTAGAGGCCGAGTACAAACAGTCGGAAAGAGCTCAAATCAAATTGAGTTGAAATTAATATCAAATACTCCAGGGTTGCAATCCCTTGAAGCAGTGACAAAATCAAACTTCTAAGTCTACGTAATCAAAAGATACGGGCGTATGTGTTCCGAGATCAAAACTTGTAGGGTACTTTCCGTTGACCTAGAATCATGAAATTTGGCAAGAAGCAATGTCATGTAGCACAAGTTATGGGAAAATTCCGAAAACTGTAAATTTCTAGTTAAGTATATTTAAAAAAATATTAAAACTAGGTGTTTACATACTTACCTACTTTGTACAGAGCCCTCGGTGCGCGAGTCCGACTCGCACTTGACCGTTTTTTTTTTTTTTTAATTAGCTAGGTAGTACTTAGTGCAAAAATTCAGTCAATGAAAGTTACATGTTTGTTGTCAAACTGATTAACCAATTCCGCTTACCTAATCGCCGTCTGCCCAGTGTCTGTAACAAACAAATAAACTAAATTATTTCAAAATAAATGCCGAAACCAGGGATCGAACCAGGGACTTTCAGATATTCAGTCTCCCAACTGAGCTATTCCGGCTTGATATTGCTTCTGAAATTTCGCAATGCGAGCTCACCCCCCGGCGCCAAATATACCAGCTTTAATTTGACACTATGTTTCATTTCAAAACTGCACGACGCGAAGGTAAAGTGCTTGTATTAAAAGAATGTCCTTGGAAGTTCTTGCCCGTTCTTCTCCTTATAGTTCTACGTTTTGGAATGGGCAACTATCTCGCAACTTTTTGACTAACTGACTGACTCTTTGATAAGTGCCTGTAATAAGTTTAATTGAAATAAATACTATGAGTTTGCAGGATATTTGGACAGACACGGACGAAAATATGTCACGTATGTAGCTTACATAAGCGACTTTTTTCAAATTTTTGACTAGAAAAATAGATGATTTTCACAATAGAGTTTGCAGATACTGTACGTATAAGAGTAGCGACACATCTGCCGAAAAAATACTCAAATGAAATTCAACGTGCCTAATTTAAATATGTAGAATTGTAGGATCTGCAAGTATTTGTAAATTAGGTACCTGTGTTGTGTTGAACACAAAGTACCTGATGAAAGTGTAAATAAACCTTGTTCAGGTTAAATTCTAACGCAATCACTCACTAAACGGAAATTAGTAGCATATTCATCAAGATTTAAAAGGTTTCAACTTAATATCTCACCACTTCTTCCAAGAAATATATCGACGAAAATTGAGGCTATAAAATTAAACTTGATGAAAAACAAATCAAATAAAAACATCGTTAAGATGATTCCAAAATAATAATCTCAGTAATCAAATCAATTAATTTGTAAGGGCTGATTTTCCCATCACCAGATAACTTTATCCGAGGGATAATTCTAATTCTTGACAGTTCTTCCGTACAAAAACTGCCAGACGTCAATTTTATTTCACGAATAATTTGCTGTCGATCGAAAAATCAGCCCATGTACGTTTTCTGATCCATTTGTTTACATTTTCGTCCGATACTTTTGGAACAGATCATACCTAAACACTTTTAGGCGCGTATTTTCAGCAGGTGTGTGTACTACCGTATTATTTGCACTTTAGATAGAATCTACGTCTACGTCTGGGACGAAAACTAACAATAAAATTACCTAACAAATATTGTCAACCGCGTTTGTCTGAATGGTCTAAATTAGCAACAACCCAACCGAAACACTTGACATGTCTTTAATTTTGACATGTCTTTAATTATGACACGTCGTTAATTTTCGCCCCCCTAACCTGAAGGCCAATAATTTTATTCTCGTAATTTAAAACGTTCAAAATCTAGGGTGCGTTCCGAGTTGGGAATGTAATCGATTTAATCGATTTGAGCGTGCTTAAACCCGTACCGAATTAGCGTGAGCGCGATAACGATGTCCCGGGAATCGTCATAGATGACGTCATGACATGCGCCATCTTGCGATAACGCCGACCATGCCTTATAATAATGAGGGATTTTCTTTTTCTTTTTTTTTAACGCTTCCCTAGCCGCTGGATAGATGGCGCTGAACTTGGTAAGTTACTGCAAGGAGCGGAACGTCACATAATTTTTCTATTAATTCACTTGGATGTAATTTTGAAATCGTAAAACGAAAGCAAACGAAACTGTCACTCAACGAGCGTATTTGACGTGACGCAATGTTTTTTTTCCAAGCGTTTTGACTTTGGCACCTAGTAACGTAGTCAGTTCAACGCCATCTTCAGGATTCTTGGAAACTATGTTTTTTTTTCAATACGCAAAAGAAAAACCTCTCATTGAGCTTCTGGCTGACAGTCGCCACCTAACCAAAGAACTGAAGAAAAACAAAGACAAAGAAAAAAAAATACTGACAAAGAAATACTGTAATAATATCGTTTTTACACTGTGACCGCGTTCACGAGCGTTCCGCGTTGTGGACAGCTCTCAGGTGTCATAATCGTAATATCTAAATCGGAACGCACGTAAGATGATGTGAGTGCTGTGAGCGATTATTGCTAATTCGGAATGCGGCCCTAGTCGCAGTCTCATCTCGGAGACAAACAAATGTGAAAAACTTGTCAAAATTTTGGGAAATTAAAGGTATTTTTGACAGATTGAGACAGATCAGACTGAATTTTCTTAAAATTACGAGAATTGCCCCTTTGGTGTCTGGCGCCTGGGGTTAGAATTATTGCTGATTGAAACATATGATTACGTATGTTTTGCTCATAATGATTTAGTAACTGAATTACAGGTTTTTTTTGTATTTCATGGCGGGTTATTGAAACTTGCCTGTTTCGAAATTAATTTTAAATAGTCAAAGTCCAGAAAAGTCCTTGTTTTAGGAAAAATAATCCATGACAATAATGATACATTAGGTAGTTCGCTCCAGTAGTCCAGTACTTACCTATGAATCTGCCGCTTTCAAAACCATTTTTTCAGCCCAACATATTTAAATTGCATAACTAAGGTAAGGGGCTGTTCATTTATTACGTAAGACGATTTGAGGGGGGAGGGGGTCCGAACAAATCTTATTTTTTCTTACATGGGGGTGGGAGGGGTCCAGGTTATTTATTTAATACTTCAAGCACATAAATGTACAGAGGCGGAATTAATTCCATAGGCATTTTCTACCAGTCAACCTTTGATTATTCTTACGTAAGATCACAAAAATAAGCAAAAATTATATTTTATAAATTATTGCTACTTTTTCTTTGCAATTTTGGTAGATACTGATCATTCAGGTCCTATTTTTTCTTTCGGAGGGGGGGAGGTGGGTCAGAAATTGGTTGAAATTGGAACAGGCCCTAATCGTATTGTCGATCGATCAGGTTAAGCTACGCTTGCCGCAATTGGTGCGTGGATGGGTCACCATCTTTACATACCAAGACTCCTCCGAGTCTCGGAAAGCACGTTAAGCCGTTGGTTCCGGCTGTCATTCGTGAATCTTTGACAGTCGTTACGGGTCGTCAGTAGCCCGAAATTCTGACAACCAGTCTTACCAAGGGGTATCGCATTACCCAGTAACTGGGTTGTGAAGGTCAGATAGGCAGTCGCTCCATGTAAATACTGGTATTCAGCTGCATCCGGTTAGACTGGAAGCCGACCCCAACATAGTTGGAAAAGGCTAGGCAGGTGAAGAATTGATGATGTGGTACTACTCTAGTGACTGTCAGTGCCCCGTTGGTCTCGTGGTTGCAAGTGCGACTGCTGAGCATGGGGTCCTGGGTTCGATTCCCGGGTCGGACATAGTGTTATTAGAAATTTCTTAGTAACAGTCCAGAGTTTGGAAGTCGGCGGTTTAATACCCCCGTGCCTCGGAAAGCCGTTGGTCCTACGCCTGATCTCTCCCCGGTCGTGTCGGATTGCCCTCTCATCGGACTATGAGAGTAAAGGAACAGTGAGTGCACCTGTGTTTGCGCATACACTTGTGCACTATATTATTTCCTGCGTACCTGGCTTATCTGCGTTGAGATTGGCCACCGAGACCGAAATCGGTCGGAAGATAGTTGATAGAGTCAAACATTCCTCTACTTTTGAGGTAGCGAGCGCCATCTAGTTTTTAGCACAAGAATTAATTTCATTGTGTTGTACAAAAGATGGCGTTTAACACATTATTATACTAATAACATTACACAGATGTCCAGGGTTCAACATTGTAGAGCCAGAGGTGATGGCACCTTCGCCGCGTTCGAGATCGACGGCGACATCACGCCCCGCCTTAGGCGGGGAGTGAGTGCCATTCAGTGAGTGCCACTCTCTGCCATTAGTATATGAGGGAAAAAGCTATTTCTAGTAAGATATAAAAAATAGCTCACTATCAGTAGCTTCATCCACAAGTTGGGCCTGCACAGCTTTATCCTCTGCCACATTCCCCACATCGTCCAGCACTACACCACACTTCTTGAACAAACAACTCCGCAGCCTCATTAACTTCTCCGTCTCTTTGTAAGCTTTTATTTCATCCTGAAATAATCAAAAGTAATTATGTGTATTTTTTTAATGAAATCTTTTCATTATATGAAAAAAATACATAATGTACTATACTGCATGGAAGATTTACAAACAAATGCTAACTTAAAATATAAAGGTTGTGTGCCAATTACAAATTGTTACAAATAAATAATAGAAGTAGGTATAAATTATATGAACAATGAGGAGGTTAGCAATAAAGCAGCGTAACATAAAATATTAGAGTGCAGTATTAGTCATGAAAACTAAACTAAATCAGCAAGAATGCTAGTGTTGTTGATCATGGTCATTAGGATGCTAATTATCAAAGAAGTTATTGGTTAAAACTTTCAAGGGCGCTATTCGGCTATCACGGTCTTAAGAATGAAACTTCTATTGTGTCTCGTTTACCAAACCCGAACCTGTTAAGACTGGCTAGCTAAGCAGCTGAAGTAATGCTCAAGCAAAACAGTTTAACTCCCCAATAACAATTTGTACTGGAGCATCATATAGTTAGAACTTGATTTATTATAATTACATATATGTATACTACACAGTATACTACAGTGGTGATCCTGTGGTAACGGCCGCGACTTACGAAATGTAGGTCGTTCTAACCCAAGCAGGCACTTTAATTTGTGTAAATTATTTCATCACCACTGTTCTCAGAATGGTGAAGCAAAACATCGTGAAGAAACCAACATGTCCTAAAACCAAAAATTCGAAGACATGTGACATCTACCAACCCGCACTTGGTCCGTGAGAAAGTAGGTCTGAGTCCCAGCATTGGGAATATTATAGACTGAGTATGCTATAGTAGGCATTAAATTAACCGATAGTGTTCGAAACACAATACTGCGCTCCAAAACAAAGATAATTGATAGATTTGTAATGTGGCGCAAAAGGCTGCCCAACATAAATGGGACTGGAGAGGACGTGTCTGCCGCATGCCAGACAAACTGTGGGCCCAAATAGCACAGAATTGGTGCCCCAGCGAGGCATAGCTGTGGCAGACCATGTCAGACGGAGATGGAGGGGCACGGCGGAGCGAGCAGGATAGGTTCTGTCAAAACTGGAAGGACAATGCACTGGCTCGCGATGGAAGGAGTGGAGGGAAGCCTTTGGCCAGGACTGGGACAGCGTAGGCTAGTTAAAAAGAAAAATTATATTCTGAAGCACTATTAAAATCCTGTTTTAAGGTGCAGTTATTTTAGGAACCAGACATTATAACAGCTGCCTTAGTATATTTTCACAAAATTATCCTCATCTACAATCTACATCCTTATTATTTTATCAAATCACTACAGGTCAAAATCATATCTCAGAATCATAGAATATTGAACTACACATTTATGAATATACCCATTACATTTTTGCTGCTTTGCAGCTTTGAATTAATAGATGATAATTATTATAATTTAATAAATCAACGATTTCAATCATTTTTACCTTTAAATCCTTCAATCGTGAATGAGATCTGCTAGACAAACACTCTCTTAAATGCGTGGCAGACCACCTTTCTCCATTGCTGTATAAAACTGAAGGGGCAGATTCCTGCAACCTAATATTCGATGACTTTTTAACCAAGTTCCTTTGCTTAGTACGAGGCGGAGAGGCTTCGAGGTCCAAAGATTTAATAGTCTTACGAGGCTTTACCACATATGTCCGTTTAACTTTCTCACGACTAGATTCGGGTACATAGTCATTCAAAAAAGTTGGAAGTTCATTAATAACTCCTGAGGAGCTTACGTTCGAAGCAACTGGTTTCGCGCCAACTCTTACAGACGACGGTATATCATGGCGTGTAACAAAAGAACTCGAATTTAGACTGTTGCGTGAGTGATTGTGGACACGAGACATAACTCTATTATATTTATTGTTACGAGTTCTGTTCCCTGAATCCATTACTTTTGAAAACTTGGGTTTCGAAATCGAGTTGTTTTGCTTAGCAAAATAAATAATTTGACATTGACATTATTGACAATCAGTAGCTTTTTTAACTTTCTGTCAATGTCATTTTGATTTCTTTGAACTGGAAATTTGTATTTTTGCACACGCACAATTATCACAATAAAAGGCGTAATAATTTATTCAGCATATAAAGTGGTATAAATGATAATAACAGTAGTCCACCGGCATCAGAAGCAAGGTAAGCAACATACAATAACAGAAGATGGAACACTTCATTTTCCTGGCATGAAGCGCGTCTCTTGACCAGTTTCGCGCCTTCAAAGTTTCTTACCTCTAAGATATGCTCGTGTTAAAGGATTTGTCACACTGAATATGCGTTCTTCGGTCAGGTCAAAGTGAACACAGCCCGTATCATGTATGAACAACACTTCACTTTGACCAAACCGCGCACCTATTAGATACATATTGTACTCTTTGCGCGCACCGTAGAACGCATCCAGTGTGACGTACGAAAGAAGCACAAACGAACTTTGTCCCAAACACAGTTACTAGGATAAAATAGAAGTGGGCTGGTCATAACTGTCGCATGTCGGACGAGCAATGGTCAAAAATAACAACTCCATCGATCTCAACTGGCAGAGCGACAAAGCGGCAGAAAAAGATGGCGAGCGGGGAGGCGACTCGTTTTTGAAGGATTGGCCTTGGCCCACACCAGGAAAACTGATGATTAAACGATGGAAAGGAGGCCTTGGACCTGCAGTGGGACAACATTGGAAAATTTAAACAACCGTCTTGAGCTATATGGGCTGAAAGAGGGTAATTATTTTAATGTTTTTGGGCATTTAATTTTTTTTTTACAGCCGCCCGTTTTTTTTAAACAAGTTTCGAAAATGATTCAGCCATTTAGGTACAGATTTGACCATCCTACACGTTTTGTTATTGCATTGTCATAATAATCAATAATTTGGTCCCAATTTCATGGAGCTGCAGCTAAAATTATAATAAAATCTCAAAGTATTTAATAGAAATGGAAACTTTAGCCACATTTAAAATAATTATATTGCATAGAAATGAATAAATAAAGGCTATGTGCGTTTTGTTTATACTCAAACATTTTTCATTTTTTACAAAAACAGGCGACTGTTGAGACCGCGAAATTCAAATTTTCTTACGTTTTTTACAATTTGCGGGTCAGTGTCAGGTTGTATCTTGATCAAAATATGATTCGCGACAATAACAGGTACATAATTTTAGAGAATTATAATCATTAGAATCATTGATACATCTTTCCAAGTTAGATTCCATAAGAGATTGGTGGTTTACTGGTAGAAAATGCCTATGGCATTAAGTCCGCCTCTGTACATATTTTATGTGCTTAAATAAATAAAAAATCAAACAAAATTTTTAAAGATTTTTATTTTTTATTATCAAATCTAGATCACTCAACCATAACAAGGTACTTATTATTAGTTTCAAGACTTCCCAACCAGTTCATTATGTTTTAAGTCATAAATATGTTTGGCTTGATTCTGGTACTCATCACATATTGCGTTGATTTGTTTAGTTACATTAAATACCAAATCTTCAGACACACTACTTTGTTTCTTAACTTTTTTGATGAAGTCTGCCTGTACATCTTTGACTGAATCTCTACATTTTATATACAATGCCTTTGCATTCTTCGCCAACGCCTCCCTATGTTCTTTTGTGACTTTGGGTACGGGCACATATAGTGTTGTGCCGTCTTGCTGAGGATTCAGATTCAGCCCCGATCCTTGAATGGCTCTCAATGCATTCGGTATGGCTTGTGGAAAGGAAGAAAAGTTTATAACAATAGTTTTAGGATTTTTACGTACTATTTGAGCAAGTTCCTGTAGCTCGCAATCTTTACCCTCAAACTTCACCAACAGTGACTCTATAGAGCCAGTTGTGGATCGCAAGGACAGGTTCTTAGCAAAATCTTCCTTCATTCTGTCAATAGCTGAATTGCATCGTTCTTTCATCTTATCCACAGGCACAATCTCAGATATTGCTGCGACATTAATCTCCACTTTAGCTCCTTTACCTTTTTTGTCTCTTCCTTTGTCTTTGCTCTTCGCATAATTCCGAGTTGCTGTAAAATTCACCGCATTGGAAAAAATAATCCTCTCGTTACCTCTAACTATATTTGGATAGATTGTTGATCTCAAGCAGGTTAACGCTGGAGCTGCCAGTCGCAGTAGTATCCTAGTGCCCATTGTGAACTAGTTCCTTTAATTTCA
Organism: Mesoligia furuncula; assembly: GCA_916614155.1. Classification (NCBI taxonomy): domain Eukaryota; kingdom Metazoa; phylum Arthropoda; class Insecta; order Lepidoptera; family Noctuidae; genus Mesoligia; species Mesoligia furuncula. The sequence goes on from OU744806.1 coordinate 1,521,289, forward strand.
AAAACACTTTCATTCAAAAATGGCACACAAAACGGTATTGTTTTCTACATAACCTGTAACCTGACCTGATTGATGAACACTTTGACATAACAAATGTCAAGTTTGATTTTTTTTTTCATGACCATAGATACAAGTCTTTCAGTCAATACATAGATGGGTTTAACTTAGATGTAATAATATTACAATAGTTAGAGATACTTAAAATAATGCATGTTTTCCATTAAATAATAATACATAATATTATCCATTTGCCTCCCATTCGGGCTGGGTGATACATCTCAGTGATATCATCGTTTTCATATTAATTTAAATTACAATTAATTATCTACAGAACAAAATTACATTTTTTCTACCGTATTACTAATATACAAGCAACCTAATACCGATTAGACCTGCTGTCTTGTATGGATCAGAATGTTGGGCAACAAAAAGGATGAATGAAAGGCAATTGCATGCAGCAGAGATGAGAATGTTATGAGGGATGTGTGGTATTAGGTACACGAATGGATAGAATAAGAAATGAGTACATAAGAGGAAGTCTGAAAGTGGCACCGGTAACTGAAAAGTTGTGTAAGAATCGGTTGTCATGGTATGGGCATGTGTTACGAAGAAATGAGCAAAATGTCGTGAGGAGAGTTTTGAGTATGGATGTCGATGGCTGTAAGAGTAGGAGAAGACCAAAGAAACGATGGATGGAATGTGTGAATGATGATATGGTTAGAAAGGGGATGGATGGAATGTGTGAATGATGACATGGTTAGAAAGGGGGTGACTACCGAGATGACGATTAATAGAGAAGTATGGAAGAAAAAGACATGTAGCGCCGACCCCAAATAAATTGGGATAAGGGCAGGAGAATGATGATGAATATGCAGCGGCGGCCTTACCCATTGCGAGGCTCCGGGCGGCAGGTCTTTGCGAGGCCCTTTGTCCTTCGTGAAAAGTATGTGATACGATAGTAGGTCTGGTTGTTTGGTTTAGATATTTGTCATGTTTGACGAGAAATGCTAGTTATACAAATAAATAGGTAAAATTTGGGTTTTAACATATTTTACATTGAAAGATTTACAAAATTAACAAAATACATAGATGGTAAATTTTAAAATCGAATCGCAACTTGTGAAATACTTATTTTTGAGTAGTTCCGGCGGCCATCTGTGGTCTTCTTCATCAGTTCCACTTCATCAAATGGTGGTTTCCGAGAGCAAATGCACGAGCAACTATAAAAAATACCCAAATCGCTATAGGTGTTCCCATAATATTTGAGAAGTTCCCTCAATTCCTCATGCGAGTGCTATGCGATTTTAAAACCGATCTTCAAGTGTTTCGAGGCGCGATATTCAAGTAGGTACTACTTCGTGAATTTTTCAATTATGTTTTGAATGAATGATTATAGGGCTGATTTTTCCAACGCCAGATAATTTTATCGGAGGAATAATTTTTAATTTTTGACAATTCTTCCATAGAAAAACTGTCAGACGTCAATTATATTCCACGAATAAAAATTATCTGTCGATTGAAAATTCAGCCCTTAGTTAACTAACTTTATTTTAATTTACCCGCGTTATGTTATAACCTTAATAAATAATTAAGGATCAAAATCAAAAGTTTTAAATAAAAAAAAATATACACTGGTCTACCTGGTTAAAAGAATCTATATTTTTTTAAATTTACTTCGGCTGTTGCGCGAGACCCCTACAAGAGCGAGGCCCCCGGCGATTGCCCTGTTCGCCACCCCCTAAGGCCGCCGCTGTGAATATGACAAACAACACACTAGAATACTTCTTATTTTTTAATAAATCCTGAAGGCGGTGGGGAACACTTTGACTTTGACTTTCACTGTCATTGTCATTTAAGCGGGCTACTCACACCACACCTGCCACAGGCAGGGGCAATCTAGCGTGTAAAAGTGGGCTTGACCCTTAATTGCCACCTTAATTATGATGTGTCTAAGCAAGCAGGGACAATTTCCTAGATTAGCCCTGCGGCAGGGCAGCAGGGGCACGAGACCATCCTTGGTCCCTAGATCGTTCCTGCCGTCCTGCTACGTTGCCGCGTGTGTAGCGCGATCGGGGTAATTTCTCACTCAGTTGGTTATTTAGTACAGACGCCAGCACATCAAGCTACCCGAAACTGTCAAATTTTCCCCATCAACTTAGAACCTTATACTTTAGCAATAAAGTTGAAAATATATTAAAGAAATTTGACAGATTTTAGTAGCTTTGATGTGCTGGCGTCTGTACATTACTTATGGCATTCCGTATTAATGTATCTTTTCTTTTTCTATAAATGGTGTCACCACACCATTGCAAGGGGCTCTTCAAAAGAAGCATTATCCAATCGTAAAAAGTTTATAAGGTCACTACTCAATTCTTTCATAATATTCATGTAGCACCACAGAAAGAACCAGGGCTATACCGATCTTTTGCTTAATCAGCCTATGATGTTCCCACTGCTGGGACACAGGCCTCCTCTCCCGATCTTTTGGTACCATTCTCAAGGCGTGTGCTTAGCTCAACTTATAACCGAACACTAAACGGCAGGCATGTGTGTAGAGACAATTCCGATATTGCCGCGACCGCCGTGCGCCCTAGATTGCCTCTACGGAATATCATTGCTAAACGGCAGGTGTGTGAGTGGCCCGCTTTCATTCTCTCAATTCACTGACAAAAATCAAACGTTGTGATAAACAGTCAGTGTTGCCACTTTTCTTCAACAAAAAGGCTTTTGCATCCGTCCGCCCAACCGCTCAGGCTGGCAAGGTAACACTTAGTGGACAACTAGATAAAATATGGTATTATTACCTACTTGATTACGCAAAACATGCGCGTGGAGTTGCGGACACCAGCCCTACACTTATTTTACATCTGACAGCAGCAACCTAACTGCAATCGTATTGTAACAAGAGTAAAGATTACAATCATTTTGGGAGATTTGTCAGCCGCAGCAACACAACAGCAATCTTGCCTCTCAGACAGGCTATTAAAATTAGAATAAAGATCATTGTGATTTAGACAGCAATACAAAAAATCAGAGATAAAAGAAATGTGAACGGACTGTACTTAGGTACCTATTACTTGATTGACAATAGCGGAATGGGGAAACCCCATTATTATTTGACATGACATGAAATATTGCCGGGTACCTATGTTATGTACCTACTGAATAATCGACTTGTAATAAAGGCGTAAACTGTTTTCCTGCTGATGTAGAAAGATGTGGTGACCGCCCTGAGCCTAAAAAAAATGAAAAATCATGTACTCACTCACACACGTCACTAATGTTTCACCAAAAGTCCATTGACAAATTTAAGTTTACAACCAACTAAAACACCAAACTTTTTAAACTTTTATTTCACAAACAACTCATTCCGCAAATATTTTATTTTATAAACACTCGCTTTACAAACATTTATTTTGCAAAATGCTTCTCTTTACAAATGTGAAATGGTTCCAATGACATTTAATAATTTAAAATCACGTCTAAACAAAATATCATTTTTCAACACACTTGCTCAGTGGTTCTTATTGAACCGCTTTTGGGTCCATAATGCAGCACAGAGTAGAGTACATTATTATTATTTAAAAACGCGTGCGTTTCGTGAATCCACTAGTGTCAAAATATCGAAAATCAAAAGTCTTCATTTTGTCATCGATAGTATGAAGTCCAGCGTACTTGTTTAATACAGGGGCCTAAAAAGGCCACTTTGGGCAGAATCATGAAAGGATATCATAACTTTATTTAGATGAATTTTAGTTCCTGGGAACCTCGAGAATCGGCACAAAAAACAAGTGTCATTTCGTAAGTATTTATTTTAGTCTTACTCTGTGTACTTGTTTATTATTAATGTGCTTTGCTTGTGAGCGATTATCACATTCACGATCTCCGCTCCGCTAGTAGTAATAGTGTTCTGTGTTCACGACAGTAATTCGGAACGCGGCCTATGAATGACAGATTGACAGGGGTTCAAAGTGAAAATGTCTGTAATATTTCAAACTTTAGTAAATAAAGGAAAAACACATTTGTATAAGAAATTACTAAACTGTGCCCAATCTACATGTAAATGCCTTCATTTACGGAAATCATCAGGTACCAGTTGCTAATACCTTTTATGATATATTGATAAGTAGGTAACTTATAGGTTATGTATATATTTTAGGTATTAGCAAGAAGTTTGTGTCATTTGAAGAGATTGTCGCCCAAAGAAGAGCTGAAGCGAAACGGAGTGTCGTCGTGCAAGTCAACTCAGAGGCTTCGTTCAATGAATTATATGGTTACTGCTCAAAATATGCCCTCATCAACGGAATACATCATTACAAAAACACTGGTGGAGAGGTACATACTTACTTGAGTATAATGTCTCTAGCTGTTTTTAACACGCCATGAGCCAATAAGTAATCTACTTGTAGAAAATAAAACTCCTAATCTTTGATTCAAGTGAACATTTATTTTTAGCACTTTATGCTCATTGAATTCAGTTCGGAAGAAAACTTGAAACAAGTGTTTCAATCATGCAGTACTCACCAGAAAGACCTTGACATCATGGCGCTGAATTCCCCATTCCTTTGGTTTCGGGCAGCTTCAGGAAAAAAGGAAACAGTTACAATACATAGTGCAACATTGGCTTCTGTAAATGGAAATGAAAAAGTTAATGAAGACAAACTCTTTAAGGAGTTAATGAACTGCGAAACAGTATCAGATCAGATACAGTTGTTGTATGATAGAACTATGCTGAATGATTTGGGTGCTAGGCTAAGATACATGGTGGCAAGGCAGGTAAATGTATAATGTTAATATTTTAAATTGAAAACAATCATACTATTAATTATTCTACTAATATTATAAATGTGAAAGTTTGTGAAGATGTTTGGATGTTTGTTACTCAATCACGTGTAAACCTTTGAACAGATTTGGATGAAAATTGGCACATAGATAGACCATTTCCTGGATTAACACATAGGATACTTTTTATCCCAATATTCTTCCGAAACTTATGCGGGTGAAACTGTGTAATTATCTATAAGGTCGGGCGGGGCTATTTCGACTATAAAATCACAAACGTCAACTTCAAAAGTCTGCACACCCGTCTTTGAATACGTTATGATAGATTTAATGAATTTATGTTATAAAAGCTTAAATTGAGATCTTTCTTACGTAGGTCTTATACAGAATACTCTTCTTATATGTTCACAGGAACGATATTTTTTAAATTGGGAAGAAATAGTTACAATTACCCCACAGTGGGGCTATTTCAACTATGCCACATATTTATCGTACTAAAGCCGTTATCGTTTTGAAATTGAGAGCCTGAGTATATTATGGCATAATTCATACCAATCTATGGCATATTGTCTCCTAAGATGGTTCAGTAACGTAATAAAATACTTTAAACACCTTGGAGGGGCAATTTCGACTTTTTACATAGGTAGTAGTGCAGGGACGTATGCCAACCAACATCATCGATAAATCAGATCAACAACAACCATGAATAAACATTTATATAAAATAAAAAAAAACATGTTACATGAGACTATTGTGGACCGTGGCATGTCATGAAAATCAACAGCTTGATAACTAGTAATTTTTTTATTGCGATCATCTTCTACAGCCGTAAGTAGTTCGTCTAGCTAGTGAGTACTGTTTAACATTTTTGCCTTATAATATCACACCATCTAAAACGATACAACAACCAAAGCGCAAAAGTAGTGAATAAGCCGTAAATTAGTAGAAAAGCGGACGAGAGACAAAAAACTTTTGTGACATGATAGAAGATTCTTCAAACTGCATGACATTTACATTTCACAACTATAGTAAACGGTTTGATCACCATTTAGAGATTTAATTTACCAACAGTGGTTCCCTGTACATTTTATCGCAGCATGTGCCAATGTTTTTGTTATGCATAGAGTATCGATATCATTACATCACTAGTGTTTCGCAATACCATACAAAAATTAAGCGGGGTAATTATGACTTTGGGTTAGTCGAAATAACCCCACTTCTTCTTTTAGTGGGGCTATTTAAACTAACGAAAAATCACATCAAAAACGTATCATTCCAAAGAAGAAATAAGCGAAAAACCATTTACGGTTTATATTTTCTCTAGTCACTGTTTAATATTGTAAAAACAAGCGTTTTAAACACAACTTTTGACAGCAATTGTGACGAGCGTCTTTTGTTAACACATGCACAAAATGTCGTCTGACAAAAAAAAGCGTGTGGGTCAAACAGTTCGCGTTTTAGCAGCTCCATCTATGAAATTTTGTATAAATAATCTGTTCACCTACCTGGATATAGATGGCGTTTTGGTACAAATACAGTAGAATAAAAGTTATTGTCGTTAGTTGAAATAGCCCCATAGTCGAAATAGCCCCGCCCGACCTTACATATAGTATATACATAATATATAAAATTCAAAGCCCTGACTGACTGATATATCAACGCACAGCCTAAACCGCTGATCCTAGAGACATGACATTCGGAGGGTGTTGTAATAAAAAAATAAAAAAAAATTTAAGGAATGGATGTTATTATAAATGTATATTATGAAATGGGATTATTAAATGTGTGTGTAGTACTCCAAATAAATAAACAATAAGTAGAAGTGAAAATTCGGGCGCCAGGAGTACATACCAAACTATGCAAAGCTTGGGTCGGAAAGTGACCTGTCAAAATCAACTGACAGCATCAAAAGAAAAAATCAGTGTGACCACTACACGATTCCGATTCAAATAAATTAATTTTTACATGGCAACACCACCATGCTGCCTACAAATTAAAGCAAAGAACGCGATATCATGTAACAGGCTTAAAAGACTCGTTACAGTGTGTTCTTTGTGAAGAGTAGGTATCCACCAAGAAAGGGTTTTTCGAAATTCCTCCCCTTATAGGGTGAATGGGGGGAGGGTAGAAATTGCAGACGGACGACAAATAGAATGCTATTTTATGAGCTGTGTTGGTCCAAAATGAGTCAAACTCAAACTCAAAGCATTTATTTCAATTAAACCTTGTACAGGCACTTTTAAATTGTCAAAATTTAATAGTCTGTCAGTTAGTCAGAAAGTTGAAGCTAGTTGCCCATTCCAAAACGTAGATCTCTATGGAGAAGAACGGGCAAGAAACTCCATGGACACTCTTTTAAATCAAGTTATTACAAAATCCTGGGTACATTATTCTTGTTGCTTCTATATGTGAGAACAATGTAAAAAAAAAGACAAATGAAGAAACAATTCAAAATATAAGATTAAAAATAAGCCTTGGCAGTTAAGAGATGACCAGTCTCAACCGAGTGATGTGCATTATCTAAAGGCTCCTACACACTATGTCGGCGGCACAGCGGGCGGGTTTTGCCGAGCGGGTATTCCGCCAGCATCATTTCAGTTGTGCAGTCCGTTTGTGCGGCAAGCCCGGCTGCTCAAATACCCGCCGGGTATGCCGCCGGGCTTGTTGGCGGCATGCGCATGCCCGCCGGCATAGTGTGTAGGAGCCTTTAGATAATGCACATCACTCATTTTGGACCAACACAGCTCATAAAATAGCATTCTATTTGAATAAGCTTAGAGATAAAGGGATTTGAAGATCTGTGGCATACCTACCTGTCCACCATATTGTTTTTGTTTTTTCAAAATGGTGGCCACACTTAGAACCTATATAAATCGATAGCTGTCATCAATGCTAACAGAAAACATAATAAGATGTTTGATTACCTTAAACTTTCAGAGTGATCATTTCGAAACTCAAAACGCAAACTCAAACTCAAATCATTTATTTCAATTAAACCATTAACAGGCACTTTTGAATTGTCAAGAAGTCGGTCAGTCAAACATCCATGCAACAATGAAAAAAAAAAATGTATGTCATGTGATCAACTTTGAACATCAATATCTCGGAAACGTGAAAGTTTGGTGATATTTTCCATTTGCATTAATGTCGGCTATAGATTTATATAGGTTTCATACACGGCTGCAATTTATGTATGTAGTAATATCGGCAGTAGTTATGCCAGGCTCCATACAAAAGTCTTCAATCCCCATTAAATTTTATGATATCAAAGCAAAATAAACTCATCAACTTTCTGGCTCTTGTGACACAGGAACTTCTAGAAGAAGAGCCAGGGCTAAACTGATGTTTGTGTCTTGAAGGAAAAATAAATAAAAAATAAAACTTTGCACTCAGCTTCCAAACATCCTGTGTGTTTGGAAGCAGAGTGCAAAGCTTTAAGGGAGTGATAGTTGTCATATGTTGACACCATTTACAGCATTTTGAGCCGTAAATGTCTCACGCTAAGTATCTTTTTTTAACTGCAAACTTTTAGTTAAAAATAACATACCAACTTTAGCTGCATAAAAAATAAAAAAACATACTTTGTCAAAGACATGTATGGCTCAAAATGCTCTGAATGGTGTCAACTATCACCCCCTTAAGGCTTTGTATCCAGCTTCCAAACACCCTAAATACATTAAAACTTATCTAACTAATATCTACTAACTATCTCAACCTGTATTATTTTGACATTTCTTTCACTAAACTGACCTAACACAATTGACCTAAGCATATTTTCAGATTGAGTGTGTACTCGAGAGCCTGTACGCCAACATAGTTGTGAGACCATTTGGTTCATCCATCAATGGTTTTGGCAAAATGGGGTGTGACTTGGATCTTGTGTTGACCAATACACTAACAGAAGAAATGGTAAATACTCTATTTAGATTTATATTAACTTTTCTCTCGGTTATATAATATATCGTGGGCGGGTGCGCCAAAGTTCACCTAAATTTTCAACTCCGAAAATTGGAAATCCGAAAACGTTCTTCCTAAAATTTTTCATCCTAACAATCACAATTCCTAACTACTCTGTCTCTAATGTTCATAATTCCGAAACATTCAACTTCATAATGTCAGTAGCAATAAACATTTATCATACTTTTTTTGTTTTCTTATATTTTCTCAACATAACCATCTTTTACACTATTATTCAAAGTCATATCTTTTTTGTTTAGATTTCTTTTTATAGATTTTTTTTTTGTTTAGATTTTATTTATAGCGGTAACCAACATAATATACAAAAGTAACACATTTGTAATGACAACTTAGGATGCAAGAGCGAGCTCGGGACTTGGGGCACCCCGACTCGGACAGGTTAGGTTCGAAGGGGATGACGGGGGCTCGAGTGAGCGAGCAAAGCGAGCGAACGAGCCCCCGTCATCCCCTTCGTGTTAGGTTCCTTTAAACCCTGTAGACAGAAATAGGGGTCCGTCGACTACGCCTAAACACATATTTTTGTAGATAAAAAAAACTTTGGGATTTCTTTTCTCGGCCACTATGATTTTGCGAACTTTGCGGTTTTCAAATATACACTAAAAAGAGTCTATTCTATCAAAAAAAAAATAGCTACTATCAAAAAGCGCCGGGTGTGGAAGTACAGTGGTTCCATAGACACAACTCAGTACGTTATGTAAAGCGGGTGCGCCAAAGTTCACCTAAATTTTCAACTCCGATAATTTATTGGAAATCCGAAAATGTTCTTCCTAAAGTTTTTCATCCTAACAATCACAATTCCTAACTACTCTGTCTCTAATGTTCATAATTCCGAAGCATTCAACTTCATAATGTCAGTAGCAATAAACATCTATTATACTTTTATTTGTTTTCCTATAAAGTCATAAAGTCATTTAATCATTTGTTAACATAGGTACAATCAATAGTTGTTATAAAAAAAAAAATTACCAGCGCGCTATGTTATACCAGAAGGCGTACAAATATGATGATATTAATAAATTGATAATGGATGTCCTTGATACTAAAATTGATAACATAATTACATTAATTAAACGCATAATTATATTATGAATTGATATTTTCAATAATAAAAAGTAAGAAATATAAATGTCAAAGGAAAAAAAAAATACAAAATTACTACGTCAATATTCAAATAATGTGTAAACATAAAGAGAGAAAAAGAAAAAAAAATAATACCTATAAAAAATGTCACGATGTCAAAATGTAAAAAATGTCAATGTGCAATGTTAAAATGGACTAGAGCTTAATAACATACCAGGTCAAAGATTACTAACTTAGGTCAGAAACAGTAATTACATTTTGTCTGTCAAAAATTCCGAAATGCTGTAATATGCTTTATTCAACAGTAATGACTTAAGCCTTTTCTTAAATAAGTTTATGTTTAATTCTTTAATTGAACTAGGTATGTGGTTGAATATGATTGGTGCCATACAAAAAACACTTTTTCGCATCAATGCTGTATGGGACCTTTTTACGCACAAGTTATTGTTCTGTGGTCGAGTTCGTTTGTGATAAAATGATATTCTGGTAAACAGGTCTGGATTGGTCTTAACAAATACAGCCACCTCAAAAATATATAAGCAAGGAAATGTCAATAATTTGTATTTGATAAAAAATGGCTTACAGGAATCTAAACTGTGGAGTCTAAACATTAACCTAATGCACCTTTTTTGTGTTTTAAAAACTAATTCCCTGTTGGTTGAGTTACCCCAGAAAATGACACCATACCTCAATACTGAACTCACCAAACCATGATATGCTGTGACTAAAGCATCGACGTTAACCACTGGGGTCAGTTTAAATAGGGCATAGGCTGATTTGCTGATTCGTTTAGTTAGCTCCTCCGTATGTGCTTTCCAGTCCAATTTTTTGTCAATCGTTAAACCTAAGAATTTGGATGTATCTACTTGTGTTATCATTTTATTGTTATAGCATACTGTCATATTGGTATTCGCACGTTGGCTAAACATCATTAATTTCGTCTTATCAATATTTATTTTAAGATTATTATTATCTAACCATTTCACTTTGGAGGTTATTGTCTGAGTGACAACGTCGTTGTGGTTTTGATCATCAGTACACTTAATGGTCACAGTGCTATCATCAGCAAACAGTGACATAGGATGACTTGTTACTTTTGGCAGATCATTTATGTACAGTATGAACAGCGGGGGCCCTAAGACGCTTCCCTGGGGTACACCATAAGCAACTGTGCGATAACTAGACTTATAGGTTCGTTGGCATTTAGTTTTGGGATCTATATCGGTTAACTCAACGTACTGTTTCCTGTTCCGCAAAAATGAATTTATTAAACTAAGGACATTCTCTCTAATACCGTACGCATCCAGTTTATTGAGCAAGATATTGTGATCGACATAGTCGAACGCCTGAGTCATATCACAATAGATTGAACAAACAGGTATTCTTTTGTCAACATTAGCAACGACATTGTTCAAAAAATCATAAATTGCCATATTGATGGTTTTATTTTTTCGGAAGCCTTTCTTTTCGTCGGTTAATATGTTTCTTTTATCTATATATTTAAAGATTTGAATATAAATATATTTTTCAAATATCTTCGATATTACTGGCACAAGTGCAATGGGTCTGTATGACTCCATGCATTGCTTGTCATTTTTTTTTTTAAACACGGGTTTAATTACAGCCGTTTTTAGGTTGGTTGGGTAAGTACCATGAGTTATGCACAGATTGAGAATATAGCTCAAAGGTCCACTAAAGTCCTCGCGCGCCTGTATGAGTGGCGCGCGGAGGCACTACGCCGGGGGGAGGATCCGCTTCCGCAGCAAATCGCTGCGGAGCGGACGGATCTCCGGCGCGATCTCATGGCGGCATGGAAAGAGCGACTGTCGCAACCCAGCGCAGGGCACGCCGCGATAGCGGCGATAAGACCCCTCTTTGAGGAGTGGCTAGAGAGGCGCCACGGCGCCCTCACCTACCGCCTGACGCAGGTCCTCACCGGACACGGAAGTTTCGGGAGGTTCCTGCACATCATCAGGCGGGAGGAAACGCCCGGGTGTCACCATTGCCAGGATCGGCCAGAGGACACGGTGGAGCACACGGTGGAGGTCTGCCCCGCTTGGGCGAAGCACCGCAGTGTCCTCGTAGAGGCGATTGGCAGCGACGGCGACCTCTCGCGTCCGGCCCTGGTGCAAGCCATGGTCCGGGGCGAGAGGGAGTGGGAGGCAGTCACCTCCTTCTGCGAAGCAGTCATGCTAGCGAAGGAGGTGGCGGGACGGTTCAGGGAGAGAGCCTCCCGTCTCAGCCGCCGCGGGGGACGCCCCAGGCGTCGGGAGCCGCGTGACGACTCCCGGCCACCGTAGGCGCGGGCCTGCGGGCGGTGAGTAATGGGTAGCTCACCGTCCGATCAGGACCAGGCCCGTTCCGGACGACGCGTACGTGTTCCACGCGCGCCTCAAAGAGATGTCAGCATCGAGGAGGGGCCCCTTAGGGCCGAACACTGCCGGGTCAGCGGGATTGTCCGAAAGGGTTACCGCTGGCCCGGAACATAAAGGGCTAAGGAAGGAACACGGGTGGGTTTTAGTCAGTAAGAGTCTGACACTCCCTTCCGCTCCACCCAGAGCGGGAGGAGTCATTTGATGATTTCCCATCCGCAAAAAAAAAAAAAAAAAAAGGTCCACTAATGCAGTTTGATACATGTTTAATTATTTTGGTAGAGATGCCATCATAACCTACACTGCCTTTATATTTTCTCAACATAACCATCTTTTACACTATTATTCAAAGTCATATCTTTTTTGTTTAGATTTTATAACGGTAACCAACATTATATACAAAAGTAACATATTTGTAATGACAACTTAGGATGCAAGAGCGAGCGAAGCGAGCTCGGGACTTGGGGCACCCCGACTCGGACAAGTTAGGTCCGAAGGGGGCTCGAGTGAGCGAGCAAAGCGAGCGAACGAGCCCCCGTCATCCCCTTTGTGTTAGGTTCCTTTAAACCCTGTAGACAGAAATAGGGGCCCCGCGAAGCGGGGCTCCGTCGACTACGCCTAACCACATATTTTTGTAGATAAAAAAAAAACTTTGGGATTTCTTTTCTCGGCCACTATGATTTTGCGAACTTTGCGGTTTTCAAATTTACACTAAAAAAGAATATATATAAAATCTATATAAAAAAGAGTCTATTATATCCAAAAAAAATAGCTACTATCAAAAAGCGCCGGGTGTGGAAGTACAGTAGTTCCATAGACACAACTCAGTACGTTATGTAAAGCATACCCCCAAATAATAATCATACCCTCAAATTAAAACTATAAATATCATCTAATATTATGGTAATTATGTTTAGGGATAAAAGCGTTATGATGAAAAACAGTAGGAGTTTAAATATATTTACATTAATGATATTATTAATTACAATTTTCGGAAACATGAGTGTTATGAACATCGTCGGTAGAACTACAAATAGTATGAATGAAAACTTTAGTATGAAAATTTTTAGGAAGACTGATCATTCGGATTACAAATCATTAGGAAGAACAATTTCGGGTAAAGAACTTTAGGTGAGCCAATATAGACCCATGTAAAGCATACCCCCAAATAATAATCATACCCTCAAATTAAAACTATAAATATCATCTTCTAATATTATGGTAATTATGTTTAGGGATAAAAGCGTTATGATAAAAAACAGTAGCAGTTTAAATATATTTACATTAATGATATTAATCATTACAATTTTCGGGAACATGAGTGTTACGAACATCGCCAGTAGCATTAAAAATAGTATGAATGAAACTTTTAGGATGAAAAATTTTAGGAAGACTGATCATTCTGATTACAAATCATTAGGAAGAACAATTTCGGGTAAAGAACTTTAGGTGAGCCAATATGGACCCATGTAAAGCATACCCCCAAATAATAATCATACCCTCAAATTAAAACTATAAATATCATCTTCTAATATTATGGTAATTATGTTTAGGGATAAAAGCGTTATGATAAAAAACAGTAGCAGTTTAAATATATTTACATTAATGATATTAATCATTACAATTTTCGGGAACATCAGTGTTACGAACATCGCCAGTAGCATTAAAAATAGTATGAATGAAACTTTTAGGATGAAAAATTTTAGGAAGACTGATCATTCGGATTACAAATCATTAGGAAGAACAATTTCGGGTAAAGAACTTTAGGTGAGCCAATATGGACCCCTAGGGCCCTCAATTAATTATTGTCTGAACTGAGGAATCTGCAAAACATGAATATATCTGAAGATAAATACGGACTCCTTCGATAACATTGATTGATGTTCAATTCGCCATGGAACCGTATTGAATAGTTATGAATAGCTATGCTGGTCAGAGACACGATTGCGCGCACGAGCGCGTAGCGTGTCGCGGGAGCGCCGCGGGACAAATGCTCGCGTCTCCAACCGCATTCCGCTAGCATAGTTACTCAACTTCAGGTATTGCATTGTAAAATGTGCTCCGACGCGCTCCGTCCGGTATTATTAGCACATATTGTACGAATGGCACGTGAGAGTGTAGGAGTGTGCTTGCAGTGCGACCCCGGGCGGCGCCTGGTGTACCAGGACAAGCGCGCCTCGGGCGGGCGCGCGCCCTGGGCGCGACACATGCAGTGCGTGGCCGAGCTGCTGGAGCTGCGCGTCACGGGCGCGCGGCGCGTGCAGCGCATCCTGAACGCCAGAGTGCCCATCGTCAAGTTCGCGCACAATTATACCGATCTGGAATGCGATTTGTGCTATAATAATATGTAAGTATAGCAACATTTTTTTTTCTTTTTTGATAATTGATCCGATGTCGACTATTCTGCCAGTGTCGTACCGTGACGGCAGCACAGCGAGTAGAGCCGCCGAACTGTGTCATGCTCTGCAGCAGAGCCACCATCCTAGAAACCGATCAATTATATCTTAAAATGATGTACGTCAAACGTACATAAAGTACGTATTACCGTTATCGCTGTACGTGCATTAGATAATGATAAAATAGACATTGATTGTGGCTCTGCTGCAGAGCATACTCCCTAGCAGAGCCACAAAGTACATGTACTCAGGAAAGATAAACGCCGCTGTTTTTTTTTAATAAAAACTGTTGTACGAATAGTGTTTATTGCGTACGTGTTGAAAAATATCATTGTTAGACAGTGGTTTTATTTATTTTAGCATAATAAAATTTTCATAGTAAGCGCCTGATTATTTAGTGTCAGCAAAAGTTTTTGTAGACAATCTGTTACCGTCAGGATGGCTGGACCAAACGAGATATGTATGTACACGAGACTATGTGGACTATTTAATACGTGTCATACTTTCTAGCGGCGAAATGACTTTGTACGAAATTCAGTCTAATTTCTAAAATATGTAAGAAAAATGTACGAAATTGTACGCTAAATTAAAAAAAAAAAGTACTATAAAGACATATAGTATATTAATTAGTTAATAAAACATTCGATTATAAATATTTACTTTTGAATCATCTTCCTATGACAGACGCCAGCCCATCAAGCTACCCGAAAAGGTCAAATTTTCACAATCAACTTTGAACCTGGGTTAGGGGTCGTTCGGCTCACTATGGAACTGGGACTGCGGACCAGTTACCCCTTTTAAAAATTGATAATGGTAGTAGTACAAAGTACATGTACATGTACTTTGTGGCTCTGCTAGGGAGTATGCTCTGCAGCAGAGCCACAATCAATGTCTATTTTATCATTATCTAATGCACGTACAGCGATAACGGTAATACGTACATTATGTACGTTTAACGTACATCATTTTAAGATATAATTGATCGGTTTCTAGGATGGTGGCTCTGCTGCAGAGCATGACACGCCGAACTTTGCACTTTGTGGCAGAATGTTAATAGCTGAAGGGGCAACTTACTTTTTGTCTAGGGATCCAGCACGTTTTTGCTAGTTACTAAAAATCTGGTTTATTAATTATATTTTTTGTAACTCTTTGGATACTATTTAGTAAATTTCGTAATTTGAAAAGGGAATAGTTTATGAATTTCGGTCAAAAGATAAAATCTTATGTCAAGTCGTAATCAAATAATTATAATCCTGCAACGAGTTATGTCCGTTTCAACCGCGCGGCCACCTTATAATATTTGATGAAACTTTGCCAGGAATTAGTGCTAATTTGTTACTTTACACACCTCTTTTCGTGAATTTGTTACAAAAAAAACTAAGACGCTATGACAAAGAATAGTTGGCCGCTAGAACCGCCACTTGCCGTAGTCATCGCTCGTGATTATACAGAAACTATATAATGCGGATAGACGAATGATGCATCAAAAGAAAGGTCTAACACTGGTATTCAAGAACGCTACTTAGATAAGTATGGCAGCAACACTATGCTAAGTAAGACATTTCTCACTGCGTTCGTCATGGCAGGCCATTCATTTCATAAACAATACTTAATGGACTCTTTGCTGTGCGGACACTTAGCATTGAATGGGGCGCTGTGATTGGTTAACGTTGTGACGCGACTTCACTCTGGTTGACTGACTGACAGTGACAGAATAAACGTCAATCAAGACCACTGTTTTATTTACAAGTTTTGTTAACTGTTTCCTAAGTTTTACATAAGTTATAATAAACTTTACAAAATGAATACTAGTTGCTTGCCTTTATTGAGTACGAAATCACCCAAAACAGGGTAAGTATTAAATTGTATGTTTCTGTTTGTTTCGTATTCAAAGTTGTGAAAATAATAACACGTGTTGTTTTCTTTCAGCTTAAAGAAGTTACCATTTACTTCTTCGGAAAGAGAACTAATTGTGGCTTTAGTGCGGGACCGGCCCATTATTGAGGATAAGCGTACACACGCTCAAAACATCGAGTTGAAGAAGAAGGCCTGGGATGAGCTGACATTGGCCTATAATGCGCAGTCCTATGTGACGCCTAGGAATAACATTCAGTTAAAAAGATGTTGGGAGAATATAAAATCTAGTAGAAAGAAGGAGCTTTCTTTTGAGTCCATAAATATGAGACGTACAGGTGGAGGCCCACCAGAAGGTGGACCCGGTTTACCTTCAGATAATGTTGTGGATGCAATTTGTCCATTTATAAATTTAACAGTTCCAGGGGTTATTGACTCCAATTCTATAGAAAGTGAGTAAATATCAGAGTGTAAAAAGATAATTAATATCTACTTCTATCTAAATAATATAATAAATATACAATATAATAACTGTCTACTTTAGTTTCAGATGACTTGACACAAACTGAAGAGGATATTAAAAAAATAAAAAAAAATAATGGTAAGGCAATTTGTATCCTTTGTGCAAAATATGTACAATGTAAGCATTGTGTGTATAAGTATTATGTCCAGTAATCATTATTTTATATTTCAGTTGTGGATCTTGAAGTAGTGAGTGACGAACCTGTGTATCAAAATATTAATACAAAAATTGTTACCAACTTCTATGATTCTGAAAACTGCGCTAAGGGCACTGAGGGTATGTTTTTATTATTATCATAAAAATGTATCCATCTATGTAGTTATAATACGTTTTTTCATAAACAATACTTACATTAAAAATATTTTTGTTACAGTTATGAATGTGGATAATAGTTTTATAAGTGACGTAGGCAACAATGTTCCCTCTCAACCAAAAAAACGAAAGGATATATCCACTAATAACACAGGTAACTGAATATTTTGTCAATTTAAGAGGTGTGGGCAGGGATTAATCTCAGATGCAAATAAGAACTTGGTGTTGCAGTCTCTTGTTTATAATGCGCTTATTTATTTTTCAGGTCTTAAGAAAATTTGTAGTGAAACAGAAGCAAGAATAAAGCGATGTACTATGAATATGCAACAGGATTCAGAATTGCATGAATTAAGACTGAACAGGGAGAGGATCTTATTAAAACGGGAAGAAAATTTAATTCACTTCGAAAAACAACTTCATGATTTACAATTAACAAAAATAAAAATGGAAATTGAACTATTAAAAAAACAACTTCAAAATTAAAATACATTTGTTTTATTTTATGTAATTATACATTAAAAATGGCGTGTTATAAATGATCTCCTAAATAGCAGTCCTTCTCTGTTGGATGATTGTGTATTTCTAATGTTTTGTCGAGTAGTTGTTGTAAACCCAATATCCTCTATTTCTTCAACAATGCCATGAGATCTACAAATATTGTATAAAACTGAAGTTGCTACAATAACATGGCACGTTGTTGTCAGATTTGTTGCCATTTTTTTTGATAGGCAAGGAAAAATTCTCTTCCAGACACCTATCGTTCTTTCAACAGTGTTTCTTGTTTTTATATGGGCCTTATTATAATTTTCTTCTGAAATTGTTTCCGGTTGTAGAACAGGTGTCAGTAAATATTTTTGACAGCCATATCCACTATCTCCTAAAAGTATACCATCCATGACACCTTGTTCCATCTTTCTCTTTAATAAAGAAGCTTGGAAAATTCGGTTGTCATGTACTGAACCGGGTCGATCAGCAACAATGTCATATATTTGTAAGTCAGGCCCACATACAATCTGTACATTTATAGAAAAGTATTTTTTTCGGTTTCTGAATACTTCCGCATAAGAACCACCAGGATTTTGAATCGGTATATGAGTTCCATCAATGGCACCGATAATACCAGGAAAGCTTCCTATGCTGTAAAATTGTTCTTTTATTGTTTCAAGATTGCTAGGAAACTTCACAAATCGCTGCATCTTTAAACAAAATAGATATGAAACTCTTCTCACTATCCTTGAGACAGTTGGTTGGCTTACTTTTATGAGGTCTCCAGTAATTATCTGAAAATAAAAATGGTGTTAGTACCTACATCCTTACAATTATAATACATAACAAACTAATTACCATAAAAATACATGATGGAGTTTAATTACATGGTAGGTACCGTAAATATTTATTTTGAGTGTTAACTTTAAGAAGCTATATACCTACCTATCCATTGTTATTACTTAATGCTTAAATATTATTAAAATAATGTGAGTTTGAAACTGTTGTTATGAAAATTAACTGAATTGTTACAAACCTGGAAACTCCCAGATGAATAAAATCTTAAGGCCACTAGTAACTGGTAAATAGGAGGCACTGGAAGGCCTCTGCTGGTAACTTTTAAAAGATCTGCATTTATTAGAGGCATAAGTATATATAAAACGATATCTTTCGAAAATCTATAGCGTCTTTTAAATTCATCAGCACTGTAATAATCGAAAGGATTTTGAAAGTCACGTATCACTTTTCTTGTGCTGATTCTTCTTTGTGTTCTCTCAAGAATATAATTATCAAAATCATCTTCGCTGCTGTAATCCATCGCAATTAAACAAAACAAATCAGCGTATCACAATTCACAAATCACTACAAACATAACCTAACTAATACCCGATGCCAGTTTGACATTTGTGTTGACTGTCGCACTATGCGTAGCGTAAAGTAGCTAGCGAGCTACTTTAGCTGTGCGTTCATTATAGTAAGCGCATAGTGTCGTCCGTCCCTCAAGTGTCGTTTATGAACAGGTTTTTGTGACCCTGTGCGTCCGCGCGCCCTGTGAGACCTCATAGTAATGTTCATGAATACCGGTGTTAATTTGTTACATTTGTTACAAAAATAAAAAACTTCAAAACGTAAATAAACAAAAAGTTATGCAATATTTAGTTTTCAGGTTACGAGTAGGTAGGTATATCACCATAAATATCAAATTAATAGAAGCTAATGTGTATGGACAATTAGTTACTAATTTGTTACAGCAAATAAACAAAAAAAAAAATACTGGAAAGTAGGTTCAATAATTTGTTAGAGTTGATTTTAGTTGGCCTCTCGGACGGCAATATGCCTAAAATACAATGGCGTTTATCTCGTTATTAAAAGTAGGTTTAAGCTTAGTTAGAGTACTAATCGACGGGTAACGTAACCTCGTTTGGATAAATATGGCGAATATAACTGCAGCCTTCATATTTTAGAAGATATTTACAAAAAACAGTAGTATGAAACCGTATGAGAGTAGGGTGACCATGAATTTTTACAATGAAGTGTGACTGAATAGTGATTATTGGAATGTTCGATATTCATATCTTATTTTTTTAGGGCGAGTGCTTATACAGGGTTAGTTTTCAAAGACCAGCCAAAGGACTTTGTTCACTTTCGGCTTCGCGTGAACACGATGCTCGAAAAGTAACAAATTAATCAAAAATCATGTTTAGTTTTTAAACGCTTATTTATTCTATACTTTTGTATCAACTTGCTCCCACGAATAGTGTATTTAATAAGAACTGAAATTGTTTTATTCTTCGCCATATTGACAGTACTCGATCTTCATTAGTTCATAGTGATGCCAACAATTAATCGTTTATTTTAAAATAATTATTTACAAATCGATTCTAATTGTTATTTTTGAAGTTCCTCATTCATTTAAGGGGCAAGAGTTTACAGTCAATTAGAGCTGTTATTTGTAATCACTTACATTATTTCGAACATGTTTTGTCCTTAGTTTTTATCTGGAAGGCAAAAGAATTTACAAGTATCGAAGTTAGTCAATTAAATTCGATTTTAATCAATTAATAAATCGATTATTTAAAAAAAAAAGATTTATTTCAATGTCAGTTGTCTTGTCACTTCGAGTCACTTGTCATTCACTGTTTCTTGGCAACGTGAATATTGTTTTTTTCGTTTTGCTGTGATAATTTTTCAAGTATTGTTTTGGTTTTGAAAATGGACACTGATACCCCCTCGAACTCGCCGACCTGAATCGTACGGATACGAACGAGGCAGTTTCGCTTCAACTCCTGCCTGTGGTGGAAACTGTGATACAGCTCCGATGTGCGAATTGTGGTACTGATATCACGCAAAGGAGAAGGCATACCCTCGATCTTGTGGAAGTGGAATCTGTTATAAGGCAGTAGGTCGCTCCACAAGTGGTACGTTTGCATCCATCGTCATAATTTCTTTGAATAATCCAAATAACTGTGCAAACACTAAACCAAACACAAATGGTTTTTGATTAATTTGTTTCTTTTCGAGCGTCGTGTTCAAGCGAAGCCGAAAGTGAACAAAGTCCTTTGGCTGGTTTTTGAAAACTAACCCTGTATAAGCACTCGCCCTAAAAAAATAAGATATGAATATCGAACATTCCAATAATCACTATTCAGTCTCACTTAATTGTGAAAATTCATGGTCACCCTACTCTCATACGGTTTCATACTACTGTTTTTTTTTGTAAATATCTTCTAAAATATGAATGCTGCAGTTATATTCGCCATATTTATCCAAACTAGGTTACGTTACCCGTCGATTAGTCCTTTAAATAAGCTTAAACCTACTTTTAATAACGAGATAAACGCCATTGTAAATTTTAGGCATATTGCCGTCCGAGTGGCCAACTAAAATCGACTCTAACAAATTATTGAATCTACTTTCTAGTATTTTTTTCTGTTTATTCGCTGTAACAAATTAGTAACTAATTGTCTATACACATTAGCCTCTATTAATTTGATATTTATGGTGATATACCTACCTACTCGTAACCTGAAAACTAAATATTGCATAACTTTTTGTTTATTTACGTTTTGAAGTTTTTTATTTTTGTAACAAATTAAGACCTTTCTTTTGATGCATCATTCGTCTTATCCGCATAGTTTCTGTGTAATCACGAGCGATGACTACGGCAAGTGGCGGTTTTAGCGGCCAACTATTCTTTGTCATAGCGTCTTAGTTTTTTTTGTAACATATTCACGAAAAGAGGTGTGTAAAGTAACAAATTAGCACTAATTCCTGGCAAAGTTTCATCAAATATTATAAGGTGGCCGCGCGGTTGAAACGGACATAACCGACATAGGCACAAACGGACATAGGCCAAATCAGTAAAGTTTCTGCCATACTTATGAGTGGAATCAATAGAAAAGAACCTTATTATGGAGAGACGACGTAATTTGAGCCGAGAAATGATTACAGCCGTGGGAATGTTGGAAGCTGGTTCAGATGTTGCTTTGATCAGATGTTGTCATTCCTTTGCGGACCCAATGTAGTGCTCCATTTCTGTTTATGCATGATAATGCACATCTACAGACTGCCAGAGTCGGTGCAAACACACATCAACGTTCTACCATGACCTGCTCAATCACCAGACTTGAATCCTATTGAGTATGCATGGGATACCTATGCTTTAAAGAAGAGCTCTCCCAAATATGGACGCCGCACACACACCAGAAACTCTTTTTCGCCTGTTACAAGGGTTGTAGGCGGCCATTCCTCAAAGTGATTTGGATCCGCCACCATCCACCTTCACATTAACCACCATTCACCTACACATTCACCACACACACTTTGACAGTATTTGTTGTGTTATTTTAATTTTGCTTTAATTCTTTAGTTTATTTTAATTGTTTTAATTTTGGATTGTTGTTTTGGTTACTATTTGTTGTATTCTGGACGCTCTTAACGCGGACATCTTTTTTATTTTTTACATCGTTCTCACATTATATTCATAAATTCAAAAGAAATGATGTAACAAATGTTTTTGTAAAATGAAATTTAAAAAGAGTGTCCATGGAGTTTCTTGCCCGTTCTTCTCCATAGGTACCTACGCTTTGGAATGGGCAACTAGCTTCATATTTTATGACTGACCGACTTCTTGACAATTCAAAAGTGCCTGTTAAAGGTTTAATTGAAATAAATGCTTTGAGTTTGAGTTAGTAGAAATACATGTTACCTGCCTGTTTATTTGTATGATGCCACTAAGTGTGGCCTGGTGACCTGTATACAGGTTTTTTCTAAATCCTACTTCGGGCACCAGCTCTCACAATGTGAATTTATATAGTTCAAAACTGTTAATTGCTACAAAACCATTGTGAGTGAAAATAAATCACCATCTGCCTAGCCTTTTCCCAACTATGTTGGGGTCGGCTTCCAGTCTAACTGTGTGAGAGAAAATAAATAAACTTATTATTTATTTATGATTGTCTAAGTTTATGCGAGGCAGAATTAAAAAAAAAAAATCAAACTGGCGCGACAGTTAGTAGGTATGTCACGGACATTCAAAGCCCTTTCATGCTTCTAGAGTTAGACGCAGCGGTTTAGACTGCCTTGTCTGTCAGTGAATGAATGAGTTTAAGAATGTTATTAAGTAGCAGTGTCGGGCACAGGTCGGGCGTGTACATGAGCGAGCTGCTGTGGCAGTTCGGGGCCCTGGACGCGCGCGTGCGGCCGCTCACGGTGGCGGTGCGGCGCTGGGCCAGCGCGGCCGGCCTCACCAACCCGCACCCCGGCCGGTGGATCACCAACTTCCCGCTCACCTTAATGGTGCTGTTCTTTCTGCAGCAGAAGACCGCCGATGGATATGTGCTGCCGACCTTTAAGAGTCTCGTTAGGAGAGCCGGTAAGTGGGGCTAGTTAAATACATACATATTTTCACGCCTTCTCCACATACTGGTAGGAAGAAACTATAGAACGCCACCTGCTACGATACTCACGTACTCCTTTCGCTTCGTTTGTTCGTACACCTGGTGCTACAAATACACCGGTTGCGGGTACTACGCATCTGACCATGAAGTAAAGTAAAGTACAGTTACCGGCACGAAACTTGGCAAGAGATTTTCGTAGTGGGGGAAGGTCGCGCATATAAAAATGTATGAAATTGTGCGTGCGCAAACTTCCCCCACTACAGAAACTCTTGCCAACTTACGTGCCGGTAGCTGTAGAAGGGAATACCTTTTTTTACTCGCTTTTCATTAATATTCTCAACATACCAAATCAAAATTTTTTTTGTTTCGTGTAATTAGGACACGGAATTGTGAATTTGGTTTCCTTTTATTGCGTTTATGGTTAAACAGTATAATATAATAACTACGAGTTGTTTAAGTCGTAAACAGAGAGATACAGTAGGCCAAGGTTCTAGAAAGAAACTGCCACCCAGGCAGGGGAGCAGAGAATGGTTCAAAGCCATACTTTTTACAAAACTTCATGTGCATAAGTTTATACACTAACACACATTGTACTTTATAATATATATATTTGTTAGTCTGTAAGGTATTTATCTATGGGCCAAAGTAGCCTGCAAATAAAGGTTTTATTAGTATTATAAGTATCCAATGTAGGTTTATGTGAAATAAAATAAGTACTGTTATAGTTATTATCTCAACTCGTATGTTTGCGGAGTTTCGCTAGCTAATTCAATTTGACCTTGTATATTAATGTTTTCAATATTTCCCACATAGGCAAAGAGGACATCAGAACTGCAGAAGAGAATATCAACTGTACATTTCTTCGCGACATGAACAAACTTCCTTCGGAGTGCTACGGGCAGAACAACGCGAGCCTCCAGATCCTACTGCTGCAGTTCTTCGAGTTCTATGCGCAGTTCGACTTCGAAGACAAAGCAATCTCTATTAACGAAGGCGTGCCCATAAGAAAACCGAACGCGCTACCATTATACATTGTCAATCCTTTAGAACAAGCTTTAAATGTTAGTAGAAATGTTAGCTATGAGGAATGCGAGAGACTAAAATCAGAAGTCAGGAACGCTGCGTGGCAACTAGACACAGGTTTGGACAGACAGAAAGGAGACGACTGGGGACTGTTGGCTCTCATAGAACAGAAGACCACGCGAGGATTGAAGAAGTTACTCCGAGCAGGGAACTCTCATAGACTAGTTTCAGTTAAAGATTTATTTAATGATTCTGACGACAACGTACCACAAGACAGTCTGAAGAGTAAACTAGAAAGACAGACACCAAAGAGTGACAAGGAAGTGGAATCAAGTTTGCAAGAGATGAAAGACGACCTAATAAAGGAGAAGAGACCGCAACAACGAATGAAGTTCAAGAACAGTTCGATAGCCAGCGAAGTGTTCCGAAAACAGAGAGATAAAATTGTTTGAGATATACTTTGTATATAGTTTTGTTGTATTATATGCATCAAGGAGACTGTCCTAAAATCTGTTTTGTTTTACTTGCATACAAACTTGCATGCGACCGGAAGGAATAGTAGAACTACAGATCCTTTAGTCTGAAACAAAATCTCCAAATAGGTTTAGGTACTGAGCGTCGCGTCGGGTGGAAGTAAAGTACTAACGCTTATTAGTAATGGCGCAATTACACTCAAGTCGTTCTCCCGAATTCTATTGCTGTCTATGGAATTCGGGCAAACGAGGTGTAAATGAACGGAGTCGAATACGCCCGTCTTCGGAACAATCTATTCCAGCTTCATCATTTCGGTGACCCGAATGGCCGATAGCATGGCGTCCGTAGGTAGGGTACTGACACTTGAGCTTTGCAAAATATCTGTATGCGTTTTATTTCTTGTCGCGAGCTCGGAACTCACTGGTGGTCATGGCCAAAAAGCACGCTGTCTCACCTGGCTTCGTGTCCGACAGAGCTAGTATCAGTGATGAGCAGTTAGACGCTAGTCTACACGAACAACGTCTAGTTCTCACGCACAGAAACACCATTCCGAATTTCCGAACGAACCGAATAGGCGCGTAAAAAAAACGAAGAATGCTTCGAAAATCGAATTTTATGAAAAAACCACTGCATAAATCACACTAATATTATAAAGGCGAAAGTTTGTGAGTGTGTGTGTGTTTATATGCTTGTTACTTCTTCACGCTCAAACGGCTAGACCAAATTTGATAAAATTTTGTATGGAGGTAGCTGACACCGTGGATTAACATATAGGCTACTTTTTATCCCGATATTCCCACGGAATCGACACTTACGCGGGTGAAACCGCGGGGCGCAGCTAGTCAATTATAAATAAAGTTTATTTAACTCTTCGATAAGCTTTGCCGGTGCGGACTTGGTTTTGAGGATTTTACAGTTCTTTTATTACTTATTCACATCAAAAGTTACGTTAAAAATAGCAAGAAAAACGAATCTTTGTTGGCTCATAACTTTTTATTTATGTGCGTGTGGTGTGAGGGCCACTTTGTCAAAACTCTTTGAAAATGTGCTTAGGATTTAGTGAACATTCCCAAAGAATTGTGAAAGTTGGTATCAGATTTTGTGAAAGTCTAATAACCGAGTTATAGACTGTAAAGTTGGGCCCTCAGTTCTCATATAGAGGATTGAGGGCCCACCTGAAACTGATAAACTATGGACACTACAGAAAAAGTCTTTATGCCAAAATCTATGCAAAAGCCAAACAAAATTTGTGAAAACAAGATATTATCGCAAAACACTGTCCTACTTTGTATATCTTCGTACAAAATGGGCCCTCAATTCTCATACACGTAAAAGTTTATTACACAATTATAATGAAATCATTAACTTACAGCTACTGTTTGAAATCCTATATGCTACTAAATAAATTGTGAAAATGTATAAAAGCAAGAACAGGTCACCACTTTTTGTTGTTTGAAAGTTATCCCTCAGTCCTCCATTTCTTTTGTTTTCGATTTATTACGCTTATCGTATAAAAGATAAGACAAATACAAAATTGTCTCTTTTTGTGTCAAAATTGTGCAACAAATTCGATACCAGAAAGAAATTAAAAGACCCTTTATTATATAAGAAAATCGAGTTTTATTTTTATTATCTGAATTTGCAATAGGGTGACCACAATTTCTTTTAGATTGCAGTAAAGATTAGTAAATGTAGAGTATAAGTTTTAATAAACTTTCTTCGATTTTTCGCTTATTATCGTAACTCAAGTAATAATTAACTCAATTAATCTTGTACTCAAGTTTCGTGATAAAAAAAAATTATTTCGGAATTCGAATGATCACAAAAAAAAAATACTGTTACCCAAATCATTTTTGCTTGAAATATCGTTCGTTCTGATGACAATAATCAAATAATTTATTTATTATTTTTATAAAGGCTTTTGCCCAGCCATGGGACAATGTATGCTAAATATAATCCTAACTAATATTATAAATAAAACTAATAACTAGCTAATATTATATTAAAAATATTATTACATGTATTATATAATTATTGTTTACATAATTATATGCACAATCGTTGTAATATTTAGTGTAGTTACTAAACAGTAGTTTATGATAGTGCAGCGGAAGTTGTAGGTAATAAAGCATTAAGGCGAGTTTTATGAAACAGTTGTAGTGAAGAATAAAAATAATAATAATTTTTTAATACGCAAACACATCTTCGGTCAAGACACTCGATCATCTTCGGTCAAGATATCAAACATTCAAGGTAAGTTTGTTTTGATACCTAGGTACTCATAATTTTATAAGTTCGTAATATTTTACTAAATAGTACTTAGATAGTCACTCTAAGAATTGTTTAGGTAATTCAATTTCACCTATTTATAAATTGTAAAATTTTTAAAATAAAATATAATTGTTTCATACTCCAGAAAACATCTTTGTTATTGTGCAAGTACCTACCTAGGAATAAAAAAAACATCCAGGAACGCACTGCTTTATTAGGTACTAGCTTCTTCCCGCGACTTCGTCCGCGTGAAATTCGAAAGTCATATGGCTCCATCTATTATCATAATAACGTTATTATTGTTTTCCTCGGGAACAGCACTTTTTTCGGGATGAAAGGTACAGTGGCTTAGGCGTGAAAAGCTAACAAACAAACTTACTTTCGCATTTATAATATTAGTTAGGATTATATTTAGCCTACGTTGTCCCATTGCTAGGCAAAAGCCTTTATAAAAATAATAAATAAATTATTTGATTATTATCATTAGTTTTTTCGGAACGAACAATTTTTCAAGCGCAAATGATTTGGGGAACAGTATTTTTCTATGCGATCGTTCAATTTCCGAAATTATTATTTTTTTATCACGAAACTTGTGTACAAATGCTATGACGATAATAAGCGAAAAATCGAAGAAAGTTTATTAAAACCTATGACTCTACATTTACTAATCTTTACTGCAATCTAAAAGAAATTGTGGTCACCCTATTTCCTAATACAGAGAATAAAAATAAAACTCGATTTACTTATACAATAAAGGGTCTTTTAATTTCTTTCTGGTATCGCATTTGTTGCACATTTTTTTTCACAAAAAGAGACAATTTTGTATTTGTCTTATCTTTCATACGATAAGCGTAATAAATCGAAAACAAAATAAAATGGAGGACTGAGGGCCCGAATTTTATCAAGTTCATAACTTTTAAACAACAAAAGGTGGTGACCTGTTCTTGCTTTCATAAATTTTCACAATTTATTTAGTAGCATATAGGATTTCAAACAGTAGCTGTAAGTTAATGATTTCATTATAATTGCGTAATAAATTTTTACGTGTATGAGATTGAGGGCCCATTTTGTACGAAGATATACAAAGTAGGACAGTGTTTTGCGATAATATCTTGTTTTCACAAATTTTGTTTGGCATTAGCTTAGATTTTGGCATTAAGACTTTTTCTGTAGTGTCTATAGTTTATCAGTTTTAGGTGGGCCCTCAATCCTCTATGTGAGAACTGAGGGCCCAACTTTACAGTCTATAACTCGGTTATTAGACTTTCACAAAATCTGATATCAACTTTCACAATTCTTTGGGAATGTTCACTAAATTCTAAGCACATTTTCAAAGAGTTTTGACAAAGTGGCCCTCACACCACACGCACATTTTTATTTTACCATTCTGTTTCCGTACAGACAACATTAATAATAAGACAAAACGAACGTGCTCAGATTACTTTTTAATAGACTGAAAAATGTGCTGGTTACCGTGCGTGAATGGCATGGTGTCGCGCGTAGATATAAAGTGTTTTTCAAATAAACTTGCGATAAATGTCATTCAACCACCCTGTACCAAAAAGTCCAAATAACTTTCGATAGATATCGTTCGTCATACAAAACTGTCGCTAACATTGCATCGGTTGAGTTTCATAATACCAAACACGGAGTAAGTCAATGTTTTGATCGTGTTACCGACACTGCCCATACATTTTTTTCGTATGGTTTGGAAATATTGGGATACATTAGTAGACGGAGGTGAACAAACTTTATCGCAAGTTTATTTGAAATGAACTTTAGTCCTCATTCATACGTTCGGGTGTGGCCGACCGCGCGCGTCACTAGTAGGCACTGACAGCTAATTCATGTTATTTAGTAACCTAGGACGTCCCTAATAGTATTACATCTGTAGTTTGACTTGACATTTACAGTTCTGTCAGTTGTGTTCAGTCTGTGGTAGACTACAATATAGGGTAAAACGTTACAGTACTTGCCCAAACGCGGCCACGCGGGCACAGCAGTACTCGACTTCATTTAAAACTACCCGTAATTAACCTTTCTTACAAAAAATAATCAGCTGTTCCACACATTTATGTTCGCATAACTCGTCAAAATGTAGGGAACAGCTGATTTTTTTTCGCGATTACAGGTTTGGTCCCATAGTAAAAGTTGTTCGTAATGATGAATACAATGAGAGATTTCGTGTATGAATAGATATAGACCTTAACCTTTTGAACGACAAACGAAATCTTACCCTGAACGCCAACGTCACAAATATATGACAAAATACACGTCGCAATATTTATGAAATAAACAATTTAATCATTACTTTTGTGTGTTTTTATTTATATAATTTAAAAGTTTAAAAAAGTGGCCTGGCGTCAGGGGTACGGCGATACGTTTATACTCTGGCGTTCAAAAGGTTATATAAAGCGCTGTCTTCTATGCGGAATATGGTACGCGCGTGAGTGCGATAATAACGCGTAGATATGCCCCGGCAGCCTATTGCATCTTATTTTGGAGCGTTGATCTACGTTTACCGCATACAAAAGGTTAATGCATCGGGTGCCCGAATTCGAGTACCTAGTCTTGCGAGCACCCGAATACGGGCTAACGACTAGCTCCCTTACTAATAAACGTATTATATCCATTATTATATCAGACGAATAGTTACGCACCGATTTCTCTCTTTCAGTCGTCAGCAATTTGACTTTCGAAAGAAAAAGACAAAGCGTTGTGTAAACTATACAGACTCTATGCAATTAACGTTTATTATGAGTAAGGTGGTAAATGTAATACGATTTAATAAATAGGCCGAAAATGGCACTTAATCCGACAATGGGCGACAGCCTTCTGTCGCCCATTGTCGGATTAAGTGCCATTTTTTTGAAGTCTAAGTTCCCTTGATCTTAAGTGACGCAACCTGGCTATTGGCAAACAAATTAAACCATAAAAACAAGTAGAGAAGGATACGCGCGCAAATAAAACAATAATGCCAAAATTGTGTACTGTTATATTACAATCATTTGTATATCTTAAGTGTTACTAAAAAAAACCCAAATTATCGACGCCTGTTTCCTTGTCCTCTAGCGATACTATTGTATTTAATTTTCAATTAATATATTTTATATAAAAATAAATATAATTGTAAAAGCAACAACAGGCCATCGCATCATTCTCGATATTAATATAAAACATACCAAAAAAAAATTGTATATAATAAATAAATATACAATAGATACCTACCTAATGCGACTTAACTGCAAGTCATAATAAGGGGATTTCTTATTCTTAGTCTTTGTATAGCACGCGCGAGGTGGGGCACTTATCTACAGAATTTAACTTATTTACAAATAATTCTATTTTAGGATTCAACGCGTCATTTCGGGGGAATTTCTGTCCAGCGGCCATTTTCAAGAAAACTTCTACATTGGTTTTGCACAGTTTGTCAAAGATTTCTTTATAAGTTCGAAACTTGATCATCTGCGACAGTGTGACGGCATTGAATCTGTAATCATTTTTGAGAATGTCAGCGCAGTCGATGGTCCAAACAGTCTCCTCTAGGAATATGTTGTATCGCTCGTTCTGATCAAATACTCGGCACTGCAAATAAACAGATTCAGTGGTTTAAAAGTGAGCTAGATAAGCATCTAAGCTCCATATTCATAGCATTAAAAAACCTTTAAGTACCTCATTTCAGTAACACAAAATCATGTTACCGAGACAATGTTGCCCAACTGTCGTATACCATGTTTTTGACCACGACCAGTGACTATAGAGCAGAAAAAAAGAGTAGGTATCGTTAAATCCTTACCTCATCACTGACGTCATCAGCCATTACTACGACCGACTGGAAGTCTAGCAGAGCGATAAGTGCAAACAATAGTTTATAGTCCATGGATACCACAAACCCAGTATTCGAGGTCGCCAGATTCCCATTTCCCAGATGGTGCATGAGTGTCAAAGCCATTTCAGAACTCTTGCTAGGAATGACCCCCCGCGCGTCTAGCACGTTAGATACTCTCTGCCGAATGGCGTCCTCGTCGTCTTCCAGTAATGTTATCATTGTTGCCCAAATCGTTGCTAGTAGTTCAACTGGAATATATATAAATAATAATTATATTATAATAATAATAAGTAATATATATATAATATTTAATATTAAAATATATCTTTTTAAACGACTTCCAAAAAAAGAAAGAGGTTATGCATTCGAGTGAGTTTTTTTTGTTTGGTACATCGATTTCTCTGTGTTCTCTTGGAAGTATGCAGCGGTTCCATAACAATTTTATTAACTTTGCTTGAGGCGTTACCTTTACCCCCCCCTACCTTTTGGAATGGGGGACTAGAATCAATTCTATTTTGTTGTAATTTTTGACGTTCAAAGTGCCTTTTATGTGCCTTTTTGAAGTATATGCTTTGAGTTTGACTTGCGTTTTTGAGCTTCAATAATAAGTTCTCAATATAGTTCGTCTATTGTTACCTTTACATTTATGAAGTATAGCAGAACAATAATTTTTGTTGGGTACTACAAAAAACAATTAGTGTTTTTTTGTATGTACCTATGTAAAAATAATCGTCAAAATAAAGAATGCTGAGAAAGAAGTAATTATACAGGGTTATTGGTAAAACATTAACAACCTCTTAAGAGGTCATTGTACTCATCATTAGGAACAACTTTTACTATGGGACCAAACCTGAAATTGCGAAAAAAAATCAGCCGTTCCCTACAATTTGACGAGTTATACGAACATAAATGTAGGGAACAGCTGATTTTTTTTTTCGCGATTTCTGGTTGGTGCCATCTAACGGGCACAAATCCGAACATAACGCTACTGAGAAATTCCTGGGAATCGAAATCCAGGGGGCCTAAAAAGGCCACTTTGGAGAATCATAAAAGCATAACATTATGAATCGTAATATGGGGAAGATAGTCCGTGTTTTTCTTTTTTTCGCTGCACTACGTAGGTATAATGAAAGAGGTTGGGATTGGATTTGGATCGGATTGATTGGTATTTTAGCACAAACAAAATAACTGAAAAATGCTTCACAAATGGGATTTGATGCGATTAACTTAACGGTTAACTGTCCATTATGTTATCCTTTTATGATTCTGCCAAAGTGGCCTTTTTAGGCCCCCAGGTCCCGACGCGCATGTGCTACTAGCCCAATGAGATATGGCACCGTATAAATCAATAAAAATGAAGGGTAGACTTCTAAAGGTATACGTAACAATCACTTACATCTTTCTGCTTCGCTTAGTTTGAGAATTCCACACCTGTTATACCCCAACAGCTGATGGAAATTTTTCTCTATGAAGCCAACGACTACCTTTCTCGTGTTCTCACTGTTTTCCGACGAGCTGCACTCGAATACCACTCTTATGA
This sequence comes from Mesoligia furuncula, assembly GCA_916614155.1. Taxonomy (NCBI): domain Eukaryota; kingdom Metazoa; phylum Arthropoda; class Insecta; order Lepidoptera; family Noctuidae; genus Mesoligia; species Mesoligia furuncula. The sequence continues at coordinate 1,553,608 of OU744806.1, forward strand.
CATCCAGCAATACCCGTAAACAAAGACTAGAATCGTGAACTTGGTCTGTTACAAAGTTTAGGAGACTTTGTAAGTAAATATGAGTTACTTTTTCATGTTCACTTTGAATGAAATCAATCAATTTTACTATTATCATATCGTCGGTCACCGTTACTCCCATCTTAGTTTCTATGATGTTCCGTTGTGTGTTGCCTTCTAACATCAGAATCTTCAAACTTTTCTCCTGGCATTCCAAATAGTTTCCCCTTAGGACATTACATAACAACGGGATATAGTTCTCATTCTTTATTTCATTTAGAGTTGAAGTATCAGCTATTGATTTTAAATGTTCCTGAAACTTGCAACTCCCGGATTCAAAATCATTATGGAGTATTAGAAGATAGTTTAATACGGATAGAACGACTTCGTATGAAGAATGTTGCAGTCCTTTGTAGACGAGATCACTTGTACCAGTGTGCTTGTACTGGGTCGCCAGTATTAGGTAAAGGTACATGGCATTAGACAGGCAAATGTCTCTCCCGGGGCTTGCTGTCGTCGCTTTGGTCTCAAATATCAGCGTATGTAGGCTGGAGCAGATTTCGGTTACAGTATCTTGTGGGACAGTGGGGGATCTGAAATGTTAGTCATTACAATATATGAACAGTCATCATGCTAGCAAGCATGGGTGTTGATTGTGAAACACGAGACGTTACATAGTTTATTATAATTGCATCATCATTAACTCATCGAATGCCGTAATTAGAGATACAATAGAATGACAATTGCTTATGTCGAACTGTGTAACTTAAGACATTCAAAGGGTTAATGACGATGATGCAATGATGGTGAAGTCATCATCCACAGCCCGACTACATCCACTGCTGGGCATATGCCTCTCTTTTCAAGAGCCAATCCCCAAGCTCCGCTCAAGAGGAACTTGGGTGAGGTCACCCAAGTTCTTCCCAATAAATAATAATAAGGATAAAGGCTAGGTCATAATTAAGCCCTCTTCCTCTCTCCTACTTTTGCTGTGCCCGACAGGGTCCACAATGATCATATTCTGTAAAACCTACCACCTAAGTTCACATGTGGAAACAATAAATATATTGAGTATATTGTTTCAATTCATAATACATAGAAATGAGACAGAAAGGTTTGTTAACTTTCTGTAAAATTTCTTACACAATCATAATAATCGTACAATTAGTAAATGGTACAAGGGTCGCGTTACGTAACAAACGGGTCATGTTTGTACGAGACCCATCATGGAGCTGTTATCTACGCATACTGAAACGTCTTTTACTTTTGGTGCGAAAATCCGCCGTATTTGCGGTAGTGCGCAATGTAACGCGCGCAAAACGTTGTACTTATGGGTGCGTGCGACGGGACAGGGGTCGTGGGAGTATTTACAGTTAAGTAATAACATTTAAAATTTGTTTTCGTAAAGAAACATCAAACAAAGTTGGAACTTCCGTAACCAGGTGTTCAGGTTTCACTACAAAAAAAAAATGCTTATAATAACGGGAAGAACAAGTAACTCTCGGCTTCGTTAAGAGTTCTGTATTAATGTTGAAATAGACAAGGGATCCTCACCTCATAAGCAGCAAATTTATAACCTTCACAAACTCGTCAGCGATGAGATAGCAGGGCAGTCGGGAGTGCGGGGCCTGGCCAGCGTGGCCAGCGTGGCCAGCATGGCCCAGCAGCCACATGGCGCGCGTGGCCCACGCTGGCCACTGCGCCGCCAGCGTGGCCCCCCCCTCCTGGCCGCGCGCCTGCAGTAAGCGAACCAGCTGCAGTAGGATACCGTGGCAGTAGTTTCTCTTGATGGACGGGTCGTGCAGCAGTTCGAACATTGACTGTATGTGTGAGATGTATCTGTCAAATTAAAATAATAATATAATAAACACCAGCCTATTATTATTCCACTGTAGGGCAGATGCTTCTCGTCTTCTCTTACAGAGATGGCCCTCTTACATAAACATGGCTCACCACGCTTGCTCAAGACGTTTGGCGATTCAAACTTATTCAAGACCAGAAGGCTATTCCTAATTTTAAGAACGTTCACAGTCTGATCTCAGTCACAATCTGTCAGAAATTCCTCTATTTTCCCTACATTTTGACATTTGTTTGTTGCCGAGATGAGAATGCGAATAGATTTTGAACATTTTAAATTACGAGAATTGACCTTCTGGTTTCCTCACGTTTTCCTTCACCGATGTGTCATGTCCAGGATAAACTCAATAAGTACCTATGAATTTAATTATTTATTAAGGTACACCAACAACATCAGATCTATATAATTATGTATAATATATATTAAGTACTATAGATCACAATAGTCTTGGTCTTACACAGTCGCCAATTATAGGTGTACTAGCAATCTCAGAAATTGAATTGTAAAATTCATACTTCCCCAGATTTGAACCCACAACCTCGTGAATGTCAAATTTAATTATTTCGTTCTTCCTTCTTGGACCCACAATATTATTTATTTTTATCATTATATGTGTAGGTATAATTAATATTTTAATAATATCACATAATCATATTCTTCTCTTCTTGCTCTCTCACACTCAATCTGCCTATCTTTTCCCAACTACAGTTGGGGTCGGCTTCCAGTCTAACCAGATGCAGCTCAGCTACTAGTAATTTACATGGAGCTACTGCCCTGTTGTTCTCACAGATCTGCTGAAAGAAATTTCTCAAGAAATAAGCGGTACGTTCTACGTTTGTACTCACTAATTAAAAATGTAGTTTTTCTATGTATTTCACAGTGTGTCCATAAATACATATAGTACTCACAGGTCGGGGCACACGAGCGGCACGAGGGCGAGGGCCGCCAGCTGGCGCGTGCGCAGCACATATAGTACTCACAGGTCGGGGCACACGAGCGGCACGAGGGCGAGGGCCGCCAGCTGGCGCGTGCGCAGCACATATAGTACTCACAGGTCGGGGCACACGAGCGGCACGAGGGCGAGGGCCGCCAGCTGGCGCGTGCGCAGCACATATAGTACTCACAGGTCGGGGCACACGAGCGGCACGAGGGCGAGGGCCGCCAGCTGGCGCGTGCGCAGCACATATAGTACTCACAGGTCGGGGCACACGAGCGGCACGAGGGCGAGGGCCGCCAGCTGGCGCGTGCGCAGCACATATAGTACTCACAGGTCGGGGCACACGAGCGGCACGAGGGCGAGGGCCGCCAGCTGGCGCGTGCGCAGCACATATAGTACTCACAGGTCGGGGCACACGAGCGGCACGAGGGCGAGGGCCGCCAGCTGGCGCGTGCGCAGCACATATAGTACTCACAGGTCGGGGCACACGAGCGGCACGAGGGCGAGGGCCGCCAGCTGGCGCGTGCGCAGCACATATAGTACTCACAGGTCGGGGCACACGAGCGGCACGAGGGCGAGGGCCGCCAGCTGGCGCGTGCGCAGCACATATAGTACTCACAGGTCGGGGCACACGAGCGGCACGAGGGCGAGGGCCGCCAGCTGGCGCGTGCGCAGCACATATAGTACTCACAGGTCGGGGCACACGAGCGGCACGAGGGCGAGGGCCGCCAGCTGGCGCGTGCGCAGCACATATAGTACTCACAGGTCGGGGCACACGAGCGGCACGAGGGCGAGGGCCGCCAGCTGGCGCGTGCGCAGCACATATAGTACTCACAGGTCGGGGCACACGAGCGGCACGAGGGCGAGGGCCGCCAGCTGGCGCGTGCGCAGCACATATAGTACTCACAGGTCGGGGCACACGAGCGGCACGAGGGCGAGGGCCGCCAGCTGGCGCGTGCGCAGCACATATAGTACTCACAGGTCGGGGCACACGAGCGGCACGAGGGCGAGGGCCGCCAGCTGGCGCGTGCGCAGCACATATAGTACTCACAGGTCGGGGCACACGAGCGGCACGAGGGCGAGGGCCGCCAGCTGGCGCGTGCGCAGCACATATAGTACTCACAGGTCGGGGCACACGAGCGGCACGAGGGCGAGGGCCGCCAGCTGGCGCGTGCGCAGCACATATAGTACTCACAGGTCGGGGCACACGAGCGGCACGAGGGCGAGGGCCGCCAGCTGGCGCGTGCGCAGCACATATAGTACTCACAGGTCGGGGCACACGAGCGGCACGAGGGCGAGGGCCGCCAGCTGGCGCGTGCGCAGCACATATAGTACTCACAGGTCGGGGCACACGAGCGGCACGAGGGCGAGGGCCGCCAGCTGGCGCGTGCGCAGCACATATAGTACTCACAGGTCGGGGCACACGAGCGGCACGAGGGCGAGGGCCGCCAGCTGGCGCGTGCGCAGCACATATAGTACTCACAGGTCGGGGCACACGAGCGGCACGAGGGCGAGGGCCGCCAGCTGGCGCGTGCGCAGCACATATAGTACTCACAGGTCGGGGCACACGAGCGGCACGAGGGCGAGGGCCGCCAGCTGGCGCGTGCGCAGCACATATAGTACTCACAGGTCGGGGCACACGAGCGGCACGAGGGCGAGGGCCGCCAGCTGGCGCGTGCGCAGCACATATAGTACTCACAGGTCGGGGCACACGAGCGGCACGAGGGCGAGGGCCGCCAGCTGGCGCGTGCGCAGCACATATAGTACTCACAGGTCGGGGCACACGAGCGGCACGAGGGCGAGGGCCGCCAGCTGGCGCGTGCGCAGCACATATAGTACTCACAGGTCGGGGCACACGAGCGGCACGAGGGCGAGGGCCGCCAGCTGGCGCGTGCGCAGCACATATAGTACTCACAGGTCGGGGCACACGAGCGGCACGAGGGCGAGGGCCGCCAGCTGGCGCGTGCGCAGCACATATAGTACTCACAGGTCGGGGCACACGAGCGGCACGAGGGCGAGGGCCGCCAGCTGGCGCGTGCGCAGCACATATAGTACTCACAGGTCGGGGCACACGAGCGGCACGAGGGCGAGGGCCGCCAGCTGGCGCGTGCGCAGGTCGCTGCTCCTCGCGCACGCCTGCACGTGCGGGATGAATGCTACCAACTGCGGGACACAATGTTATTTATCACTTTTGTTTCGGCTTTGTAAAGAGTCCTCTCTTTCACTCAGACCTGTGTGACAGTGTCTTTCTTTAACTGGAACGGGGCCCAATTATAATAATTAAAATTGTTTTTACCCGACTGCGTCAGAAGGAGGGTTATGTTTTTCGAGTGTATGTATGTATGTATATTTCTTTGGCACGCTCTGTAGCCTAAACGGCTTGATCGATTTCAGCTTGAGAGGTGCCGTTAAATTCGTTTTAATTGTGAGAGTGACACTGGGTATATCAAAATTGAAAAAAAATTAAAATGGCCGATTTTTGGCGCAATATGACTTCAAAAAAAATTTTTTTTTCCTCGAAACCTATCGAATGGGGTATCAAAATAAAGGGTTTTAAAAGGTAATTACAAAAATATATATATCTTATATGGTTAATAAAAATAATTCGAAGTAACAAATCGTAAAAAACACGTACCAAGAACTAAATCGTTTGCGAAATCTTTCACATTTGTAAACTAAAAAGCTGGAAATAAAAAAAAAATAATTTAAAAAATAAAAAAACCCGACTGCGAAACATTTTTATTATATTTTCAAATTCAAATGGGTCCCGCCTGCTTCCAACTTTTATTTAATTTAAAATGGGCTTGTTTGTAGCTTTTCAGTTTCGCAGGCGGGTTTTTTTATTTTTTAGATTACTTTTTTTTTTAATTAATCTTTTTCTTCAACAACCTCAAACACTAAACCAGACCCTAGAAAAATACACAGGATTCAATAAACCATTATAATATCTGGCCTTCGCAAATTGTACAAGTTTCCTTCTGTACGAGCAAACCCGTACAATTAATATTGTATCAATTTTGTGCTGACAAGGACGCGCGGCGAATGAATAAAATTTACACGTTTAAGTTAGCAAAGTAGTAGTTGCTTAGCATCGATAGACTCATTCGCCGCGGAGAGCATTTATCAGTTTTTGGACATTTGTGCTTTCTTATTACCTTACTATCAATATACAAGTCGATCATTTATCAGTTTATCATTAAAATGTACCTTACCCGTACACTTTCGATAGTATTAAATATTCGCAAATATTCACATCCCTAGAACACCGAGAACTTGAGAAACAATACATTAACCTCTTAAAAACCAGTTACAACAATAGCTCCGCAAACATAAAACTAATCACTGCTGGACCTTCATTCCAAATTCAAAAAGGCGTTAAAATTTGCTTATTTAATTTATTTTTATTGAGTATCAAACTTGTTTCCCCGACCCTGACGCATAAGCGTTCTTTGTTTCCCCGACCCTGACGCATAAGCGTTCTTTGTTTCCCCGACCCTGACGCATAAGCGTTCTTTGTTTCCCCGACCCTGACGCATAAGCGTTCTTTTTCTTTGTTTCCTCGACCCTGACGCATAAGCGTTCTTTGTTTCCCCGACCCTGACGCATAAGCGTTCTTTGTTTCCCCGAGCCTGACGCATAAGCGTTCTTTGTTTCCCCAACCCTGACGCATAAGCGTTCTTTGTTTCCCCGACCCTGACGCATAAGCGTTTTTGTTTCCCCGACCCTGACGCATAAGCGTTCTTTTTCTTTGTTTCCCCGACCCTGACGCATAAGCGTTCTTTGTTTCCCCGAGCCTGACGCATAAGCGTTCTTTGTTTCCCCGACCCTGACGCATAAGCGTTCTTTGTTTCCCCGACCCTGACGCATAAGCGTTCTTTGTTTCCCCGAGCCTGACGCATACGCGTTCTTTCCTACTTTTTGTTTATGCTCGGCTCCTAAGAGTCCTACCGTGATGACTAATAGCATATAGCCTTCATCAAGAATTGGGCTATCAAATACCAAAAGAACTTTTCAAATCCGAGTGGAAGTTCCGGAGATTACCCCCTACATCACGGGTATCGAGGGATATGTCTTGGAGGCGTGGTACGTGTCGCCTCCACGTGGCCAAACTGACCGGTGTGTAGTGCTGAGATAATTGCTAGTTGTTCTAAATAGTAAATTATATTAAAACCCTATTTTACAAAAATTAATACATTTTATTTAAGTTTCCCGAAAGATCCAAAATTAAAAATAAATGGTTTTTCTCAAACCAAAGTGTAATTTGTTCTTCCTATTTTCAAGAAGATTTTTAAGCCGTCCGCGAAAAGATGCTTTTCTTTCGAGTGGACTGTACCTACTTTCAAATAAAGATAAATATTTGAAACCGTATGTTAACTATTAGTACAGCCATGTGCCAACAATACAAAATACACCCAAAAATCACTTCTCTTTTTTAACCGACTTCAAAAAAGGAGGAGGTTTTTAACCGACTTCAAAAAAGGAGGAGGTTTCTCAATTCGACCGTATATATATATATATTTTTTTTATGTGTGTTCGCGGATAACTTCGTCGTTTATGAACCGATTTTGATTATTATTTTTTTGTTGGAAAGGGGATATGCCAAGGGTGGTCCCTTGACAAGGAAACCAGGATCTGATGATGGCATCCCAGTGAAATCGAGAGGAACTTTCGAAAATCGTAGGAGCGACTAGTGCGTTTGTTAATTTTTTCATTAAGTATTTTAAAGCACTACAATTTGATGAAGGTCTGGAGTCGATCTGATGATGGAGCCGAAAGACAGTCGAGGGGACTCCTCAACGATTTACAACAGTTACCTTGTGTTTGGGCTTGATTAATTTGTATTGATGTGAACTTTACACCTAGATGGGTTGCGACTGTCATTAGGGGTCTGATGATGAAGACGAAGGACAGTTAAGGGAACTCCTCAACAGTTTACAGTAGCTACCTTGTGTATGTTCACCGATTACTCGAAGACGGCTGGACCGATTCCAAAAGTTCTTTTTTTATTTGAAAGGGTATACTCTCGAGGTGGTCCCATTATCATCAAGTTGGAATCTGATGAGAGGATTCCATGGAAATCGAGGGAAACCCTAAAATTTTATAGGCAAAGCTACAGCGATTTGGATATTTTTTAAAGTAACTTGAGCATTTGCTCTCGGAAATCAACACTTGGTAAAGTGGAGCTGATGATGAAGATCACAGATGGCCATCGGAACTACTCACTGACAAATATTTCACGGGTTGCGATTCGATTACTTTAATATGGTTGCTAAGCAATTTATGCTCGTCACAATTACGTATTGCGAGTGATTGTTGAGGATCTCCTGGTTCTTACCGGGAGAACTCCTCAACAATTAACGTCCCAGCATCGGGAAAAGCAATATTTTGTAAAAGGTGATGAACAGTTGGCATTAGGCTTTTGTAACTTAGATTAATTACAAACTGACCCACTAAAAAGTGAAAAATAAAAACATTTTTACAAAAAAAAAAACAACCGACTTCCAAATAAAACACTACAAATTGAAAAATAACTTTAATTTCGGAAGTCGGTGTCAATAAACGAAAACGCGGAACCAAAGACACCGACTTCCGAAATTAAAGTTATTTTTCAATTTGTAGTGTTTTTTTTGGAAGTCGGTTGTTTTTTTTTTAAATGTTTTTGTTTGCAGTACTTTTTCATCGATATTTTTATCAATCAAATATTTATACCAACACGCTAGCAAGTAGTAAGATACCTTGAGGTTGGACACCGTGCCTTCCAAAGACGAAGGGTACAGTCTTGCCAGCAGCAACAACACCGGGTACAGTGACGGCTGCAGCACGTCGCTGTCAGCTTCCAAACTTATGTCTTGCAGTTTCTCCTGTCAAAGTCAAAAAATTTAGGTGAAATATTTAATTTATCCTCTAAAAGAATATTAACCTTCTTATGATATACGCTTTATTAAATTAATGGTCCCCTAAAAACTGATTGGGCTTCTAATGATGCACGCTACACTTTTTAATAAAATATTTGAGTGATATAGAAATAGAAATAGAAATAAAGTTCAGACTGTACCCTGCAAAACTCATTTAATGGACTCCAGTGTATATTGCATGACATCTAAGATTTATAACAAATTGCCATGTTATATTACAGACATTGACAACTCGCACATATTTAAGCGGAAGCTAAAGCAATTTCTAACTGATAAAGTATATTACAGTGTGAAGGAATATCTAAAAGGGAATCCTTATGGCCAATAATTAATAATCAGATATACAATCATAGACAATCATGACATTTGAAACTCTCAACAATTATTTATACTAGGACTTTATTTATTGATTATTTACTCTGACGTTTATTTAATTACATATTGACTAAATACTCCTTGACATTGAAAATACGTATAAAATGATTTTCCAATTTGATAATTTTGTAATATTATTTTGAAATCTGATTGTAATGTATGTGTAAATTTTGCATGCCCATGTGACGGCAGAGCATGGAGAACATTATTAAAACATTATGTAACTTCTATACCCCTACCCATGTTGGCAAAAATAAATGATTTGATTTGAATAAATCAGCCGCTTTTTAACTATCTCGGCTTTTCTCACAGTTGGTGGCTAAGCTAAGCTAAGGTACCCCGAACAAACGGGTTAGGTTAGAACTGTGACCAACGTGGGTCGCAGTTATTTGGCAATTTAGTATTTTTAGAACATCAAAATAGGAATTATTTGAGATTCACAAAAAAGAGACGCGTTCAATAGTGTTCATTGATACTTTTAGAAAAGCAAAAATGCGAATGATTTGAGGTTTGATTAAAATACATGCCATTAATTAGGCACCAAAAATTACATGGAGAAGAGGACACCTAATTCTTTTTCAATATGTAGTTTCCTGTGATTCCAGCACTGAACAGTAGTAATGTAAGCCAAACATGCTACTGTTAGCGCGTAGTTATTATGGCATTCTTGTGTTGTGACCTCAGGTGCCAGTAGTACTGTCTCTTTATCAATCAATCAATCAAAACGTTTATTTCGGATAATAACCCATATTTTGTTAGTAGATACAATATTTTAAAACTATGTTAATACACGTAATATTATTATAAGTATCAAAATTAAATTTTAATTAAAACGAAAAATTAAATTAGAATTAAATTAAAATTATCTTGTCATTAAAATCAAAGTATAGATAAATATTAAAATCAAAATTACAAATCAAAATTAAAATCAAAATTACAATAAAAATTAAGTACAATAATAATAAAAATCAAATCAATTAAATCAAAAATTCAAATTACAATTAAAATAAAATCAAATTATATTAAAGTATTAATTTAAAAATCGTTCGTCAGCACCAGGCCCGCAGCTATGTCTACGGGACCAGTGCATCAGAAAAGGGCAGTCTGGCCTCTCCACAATAATCCTCAGGATTCTATTGGAGCTTCCACGTATCCTACGCATTAGGGATGCCGTTCTTTTGCGCAAGATGGCCTCCAAACTAGCATATGTCTATTAGCATAGACTTTAATGCCACGCCATGTTTTGAGATATTTAAAGATATTTTTGATTGCAGCTTAATCTTTTTCTAGTTTTCGAAAAATCTAATAAAAAAAACAGTCACTCCATGAATGTCGACAGAAGTGAAAACTTGAAAATGCATAGTAATTTTATAAACATGTTTAAAGGTCATTTTTCCCAGAGAAAATGTATAGCGCGTTGATGTCTTTATAATGGCCAAAACTCAAAACAGAGGTGTCGGTTAAGATGGGAAAAAAACCATTGAACTCGCGACACTGCGAGTTCAATGGTTTTTTCCCATCTTAAAAAATGCCCGACGCGCCTAAAGAAGTTTTTACTTAAAAAAAAGTTCCAGACTAATAACTTAACTCTATTGAATCAAAGGGAAGGTGAGGTGATAATAGTTACCAGCATGAAGTCGTACACCTCCGGGTACCGCAGGAAGAAGATCCGGCCGGTCATGGTACAGCGCTGCACACCGAACACGCGCTGCACCAGCGCGCTCAGCAGTAACGTCGCCGAGTTGCGCTCCTGACGACAACATCAACATTTGGGTGAATTCGTAATAACATATTTATTAGACAACAACGTATTGTCTGTACCACACACTTTTTTTTTTTGGGTGTGAAATCATCAAATGACTCCTCCTGCTCTGGGCGGAGCGGAAGGGAGTGTCAGACTTACTGACTAAAACCCACCCGTGTTCCTTCCTTAGCCCTTTATGTTCCGGGGTAGGGGTAACTCTTTCAGACAATCCTGCTGACCCGGCAGGCTTCGGCCCTATGGGGCCCCTTCCTTAATGCTGACATCTCTTTGAGGCGCGCCCCCGTGGCGGCTGAGACGGCAGGCTCTCTCCCTGAGCCGTCCCGCCACCTCCTTCGCTAGCATGACTGCTTCGCAGAAGGAGGTGACTGCCTCCCACTCCCTCTCGCCCCGGACCATGGCTTGCACCAGGGCCGGACGCGAGAGGTCGCCGTCGCTGCCGATCGCCTCTACGAGGACACGGCGGTGCTCCGCCCAAGCGGGGCAGACCTCCACCGTGTGCTCTGGGCGATCCTGGCAATGGTGACACCCGGGCTCTGTACCACACCCTTAAATAATAATAATAATAATCAATTTATTTCAGGCATCGCAGGCCCATAGATAAATACCTTAACCTAAACATACATATTTTAATCAATTTAAAACTATCTATTGTGCACGAAGTGCTGATTGTGTCGGCGTCGTGTTGCGCTGCGTGGTGTCGCGTAACCTTCCACGAAAACGTCGGTACGCTACACCTTTCGGCCAAAACTCTTCCTTCGTGAAGGTTTCCAGGTACTGAGTTGGAACTCGCACCACAAAAGATTTGAAGTTTATGTTGTGGCGCGATTCCAACTTCTCTACTCTCAAGGTCCACTTGGTCTTGCTTCTGATGTATTCCACGATGTCTTGAGCCACCGTGGTGTGATGCAGACGGGATACGTACAGTTGCGTCGACGGTGTTGCAGGACGCAGCAACATATTTGGTCCCGCCAGTGCAGTACCACATCGATTACGGCAAGTGGGCTTCCTACGCTTCGACTCCACCGTCACGAAGCCCTCCTTGTCTGCCTGCCCTTTCCTCGGGGCTGGGGCCAAGATGCTGGGAGCCGGTCCATTGCGGTTCCTTGATGCCCCTTTCATTGACTTTGCACTTTTGGCAAAAACTTTCTTCTGTTGCTGCTCCATTTGTTGGATGGGAACTTGTGCAGCGGCTGCTGAGTAAGCACGGCGAGGTGTTGCCGTGCTAACTTGTGACGGCGCCTCTACGGGGGTAGAGGTGGTATCGGCGGGGCGCGGTAATGCATCGTTTGCAGTAACAGCGGCCGGTGACAAGTCCAATTTCGCTGACTCGAAACTGGACAACGATGCGTTGTTTGCACCACGACGAGTGTTCACCTTTGATGCGAACTCAGGTGACCTACATACCGCTAAAGTATTGCGTAATTCAACCATATCGGCACGCAACTCACTGATGGTGTTTTGAGACGCATCCAGCGTGAACTTCATCTCGGCCAGGCTTGCCTTCAGAGTAACAATATCCAGCCGACAAGGCCAAGGAGCCAAACCTGTTTGGATAATTTTGCTACTAGCTCAAACCTAAAATGTACTGCTGAGGTAATGGATTTTGCTATTTCTGATCACTCAGCTCAAATAATTAAAATTCAAGTCAGTAGAACTTGCAAGTTAAGATATTGTTGCGCGCCACAATTAATGCCTGGTACATGGTGACTCGAACTTTCTAGAACTTTCCCGAACTATCGACATTTGGTCAGTCGGGACTGACATGTACTCGAACATTCTAGATGTTTCTACAATGGAAGATTCTAGAACTCTCTTTGGCGCTATATAAGGCCGAGACGCGCCACGACCGACACAGTTTGGATAAAGCGATCGAAGTGAAAGCATCGAAGCGATATTCAAGTGCGACTTAAGGCGATCAGTAGTGCAATTGTGTTTTGTAATTAGTGTGTTTGAGTTGTAATTAGTGTTGATTATTAAAGTGTCATTTTTTTGGTTATTAAATCGGCAGTTTTTATTGTCACGAACCCGAAGCTCGTAACAATTGGTGTCAGAAGAGAGGATCAAAAAGCATGCCGGTTTTACCCAAAGACGACACGGAGGGTATCCGTACCCGGAGTCAACGCCAGCAAGAGACGGACCAGAGGCGATTTGGTGGAGCTACGCCACAGAGGTCGGAGGGCCAGCTACCGACCATGGAGGCCGGCCCGTCCGCAGCAGCTCCAGCATCAGCAGCACCAGATTTGGCTGCTCTGATGATGATGCTGCAGGAGCAGGCCCGCCGACAGGAGGAACAGGCCCGTCGGTTGGAGGAACAGCTCCAGCGTGACAAAGAGGAACAGGCCCGCCGGCAGGAGGAACAGGCTCGTCGGTTGGAAGAACAGCTCCAGCGCGATAAGGAAGAACAGTCCCGCCGTCAAGAGGAACAGGCCCATCGATTGGAAGAACAGCTCCAGCGGGACAAAGAGGAACAGACTCGTCGATTAGAAGAACAGCTCAAACGGGATAAGGAGGAGCAGGCGCGCCGCCAGGAAGAGCAGATTTTCCTCATAAAGGACCTTCACGCAACCTTCGGGAAAGACATGAAGGAGGTGAAGGAGAAGGTTGCCCAGCATGACAACCGCCTGTCGGAAGCTGAAACTCAGATCAGCAAGTTTAATAACGTCATTGCTGATGTGAAGCAGGAGTTGGGTAACCTTAAACTTGAGGATAGAATCGCAGCTCCCGTAGCTACAACACCTTCGCTACGTGGATTCAAAGTGCCACCGTTCGACGGGACTTCTTCCTGGTCGGCCTACAAAATCCAATTTGAGGCTGTCATGAAGGCTAACGGGTGGAATAAAAGCCAGGCCATGACTGCTCTCACCCTAGGCCTGCGCGACCAGGCCTTAACTGTCCTGGAAGCTCTCGGTAAGGAAGTGACTTACGAGCAGCTCCTCGAGGCATTGGAGGCTCGGTATGGCGACGCTCACCTGGAACACGTATTTCGTGCGCAGCTCAAGGATCGCGTGCAACGCAGTAACGAAAACCTGCAGCAGTGGGCCCTTGAAGTGGAGAAGCTGGTTCGTAAAGCTTACCAGTCCGTACCTGCGCTTATTGATGGAAACCTGGTGCAGGCATTCATCGACGGCATCCGCGACCTTGAAGTGAGAGCTGCTGTGAGGCTCGGGCACCACGGGACGCTTAAGGACGCCTTGGCCCATGCACTGGAGGTGGAAGCTGTGCGACAGGATCATCGTTCCCATCGCGTCAGGGAGGTTGCAGCGGCTACAGTTCGCGACCGCAATAAAGGATACAGCCCTAGGTGCTACGGCTGTGGGGAAAAGGGCCACCTTCGATCCAGTTGCCCTAAGCGAACTGCAGAAAGAGAAGTCGACCGATCTCCAGAGGGCAGTGCGGCTAACAACACCACGCAGCACCAGCAGCAGGGAAACGAGTAATAGCCAGGACTGCGGGGCGGGTGCTGGCTGATGTTCAAAGAGCCCCAAGGGTTTCGATCACACAAACCCATGACGGGAACAGCCTTATCATCAAGGGCGAGGTCAACGGAACGCCGTGTAAGCTGACCATAGACACCGGAGCTTCCCGCACGGTTGTCAGTTCCCAACTTGCTAGTCGGTCCCTTGGGGACTCCGCATACAACCGGGAACGCATTAATTTGGTAACAGCCACCGGTCAGCGCATACCCGTCCATGGAGAGAAGAAAATGGAATTGACGCTAGGCAACAGAATCTACCTGCATAATGTCATCGTGGCTGATATAATGGATGATTGCATCCTGGGCCTTGACTTTATGAGGAAGAATTATTGCGAGATTGACGTCAAGCAAGGTGTTTTGAAATGTGGAGAAGAGGAACTTTTCATGGAAGGGGCGTTACCTGGGAATGTGTACAGCCTTAAGAAGATTGTTCTTCCGCCGAGATCGGAAACGATTGTGCCGGTTAGTCTTCCTCGGAATCCTGGGCAAACTCATCGTTGTGTACTCGTGGAAAGGGTAGACAATGACCTTCCATGGAAAGTGGCACGGACTTTGGTCAGAGCCACTGACATCTCAGGGGTACGTGTGCTGAACCTTTGTGATCAGGAACAGATAATAGAAAAAGGCACACTTGTTGGTACTTGCGAGGAAGTGGATTGGTTGCGTCGATGCCAACATCTATCGACTGGGACCCTCAGCAAGGATGCCCAAACAAAAGTGACCACACTTTTAGAAGACTGCCGCAGCGCTTTGTCCCAAAATGAAATGGTCAAGGCGAAGAAGATGTTATTTAAGTTCGCCGATGTTTTCTCGTCAAACGAGGCTGACATCGGGAAGACTGGCATAGTTCAACACAAAATAAATACAGGAGAAGAATTGCCTATCCGTCAGCGGCCAAGGAGATTGCCGGTAGCACGTGAAAAGGAAGTGGAAACCATGATTGAGGGAATGGTGAAGGATGGTGTTATTGAACCTTCATCTAGTCCATGGTGTTCACCTGTAGTGCTGGTAAGAAAGAAGGACGGCAGCATGCGGTTTTGTGTTG
The DNA here is from genome assembly GCA_916614155.1 of Mesoligia furuncula. Classification (NCBI taxonomy): domain Eukaryota; kingdom Metazoa; phylum Arthropoda; class Insecta; order Lepidoptera; family Noctuidae; genus Mesoligia; species Mesoligia furuncula. Next base: position 1,568,996 of record OU744806.1, read on the forward strand.
ACTATCGTCGTCTGAACGACGTTACAAAGAAGGACAGCTATCCTTTGCCAAGAATTGATGACACGCTGGACATGCTTACTGGAGTGAAGTGGTTTAGCACGCTGGACCTGAAAAGTGGCTACTGGCAAGTTGAAATTGATCCTAACGACAAGGAGAAAACTGCATTCTCGACAGGAAAGGGTCTGTGGCAATTTAAAGTTATGCCGTTTGGATTGTGCAATGCTCCGGCAACATTTGAGAGGTTGATGGAACTTGTACTTACCGGACTAATTGGCGATGCCTGCCTGGTCTACTTGGATGACATCATCATCGTAGGCCGCACGTTTGAAGAACACCTTCAAAACCTGGAACGCGTGCTCATGAAGATCCAGAGTGCCAACCTCAAGTTAAGTCCGAAGAAGTGTTCACTATTCAAACGACAAGTTAGCTTTTTGGGATATGTAGTGTCTGAAGAAGGTATCCGCACGGATCCAGAGAAAATCGCCGCTGTCAAGGATTGGCCAATTCCAAAAGACAAGACGCAGGTCAGAGCATTTCTGGGTTTGTGCTCCTATTATCGGCGATTTGTCAAGAACTTTGCAGATATAGCTAAACCCCTGCATAAGCTAACCGAAGAGAAGCGACATTTCTGCTGGGATGAAAGTTGCGACATCGCATTCCAGGAGCTAAAGGACCGTCTGTGCAAAACACCTATTTTGGGGTACCCTGATGCGGGCAAAGAATTTATAGTTGACACAGACGCAAGTGACATAGGACTTGGCGGTGTGTTGTCTCAACGTAATGGTGATCAAGAGGTTGTGGTAGCATACTTCAGCAAGTCATTGTCGAAACCTGAAAGGAACTATTGTGTTACGAGACGGAAACTGCTTGCTGTGGTAAAGTCATTGCAGCACTTTAGCAAATATCTTCTGGGGCGGAAATTCCACCTACGAACTGACCATGCTGCGCTGAAATGGCTATTGCAGTTCAAAAATCCAGAAGGACAAGTTGCGAGATGGATTGAACTACTGCAGGAATACGACTTCGAGGTCGAACATCGCAGCGGGAAATCTCATGGCAACGCAGATGCATTGTCAAGAAGACCTTGTCCTGAAAACTGCAAGCATTGTACTAGGCAAGAAAGTAAAGAAGTCGTACCTGTAAGGATGCTCAAGACAGACCTCAGCAACGAGTGGAAGGAAAGCCTACAACGTGCACAGCAGGAAGATTCGGACATCAAGCCGATTCTGGAGTGGATGAAGGCCAGAGCTCCTAAGCCCAGGTGGAGCGACGTCTCAGCAATGAGTTCGACCACAAAAAGCTATTGGGCCCAATGGGACAGCTTGGTGATTCAGGATGGAGTCCTGTGCCGTAAATGGGAAAACGCTCGGGGAGACAGCTGTCATTTGCAAATGGTTGTCCCTAAAGCTCAAGTACCGGATGTTCTACAGCTGTACCATAATGGTTGTTCAGGAGGTCATCTGGGAGTAAAACGGACTCTACTGAAGATACGAGAACGGTTTTACTGGGTCCACTGTCGGGACGATGTCGAGGACTGGTGTCGCAAATGTACAAGTTGTGCAGCTGTAAAGGGACCTCAGACTCGTAGTAGAGGTGCATTGAAATTGTACAATGTTGGTGCACCATGGGAGAGGATAGCCCTTGACGTTGCGGGGCCGTTTCCGGTAAGTGAAAGTGGTAACAAGTATTTCATGGTTGTGATGGATTACTTCACTAAGTGGCCGGAAGTCTTCGCCATTCCAAACCAAGAAGCTTCAACAGTTGCAGATAAACTGGTTCATGAAGTCTTCTGCCGTTTTGGAGTACCTTTGGAGATTCACAGCGACCAAGGAAGAAATTTTGAGTCCCAAATATTCCAGGAAACTTGTCGAGTTATGGGTACACATAAAACAAGAACAACTTCTTACCACCCACAATCGGATGGAATGGTGGAACGATTTAATCAGACACTAGAGAGGTACCTAGCCAAAGTTGTGGAAAATCGGCAGCGAGATTGGGACAAGCACATACAACCGTTTTTGTTGTCATATCGAAGCGCTGTTCACGAAAGTACATCGGTGACACCAGCTTTTGCAAACTTTGGAAGAGAATTACGGCTTCCTGCAGACCTGATCACCGGAATACCACCTGATGCCCCACGCAGTATAACCGAGTATGCGAACGACTTGCGGAACAAAATGAATGACATTTATGAGCACGTCAGACAATCGGGCCAGCAAATGTCTGAAAAGATGAAAACCCGTTATGACCGTAAAATGAACAATAAAGGGTTCGACGAAGGTTCACTAGTGTGGTTGCACAATCCAGTCCGCAGCAAAGGGAAATCTCCTAAGCTTCAAGCTAAATGGGACGGACCGTACCGGATTGTGACAAAGATCAATGACGTAACCTACCGGATACAGAAAGGTGCAAGAGGTACTCCTAAGATCGTCCACGTGGATCGACTGGCGCGTTATTATGGGGTCGATAATGCTCGGGACGAGCATGTCTTAGGAGGGGGCAGTGTTGCGCGCCACAATTAATGCCTGGTACATGGTGACAGTAGTTACCACTAGCGCCATCTAGTATCGAGTAGCGGAACTAGTAGTTAAGACCCTTCTAGAAATTTCGATGCTCGAACTTTCTAGAACTTTCCCGAACTATCGACATTTGGTCAGTCGGGACTGACATGTACTCGAACATTCTAGATGTTTCTACAATGGAAGATTCTAGAACTCTCTTTGGCGCTATATAAGGCCGAGACGCGCCACGACCGACACAGTTTGGATAAAGCGATCGAAGTGAAAGCATCGAAGCGATATTCAAGTGCGACTTAAGGCGATCAGTAGTGCAATTGTGTTTTGTAATTAGTGTGTTTGAGTTGTAATTAGTGTTGATTATTAAAGTGTCATTTTTTTGGTTATTAAATCGGCAGTTTTTATTGTCACGAACCCGAAGCTCGTAACAATATTGGCGCACTCAGAAACGAGACTTCGCAAAAGAGAATTTGGTAAAATTTAAAAATCTTTTAAAGAGTTTATCATTTTCAGACGTTTACAGCGAGAGTAACCCTAATGAGTCTTACGATAAGTTTATGGAAGCTTTTCAACTGCTTTACAAACAGTGCTTTCCAATTAAATGGATAAGAATTCAATCAGAATCAAAAATTAAATGGATTTCGAAAGGAATTAAACTCTGTAGTAAGAAACAAAGAAATTTACTTTGGAAGTATAGATTGAAACCGTCAATCGAAAATAAACAAACATTTAAGACATACTCTCAAAGATTAAAAAAGATCATTAAACTTACTCAAAGAGCACAGAACAATAATATTATAAATAACGCTCACAATAAATCAAAAGCAGCGTGACAAATCATCAAGAATAGTAAGCTGATTAAAGAACCTATCCTAAAAATTATGAATCAAAATGTGACAGTAACGGATCCTAAAAATATTGCAACACCGTTTAATGACTTCTTTGTTGACCAGGTACAAAATGTAACGAGTGACACACCTCACGAAATTTTTGACATAATTAACAATTCAAATTCAATGTTTATGTCACCGATAGTACCAAATGATATATTAATAGCAATCAAATCACAGAAAAATACAAAAAGTTGTGGTTACGATGAGATTTATTATTATTTATTTTTATTATTTATTTATTTATTTACTCAAAACAAAGGATTGTAGAACACGTTAAAAATACAGGTTTACAAAAAAAGTACTATTTCTACAAGCGAGTGGGTGAGCACTGCTCTCCTAGCTAGGTTATGGAAACCTGTGTTAAGGAGAAGCAGTCCGGTCCCCTAAGGTACAGTGACGTAAAACTTACATAGTGCTTCTGATGTTACTGTTACAATTTCGAAGAATTGAGTTAGACAAAAGTTTGTTATGGTTACAATAAAATAATTAGAGATAAATATTTATGTGTATGTGTGTGATTGGGTGTGTGGTGTGTGCGTGAGGGTGGGTGTGTGAGTGGTGTGTGCGTGAGGGTGGGTGTGTGTGTGTGGTGTGTGCGTGAGGGTAGGTGTGTGTGTGTGTGTGAGGGTGTGTGGGGGTGTGTGTGTGTGTGCGCCTGCCGATGTTCATCACCTTATGTTAAAATCTTTTCAGTTTCGTCATAAGACTTATCTTGGAGGTACGATTGTATAGTCTTTTTGCATTTGTAGTATGGTAAACCGTAGATTTGACACTCTTCGTTTATTTTGTTGTAGAGAAACGGACCAAGAAAATGAAAAAATCTCTTGACAAAAGTTGAGCGTACACGCGGCACGGTGCATATCCCATCCTTTCGACGTTTACTACGTTTTTTATTTTCTATTATTCGGTATGGGGTGTTGCGGTGTTGCAGAATGACTGTCTGTAGTATGAAGTGTTGCCGAACATTTAGCACTTTGCAGTCATTGTATAGTTGATCGGTTGGAAACAGAATAGGACGAAAAGTGGCTACTTTTAATATGGCCCTATGTGCTACTTCTAGCGGCTTGAGGGTGGTTTTAGCTGCGCCACCCCAACAAGAAATGCAATATGTTATGATGGATAGGCAAAGTGCAAAATAAACATTACGTATTATAATGGGATTGGCAATACGCCGGAGAGTTTTAAAGATGTATATCAGTTTGCGAACTCGTCCAGTTAGCAGACCGATATGAGACTTGAAATTGAGATTCCTGTCCAAGACTATTCCCAGATATCTGATGCTTTCAACAGAGGTTAAAAGAGGACATTGACAGTTTGAATCCTGTATCTGTGGATGACCAGTGTGAGCTTTGATCAAAATTGGAGTCTTTGGTTGAGAGACCGAGCTGTTAGAATATGTCAGAAATTTGGTTTTGGAGGTATTAAGGGTTAGAGTGTGGGAATTAAGCCAATTTAACGCCACGTCAAAGCCAAGCTGAGCTTGTCGCTCTAGTTGTGACCAGGAATCCGCGATGAAGGTTATTGCTGTGTCATCCGCAAAGGATATTACCTTAGCATTAACGATATTGAGATCACACAGGTCATTAATAAAGATTAAGAAAAGAGTGGGGCCTAAGATGCTTCCTTGTGGAACCCCATAGTGAATTGAAAGCTCGTCGCTGTTATAGCCATCGATCCTGACTCTTTGCGAACGATTGGAGAGGTAGCTTCGGAAAAGATCCAGTTGTAGCCCCCTGACGCCTATTTTCTCAAGTTTGATTAAGAGTGTGGAAACGGGAACAGTGTCGAACGCTTTCGCGAGATCTAGAAATATAGTAAGAACCTTTTTATTTTTATTTATATGATCTATGACATAGCTGGTTAGGTCATGAACTGCGTCACATGTTGACTTATTTTTGCGGAAGCCATATTGTTGTTGCGAGATTATCTTGCAATGCTCAAGGTAACTAACCAATCTTTTGTTTATCAAACGTTCAAGAACTTTGGATAAAGCGGTTAATACAGCAATAGGACGGTAGTTATTCGACAAAGTTCCATCACCCCCCTTGAAGATTGGATAGATTATTGCCTTTTTAAAGGAAGTTGGAAAAACAGCTGTTTCAAAACAAATATTGAATATATGGCATAAAATAGGCGCCAGAGTGGTGGAAAATTTCTTCAGTATAGTAGGTGAAATGCCATCCCAACCAGTAGCAGCGTTTGGCCGCAGTGAATTTATGGTGGATATAATTTCTTCTGGGTCAGTTTTATCCAGGACAAAGGATGAAGTTGGTATAGAACTGTTTTGTGGGATAGGTGGTTGTTGTAAGGACCTGGTTTTTATAATGTCATCTGCAAGTTTCTTGCCAATATTGACAAAAAAGGAATTCACATTGTTACATGACTGTGTGGGTGTGGGTGATGAAGATAGCAGTTGTGTGGACGAGTGTGTAGTTTTTGTAGTGTTTGTTATTCGTTTTAAGGTATCCCAGAGTAATTTTGGGTCATTACTCGCTTTGGTGAGTTCTTCCGCATCGAAGAGCCTCTTCGCCTGTTTAAGAATTTTGGTACAAAAGTTTCTGTATCGTTTGTAGGTTATATTTAACGTTTCGTTATCTGGAGACTGCTTGAGTTTTCTGTGCATGGCATCTCTGTTTCTCATGCACCGTAACAAGCCAGGAGTTATCCAGGGCTTAAGAATCTTCCGTTTTGCTGTAACTTTTTTAATTACAGAGTTTTCGGCTATGGCTGAGGTCAGTTTTTCAATGAAATTGTCTGTAGCGGTATTTGCGTCAGTTGTACTAAGAATAGGGTCAAAATCTATGTTCAAAATTGACGCACCAAGTGCCTCATAATTGATTTTTGTTATGGTAGACGTAGTAGTGACAGGAATACGTTTCCTATCCAGACAAAGTAGTGAAGAACCATGGTCGGTAACCGTAGACTCATAGACAAATGTGAGTGCGGGCGACCTTGTTCTAAGGATAATATGGTCCAGACAATTATTGCCCCTGGTTGGGAGAGTATGAGCTGGGAGAAAACCATGAAAAGCGAGACAATTCAAATATTCGTGGGACCGTGTATCAAGTGAAGAAGGTTTGATGTCGAGATTTAAGTCACCCGCTATCACAACCGTTCCGAGGCCATGGAGCGATGGAAGTATACGATTAAGGGCGGAAAGGAAGTTCTGTATGTTGTCTGTAGATGGTGAGCGATATATGTATACAGAGTAAAGCCACGTCAGGGTTAATTTTCATTATCAATCCTGAGGCAGATTGGTACAGGTCTGGTTCCTCACCAACCGCTACAATTTCTGACTTAATATAGACCACGACGCCATCACTTTGGTTTATGTGCTTGGTTGTTTTAAATATCGTATAATTTGGAAGAATTGGAAGAATTGAGTTACTAGAACATGGAAGCCAACATTCTGTCAGGACTATAACGTCACAATCAAGTGAGATACGATGCAATAGAGTCTGTAAGTTTATGAAGTTACAATTTATTGATCGAATGTTTTGTGAAAAGACTTTCAGATATTTATTTGGGTTTATCAAAAACGATTGAGTTTGCTCCGGAGTGCAGGTATGCGTCACCGATACAGAGAGTTCATCGATGTTATTGATTAAGTGAATTGCGTTATTAGCCATTTGTAGGATTTTATAGTTAAGAGGGCGACGACGAAAGTTTGAAAGCTGTCAGTATATGTAATAGTGGTGTGCTTGGGGTGATGTGGATGTATGTGTGTGTATAGAATTTGTGATTTTGAGACTGATTGTGTGTGTTTTGTGTGACTGTCTTTTGTTATGATTTCTGGGATTTGTTCGTGTGTTTGTAAATCATGAGCGCAGTGTGTGAATGTTGTGTTTTTTGTGTTTGGGTGTATAATTACCTCAATGGTGTAGTAAAAATATGTTATTAAAAAATCAGTTAAAAGCAAAAACAGTAAAAACAATGTTAAAATCAAAATTAAGATTAAAACTAGAGTGAGTAGAAAGCTATGGAATATAACATCTAGTCATTTCCCTAGCTCATTTTTATCAAGGTCTGCCTCGCTTTTGATCAAGAAATGTTTTTTTCCCACGGCTTGACGAAGAAATACTCTGCCCAGTGAAGTCCAGCAAAACTTAAAATCATTTTCGGTTGCAAATTTCCGTGCCAAATAAAAAAGCCGTTGCGATTTGGGGGTGAGACTCTCTGAGAGGTAGATCGGTTTTGCAGCACCGGCTAGTTTTAGATGGTTTGTATTTAACTTGTTATGACTATTCTTTTGATTGAAGTTCCGTAGATTTTGCAGAATATTATCTTTTGTAGTGACACTGACAAAGTCAACTATGATTGGGGATGTACCATTTTTCTTATTTATGCGGTAAATATCTTTGATTTCCTGGCGTTGCAATGAAATATCAAGGACGCTTGTTGTTTCCGTGATTAATTTACAGAGATCTTCTTTACTTTCTCCCTCCTGTTTTGGTATATTTCTAACCTCCATCTTGGATAAACATAATAGCCGCTCCATATTTTCAACTTTGTCCTCAAGTTGACTTATATAATTACGGTCAGCTTTACGTTCGGACTCAATTTGATCAATCTTGGTCACCATATCATCATACTGTTTTGTGGTAAAATCTAAGGATTTCTTGATTTCCTCATTTTGTATAATAATTTCTTCCATAGATTTTTGAAGTGCTAGAAACTTACTTTCAGTCTGAGCTGTTGCCGATTTTAGCAGCTCGCGTATCTCCTCCATGAAGGATGTAGTGTCCTCTTCGCGATTACGCTTCCTGCTACGCACCGTTGTATAATCAGTATCAACCAGAGTAAGATTCGGGGTAGACTCGGATTGTGTGATAGTGAGGGCTGTTAAATTTTTATCACCAGTATTGGTAGTTTTTTTAGGTGGCGTGTGCAACAACAGTGAGTTCATTTTTCTCCTCAGGTACCACGAGGTTAGGGTTGAAGAGAACTCACCGCGTACGTAGTTAAAATAATTTGTTTAATTAGTACTGTTTGTGGTCGGGGTGGCGCCACTAGTCCCATTCACTAATGCAACAAGTTCACTTATATTTGTCGCTGGAACACACCACGAACTTTGCCGCCGGGAGGTTGGTAGCACTGACAGCGCGATGAAGATTGCGCGTACGCAGGACTTTCACTTTTATAACGTGCTTACAAGTGTTAGAGTTCTGTGCACTCGCGGACTAGTCACTGGTGATACGGCACTTTTATCTATTTTTCACTGTTTAATAAAGTTTGAATTTCACTTCGTGTAGGACCGAAAACAGTTATTTGGAGGGTTTTAATATACCAGACTTGGATTTAGCTTATAAATAAAAGCAGTAACACTGATAAGTAATTTTTAGAAAAAGATTTACTTTGGGCACGACTCAACGGTCTCGGAGCGCGTTCCGGGTCCATCGATTACTACCAGTGTTGTTAAATTTGTTAGTGAAGTGATTGCAGAGCCTCTAAGTCATATTGTAAATGTTAGTATTGAATCTGGTATATTTCCTAATAGCCTAAAAACAGTAGTAATAAAACCTCTTCATAAAAAGAATAATAGGGAAGACATGTCCAACTATAGACCAGTAGCATTGGTCCCCATATTTTCTAAGATATTTGAAAAGATTATATATCATGCATTGGAAAGATTTTTAAATAAATATAATATATTAAGCGAAGAACAAATGGGTTTTAGAAAAAATAAAAATATTAATATGGCAATATATAATCTCCTAATAAATATAATGATAAACGTTGACAATAAAATTCCTGTATGTGCAATATTGACTGATATGACTAAGGCATTCGACTATGTAAACCATGACGTCCTTCTAAAGAAGCTTTACGCCTATGGTATAAGAGGAAATATTCTAAATCTGATAAAATCATACCTAGAAGGCCGACTGCAGTACACAGAAATAACGAGATTATGCCCTAAAACTAAACGCGAACTTAAATATATTTCGGGTTGTAGAGAGGTAAAACATGGCGTACCACAAGGTAGCGTTCTGGGACCCCCGTTATTTCTCCTATACATTAATGATTTGCCCCGTCAAACACATCATCCCATGGTTTTGTTTGCGGATGACAGTACGGCAATCGTAAAATGTTCAGACTTAAAAAAATATGAAAGTGATATAAATAACACATTAAAGCGCATTATTACCTGGCTCAATGTAAATCACTTAATTATAAATCTATATAAAACGAAAGTAATGCATTTTTACCAACGGATCAGTCCCCCAAATATAAATGTTAGTCATGATGGGGAAAAAGTTGACTCAACAAGCATAGCGAAATTCCTAGGGATCTGGATCGACAGTAATCTGACTTGGAAACCTCATTCGGAGGACGTATGTAAGAAATTGAGCAAATCAGCATATGTACTGTACAATTTATCGCATAAAGTAAGCAAAACTACTCTTCTCACGGCTTACCATGGCTTGGTGGCATCGATTCTAAGGTTCGGAGTAATATTCTGGGGCAACTGTAGCGAAAGGGAGGTGATATTCAAAGCCCAAAAACGTTGCATAAGATCAATGTCAAGTTTAAAATCTACAGATAGCTGTGAGCCTGTGTTTAGGTCTCTAAAAATACTAACCTTCCCATCGCTGTACATATCGGAAGTGTCCATTTTTGTTAGGTCGAATTTAAATTTATTTCCGTCACTTGTCGACATTAGATCAAGGTCAGGCCCTTTAAGACTACAATACAAGTTCTTATTACATACGGAAAAATATAATACAGCACTATTAAGAAAAAATATAATGTCAATGGGGCCCATCATTTATAATAAAATTCCACATAATCTCAAAGAACACCCCACACGCATATTTAAAACTAAATTGACTGAATTACTATTACAAAAATGCTACTACTCTGTAAATGACTTCTTGAATGACAAAGATTTATAACTGTACCTTGACTTTTTTCTTGTAATTGACATTTTAATTAAACACCTTTTTGCAATAATTTATAATTTGTTAACTTAATTTATAATGTAATGACTTTTTATGCGACATTTTATTTATGTGAATTAATTTTTGATGTCTTGTTATTTTAATGTCAATGTAATGTTAACCAATATTTTTGCACGCCGTAAGGTAGAATGTAGCGGAAACATTGTATTCTGTACCATCTCAAACCTGTACCTACATTGTTGGCAAATAAATATTTCTGATTCTGATTCTGATCCTTCAGCGGCCTGGTGACGTCGACGTGGTCAAAAGTGACGGGGGGCAGCTTCCGCAGCTCCTTCGCCAAAAAGGACGCCATGTCGTCAGGGTCAGTCTCCTTAAACACCCGAAACATGTCTTGGAGACTCCGCTCTCCCTTTTCGTCCCTCCTGCGGGATGGCATTAGGTCGGCTAAGTCGAGCGACGTGTACAGTGTCGTCTTTGCACTGCGTATCTCGTCATCGGTGTAGCTCGAGATGCAGATCTGCATGAGGCTAACTTCGTCCATGACGTCCAGTTGATGTTGCAGGAACGCCATGAGCTCGTTGACTATGAGTTTTTCGGAACCCATGACGGCGACGGCTAATGCCGTGCTAAGCGCGAATTAAATTATTCGTAGCGAAGTGTGATGCGCGACCGTTTCCGAGCGCGCATCGCACTGGACTCTGAATGTCACCATACATTTCAGATACATGCTGTATACCAAAAAGTGCGAGTCGGATTCACACGAAGGGTTCCGTACCACAAGGCATAAAACGCCGAAAAAAACGTTTTTTTTATACCCCTTTAAATTTTAACTTTATTTTGTTTTTATTATTTGTTGTTACAGCGGCAACAGAAATACCTACATCATCTGTGAAAATTTTAACTGTCTAGCTTGATAGCTAGACAGTTAAAATTTGTTTGTCACCAGGCTTTATCTCATGAACCGTGATCGGTTCATGAGATAAAGCCTGGTGACAAACAGACGGACATCAGTGGAATCTTAGTAATAGGGTCCCGTTTTTACCCTTTGGATACGGAACCCTAATAAAAGAAGAAATTTACTGACTGATATATCAGCGTAGTCGTAACTAACAGTGCTAGGATTATGAAATTTTCCACAAGACTTCCTTTTATAAGACTTCCTTTTTAACGCCCGACGCAAAATCGACGGGGTGTTATAAGTTTGACGTGTCTGTGTGTGTGTGTCTGTCTGTGGCATCTTAGCTCCCGAACAGATGAACCCAATTTTGATTTTGTTTTTTTGTTTGAAAGGTGAATTAGTCGGGAGTGTTCTTAGCTATGTTTGATGAAAATCGATCCAAAATGGCCGCCGCCACAAAATGGATTACATATTTTTTTCACAACTCCCTCAATATGGGTATCAAATGAAAGGGCTTGACTAGCAGAATACTTCCTAGGAACCTTCTGATTATAAAGATATTGAAGGTCCCATTTTTTTTCTGTGCTGTATCCGCACAATATTCTGCGTGCGTAAGCCCACGTAAGCACGGGCGTAAAAATGTCGCGGTGGGACTTTATCGCGCATCCCAGCGCGTCAAAAGCATACTGTTGGATTTTCAACTCTCGGCGCTAAGCAGAGCGTTGAAACTCAAAAGCGCAAAAAAAATTCTCCGCAGGAAAAACGCGCCTGCGCGAACCTGGGATTACATTGCGCACAACCATAAACTGACTAAAAATAAATGTCGTATCCCAGCAACTATTTCTGCACAAAGTTATTTTGTTTGATGTACAGAATGCATAGATGATAACTTCGTGATAGATTTTTCTACACCTCGTAGCAGGTGTGGAGGCAAATGAACATTGTATAGTGCCGAGCTAGTGTACAGTGTGTAGTGATACGTACGGCCCAGCTGTGCGCGTCGAAGGCGTGCAGCGCGGCCACGTGCGTATAGTGCCGAGCTAGTGTGTAGTGATACGTACGTATAGTGCCGAGCTAGTGTGTAGTGATACGTACGTATAGTGCCGAGCTAGTGTGTAGTGATACGTACGTATAGTGCCGAGCTAGTGTGTAGTGATAATAATAATAATAATAAATAGTTTATTTTCTCCACAATAATACTCTTAATTGTTACTTAAATCTACGGTGACATATAGGAGGGGCATTATATTGTGGGAGACTGGTGCCTAAACTAGGCTCAAAGCCTGTATTTCAGGTCACCAGGACTCCTTCATTTCAATTTTAACAAATTATGTTATGTACTCGTACAAACGTTTCACAGTTAATACGTGTTAACCCTTTTTTTCAGTATCAGGGTGGGAGTGAGGTGGAGTGGTTGTGTAGTTAGAGAAGCGTGTGCAGTGGTTGTGTATGTGTGTTGGGGGTTGTGTGTGTGTGTTGGGGGTTGTGTGTGTGGGGGGGTTGTGTGTGTGGCAGTGAGTGTTTTTTGTTTTGATCGAAGCATAATTGGATAATGATGTTTATGTTAAAACTGTTAATAAATTTTCAGTGTCATCATAATTGAGTTCTTGAAGCCAACTATATAGTTTCATTTTGCACTTTATCTTAGTGAGTTCATAGATAGGTATGACCCTATTTACCTTATTGTAGAGATACCGACCGAGGTGATAAAAGAAACGTTTTGAAAAAGATGTTGAAGGCGAAGTATGGTGGTTGACTACAGGAGTAAATCTTCTCTTAGCTCGAGGCAGTGAAGGATTGTAGGTTAGTAGTCTATGTTGTTTCAGGATTGAAAAAGATGTTGAAGGCGAAGTATGGTGGTTGACTACAGGAGTAAATCTTCTCTTAGCTCGAGGCAGTGAAGGATTGTAGGTTAGTAGTCTATGTTGTTTCAGGATGGTTTGTTGTATAAACAGTTGACGCACCGTCAGGACTTTCGCTTTTTGGTATAGTAGTGCTGTAGGGTAGCGATAAGGTAAGGACAAAGAAACCTTCAGAATGGCTCTCTGTGCTCTTTCCAATTCCAGGAGGGTACTTTTTGGAGCACCACCCCAAGAGGTGATGCAGTATGTTATTAAAGACTGAGCAAGAGCATAGTAAACCATTTTTTTTATTTTATCGTCAGCCACGTTTCTTAGGGTCTTAAAAACGTATATCAGTTTTCTCAGTCGTTTACTTAAGATGTTGATGTGTTCCTGGAATTTGAGCGTGCTGTCTATAGTTAAACCCAGGTATTTAATACAATCGGCTTTGTTAATTTGAATACACGAGCATGTAGTGGAGTGAGGAAATGCACACGTGTGGGCTAGGATTGTGTTCTGCGTCATGGATGGAGACGGTGTATTCTGTTTTATAGAGAAGGTGACGTATTTAGTATTTTCCGCATTTAGCGTGAGAACATTGTCGCGCAGCCAGTTCGAAACGATATTGAATCCTGACTGGGCGCACACAAAGACCTCACTCCAGGTGTCAGCAGTGAATAAGAGGGCTGTATCATCCGCGAAAGTTATGACTTTACCTTTCGGGAGAGTGAGCGTGCCCAGTTCGTTTATATAAGGTGCTATAAAAATATCTGCCACGGCTGCAATGGGAGAAAGTATTGTGTTTATAGATTACAATAGTAAAGATAAATTATTGATTATTTATCATATTTTTTTTCATACAAAAAAAAGTACGTATAAATTTGAATTGATTTATTAGTATAAACCATCCCGTAGTAGTACAATAAGCTGTTGCCGCACCGCACTGAATTCAATTCAAAAACGCTGGCGACATTCATACACTGTTGCCATCCTTATCAAACAATACCGCCGCGCCGTGCGCGGCGGCCACTCCGTCGTCAAAGCGCAGCCCCGCGCGCCCCCACCCTCACCCGCACAACCCCGTTCGTCGCACGCGCAGCCCCGCGCGCCCCCACCCTCACCCGCACAACCCCGTTCGTCGCACGCGCAGCCCCGCGCGCCCCCACCCTCACCCGCACAACCCCGTTCGTCGCACGCGCAGCCCCGCGCGCCCCCACCCTCACCCGCACAACCCCGTTCGTCGCACGCGCAGCCCCGCGCGCCCCCACCCTCACCCGCACAACCCCGTTCGTCGCACGCGCAGCCCCGCGCGCCCCCACCCTCACCCGCACAACCCCGTTCGTCGCACGCGCAGCCCCGCGCGCCCCCACCCTCACCCGCACAACCCCGTTCGTCGCACGCGCAGCCCCGCGCGCCCCCACCCTCACCCGCACAACCCCGTTCGTCGCACGCGCAGCCCCGCGCGCCCCCACCCTCACCCGCACAACCCCGTTCGTCGCACGCGCAGCCCCGCGCGCCCCCACCCTCACCCGCACAACCCCGTTCGTCGCACGCGCAGCCCCGCGCGCCCCCACCCTCACCCGCACAACCCCGTTCGTCGCACGCGCAGCCCCGCGCGCCCCCACCCTCACCCGCACAACCCCGTTCGTCGCACGCGCAGCCCCGCGCGCCCCCACCCTCACCCGCACAACCCCGTTCGTCGCACGCGCAGCCCCGCGCGCCCCCACCCTCACCCGCACAACCCCGTTCGTCGCACGCGCAGCCCCGCGCGCCCCCACCCTCACCCGCACAACCCCGTTCGTCGCACGCGCAGCCCCGCGCGCCCCCACCCTCACCCGCACAACCCCGTTCGTCGCACGCGCAGCCCCGCGCGCCCCCACCCTCACCCGCACAACCCCGTTCGTCGCACGCGCAGCCCCGCGCGCCCCCACCCTCACCCGCACAACCCCGTTCGTCGCACGCGCAGCCCCGCGCGCCCCCACCCTCACCCGCACAACCCCGTTCGTCGCACGCGCAGCCCCGCGCGCCCCCACCCTCACCCGCACAACCCCGTTCGTCGCACGCGCAGCCCCGCGCGCCCCCACCCTCACCCGCACAACCCCGTTCGTCGCACGCGCAGCCCCGCGCGCCCCCACCCTCACCCGCACAACCCCGTTCGTCGCACGCGCAGCCCCGCGCGCCCCCACCCTCACCCGCACAACCCCGTTCGTCGCACGCGCCAGCCGACCGCCCCCGCCCGCTCGCCAGTCGCCAGTCGCCCTCCGCCCGCTCGGAAGTTAGTTTTAGTGGTCAGCGACGGAAAAATCGCGCGCGCTTTCATTAAAAATGCCTCCCAGACGACGGTATTCCAATCAAGAATATCTTGAAATGGTATTGTGCTACCGCGAGTGTAACTCCATAACTGCGCATGCAGTAAACTTATACCAGCAGAGGTTTGGTGTGCGAGTGAGTCATCATACCATTCTGGATGCCGTGTACAGATTTAGAGAACACGGCCGCTTTGACCCGCCTCCGGTTGACGCAGGCAGGCCTCCATACTCTGCGGAACTCGAAGAGGAAGTGTTAGACTTCTTCCGGCGTCATCCTCTTGCGAGCACCAGGGATGCTGCTCGAGTCTTCGACGTGAGCGACAACTACGTGTGGCGACTTTTAAATCGGGAAGGGCTCCATCCTTACCACTTCACAAGAGTACAAGAATTGCACCCACATGACTACGCGGCTCGCCTCACGTTTTGTAATTGGATTCGAGAAGAACGCCGCAACATTCTGTGGACTGACGAGTCCACATTCACACGGGTTGGTATGTTCAACATACACAATGCGCATTATTGGACTGAGGCGAATCCTCGTGTTGTGCGGCCTGACCACTTTCAGACTCGGTTTAGTGTTAATGTGTGGGCCGGGATACTCGGCAACAGAATTCTAGGTCCAGTGTTCTTGGACAGACTGAACGGAGACACGTATCTGCGCTTACTACGAACCCGTGTGAGAAGAATGTTAGAACGTATTCCTCTTGAAGAGGTAAGAGGGCTTTACTTCCAACATGATGGGGCACCACCGCATTTCGCCATCAGCGTACGGGAATTTTTAAACGGTGTGTGGTACGGCGGTGAAAGGTGGATAGGCCGAGGAGGGCCAGTGCCGTGGCCTCCTCGCTCGCCGGATTTAACCCCTCTAGACTTTTTTTTGTGGGGTCGTGTAAAGGACCTTGTGTACGGCCAAACCGGACATGACATTAGAAGTGTGGAAGAACTAAAAAGGCGCATCAAACGCGCATTTAGGCAAGTAAAAAGTGAAACGGACACATTAAATAAAGTGAAGAGACATGTACGTAAGCGTGCCTACATTTGTGTGCAACGCGAAGGCGGACTTGTGCAACAGTTTTGTAGATAAGTAGGTAGGGAGTGTGTAGATAACTGTAAATACGGTGCAATTGTTGTAAATAAGATGATCAACTTTTAAACACGCCAAGTTACTGTAATTTATCGTTATTTGATATTAATCTAAGTTCCTATTGTTTAAAAATAATAAGAAAAAAATTGCGATTCTTACACTAACTTGACAGTCCAAAGCCTGTTTTAAGTGTGATGGGAAGTTTATCACCTTATTTACGTCAGTTTTTTGGAAGAATGCGGTAGCTGGTAAGTAATTGCACTTTTAAAACACTTGGCGTATTATTGCGTACCTAGTAGATTAGGTAGTGACGAACTAGTCAGCTGATATCAGTTTTCATTCACAGAACAGATGGAAAGAGATAGCAGTTGTTTTCATTGACGAAGCGACACATCGCGCGTAATTTGTAAACCACGTTATGCAGAATAGAGTCAATGTTAATTTAACTACTTTATTTTCTCAAATTGAATAAACTGTTCCGGGGTACGAAAGTTCTTCACTATTGTAATCTATAAACACAATACTACCTCCCATTAAAGCCGTGGCAGATATTTTTATAGCACCTTATATATATGAGAAAGAGTGTCGGACCGAGCACTCTGCCTTGCGGCACACCGTAATTAACTTGGCACTCGTCACTGACATTCCCTCCTATTTTGACGCTCTGGGTGCGCTCACTCAGATAATCCTCAAAAAGTTCGAGTTGGATTCCTCTTATTCCGAGTCGTTCCATCTTCCTTATTAGGATGGGAACAGAGACCGTGTCAAAAGCTTTCGCAAGATCTAAAAAGATCCCCAAGACTTTTTGGCCACCATCCAAATTAGTGACGATATGATTAGTGAGGTCATGAACCGCATCTGAAGTTGATTTGCCGGCCCTAAATCCATATTGTGATGGGGAGAGAAGATTATATTTTTCTAAGTAATCCACGAGGCGTTTATTCAAAATGCGTTCGAGAATCTTGGAGATGGCTGGTAGCACGTACGTATAGTGCCGAGCTAGTGTGTAGTGATACGTACGTATAGTGCCGAGCTAGTGTGTAGTGATACGTACGTATAGTGCCGAGCTAGTGGGTAGTGATACGTACGTATAGTGCCGAGCTAGTGTGTAGTGATACGTACGTATAGTGCCGAGTTAGTGTGTAGTGATACGTACGTATAGTGCCGAGCTAGTGGGTAGTGATACGTACGTATAGTGCCGAGCTAGTGTGTAGTGATACGTACGTATAGTGCCGAGCTAGTGTGTAGTGATACGTACGTATAGTGCCGAGCTAGTGTGTAGTGATACGTACGTATAGTGCCGAGCTAGTGTGTAGTGATACGTACGTATAGTGCCGAGCTAGTGTGTAGTGATACGTACGTATAGTGCCGAGCTAGTGTGTAGTGATACGTACGTATAGTGCCGAGCTAGTGTGTAGTGATACGTACGTATAGTGCCGAGCTAGTGTGTAGTGATACGTACGTGTAGTGCCGAGCTAGTGTGTAGTGATACGTACGTGTAGTGCCGAGCTAGTGTGTAGTGATACGTACGTATAGTGCCGAGCTAGTGTGTAGTGATACGTACGTATAGTGCCGAGCTAGTGTGTAGTGATACGTACGTATAGTGCCGAGCTAGTGTGTAGTGATACGTACGTATAGTGCCGAGCTAGTGTGTAGTGATACGTACGTATAGTGCCGAGCTAGTGTGTAGTGATACGTACGTATAGTGCCGAGCTAGTGTGTAGTGATACGTACGTATAGTGCCGAGCTAGTGTGTAGTGATACGTACGTATAGTGCCGAGCTAGTGTGTAGTGATACGTACGTATAGTGCCGAGCTAGTGGGTAGTGATACGTACGTATAGTGCCGAGCTAGTGTGTAGTGATACGTACGTATAGTGCCGAGTTAGTGTGTAGTGATACGTACGTATAGTGCCGAGCTATTGTGTAGTGATACGTACGTATAGTGCCGAGCTAGTGTGTAGTGATACGTACGTATAGTGCCGAGCTAGTGTGTAGTGATACGTACGTATAGTGCCGAGCTAGTGTGTAGTGATACGTACGTATAATGCCGAGCTAGTGTGTAGTGATACGTACGTATAGTGCCGAGCTAGTGTGTAGTGATACGTACGTATAGTGCCGAGCTAGTGTGTAGTGATACGTACGTATAGTGCCGAGCTAGTGTGTAGTGATACGTACGTATAGTGCCGAGCTAGTGTGTAGTGATACGTACGTATAGTGCCGAGCTAGTGTGTAGTGATACGTACGGCCCAGCTGTGAGCGTCGAAGGCGTGCAGCGCGGCCACGTGCGTATAGTGCCGAGCTAGTGTGTAGTGATACGTACGTATAGTGCCGAGCTAGTGTGAGGTGATACGTACGTATAGTGCCGAGCTAGTGTGTAGTGATACGTACGTATAGTGCCGAGCTAGTGTGTAGTGATACGCAGGGGCGTGCCTTTCACTAAAGCCGAAAAGCCCGGCTTTCAATCAAACGTGAGCCTAACAATAAAAAATAAAAACTACACAAGTAAACTTGTAAACGTGTCGCAAGAATTGATCAGAATAATTAAAAAGTAAACTCCGCGCATCCCGGCCGTCGCGTCGGTAGCCGCTATAATATGTACGATGCATGGTTGCCAGATTTACATTCTCAAAGAATAATATTTCAATTCCGCGCAATTTTCATCACGCGTTGCCAAACATCTCCAATGCCGCTTCGCGAAAACGCAAAACCAAAAATCGTCCCGTCTCGCTCGCACCTGCTGGCTTTCAAATTTGGCTTCTAATTTCGGACGATTTGTATAGAAATTGTTCACGTTGTTGATAACATTACTATGTACTCATTTCGCAAATTGTACTGATTTATAAGCCTGGCTTCTGATTTTTTATGAATGGAACGTGTAACGAAGCGTGTGTGTGTAAATAGTAAGCAGTATAATGATGATGCAATTTCAAATAGTTTGAATTTGTTTTGAGCGGTTACTGGTGCATTTTTTTACTTTGATTTTTTTTTTCATACCTATACTCTAAGTTATGTGTTGTGATTACTTTTTGCGGTGATTACCTTTATTTTAAAGTGAGTAAAAAGTTTCTTATCATTAAAATGAATTCGGAAACGTATGCATTTGTTCCTTGTGATGGATTAAAGCGTGTGCAATCGTTACTCGGAAAGGTAAATACCTACTTTGAGTTTTACAGACAAATATAAAATCTAAATCACGTAATAGGTAGGCATTTTAGTCGATCAGCAGATCGCTCATTGGATTGCAGTCTGCTCTCATATCAACAAATTATTCTGTTGTTGTTGCAAATTTTTCTCAAAAGAAAATACCGCTAGGAATTCATCAGGTTACGATGATTTGAATAACTTCGCTGGTGTCAGTAAAATACATCAGAATTCTCAAAAGCACATGAATGCTGTCATTTCATTCTGTAGTTTTGGTAAAACACGAATCGAAACTTCTATAACTCGTCAATTAAGTGAAGACATTTCCAAATACAATACGCGCGTCGATCACAATCGCGCTGTTTTTCAAAAGTTGATGTTGTGTGTCATTTAGCACAACAAGAACTTCCTTTCCGAGGTCACGGTGTCATCTTTTTGTTGTAAAGAAGCGAAGAATGAAGAGCTATGGCTGTTCACATTGTGAGTAATTCCAATTATAAATATTATCAACATCGTAAACAATTGTGTAGTTAGAAATCAATCAATTATTTGTGCGCCATCTAGTGGCCTCTCGGCCAGATTATAATATTTTGCAAAAGCGACTGTTATGGGGTTGGAGGCGAGTGAAATATGAACTTACTCGAAGCTCTGTTATGCCAATAATGTTAATAGATGGCTCTTATACGTCTTATCATATTTTACGCGAAACTGATAACTCGAAAATGAAAAGTTACGATCTTTTAAAGGGTTAATAAACTCTTAGTATTTAATTTATGAAAGAAAAAAATAGTGCTATTAAAAACATTCATTTTAATAGATGTTAGCAAAAACCTACAATATGAAATACAAATATTAGTAAGTACTAAAGCAACTCAGTCGGTAGGCACAACTTTGACAGACGATACGGTAGGTTTTTTTTTAAGTATGTTGGCTTGCCCTAAGTTTGACCCCTAGGCACGCCACTGGTGATAC
Organism: Mesoligia furuncula; assembly: GCA_916614155.1. Lineage (NCBI taxonomy): Eukaryota > Metazoa > Arthropoda > Insecta > Lepidoptera > Noctuidae > Mesoligia > Mesoligia furuncula. Next base: position 1,589,556 of record OU744806.1, read on the forward strand.
GTACGTATAGTGCCGAGCTAGTGTGTAGTGATACGTACGTATAGTGCCGAGCTAGTGTGTAGTGATACGTACGTATTATGCCGAGCTAGTGTGTAGTGATACGTACGTATAGTGCCGAGCTAGTGTGTAGTGATACGTACGTATAGTGCCGAGCTAGTGTGTAGTGATACGTACGTATAGTGCCGAGCTAGTGTGTAGTGATACGTACGTATAATGCCGAGCTAGTGTGTAGTGATACGTACGTATAGTGCCGAGCTAGTGTGTAGTGATACGTACGTATAGTGCCGAGCTAGTGTGTAGTGATACGTACGTATAATGCCGAGCTAGTGTGTAGTGATACGTACGTATAGTGCCGAGCTAGTGTGTAGTGATACGTACGTATAGTGCCGAGCTAGTGTGTAGTGATACGTACGTATAATGCCGAGCTAGTGTGTAGTGATACGTACGTATAGTGCCGAGCTAGTGTGTAGTGATACGTACGTATAGTGCCGAGCTAGTGTGTAGTGATACGTACGTATAGTGCCGAGCTAGTGTGTAGTGATACGTACGTATAGTGCCGAGCTAGTGTGTAGTGATACGTACGTATAGTGCCGAGCTAGTGTGTAGTGATACGTACGTATAATGCCGAGCTAGTGTGTAGTGATACGTACGTATAGTGCCGAGCTAGTGTGTAGTGATACGTACGTATAGTGCCGAGCTAGTGTGTAGTGATACGTACGTATAGTGCCGAGCTAGTGTGTAGTGATACGTACGTATAGTGCCGAGCTAGTGTGTAGTGATACGTACGTATAGTGCCGAGCTAGTGTGTAGTGATACGTACGTATAGTGCCGAGCTAGTGTGTAGTGATACGTACGTATAATGCCGAGCTAGTGTGTAGTGATACGTACGTATAGTGCCGAGCTAGTGTGTAGTGATACGTACGTATAATGCCGAGCTAGTGTGTAGTGATACGTACGTATAGTGCCGAGCTAGTGTGTAGTGATACGTACGTATAATGCCGAGCTAGTGTGTAGTGATACGTACGTATAATGCCGAGCTAGTGTGTAGTGATACGTACGTATAATGCCGAGCTAGTGTGTAGTGATACGTACGTATAATGCCGAGCTAGTGTGTAGTGATACGTACGTATAGTGCCGAGCTAGTGTGTAGTGATACGTACGTATAATGCCGAGCTAGTGTGTAGTGATACGTACGTATAATGCCGAGCTAGTGTGTAGTGATACGTACGTATAGTGCCGAGCTAGTGTGTAGTGATACGTACGTATAATGCCGAGCTAGTGTGTAGTGATACGTACGTATAATGCCGAGCTATTGTGTAGTGATACGTACGGCCCAGCTGTGCGCGTCGAAGGCGTGCAGCGCGGCCACGAGCGCGCGCGCGACGTGCGGGGCCACGCGCTCGCCCAGCGCCGCGTGCCGGCACAGCGCGCGCAGCACGTGCAGCGCGTGCCCGCGTGCCGAGCTCGAGCCGTGCGCGCACAGGTGCAGCAACGTGCTCATGCACTCGTGGAAGCATAGAGGGTTGCCTTGCACCTGCAGCTCGGTCGTTACTAGAGCCTGATGGAACACAACTACTTTTTTAGAATATGATCTTTATTATAATAGTTAATAGAGAAAATATTTTTTGAGACTAGCTCGAGAAAAGCAACAACAACCCAAGTAACATTTTAGGTTTTAGAAAGGTTTTGAAAAGGTTCTAGAACCTTTGTATGGACATCTGCTCGTAAGTCTTAATAGACTTAATAACGTTAGATTAACCTCCTGAGTGCAAAAAGGGCCCACGTTTTAGAACCTTTCTGGGAGCTACAGCAAAACCTAAAGCTCAAATCCAGAACCTTTCGAACTACTTACACAGAACCCAAATATAACCTTCACAACCTTTAACCTTGTAAGGCAGCTTTTAAGTTCTAAATTAGTCATGGATGTAACTAAATGACAACTTAAAACCTTTTTGATGGACATGAATAAATGCCTTTCCAGGACTCTCAGGTTTTAAAATGTTTCTGTGTAAGATTTTTTCTACACAGAAACACCAATCGTGGATTTAAACACTTATTTATAATGGCGCCATTCCCTGTCATTATACCAAGTTTCAAAATGGCTAGATGTAAGTAAGTGTTATAATCATAAAAAGTAATAAATAGCTTGCTGAAATCAGGGAAAATCAAAAAATTTGTGCGACTGGCACTTTATCGTGACACTTTAGGATAATAGTGCTGTATACGAGACGGGCCTTCCGAAGTAAAAAATTGAGAAGATATTTTAATGAAATAAAAATTATAAAATTAGGTGGTTGGTAGTAGGTTGCATTAGAAATAAAACTTCTATTGATATAAAAAACATATATTTTAAATCACATAGCACACGTTACTTAATTATGCCTTATTGACTTAAAATATTGCTTTTTCTTTAGATTTTTTTTTATTTCAGTGAACAAAATGGCTGGCGTTAGGAAATTACTAGAAAGCATTAAAATTAACCTTTTCAGAACTGTAACAGCTAAAAGCTCTTATTGTTTACGAAAATAAGAGCTAAAGGTAATCTCGCGGAGCTACTTAAAACGACAAAGCTGTTTTCGCAGCTTTAAGTTTATCTCCAGGAGTCCTTCCAGAGTTGCGAGTCGCGAAAAAAAACCTCTACGCACAATTGTTTGCTTTTAAGTTTTGGTTGTAGGAGGACGTGCGTTCGACGGTGCGACAAGAGTGCTGAAACTTCCACTCCGTTTTTTTTTATAACACTCTGTGTCGGTTCATTTTGCAAGACAACGTAATGCTTTGAAGTCGCGGACACCACTAACATTTTTAGAGGATGCATCTAAAGCTTTAAAATATTCTTGTAGGACATTAAGCATGCCTTCAGCTCATAAAAATAGCTTAATGGTTTGGGTTTTCACCACACAGTCCTAATTTGTTTACCTAGACAACTCTAATACAGCCTAAAAGTTTAAAGTAGGTTTTAGAAATTACTAATAAGCGATTTCAACATTCCATAACTTTATGGTTAGATCAAAGTTAAAAATTAAACCTTTAGATCTCACTTTAGAATAATGCTAGCCTTTCCAGAACTTAATCAGGAGTCTACAACAACTATAAGATCCTAGGACTATATGCTCTTGAAACCCAAGTCAAAATAACGTTAATTTAAACTCTTGTCATCGGCTCCAAGGTTGTAATAATAAACAATTAGTTTTAGGACTTATTAATCATTCTCAAGTATTTAATATGACCATGAAGTATTTAATAGGTTTTATAAGGGTCGTAAAAAGGTTAATGCTTTGCTATCTAAGCATTAACCTTTTTACGACCCTTATAAAAATTAAAGGCATTTTTTACAACCTAGGCCCGAATTAAATGTTACTTGGGAAAGAACACTTGTCATCACCTGTATGATGAAGGGCACGCCGGCACTCCTGCGCGTGGCACACAGACGCCCCCCCCCTCCCGCGATGGCCTGCAGCAGCTGCGCCAGCCAGCGCACCGGCAGCCCGTGCAGCTCCGCGTTCCGGCAGCGCCACAGTCTGACACGAGTTTCAAAATATTTTATTTCATTATGTTTCTACTCATTATATACTAGATTATGTTTCTACTCATTATATACACATTATGTTCTATCAAGCTCGAAAGATATCGACTGATGAAGTCTACGCTCCGTCCAGCACCGATCCAGATCCAAAACCCCGAGAGCTTTCAGCTCGAACTCCAGAATCGTTTCGAATGCCTAGGGAGCTCCGTGGACGATTATAACGATGGGTTCGTGGAAACTGTCCATACGGTCGGGTCTAAGATCTTCAAGACCCACCGTACGAATTCAAAAAAGAAGCTCTTTGATCCTACTTTGCGGCTCATGAAGGAGAGGCGCGAGATGATCCTGCAGTCTACGAATGATGCGCTAAATTACCGGCAACTCAATAGACGGATCTCTAAGGCCTTAAAAAGCGATCTTTGCCGCTTTAATACAGATTGTATTAAGGACGCGATAGAGCGAAATAAAGGCTCCAAGGTCTTTGCTGGAGATCTGTCTATTGGGCAGAGCCAACTTACGAGACTGAAGACCGATGATGGCAGGATCGTATCCGACAAACCTGAGCTGTTGAGAGAGATCGAGAGGTTCTAGGGACAGTTATACACGTCAACAAATAACCCCGCTATGAATCTGGCAAACGACCCAAGAGCTAGATTGACCCGGCACTATACCAAAGACATCCTGAATGTCAGCCTGTACTAGATTAGGATGGCTCTGAAGCAGCTCAAAAACAATAAGGCACCGGGTGATGACGGTATTACGGCCGAGTTGCTGAAGGCCGGCGGAAATTCCGTTCTGAAGGCCCTTCAGAAGCTGTTTGGTTCCGTCATACTCGAGGGCAAAACACCACAGGCATGGAACAGAGGTGTGGTGATACTTTTCTTTAAGAAGGGCTATAATGCCCTCCTTAAGAATTATAGGCCCATCTCACTCCTGAGCCATGTCTGCAAGCTGTTTTCGAGAGTCATCACGAACCGTCTCGCGCGCAGGTTTGACGACTTCCAGCCTCCCGAACAAGCCGGATTCCGTAAAGGCTTTAGCACCGTAGACCACAGATATGCTGCGACAGGTTATACAGAAGATCGAAGAATATAACATGCCTTTCTGCTTAGCGTTTGTGGACTACGAGAAAGCCTTTGATTCGATCGAGACATGGGCTGTGCTGCAGTCTCTTCAACGGTGCCAGATCGACTATCGGTACATCGAAGTGCTGAAGTGTCTGTACGAAAACGCCACTGTGTCAGTCAGAGTCCAGGATCAGACCTCGAAACCTATCCTTCTGCAGCGAGGTGTGAGACAGGGAGACGTTATCTCTCCGAAACTGTTCACCGCTGCACTGGAGGATGTCTTCAAGGTTCTGGACTGGAAAGGGGCTGGCATCAACATCAATTGCGAGTACATAACTCACCTTCGGTTTGCCGACGACATCGTAGTCATGGCTGAGACTATGGAGGACCTCAGTACAATGCTCGATGACCTCAGTAGAGCCTCCGAAAGGTGGGTCTTAAAATGAACATGGACAAAATGAAGGTCAAGTCAAATGCCCATGTAACACCCACTCTCATAAAGATCGGAGATGCTACACTCGAAGTTGTGGACGAGTACGTTTACCTAGGACAAACTGTCCAGTTAGGTAGGTCTAACTTCGAGAAAGAGGTCAATCGACGAATCCGACTCGGCTGGGCAGCGTTCGGGAAGCTACGCAATATCTTCTCGTCCCACATACCGTAGTGTCTCAAGACGAAAGTCTTTGACCAGTGTGTGTTGCCAGTGATGACTTATGGAACTGAAACGTGGTCGCTCACAATGGGCCTTATAAGAAGGCTAAAAGTCACCCAAAGGGCAATGGAGAGGGCTATGCTTGGAGTTTCCCTGCGTGATTGAATCAGGAATGAGGAGATCCGCAGGAGCACCAAGGTAACCGACATAGCAAGAAGAATTGCCAAACTTAAGTGGCAGTGGGCAGGGCACATTGCCCGCAGAACTGATGGCCGATGGGGCCGAAAGGCCAGAACCTTTCGGCCCCAGACCGGTGTACCGGAAGACGTAGCGTTGGAAGGCCTCCCACAAGGTGGACCGACGATCTTGTGAAGACCGCAGGAACTCGTTGGATGCGGGAAGCACAGGACTGGTCGAAGTGGAGGTTCTTGGGGGAGGCCTATGTCCAGCAGTGGACGTCTTTCGGCTGAAATGATGATGTTTCTACTCTAACACCCCAATTGTACAGACGCCAGCACATCAACGTAAACTGTATACATATCTATAACTACGACGCGGCGTATAGTGTTAGAAAGAAAGTATCCTTGGTATGATTGGTGGAGTTTTCAACGTTTCAAAAATTGCCCAATGGTAGCACGTACTAATAATTGGAAGCCAATTACCATGTCTCACTAGGAATAAGACACACCCACGCGCCCCTGCGCGTCCGCCACCGCTCCCGAGTTTCCCCGAACCTTCACGAAGTTAAACGAATGTCACATCACATCGTTCATTCATTTGACATTTATATTTTATTCAGTACGTTACTTGGAGTTTGGAGTCGTGCTGAGTGCCGCCAGGCGGGATCTCTAGTCCTCAGACATTTGTGACTGTGCGTTTTAATTATTTTTTATCAAAGTTTAGTTAAATATCAAAATCAAGAATGCCGCCTCAGTTAACGCAAATTGTAAGGGAGCGCATCATAGCCCTTCGATTGAGTGGATGTGATGTGATTGATATTTGTCGGCAGACGGGCATAACGGTGAGTAATATTGTTTGTAGTTATAAATTTTAAATAATAATAAACAAAGGTTGTATTGTTAAAAATGTGTCAATGGTGTTTTTTTATAGAATTTTCGAATTAATAGAAGGGATAGATCTATATTTGTGGATAGGTATATCTTCTTTGTGTTCTTTCATAATGGGTGCGCGCTGTTTCGTGAAAGCTTAAATTCAGAGTTATACCTCCGTAAGCATAATTCGATGAACTATTGTTTTTGATTCCATTTAGGGCTGATTTTTCCAACGTTAGTTAATTTTTTAGCCAGCCAATTTATTACTATCGGAGGAATAATTTTGAATTTTTGACAATTCTTCCAAACAAAATCTGTCAGATGTCAATTTTATTCCAATACTTAGTAAAAAATATCTGTCGATTGAAAAATCAGCCCAATAAGTTAGAATAGTGTAAAAATGATAGAATAGTAATATCGTTTTAATTATTAGTTTTCGTATTAGTTTCTAACAGGAATTTTTGAGAATTTTAATGTGAAGAAAAATTATAGGCAGAATAATTACGTAACTTGAAAACGTGATTCTTTCTTTGTATGAATATTTGCGTGATTTTAGTGTCAAATGAGAGGATTATGTTTAAAACTGATATTCCCGTTTGAACTATGTAAATCGGTCCACGGGTTCTAGAGATAGAAAGAATTATGTCCTATAATGAAAACATGCCAAAGTTCGATTTTAGTAAGTTAATGTTCTAGAAAGTTTTTATTGTATAGAGATAGGATAAATGTTGATACGTAATACGAAAGAAGATTACATAGACCAATATAATGAAATTGTAACGATCGCCTAGGCATAAAGAACATAAAAACAGGGCTTTTAAGTGTCAGACCTTCTCCTTCAGAGGGTCTCTTTGCCTATAGTAATTGAGTAATAATGGGCAAATAAACTACAGCTATTTGTTTAGTTCCAGAAAAAAAACAGTTTACTTCTGGCTTCGGCAGTGGGAAGAAAGCGGAAGCATAGAACCGCCAGCTCTACGCGAGAGCCACGCGGCTGCAGACGAGACGATGTGGAGTAACCTCAACTTCGTACAGCGTGAGTAACTAGTAATGACACTTACCTATCACATTAACTTATATCATCACAGTTAACATAAAACATGGTTTTCCTAAAAAGTGAATAACAAAATTGATTAAAAAATTAAATTTATAATTTAAAAAACCCCCGTCACAAAAAAATAATAAAATTAAATGTAAGTAATTGGAAAAGGATCAAATAATTAAAAAAACCCCAACTTAAAGAATCTAGGTAACGAGACTAAAACAGATAAATTCATTTGGCAGTCGGGGGACCTGTTAGCATAGAGAAGGTGTTCCACAGAACGGTCCCCCGACTTCCAAATGAATTTATCTGTTTTAGACTCGTTACCTAGATTCTTTAAGTTGGGGTTTTTAAATTATTTGATCCTTTTCCAATTACTTACATTTAATTTTATTATTTTTTTGTGTCGGGGTTTTTTTAAAATTTTAATTTAATTTTTTATTTTATGCTTTTTGTAGGGACTCCTTAATTTTTGTATTTCATTTCTTTTATTTTCTTGCGTTTTAAGATTCAGGTAATTTGGTGTTTAATCAGGTTTTTTATCCGTCAAAAAATAATTATGAATTTATAGTTGAAGAATAATTTTGACTAAACAGACTTTTTTGTTTTATTATATCCTTTTTCTAGTTCTTCCTTTAGTTATTCAACTTTCGTATACGTATTAGCTATTAGATATCTTATGTATTTCAGATCTAGTTTATAAAATGGGACTGCAACACTATCTGATGTAGAAATACCTACGCTTTTTAAGTAGGATAATTCCATTCGTAATAAAAATAGTCAAACTCAGTGGTTGTATCACTTATTATATTACTCTATTAGATAAAAATATCTTCAGTCCTTTACAACCATATTTTACAACCCACCTCAACAAAGGTGGAAGTCCTCAATTCGACAGATTATTTGTGTATGTTTGTTTATATTTGGAAGAATATTTTTTAACCGTTCCATACTCATTTAAAGTTTATTCAAACTTGTTTCAAATTAATATTAAGTATTTCAAGTTAAACAAATATCAACTTTATTGTAATGGCAATTAAGTTGATTTCAGAGTGACTAGCACTATTGAAAAAGTTAAAGTTGTAGCGTAAACTGAACTTTCTTGTGTACGATTCAAAGTTATTTTTCTGTAAAGTCATTTTTGTTTACGATTTTTGACAAATTAATCGCGAATGCAGATTAGTTAAGTTAGCCCCTACAATTTCTCATAACAAAGAATCCTATGTAAGTATTGAAAATGACAAAATTTTCTTTGTTTTAGATATCAATGGACGCAGTCAGGAGACGCCGGATTGCCGGATTGAAATGCCGCCGCCCTGCTAAGAAGATTCAAATGGGGTTATTTGAATCTTCTAAGGTGCATAAGGAGGCAAGAGTAAGTTTTTGCCTAGAGTTTTATAATTTTGACTGGGCAAACAATATCGTCATTTTTGGGGATGAAAAAAGCTTTCGTTCGGATATGGACGGAAGAAAAATATTATGGCGCAATAGCAATGAGCGCTATAATCCATAACGTAATTATTTTATTTACTTATTAAAATAAAGGTTCCAACCACTGTTTCTCAAACGCTTATTCTTCCATTGCTCGATTTGGAAAAGACGCCAGACATGTCGTTCGTTGATGTTGTGTCATAATAAACTATATTCCTCGCATGTCCTTCCCCAGGCTTCAAACTATCTCCATATTTTTCATCACAATTGTCCACCGGCTTGGCCGCGAAGGCATAACACATAAAGTTCTTTCGCATTTATAATATTAGTATGGATCATTCTTCTAATATCGTGATAATTAATACTGTAAATTGAAATTTTATATTTATTTTCGCACTACTGTTATATTCTTGAGAATTTTTCTTTACTATTGTTGGTGACAATTTAAGATAGGGCCGTCACCCACTGGCGGCATGGCATGACAAGGGATTTTAAAAGCTTACTTTTGTTTGGCGGCAGCATTTGATTTTTCTTAGCAGCCATTGGTAGTTGTAACTGTATAATTAATCTGTTACAAATATCAATAAAAATAAAAGCTTGTAAAAATAAATATTATTTACTTGTTTTTAATCAGTTTGTTGTGTGAAATGTTTGTGTTAACAGTGTTAAATTAGATTCGAAATCATCTGTAAGTATTACAAAAATCCCTTGTCGTGCCGTGCCTCCAGTGTGTGCCGGACCTTATACAGCCCAGTTAAATTATACTAATCTAGGTAAAAGCTTATTTTTGTTTGGCAATCAAATGCTACCGCATTTGATTTTGCTTGGCAGCCATTGGTGATCTGTTACAAATAAAATTCTAATCTATATACCTAATAATAATAACGCCTTCGAAAGGTCCGCGAGGTGTGAAATAAAAATTCTTTATTGACATAGGTAATGGTTACAGATACTTTTATGTAAGTATGAAGCATGTAGGACTGTAGGTATATTATAAATTACCTAATGTATAAAAATATTAAATTGTAGGTTATTCAAAACTAAACTATATAGATGGCTGAATGAAAATAATTTCTATAATATTAAGGATTTTTTTGAACATAAATTATAATGTTTTTAAATTCAATTTTGTTTACTTGTGCATTTTTTTTTTTCATTTATTGCAAAACTGTATGATCTCATATGCTTTAATAACACCTGTGTATACCATGTTTTACGCAAATAAATTATCTTAATCTATGGTATAGTTTGGTTTTATAACTTTTGTTGTAAGTATATTTTAATTTAAAGTAGGTAGTTGTTATAATGTTTTCAATTATATTAATGTTTAAAAATAAAAAGATTTGATTGTTATTCCGCAATTTATTTTGATATTTTTCCCGCGGTTTCACACGCGTTCCTGTAGGAACCTATCCTATGTCCTTTTCTGATTGGTAGGTATGCATAATTTCATGATGATCGGTTGTGTAGTTATAGTGCCAAAAGCAGGGGGGTAGCTACCGCCGTATCTGTTATACAGTGGGCCCCGACGGCATATTTATTTACTTAAAAAAACGTCACCGTCCTTTTTGCAAAAGACCCCGCCAAGATATTTTGATATGGGGCCCCTGGGGTTAGATCACACAGCCCTTTCGACTGCAGTCACTGCGTTTTCAGGTCATGACCGGCCGCCTTGCGGAGTTGTTTTAAAACTATGATATTTCCTAAGATATTCATTAAAATCAAATTTGTCAAGGGCAATTTTGTTCAAAATTAAATACTTGTGATGAGTAACGTGTTTATTTGGATAAGGATTAATATCATGTTTATAAAAACACCTTTGCAAATAATGCATTATTTTAGAACTTTGATTACGATAAAAAACAGGCCAAGTGCGAGTCGGACTCGCACACGAAGGGTTCCGTACCACAAGGCGAAAACGCCGAAAAAAACACGTTTGTTGTATGGGAGCCCCCCTTAAATATTCATTTTATTTTGTTTTTAGTATTTGTTATTATAGCGGCAACAGAAATACATAATTTGTGAAAATTTTAACTGTCTAGCTATCGCGGTTCTTGAGATACAGCCTGGTGACAGACAGACGGATAGACAGCGAAGTCTTAGGTCTCGTTTTTACCCTTTGGGTACGGAACCCTAATAATAGGGTCCCGTTTTTACCCTTTGGGTACGGAACCCTAATAAAAAAGGAAATGTTTTTCTGATATGAGATTATACCTACTTGTCTACCTAACAATATTCATCGAGAGCGTGAAATTTCGCTAATTCATTGTGTAACGAACGGTGTATACCGTACTACCTACCTGTTTAAATGTAATATGAGTAGGTAGTTACTACTTAATACTCTAAGTAATTTTCCAACAAATATGTAAAAATTAAGGATTAAGTAAAAGATCATTGACTATAAACTTTCATAGGTATTTTAAGCATTGCGCTGGGCGTTTCGATTCAATTATTCAACCTGCTACCATAGAACTATTATTACTTAGTGTTCAGAACCGACGACGCGACGCCGCAAAACCAGTTTTTGCGCCAGGCCGGCCTTCCGAATTGCGTCAAAAGCGATTACTTATATCGCGAATCCGACCAACGCGCAACGTCACAAATAGTAGTCAATAGTCCTTATATTTTGTGACTATTAAATTTGGTCGGACTCGCGATATAATCGCTTTTGACGCAATTCGGAACGCGGGGTATGTTACCGACCGGCAACTACTCATTTATTTAGTCTGGCATGAAACGTGTAAGCGCCATGAAATTCCCGGCGCTTATGACGTTTTGGTCGCGAGAAAACTATACGTTTTAAGCGGTCTAGCGCTGCATGTTTTATAGTTTGGTGAGACGACACCTACTGTTTAAGCGCTGCAGCAAATACGCTCGCCCCACTGTCTTCCTGTTGTGACACTGTATTTGATTCGGATAGCTACGCTATTTCTTATCGCACAGTATTTTATTCACACCACGACGACCATACGCACACACTCTCACGTACGCACTGCAGCACGACACATTACTAGTAAGAACAGACAAAAGCTATATGTCTCTTTCGCACGATTCTCGCTGTAGTTGCTCATAACGCGTTCAAGGCCAAAGTGGGGTAGGTTGATGTGCTGGCGACTGTACAATAAAATATTTTACCGAAATACTAGTACAATTTTCTTAGACAAAACGTAGAGATGCCATATCTCAGTACTAAAAGGTAATGAAAGAAAAACACTTATTTATTTTATAATTTCACCAAATATCCTAACTATGCTGATTAAAATTGTTCATGTATAATTAGGTCTGAAGTGGCAGTACCTGTCGAGTAACATCGTGAAGCCCACATAAGCCTGCTCGAAGGCCCCCCGATGCTTGGTCTCGGCCAGCAAGCTGGTGAAGTGCTCGCCCACACGAGCCAGCTGCGCCGCGCACAACGTGGCCGGCTGTGTGGCCGGCTGTGTGGCCGGCTGTGTGGCCGGCTCTGTAGGCGCGTCGCCCTCTCCGCGCACACTCAGCCTCGCGCATATCCCGCCCAGCAGCAGCGACACCTAGCCAAGAGTTAATATAAAGCTGATAACCGTAAGTCCCGCATTAGGACAGTGTAAATCCTATTTGACACCAATAATTATAAACCCGTATCCGTGTTGCCGGTTTTCAGCAAGGTGTTTGAAAAGATAATGCTTAATCACATGCTCAATGATTTTAACACGAGTAAAATTCTTCACGATCAACAGTATTGTTTCACCAAGGACGTTGTACGTCCGACGCCGGTGTAACCTTAATTAAACACATTCACACACGCGTGGGAAGAGGCCCAAGACACAATAGAAATCTTTTGTGACCTCTCCAAGACATTTGATTGCCTCGATCACGAAAACCCTTGCTTTTGAAACTTGAGCATTACGGACTTGGAAAACTTGCGCTCAGTTTAGTTACTTCTTATTTAAATGATAGACAACAGCAAGTTCAAATAAATGGCGACAATTTACTTGGTTTAAAAGTAAAAATGGGTGTGCCACAAGGCTCGATATTGGGTCCTTTCCTCTTTTTAGAGTATATTAATGGTCAACTCCATCCTGTACGCTCTAAAGTTTAGTTACTCGGCGCCCTGCCTTAGCTACGCCGCGCCCTGCCTTAGCTACGCGGCGCTTTGCCTTAGCTACGCGGCGCCCTGCCTTAGCTACGCGGCGCCCTGCCTTAGCTACGCGGCGCCCTGCCTTAGCTACGCGGCGCCCTGCCTTAGCTACGCGCCGCCCTGCCTTAGCTACGCGGCGCCCTACCTTAGCTACGCGGCGCCCTGCCATAAGTACGCGGCGCCCTACCTTAGCTACGCGACGCCCTGCCATAAGTACGCGGCGCCCTACCTTAGCTACGCGGCGCCCTGCCATTACTACGAGGCGCCTTGACTTAGCTACGCGGCGCCCTGCCTTAGCTACGCGGCGCCCTGCCTTAGCTACGCGGCGCCCTACCGTAGCTACGCGACGCCCTGCCATAAGTACGCGGCGCCCTACCTTAGCTACGCGACGCCCTGCCATAAGTACGCGGCGCCCTACCTTAGCTACGCGGTGCCCTGCCATAAGTACGCGGCGCCCTACCTTAGCTACGCGGCGCCCTGCCATAACTACGCGGCACACTGCCTTAGCTACGCGGCGCCCTGCCTTAGCTACGCGACGCCCTGCCATAAGTACGCGGCGCCCTACCTTAGGTACGCGACGCCCTGCCATAAGTACGCGGCGCCCTACCTTAGCTACGCGGCGCCCTGCCATAACTACGCGGCGCCCTGGCTTAGCTACGCGGCGCCCTGCCTTAGCTACGCGGCGCCCTGCCTTAGCTACGCGGCGCCCTACCGTAGCTACGCGGCGCCCTGCCATAAGTACGCGGCGCCCTACCTTAGCTACGCGACGCCCTGCCATAAGTACGCGGCGCCCTACCTTAGCTACGCGACGCCCTGCCATAAGTACGCGGCACCCTACCTTAGCTACGCGACGCCCTGCCATAAGTACGTGGCGCCCTACCTTAGCTACGCGACGCCCTGCCATAAGTACGCGGCGCCCTACCTTAGCTACGCGACGCCCAGCCATAAGTACGCGGCGCCCTACCTTAGGTACGCGGCGTCCTGCCATAACTACGCGGCGCCCTGGCTTAGCTACGCGGCGCCCTGCCTTAGCTACGCGGTGCCCTACCGTAGATACGCGGCGCCTTGCCATAAGTACGCGGCGTCCTACCTTAGCTACGCGACGCTCTGCCTTAGCTACGCGACGCCCTGCCATAAGTACGCGGCGTCCTACCTTAGCTACGCGACGCTCTGCCTTAGCTACGCGACGCCCTGCCATAAGTATGCGGCGCCCTACCTTAGCTACGCGACGCCCTGCCATAAGTACGCGGCGCCCTACCTTAGCTACGCGGCGCCCTGCCATAACGACGCGGCACCCTGCCTTAGCTACGCGGCGCCTAGCCTTAGCTACGCGACGCCCTGCCATAAGTACGCGGCGCCCTACCTTAGCTACGCGGTGCCCTGCCATAACTACGCGGCGCCCTACCTTAGCTACGCGGCGCCCTGCCATAACTACGCGGCACCCTGCCTTAGCTACGCGGCGCCCTGCCTTAGCTACGCGACGCCCTACCATAAGTACGCGGCGCCCTACCTTAGCTACGCGGCGCCCTGCCATATCTACGCGGCGCCCTACCTTAGCTACGCGGCGCCCTGCCATAACTACGCGGCACCCTGCCTTAGCTACGCGGCGCCCTGCCATAAGTACGCGGCGCCCTACCTTAGCTACGCGACGCCCTGCCATAAGTACGCGGCGCCCTACCTTAGCTACGCGACGCCCTACCATAAGTACGTGGCGCCCTACCTTAGCTACGCGACGCCCTGCCATAAGTACGCGGCGCCCTACCTTAGCTACGCGACGCCCAGCCATAAGTACGCGGCGCCCTACCTTAGGTACGCGGCGCCCTGCCATAATTACGCGGCGCCCTGGCTTAGCTACGCGGCGCCCTGCCTTAGCTACGCGGTGCCCTACCGTAGATACGCGGCGCCCTGCCATAAGTACGCGGCGTCCTACCTTAGCTACGCGACGCTCTGCCTTAGCTACGCGACGCCCTGGCATAAGTACGCGGCGCCTACCTTAGCTACGCGACGCCCTGCCATAAGTATGCGGCGCCCTACCTTAGCTACGCGACGCCCTGCCATAAGTACGCGGCGCCCTCCCTTAGCTACGCGGCGCCCTGCCATAACGACGCGGCACCCTACCTTAGCTACGCGGTGCCCTGCCATAACTACGCGGCGCCCTACCTTAGCTACGCGGCGCCCTGCCATAACTACGCGGCACCCTGCCTTAGCTACGCGGCGCCCTGCCTTAGCTACGCGACGCCCTGCCATATCTACGCGGCGCCCTACCTTAGCTACGCGGCGCCCTGCCATAACTACGCGGCACCCTGCCTTAGCTACGCGGCGCCCTGCCTTAGCTACGCGACGCCCTGCCATAAGTACGCGGCGCCCTACCTTAGCTACGCGGCGCCCTGGCATATCTACGCGGCGCACTACCTTAGCTACGCGGCGCCCTGCCATAACTACGCGGCACCCTGCCTTAGCTACGCGGCGCCCTATGTTAGCTACGCGACGCCCTGCCATAAGTACGCGGCGCCCTACCTTAGCTACGCGGCGCCCTGCCATATCTACGCGGCGCCCTACCTTAGCTACGCGGCGCCCTGCCATAACTACGCGGCACCCTGCCTTAGCTACGCGGCGCCCTGCCTTAGCTACGCGAAGCCCTGCCATAAGTACGCGGCGCCCTACCTTAGCTACGCGGCGCCCTACCTTAGCTACGCGGCGCCCTGCCATAACGACGCGGCACCCTGCCTTAGCTACGCGGCGCCTAGCCTTAGCTACGCGACGCCCTGCCCATAAGTACGCGGCGCCCTACCTTAGCTACGCGGCGCCCTACCTTAGCTACGCGGCGCCCTACCTTAGCTACGCGGCGCCCTGCCATAACGACGCGGCACCCTGCCTTAGCTACGCGGCGCCCTGCCTTAGCTACGCGACGCCCTGCCATAAGTACGCGGCGCCCTACCTTAGCTACGCGGCGCCCTGCCATATCTACGCGGCGCCCTACCTTAGCTACGCGGCGTCCTGCCATAACTACGCGGCACCCTGCCTTAGCTACGCGGCGCCCTGCCATAAGTACGCGGCGCCCTACCTTAGCTACGCGACGCCCTGCCATAAGTACGCGGCGCCCTACCTTAGCTACGCGACGCCCTACCATAAGTACGTGGCGCCCTACCTTAGCTACGCGACGCCCTGCCATAAGTACGCGGCGCCCTACCTTAGCTACGCGACGCCCAGCCATAAGTACGCGGCGCCCTACCTTAGGTACGCGGCGCCCTGCCATAACTACGCGGCGCCCTGGCTTAGCTACGCGGCGCCCTGCCTTAGCTACGCGGTGCCCTACCGTAGATACGCGGCGCCCTGCCATAAGTACGCGGCGTCCTACCTTAGCTACGCGACGCTCTGCCTTAGCTACGCGACGCCCTGCCATAAGTACGCGGCGCCTACCTTAGCTACGCGACGCCCTGCCATAAGTATGCGGCGCCCTACCTTAGCTACACGACGCCCTGCCATAAGTACGCGGCGCCCTCCCTTAGCTACGCGGCGCCCTGCCATAACGACGCGGCACCCTACCTTAGCTACGCGGTGCCCTGCCATAACTACGCGGCGCCCTACCTTAGCTACGCGGCGCCCTGCCATAACTACGCGGCACCCTGCCTTAGCTACGCGGCGCCCTGCCTTAGCTACGCGACGCCCTGCCATATCTACGCGGCGCCCTACCTTAGCTACGCGGCGCCCTGCCATAACTACGCGGCACCCTGCCTTAGCTACGCGGCGCCCTGCCTTAGCTACGCGACGCCCTGCCATAAGTACGCGGCGCCCTACCTTAGCTACGCGGCGCCCTGCCATATCTACGCGGCGCACTACCTTAGCTACGCGGCGCCCTGCCATAACTACGCGGCACCCTGCCTTAGCTACGCGGCGCCCTATGTTAGCTACGCGACGCCCTGCCATAAGTACGCGGCGCCCTACCTTAGCTACGCGGCGCCCTGCCATATCTACGCGGCGCCCTACCTTAGCTACGCGGCGCCCTGCCATAACTACGCGGCACCCTGCCTTAGCTACGCGGCGCCCTGCCTTAGCTACGCGAAGCCCTGCCATAAGTACGCGGCGCCCTACCTTAGCTACGCGGCGCCCTGCCATAACTACGCGGCGCCCTACCTTAGCTACGCGACGCCCTGCCATAAGTACGCGGCGTCCTACCTTAGCTACGCGGCGCCCTGCCATAACTACGCGGCGCCCTGCCATAACTACGCGGCGCCCTACCTTAGCTACGCGACGCCCTGCCATAAGTACGCGGCGCCCTACCTTAGCTACACGGCGCCAACCTGTACTATCTACAAGTATACTGTACCTCTTTAACGGACCGCCAGGCGCACAAGAGTACCATCTGTGCTGTGACCTGCCTGCCGTCGTCCAACGTCACGTTTCTGGCGAACAAATGTATTCGTAAAGTCATTATTGTTCAAGTAAAGTGGGCGATCGTACGAGTAACATACATTGAACAAAAAAGGTATAAAAGGTTTCAGAAATAAAAGGAAGACCATGAATTTTAACATTTGATGTGAAATTTTGTTCAGAAAACTGAAAAGCTGACATTACCGTAAGGAGATACAACTGACATTATCATAAGTACTTATTACTAATAAATGTAATGTACCCACTTGAGAAGTACGCATCATTTCCCTATTATAGTTTAAGTGCATGATAAAATGATAAAGAGATACGTAATTAGTAGGTACCAAATCGAGCCGTATCCTGAGCTGAAAGATGCGTAAATTATTTTGTCCTTACTTTTACCTACTACCTTACTTTTCAAGTTTTCAGCAAGATGGGGCTCCGGCTCATAACAGTCACAGAACAAGGGACTATCTCAATGAACACTTTCGTCCCTGGATCGGGACAAATGGACAAATAAGTTGGCCGCCGAGATCACCAGATCTAACCCCGTTAGATTTTTTTGTATACCTACATTTAAATAGGGCTATGTACAAAATTTAGTTTACAAGAACCAGTACGAAAATGTCCACGAGCTACAAACAGAACTGAGACGTATTATTCTAAATATCCACCACAACAAGATCAAAAAAATCGACAGGTAGTGAAATAATCAAAAGAGTGAGATTTTGTGTTCAACAGTATGGGACTCATTTTGAGTATTTGATAAATTTATTAATTTTGTATTAAAAATGTTAAAATTCATGGTCTTCCTTTCATTTCTGACACTATGTTATTTAACAAAAAAAAAAAAATCCTTATGATGAAGCCTTTCGATCGGTATGATAAAGCTACAGGGTCATATTTTTTCTCTTGTAGCGGGTTCGATTCCCAGTTCAACCATGTAATTATTAAAAAATCTATGACTGCAGTTTAAATTGTTTTTTAAATTAAAATAATGTCTTCATTCAGTAAAATGTTCCATTTACAATATTGAAGCTACTTTACCTCCTTGTGGCATAGCCGTGGGACGCCGGAATTTATTCCGGAAGGTTTGTGTGTATAATATTATGTACATTAATATTTACATCTCTCGTCTCGATGTTTTGAAATATCGCCACATTAGTAGATTGTATCATTGCGGATACCATTGTATAGAATCAAGTTCTTCTAACTTAACAGATATATGTGTGGCTGGACAGTTTGTGGCGCCACTTCTTCTCAATTAAAGCTCTAGGAAGTGGTGAAGGGCGGGCGTGCCAGGAGACTTTCTTATATATTTTTTTTTTTTTGTGGTTTTTTGGAACGAAGTGCAATCGTCAAGTCCTAAATTGACTGGTAGAAATCGTCTCATAATGAAAAAGTGTTATGCCCCTTTCATGCGACTTATTATCTCTCTCTCTCTGTCTCTTTCTATTATACGAATGTGTGTGTGCGTGTGGATTTCGTTCCTGACGGGGATCCCCCGACAGCACGTAATTTTTTTTTCTTCTCAGCCAAATTTAATAAATGGCTCTTGATTTTACACCCGAGCGAAGCAAGGGCGCTCACTAGTAATGCATAAACCGCTCCTGCCCTCACCCACAGTTCCCGCTGTCGCTCAGCCGCAGCAGGTCGCAGGGCAGGTGTCCCTCGGGCGACGAGTTGTTGACGACACACGCCACTGCGGCGTTCACTTCCATGCACGTGTCGATGATCTCTCCCACCAGAGCGGTCCACTGCTCGTCCGACGATATTTCTCTGTACACATATTATTTCTTTATTTAGGGAAAACATGCACAACATTAGAGACACTGTAATGATGTAGGTATTACAGACATAAATTCGAGTTATTGTGCCGTTTCAATGAAAAACAGACATAATACATACAATTATAGCTTAAGCATAATCAGCCTATAATGTTCCCACTGCTGGGACACAGGCCTCCCTCTTCGAGAGGGGGTGGGCTGTAACCTACCACGCGGGCCTAGTGCGGTTCGGTAGATGTCACTGTCTTCGAATTTTTGGTTCTAGCACATGCCGGTTTCCTCACGATGTGTTTCTTGACCATTTTGAGAGGAGTGGTGATGAAATAATTTACATAAAATGAAGTGCCTGCTTGGGTTCAAACCCACGATCTATAACTTAAAACATAACGATCACGACTTACGAAGTATAGGTCGTAGGTTCAAACCCAGACAGGTACAGTATTTTTACCTCACGAAGCGACGCGCGCCTTATTTGTGGAAACAAAGTTTACAAAAACGAACAATGGAAATGGCCGAGTTGTAGGTCGTAGGTTCGAACCCAGACAGCCAGCTATACTATACAACGTTTTTTTAGTATATGCGAAACCTGAATATAGTTTGTTCAGAATAAGTAGCGCCGCCGCAAGCAGCCCGCTGCTCGCGCGTCAGGCGCGCGAGGCAGTGCCGCGCGCGCGCGAGGCAGTGCAGCGCGCCGTACAGGGGCGCGCGCTGCAGGTGTAGTGTGTGCCTCACCGTGCGTCCACGTGTCGCAGCGCGCGCGCGAGGCAGTGCAGCGCGCCGTACAGGGGCGCGCGCTGCAGGTGTAGTGTGTGCCTCACCGTGCGTCCACGTGTCGCAGCGCGCGCGCGAGGCAGTGCAGCGCGCCGTACAGGGGCGCGCGCTGCAGGTGTAGTGTGTGCCTCACCGTGCGTCCACGTGTCGCAGCGCGCGCGCGAGGCAGTGCAGCGCGCCGTACAGGGGCGCGCGCTGCAGGTGTAGTGTGTGCCTCACCGTGCGTCCACGTGTCGCAGCGCGCGCGCGAGGCAGTGCAGCGCGCCGTACAGGGGCGCGCGCTGCAGGTGTAGTGTGTGCCTCACCGTGCGTCCACGTGTCGCAGCGCGCGCGCGAGGCAGTGCAGCGCGCCGTACAGGGGCGCGCGCTGCAGGTGTAGTGTGTGCCTCACCGTGCGTCCACGTGTCGCAGCGCGCGCGCGAGGCAGTGCAGCGCGCCGTACAGGGGCGCGCGCTGCAGGTGTAGTGTGTGCCTCACCGTGCGTCCACGTGTCGCAGCGCGCGCGCGAGGCAGTGCAGCGCGCCGTACAGGGGCGCGCGCTGCAGGTGTAGTGTGTGCCTCACCGTGCGTCCACGTGTCGCAGCGCGCGCGCGAGGCAGTGCAGCGCGCCGTACAGGGGCGCGCGCTGCAGGTGTAGTGTGTGCCTCACCGTGCGTCCACGTGTCGCAGCGCGCGCGCGAGGCAGTGCAGCGCGCCGTACAGGGGCGCGCGCTGCAGGTGTAGTGTGTGCCTCACCGTGCGTCCACGTGTCGCAGCGCGCGCGCGAGGCAGTGCAGCGCGCCGTACAGGGGCGCGCGCGCGGCCGCCCGCAGCACGCTGCGCGCGCACACGTGCAGCTGGTCGCGCACCGCACGCTGCAGGCGCGTGCACAGCGCGAACTGCACCGGTGCGACCCGCCCCGCCCTGCGAAGCAGAAGCCATGTGATGTACGATAGGATACTTCACAGCACTATGTAGCCGATTCCTACGTAAGGGTTCGTATTAAGGGGAATGCTCCAACCAGCCCGCAAAATTCAAAATTTCTTGCGTTTTTTGCAATTTGCAGGCCAGTGCTAGGTTGTATGTTGATTAAAATATTATTCGCGGCTGTAAAACGTATGTAGTTACAGAATTATAATCATCAAAATCACCAATACAACCCTTCAACTTCATAAAGGTGTAAGAACAAAAAATAAACAGAAAAAGTAATTCCTACAGCTTTATGAACTTAGAGCGTTTTATTGATGATTTTGATGATTATAATTCTGTACCTACATATGTCTTACAGCCGCGAATAATATTTTAATCAACATACAACCTAGCACTGGCCTGCAAATTGCAAAAAACGTAAGAAAATTTGAATTTCGCGGGCTGGTTGGAGCATTCACCTTAAGACAGAAAAGTTTGTGAACCGCTCATCCTGTTTACCACCGATTTGTGAAATAAACATATTTAATATGCTTATAGTTCCTACAGCATGCGACGGAAGACGACTTTTTTCTCAGAATAAGAACGTAAGTGCTGAAGAAGCCTACCTTACCACCTTACCTTATAAACCCAAAAATAAAAGAAAATTCCAAAAACACCTCCAAAATTTTTTTCGTGTATAAATACAATTATTTATACAATGCGTGGAAATTAGATATTGTGACGTTTTTCTATCGAGAAAAGTTTATCACTTAATGCTCGACAAAAAGTTTGTTAGTTTGAAGTTTTCACTTCAATAAGTCTCCATTTATGTTAATAATAATAATAATATAATAATAATATCGTTTATTTATAAAAATGGTGCAGATTTACAATAATTTATCTTAAAAATTATAAAGAACACAGTTGCTCATTTGCCTGAACTAGGTAGGACCTGTGTTTCAGGCTAGAAAAGGTGCTTAGAAATTTAAAATATATAAATAACAAATGAGAAAACTAATTAAAAACTAATATTAACTTAAAAGACTAGCATGTTCTATTTACAGACAACGAGTAAATCTTCTGTCTCACTGTATGATATGCCAAGTAAAAATTGCAGAATAACCTTTTTGCAGTCGTAATTATTTAATTTATAGATACTTAATTTCCTATTTAATTTATTGTATAGAAATGGGCCTAAAAATGTATAAAATCTGTTTACAAAGACATATTTAGAGGATGCATTTGACTCACATACAATATCATTCCGTCTCTTATTAGTACTTTCAGTGTTAAAGGAGAGCATGGTGTGCTGTTTTAATACCAAGTGCGTTATGAAAAGCTGGCGAACAGTCAGCACGTTACAGGATTTGTATAGCAGATCTGTAGGATAGAGAAAGGGATGGAAGTTAGCTACTTTTAAAATTGCTCTCTGTGCTCTTTCAAGAGGCAGTAAGTAAGTTTTAGGTGCTCCACCCCATGAAGTAATACAGTACTGTATTACAGATTGACCTAGGGCCAAGTAAACTTGTGACACTAGTTTTTTATCTGCAATTGTTCGCAATTTTTTAAAAACAAAAATTAACCTGCGCACTCTTGTAACCAAACTGTCAATATGTGGTCTAAATGAGAGCAACTCGTCTATTTGAACCCCAAGATATTTTATGTTACATGTTTTAAGGATCAAAGGACACTTACATATGCTGACTGAGCGGAGTCCGCAATGATGGGCATACAGATGAGAGTTAGTAATATTTAAATGCGGTTTGCGGATGGAGAAGTGAATATATTTTGTCTTGTCGGCATTTAATGTTAGTAAGTTGCTTTGAAGCCAGTTAGACACAGTATTGAAACCAGTTTGAGCATATTCGTACAATTCGGTATTTGTTTTAGCGGTGAATATTAACGCCGTGTCATCTGCATACGATATAATTTTGCCTTGATTAATATTTAAACTACACAAATCGTTAATATAAATCAGGAAAAGGGTGGGGCCCAAAATACTTCCCTGGGGAACACCAAAACCTGTGTTTTTTTGTTCGTCGCTACTAATATTGTCAATTTTAACACATTGATAACGATCGTCTAAGTAGTCAGCAAAAAGTTTCAGCGGCGTTCCCCTTATTCCTAAGGCCTCTAATTTGTACAAAAGCTTCGAAATGGAGACTGTATCAAAAGCCTTCGCCAGATCAAGGAAGATTCCCAGGGTCTGGTTTCCTTTACCAAGTTCTTCTGAGACATAATCTGTTAGACTGTGCACTGCATCGGCTGTGGATAATTTGGCTCTAAAACCAAATTGCGCAGATGATAAGAGTTCATTTTTCTCTAGATAGTTAACTAATCTGCTGTTTATAATTTTTTCTAGTATTTTAGATATTGATGGGAGTAATGATATTGGCCGATAATTGCTCACTAGGTCTTTGTTTCCGGATTTGAAGATAGGGATTACAATTGCTTTTTTTAGGCATTTAGGGAAAATGCCTTCAGAAAAACACATACGAAAAATATGTGTTAAGGGAGGTACAAGGATATGCCTAAAGAGTTTAAGGGTCTTATTGCTAATGTTATCCCATCCAACAGCACAGTCATCTTTTAGTCCACAGATTATTCGGGTAATTTCGTCTTCGTCGGTGTCTAGCAAGGCAAAAGATTTTAGGGTACATCTATTTTCACACTTTTGGGAAGAAGGTTGAACACAGTCAGGTTTTGGAATCTGCTCAGCAAGAGTTTTCCCAACATTTACGAAAAAATTATTCACTTCGTTGGCTGACAGGATAGGTGAAGGATTAGAAAGCAGTAAACTTGAATTTGATTCGCGCTGATTTGACATATAGGTGACGTTTTTGATATGTTTCCAAAGTTGCGTGCTATTGTTTCCCGCTCTATTTAATTCATTTTTATCGTAATTTCTCTTTATGTCCTTTAGAAGTTTGTTGCAAAAATTCCTGTATCTGGTATAGGTGACTTTAGTGACGAGATTGTCTGGGTCCCTCCAATGTCTTTGATGAAGTTTGTCTCTATGTCTTATGCACCGAATTAGGCCAGGAGTAATCCAAGGTTTTATATTATAATTTTTCTTGTTTACTGTAATAACGGTCGTGTTGTGTAATATAGCTGATTGAACATGTTTTATTAAGTACGATAAAGCAAAATTAGCGTCAGGTGTATTAAAAACTGGGCTAAAATCAGTGTTGCATAAATCATATTCAAGTTTGTTTGTGTTTAGTTGCGTTTTGGTCAGCGGGCGATTTTGCTTAGGCAGCGTTAAGTTAAGGGTCAGTAAAACTGCGTGATGGTCGGTAATTGTAGAGTTAGTAACAAGCGTAATAAACGAAAAACTGGATTTGATTATCATATGATCGAGGCAGGAACCGCTTTGATGAGTAGGCAGTGTATGTGCGGACAGAAAACCGTGGAATGAGCAGATATTAAGATAGTCTTGGATTCCCGCATTGCAGTTATCAGAGTTAATGTTTATGTTTATATCACCTGTTAGTATAACATTCTTAAAAGTGGCTACTGCTTGAAAAATTTTGTTTAAGGAAGCATGAAAAGCATCCAAGTTTTTAGCAGAAGGGGATCTATATATAGCAATTATTGCTGCTGTTGTACCAATTTTGATAATCAAGCAATTACTCTTACAGTCGTATAGATTGGGTTCCTCGACTGTGACCATTAAAGAATCTTTTGAATAGACAACCACACCATCATTTTGATTGTTATTGATTCTGGTAAAAGATACGTTGTACCCTGGTATTGCTGGAAGGTTATTCTGGCGATTAGATAACCAACACTCGGTTAGTATTATTATATCACAAATTAAAGTTGTCTATGAAGAAAAATGTTAAAGCTATCCATGTTCTTATAAATACTACGAATGTTTTGGGTTAATATGGTTAGTGACTTTTGATACACGGAAAGATATTGTCTGCAGTCCTCAACCTTACATGACTTTGAAACAGTTTGAAAACTATTATCTATGTCCGTAATTAAGGTACTATCCATAGTAGGTATACTAAAAATAAAAATAAAAAGTAAAGTCTACAATAAAAACAGGTATGTGGCGCTCTTAGGCGCCTTCATAGTCGATTGAGTTAATGTACCTGTTTTCGGCAGACTTTTTAGCTGGACAATCCAGATCTCCCGTTTTGTGGGTCGCTGGTTTTTTGAAGCGCAGACATGTTGCACATTTTGGCGCTTCTGCTTTCTTTGTGCAGTCTTGAATGGTGTGCCCTTCTTCACCGCAATGACCACACGTAGGGGCAGTGGCTTTGCAGAACTTGGCTGCGTGGCCGTACTGCTGGCACTTGTAACATCTGGTTACCAGAGTGAAGTCACGTACTGGACAGGAGGTCCAATTAATAAATAGTCGTTCCTGGGTGATCATGACCTTCCGAATGATGGCTGGAACTTCTAGTATATAATTGCAGTTTTCAGCATCTTTTCTCCCAGATTTGTGGCTTATTTTGATTGAGGTCATAAAAGTATCTCGGGATATAGTCGGCAGTTTGTCAGCTAAATTTTGGTCGTATAGACATTTAAAGACCTCATTTTCAGTCATAGATGCGGGCACTCCAATTACTACAATGCGAGGTTTGCGCTTTCGGGGTTCGTCGACGGTAAGCTCTGACGAAGCAGTTTGGACTGTTCGCTTGAGCTTGTCTAGATCATCTTTAGTCTCCGTGCTGATTATGAGACCTCCTTTTCCGATTTTGCGTACGCCTCGTACTTTCAGCTTCATTTCACCTGGGCATATGATGTTTTGGACCATGTTCCTGGTTTCGTCGCTGGTCTTTGAGTTGTCACATGGGAAAATTGCCACGGAGCTAAGTTTGTTCGGGCGAACAAAATTGTTGGATCCCTTCTTCACCATATCGGCAAAAGATGTGTCACTCCTCCCTGCTCCTTGCTTGGTACAGGACTCCTGAATGGTGCGGTTCATCTCTGTACGACAGTCTGCTAGGTCTCGAGCTTCAGTCATGTTTTTAAGGGCGGTATGTGTTTGAATAGCACTTGATTTCAACGACTGGTATCGCACGGCCATTTGAGAAACTCCGTGTCCAACTTTTCGGCAAAGATTGCTGATTCTTAACTTCTGGTCCGAATTGAGTTTTCCTTCATTAGCAGTGGCACAGACCTCATTCAAGCATTGTTCAATGGACGCCAACCAGTTCTGGATTTCCGGAGTGGGGATAGGTTCTGCTGGGTCCACAGCCACTACTTGGTTCTGCTTGGGTTGTTGAGGTGATCTTAGTGTTGGTGTCGATGGGGGACTGCGCGGAGTCAACCCACTCCGAGGAAAGGGGCTGCCGTCCATATTTCAGATTATAAAAGTTATATATTATTATAATCTAGTCAGATCATTCTTGATTACAACATTACTCGATTTATAAAACACGCTAGTACACTATAAAACTGGGTCAGTATTTATGCAAGTGTTAATTTATTTATTTTTATAATGCATTGATGTGCACGTCTGTATGCGTTAACCGATCAAGCAAGATTCATGTTGACAAACACTGGACACGACAACACTCAAAACGAAGCCGCGCTCGACTGCGGACAGGCAAATCGCGCGCGTTCTCGCACCCGCGCCGCTCCCCGCCCCGCGCTGCCAAGCACTTAGATACAGGGTGCTCTAGAGTCTAGGGACATCGATACGCAACCTGTTGCCGTGGATGCAGTACATGATTCTACTCGCCCTTGCGTAAAAAAAAATTGTCAGTTATTAAAAAAAAAACTGCCCAAGTGCGAGTCGGACTCGCATACGAAGGGTTCCGTAACATCCGGGTTTATGCATAAGGTTTATGTTTAGGAAATTAAATGTTTTTTTAAATTTATATTTGAGTTGAATGAATGATAGTATTTTTATTTATATTTGAGTTGAATGAATGATAGTATATGGCTGTCATTCGTGGATCTTTGACAGTCGTTACGGGTAGTCAGAAGCCCGAAAGTCTGACAACCAGTCTTTTTGAACTCTATGGCTTAAAGCAACATATGAATAATACAAACTTTCATCAGTATGTTGCAAAATATTCAAAAACTTTTAAAAGTGTGTGTCAAATAGCTAAAGCTCTTTATATTAGCAATAAAATAAAATCAGCTGATGATAAAATAAAAACTACTTGGCAAATAATAAATAACGAAACAGGTAGGAAAAAACAGCGTAATACTGAATTTAATTTAGATACTGCACATGGCCCCATCAACTCAGATGTAGAAATAGCTCAGGAATTTGAAAACTTTTTTTCTAATATTCCCCTTAAAACTACTGAAGCTTTAAATTCATCCCCCACGCTTTCTGCTGCCTTACTTAAAAAGAATGTAAAGGCATGCCCTTTCAGCATACAGACCCTCAGGCTGTTATAAAAGCTTTTAAAGATATTAACATTAAATCAACAGAAGATCTCTGGGGAATGTCTGTAAAAGTATGTAGATCTTTCATCGAAACCATTGCGCCCTATTTAACTTTCATATTTAACACCAGTGTTGATCAAGGAGTCTTTCCGGATCTTATGAAACATAGTAAAGTTGTACCATTGTTCAAATCCGGTGATAGTAAAGAACCTAACAATTATAGACCTGTCTCAATTCTGCCAGTTCTCAGTAAGGTGTTTGAAAAGTTGATGCTCAATCAAATGTTGCGTCACTTTAATAAAAATTCCATCTTTCATGAACACCAGTACGGTTTCACCAAAGGGCGTTGCACTACTGACGCCGGTGTTACCCTAATAAAGAACATTTTTAATGCCTGGGAAGAAGCAAAGGATGCCATTGGAATCTTTTGCGACCTCTCTAAGGCGTTCGATTGCGTAAACCATGAAACACTTCTGATGAAACTGGAGCACTATGGAATTAGAAAAACAGCACTTGATTTGCTAAGATCATACCTGAAAGATAGAAAGGTTAAAGTTCAAGTAAACGGCGTAAACTCATTAGGGTCTGAAATGACAATGGGTGTTCCTCAAGGTTCGATATTGGGTCCATTCCTCTTTTTAGTTTACATTAATGATTTACCCCAATTACTTCAAAATCAACCGAAGATGGTGTTATTTGCAGATGATACGTCATTGATCTTTAAGATAGACAGACGGGCACAAAATCTTGACGATGTGAATAACTCTATTCTTCAGGTCCAAGATTGGTTCACGGTAAATAATTTGGTACTGAATGAAAAGAAAACCAAATGCATTAGATTTAAATTACCTAACGTTAGAAGTAGCGAATGTGACATCATACTTAATGGAGAAAAACTGGAATTTGTTGATCGAACGGTTTTTCTGGGAATCACGCTAGACGAGAAATTACAATGGGGACCTCACATAACATCTCTTGCGGGGCGGCTTAGCTCGGCCGCTTATGCTGTTAGAAAGATTAGACAATTAACTGATGTAGAAACCGCGCGTTTAGTCTATTTTAGCTACTTTCACAGCTTAATGTCGTACGGCATTTTACTATGGGGTCGAGCTGCTGACATTGAATCCATCTTTATTTTGCAAAAGAGAGCTGTCAGAGCCATTTATAATCTACGTCGCCGCGAATCTCTCAGGGAACTTTTTAAAAAAATTAATATTATGACGGTACCTTGCCAATTTATTTATGAAAATATTATGTATGTTAGAAAAAATCTACATCTTTTTAATAAAATAAGCGATAGACATAATTTTAATACTAGAAATAAAGATAAAATACATCAACCATTTTTTAGATTAGCCAAAGTAAATACATCTTTTATGGGGTACTGTGTTAAATGTTACAATAAAATACCTTGTGATATATTGCAATTAAATGAAAGAAAATTTAAAACTCACATTAAACGTACACTTTGTAAACAAGCATACTATAAATTAGAAGATTATATCCAAGATAAGAACGCTTGGAAACATGCTGGTTCTGCTCCATAGGACAATCTAGAGTCTAGACAAAATCAAACTGGTTGCTAATTTAATTGTAAAATTGATTCTTTCTTCTTTTTTGACGTAGATTTATATTCTGTAATTACTTAAACTCACACCCTGACTTATTACTTGTAATTTTTTATTTTAATGAAAATCGTTTATTTTTACCATGTTTGTAAATATGTGAGCACCATGTATCTATTAGATAATTAATTTATGTCATGTTTTCATTTTTAATTCTTTTACCTATTTTGGTATAGTAATTTTATTTTATTTTAGGTGCATCGTCTTCACATATTATTATATAATTAATGTATACAAAATATTGTAAAACATTTTAAAAGAGTAACGGTGGAGTTTCTTGCCCATTCTTCTCCATACGAAAACTACCTTTTGGAATGGGCGACTAGAATCAATTCTATTTTTTCGTAATTTTTGACGTTCAAAAGTGCCTTTTAAGTGCCTACTTGAAATAAATGTTTTGACTTTGACTTTGACTTTGACTTTACCAAGGGGTATCGTATTACCCAGTAACTGGGTTGTGGAGGTCAGATAGGCAGTCGCTCCATGTAAAATACTGGTATTCAGCTGCATCCGGTTAGACTGGAAGCCGACCCCAACATAGTTGGGAAAAGGCTAGGCAGATGATGAGTTGAATGAATGAAAGGTAAATTGCGGTTTACGATTTATGACGTATTAAAACCTTTTCTTATTAATATTTGTTGTCATAGCTGCAACAGAAATACATCATCTGTGACCATTTCAACTATCTAGCTATTCATGAGATACAGCCTGGTGAGAGACGGACAGACGGACAATGGAGTATTAGTAATAGGGTTCTAGTTTTTAGCTTTTGGGTACGGAACCCTAAAAAATTGCCGTTCCATACATTTTGGCCGCGTGGCGTAGATATTGCACTTTTCTATGACACAGTTTTTGATAACCGACGAAATATTTCTACGCTAGGGGGTCCAGAATCATGTGCTGAATTAACGGTTTCAGTTAGCGCGTCGGTTTCCCTGCCATCGTGTGTACAGCATAGAAATCTTGATGTTTGTAAATGTCGTCATATCAGTAGACCTATGCTTCCCATGGATTTGTACCCATGGGAAGCATAAGCGGGTAATAGCAGGCGGCGGGAAAACGAAGTAATAGCGCGAGTGGGCGATGCGATGCGTCGCGGTAGGTTGGGCTCCGAGGGCGGCCGGTTACCGAAAACAGCCGAACTGTGCAAGCCTATGTCAACGAGGTACCTTTCCGCGCGACACAGATGCTTTTTTACCCGACTGCGGCGAAGCCCAGAAGGAGGGTTATGTGTTTGACCTGTATGTATGTATGTATGTCGGTTTCTTTGTTCCCTCGTAACTTCTAAACGAATGGATGGATTTGGTTAAATTATACGTCTTTAGATTTGTGTTGGTAGCGCGAGTGTCATTGGCTACATTAAAATCAAAAACAAAGTAAAATGGCGGATTTAGGGTGCCATATTGTGGAGTTCGAATTTTTTTTTTCTTCTAATACCATCGAGTGAAATATCAAAATTAAGGGTTTTAAAAGGTGATTACAAAAATATATACTTACAACTTATACACCACTAATTTTTAATTAGTACAAATACTTAAAGGGCTTATTAGAAAAGGTCTTATTATTATATATGTAAAGTCTCAATAAATAATATTCATAAACAGCAAAGTTATTAGCGTTTGTTTAAATCCCAAAATGTCACTCAATTTATGGAATTATTGTACAGGCCATTCATAGCTCGGTCTCGCGTTCGCGTGATTTCGCTCGAACTTGCCCCGCCTCCAACAGCTGTTATCGTAGTTGTAGGTTACTAAAACGCATCTTTAAGCTTTACGATGGAAAAATAAGAAAAAGTAAAAAAGGTTTCAAATTCAATTCAATTTAAATTCAATTCAAACTTTTCCTTCGTACTCGTACTTTAATTGGGCTTAGGACCATCAAAATTATCAACTTTTTTACAATTAATTAATAAGAAAACAATAAGATAACTAAAGTAAAAAGAAATCAAATTAAATTAAAGCTTCAAAACTTGTAAAAAAGCTTGTAAAAAAGCTGATACCAATAATTTACGTAGGTATTTACAAAACTTAAAAAACTTACAGGTATTTTAACTGTCCTTCGAAATGTCCACCACCACCATTATCAGTACAAAGACGGGCACGTTTATTTAAATGGTTTTTTAACGATAATAGTATGCTTCGCTCACTTTTCACTTCGTCAGATGCGTCCAATATGCGCTGTTTTAATTGTTATACACTTGTTGGCTCACTAACGTACACTCGTCGCTTAACTTCACTCCACAGAATAAAGTCCAATAGGTTCTACGTCCTTGGCTATTGGCCGGTGCGTGGAATAATGATCCATGGTTGAGTAAACGCTGGTAAGCAACTAAAGCGTTCCCCGCAGTCCGAACGTTCGGCTGGCGAGCATTTTGGTACTCATCTCTGTACATACGTACAGCGGCCATCGCGTTCACACCAGACAGCAAGTACTCACGGAACATAGCCGTATACTCCCGAGATGAGAACTATTATGCCACCGCGACAGTAAAAACGTAAACAAATAATTTAGTTAAAAGAAGCATGCGCGCACTTCCGCTAACAAATTAGCACTGTCTCAACTCTCATGTCTGTGGTGTCTTTCTTGCTCGCTCGATAAAGGATCGCTGGCGCAAAAAGGGGCGTGGCTTGAGCTTAGACGCGAGTTTGTCGGGACTATGAATGGCCATCGAATGGAAAACACTGCGCGTAGTATTATCTAGTAGCAATTATTATGAATGATTGATTCTGTTATGAATTTACCAATTATGACCAATTTTCGTGGACAATTTTGGGATTTCATTTTTTTTACTTTTGACTTCACAAATATGATTAGTAACGGGTACGGATAGAGCCGATTTTTTTTTTGTAAGTACTAATTAAAAAATAGTGGTGTATGGTTAAAAGTAATTCAAAGTGACAAATCGTAAAAAACACGTAATAAAAATAATATTTGTGCACTTGATCCAAAAAAGTTTTTAAATAACCCTCACGACCAAAACTCCTTGGAAGAACTAAATCGTCTGCGAAATCTTTCAAATTTGTAAACTAAAAAGCTGGAAATAAAAAACAAGTAATTAAAAAAACTAAAAAACCCGACTGCGGTAAAAAAAAATAAGTTAATTCTTAGTCGGGTTTTTTAGTTTTTTTAATGACTTGTTTTTTTATATTAATATGTATAGATAATAATGTGGTGTCTTTATTGTTTCCAAGCAAATGAAGTCGCGGCAGTAGCTAGGACAAAATAAAACTAATTTCTTACCACGATTCATCTTGCAGTATGTAGTCAGGTAGTCTTGTCCTCAACAAATCTAGTTTATAACCCGCCGAGACACACTCAGTGGGCTTCAACGACGATGCTTGATAGAATATGGCCTCTATGTCTAAGCTGATAGAGTAGTTTTTACTCTGAAATAATAAGACATGCTGAATGAATGAAAAATTTTATTTTTACAAACGCGGAGAAACAGTTATACAGACCTAACTCAAAACTTTCATTTCGGAAGTCGGTTAAATGATTATATGACATTGGTTCATTAGTGTTGTGTTACAAAGCCCATATCTTATCTCGTTGTTATTAATTAAAAACGTAATAAAAATCGATAAGGATACAAAAAGCGCGTTGAGATCAATCTGTATGTGTTGTGGAAGTGACGGTGAATTTTATATTTAAAAAAATATAAAACTACAAATACAATCGGAAGTGAAAGACTATAAGTTTTCATAGTGATAGGTGTTTTTTTCATAAGACTGGTGAATAACAGAACAAAATAAAAGTTATGTTGGGTAGGACAGAGGATTTAAATAGGTGCTGGGAGAAGCTTATTAACTGTCTGTAAGACCTACTCCATCACTTCAATGGAAGCGATACCAGAGCAAGCCTGAACATACAGAAATATCCAGACAAAAGCAAGCTTATACAACTGTATTGGGAATTAACAACAAACAAAAAGCAACCTTAACTCATCAACTATGTCAGACACAAACAGGACAGAATTTATACAATTCTTTACTTCAATAGTATGTATTATGTGCGCCTTAGCATCGGTGGTCGCGTATCGCATCCACCCGAAATGGCAGAAATGCAACTATTTGTACGTTAAACAAACAGTTATCAGATGTGCCGCTACGTGCTGCATGTCAGCACTAATACTTATCCCAGAAGATCTGATCTCGAGAGAAATGCTGGCTATAACATATTTAACTATTGTCACAACGAGCGTGTTAGGAACGGCACACACAGCCGCGCTCGGACACATGTATGTAGCGTTGCGCTGCCAGGGAATACTGGATGAAGAAAATTTAGTGACAAGTTCATGGTATCACATGACTGCAGCGGCTGGTATCGTATTATACAGTGTCAAATCTGCCTTTAGCCTACAATTGTTGGACGTTGCATGTATCGTGGGGATCCTGTTATTAGCTATATCCACCGGGAATGTTATGTTAATGTCAAGATTATTCAATGTGAGGAAATGCAGAATAACGTTTATGTTTTGTGTAAATACTTCGGGCATATTGTGCGATGTGTTGTTAATCTTGTATGGGGCCCTTCTGGTAAATGGCGATAGTGTTGGCTTATTGAACGATGTTGTGAAAGCGATATGCACTGGGGTGATGGTGTTGAAAACCATTTTAATTCTATGTAGTAAGGACGCTATGGACTGGAGGAAATGTGGCTCTAGTAGCGATGACGTCATTGAAATGTGAAATATTAGTTATTGAGAAGTAAAACAACTTTGATTGGCAACAAGTTTTTCATTTAAGTGATTTGTGCGTCGACTCGTAGTATTGGTGAAACTACATATTAAATTACGCGCAACATAAGAAGGAGCATCGAATTAACTGCCAATACTTTCAGTAATCCCCAAAGAACGAAAAACCACCAATCCTGAAATTGCGACAAAAAAATCAGCTGTTCCCTACATTTTGACGAGTTCTACGAACATAAATGTAGGGAACAGTTGATTTTTTTTCGCGATTTCAGTTTTGGTCCCATAGTAAAAGTTATTCATAATGATGAGTACAATGACCTCTCAAGAGGTTGTTAATGTTTTACCAATAACCCTGTATATACGTACACCCACCTTTCGCCAATTATTTTTAAGTCCCATTTAATAGGGGGCGAGCCTATTGCCATCAACCGGACACAAATCTCTGCTATTGAGAAATTCCTGGTAGAAAAACCCCAATACACCTTCACCCGACCTGGGAACCGAACCCAGGGCCTCATATTCAACAGTAGCTCTTACGACCAGTGGACCAACGAAGCAGATAGTAATAAGTATGCTGTGCGTACCCTGAGCAGGTGGTCGGGACAGCTTGCCAGCACCTCCAGGGCAAAGGTTTTATTGTTCTCGTAACTGTCTTCCAGGTGCAGCAGGAGTTTCTCCACGTATTCCGGCTCCCAGCTTCTGTAGAAACATTTTATCTTATCTCAAATTCAAATAGTTTTATTTGTAGAATATAGGTAAACGAAAAATAGGTACAGATGTTATTATTATAAAAACTTAAAAAAAAACCGCCGAAAATACTGAAAAGCAAAAAATTATACTTTAACCTTTTTTATTTAACCTTAATAACTAAGTTCTTAAACTAATGTAAGAATACCTTAGTTTAAGAACTTAGTTTAATTTTTTTGTTAAAAAGTTTTTATTTCTCGCTTTTTAGTGGGTCTGCTTATAATGTATCTAAGTAACAATGGCATAGTGTCAACTTGCTCGTCGCCTTTTACAAAATATTTATTTAATATTTTTACCTATGCAGGGACGTTAATTGTTAATGAGTTCTCCTGGTATTCCACCATCAGCTCCATTTCACCATTCGCATTGTGACGAGCATAAATTGCTTAGCAACCATATCCACTCACGCGCAAGTACCCCGCGGTAACGCCTTCCTATACGCAAGTATGTTTTTAGCACATTTTTTTCGACGCGCCGCGGAGCGCCCTCGCCACTTATACACGACTCGTACAGAAAAAAATTCTATGGACCGCTGTTAAACTAATGGCTGTTTCTTCAAGTGGATAGACAAGTGTAGATAACAAAACTTGTTCCGTAACTTTAAGAGACTTTGATTGTTTTTAATAATTGTTTATTTTTAATGTTTGATACATTACGACAATTAAAAATTAAAATAATATTATTTCAAAATCGAAAGCGATGACCATATTTTTTATTTACCTAAAAAATAGCCCCATTCATACTGAATCGAATGACATATAATACATACCATTGTGGTTCCAAAGTTTTGATATACAATAACAATAACATCACGCGAGTATCAAATTACGCATGCGTCATCGCCGTCTCATTTGTTTATTTAAAGATTTTCAACTACAGATAACTTATTTCGTAATGCCGATATAACCACACGGCCTTTGGCACAAATGTACTTCATCTAACCACTCGACTAAAGAACCTGGAACGTGAGCAATACTCCCATAGACAAAATTACTAAAAATAAAATACTGCGGTGTGGAAAATGCTTGCTGTCGCAGTTTTTTCAATGGCCGATCTTGGTTTTCGAGCGAGTGTAACATTTTCCTCAGTACCTGCTCGTGGTTATGGCCGCGTGAGTGGATATTAAAGTAATCGAATCGCAACCCGTGAAATATTTATCATTGAGTAGTCCCCATGGCTCTCTGTGGTCTACATCATCAGCTCCACTTTACACCGAATGATGATTTCCGAGAGCAAATGCTCAAGTTACTTTAAAAAATACCCAAATCGCTATAGCTTTGCCTATAAAATTTGAGGGTTTCCCTCGATTTCCATGGGGTCCTTTCATCAGATTCCAACTTGATAACAATGGGACAACCTCGAGAGTATACCCTTTCAAAGAAAGAAAAAATCAAAATCGGACTACTCTGTAAAAAGTAATTCGTGGTCAAGTCAATCTAATTATTTAAAACATAAAAGATTTTTAATATTGATATGGTCAATATAAGATGTTGTTAGGTTAGCTAATTACGTAATAACTTAAGACAGAAGGTCCCTTAAGTGGGTGTACTATGCCAAATCGAATGCAAATGATCGAATATCAATTGATCGACCACTATAAATCGAAAGTCCAAATACTCGAACGTTCATAATATTGAATGGTTAATAAATCGAACACTCAATATATCGTACACTCAATACATCGAGTGTTCAAAATATCGAATGTTTGTTTGATCGAGCGTTCAACGCATCGCATATTCATTCTATCGAAATATCAACGTATATACTGAATACTTTTTTGTTTGGAAAATATTATGTTTGGGGAAATATTCATTCTCGTGAGACGGAAAATAATAAATTACTATAGCACGCTCTTCACCTATGTTTCCACCTTCACTGTGGTCTGTGTTTCAAAATAATACACTGGGTTTTCCTAGAATTCAAAACAACATAGAAGGATAGTACAGAAGATGGAACACGTTGCTTGATAAGCACAAACGGGGTCTTTATACTACTGTTAGTTTAGAATTGTATCCGTAGCTTCGCAAGTCACATATTCACATACCTAGCTATATGTATAACTCATGTCGCCTTTAAAGGCATTTAATATTATAGTTTTGATCAGTCGCCAATATACTTGCATTCAAACAACACGTATTTAATTTATCCGAACCCCAAACAAACAATAGTGAACCTTAATACCAACCAACAATACCAACTACCATGGAATTTTTAGGAGCAAGCTACAAATAGGACAATAAAAAAATTGAAAAGATAAACGCGGGATTGGGAAGACCTACTTCACAAAAAATCGGCCAAGTGCGTGTCGGGCCACGCACAGTGTAGGGTTCCGTAGTAGCCCGTTATGTTATATTTTGTTTTTCAATGCAAGTGTCTTTACCCGTAATAAACAAGCTACTACTTCATCTTAGTCACTTCAAAGGATTAATGCTAAGGATTTTGTATTTGGTACAAAATTATCCAACACCCAAGTTCAACGACTATTACTGCTAAACTAATAAAGTTATCTTAACCGCTATAGTTTTCCTTTAAAGTTCATGAAATGCACTATCATCGTGAATTTTTCCAGATTTTTCAAGCCAGCAGTTTAGATTTTAGGGACGGGTGCTGGAACAAAAATTTTCACTTTAAAGTTTAATATTTCGTAAATGGAGCATTAAATCGAAAAATAATTTTAGCAACCTCCAATTCATTTTAGAAGACCTATTCAACGATACCCCACACGATGGGGTAGCTGACTAAAAAAAATATTCATCCACACTTCACATGTAGGGGAGCTACCCTAAAAAAAAAAAAATCCGAAATTTTATTTTACCACTTAATCGGCGTAATTGATATACATATTGGTACCAAATTTCATGTCGAAACTATAAGGGTTCCTAGTTGGCTACGGAACCCTAAAAAGAGACAAAAGGGATGATAACGCTTTATAAGATAACTATAACGATTTATAAGTTAATAATTAAAGATTAAAATCTGATTTAGTGATATTTCGATAGAATGGATGCGATGTGTTGAACGCTCGATCAAACAAACATTCGATATTTTGAACACTCGATGTATTGAGTGTACGATATACCTATTGAATGTTCGATTTATTAACCATTCGATATATTGAATGTTCGATTTATTAACCATTTGATATTATGAACGTTCGAGTATTTGGACTTTCGATTTATAGTGGTCTATCAATTGATATTCGATCAACCCCCTTAAGTAGGGACTGAATAAATTAATCGACTTGGTATTACATGGATCTCACAACTTTTTACGGTAGAAGAATTGAGTTGCGAGACTTGGTTTTTTTTATTACAAGTTATGTTTTTGATGGGATTATCTATTTCCAAAAAATCTATTGTTGGGACTAAAGAATTATAACACTAGTGTTTTAGTATGTTGCTTGTGTAGAATAATCTGACAAAAAATCATAATGATTGTATGTATTATCAGTATGGTTTTAATTGTTAAAAGAAAATTTTTAGAGGCATCTTCATGATTTTTTTCTGCCGTATCAAATTAGTTGTATTATGTTTTCAATACACTATCTACCTAGCATATTATATCCTGAAGAATATCATATATTTTTCTAATTTTGTTTACTGTAGTCGATCATATACTTTTATTGTTACTAAAACTTGCGTTTTTTGGGTTTAGGTCATGTAAGCCCCTTAACCCTTCGCAGGACACGCGACGGGTTAATAAACAAATGAATAAATAAACTTTATCTAAGAGTAGTCGCCATATTTACGGTCAGGTACATGCTCTATTTACCTTTCATATCCTTCCAAAGTTATCTGTTCGCACCACACAAGTATTTGTAGGGCAACAAATCGCCTGCTGTAGTTGGCTCCCGGTATCAAACTGTCAAAGCACTGTCGACGTAAGTCCTCGGCGAAGCGCAAGTAATAAGCGACCTTATCACTCATGCCGTTAGGTTGATTTTCCCGCTTTATCACTTTGTAACTCGCTTCTAGACGTTTTATGAACTGCAAAAAACAAATATTTTATTTTAGGTTATCTGTACAATAATTTTGTATTATTTCAGATTCTGAATTCAAATAAAGTACTGTAATTAAACGTGCCTTCTTCATAGCGGACAGGGTCAGCTGGCGGAAGTGCGGCGCCTGCGCATTGATGTTGTACTTGAGGTAGTATAGCACGAACTGCAGCTCTCTTTCTGCGAACAGCTCCGTGCTCTTCGAGGACTCCACGACCAGCGAGAGGCAGAGGATTCGAGTCTGGGAACAGTTACCATCTCTGTTATCCTAACTAATATTATAAATGCGAAAATAAGTTTGTTTGTTAGGATTTCACGATAAAACGGCAGAACGGATTTGGATGAAATTTGGCACATGGGTAGACCATGACCTGGAGAAGGACATAGGCTAATTGTCATCCTGGATCGCAGACGAAGTCGCGGGCACAGCTAGTTTAAAATACATTACATAACATTCACGCCTGTATTCCCCGAAGGGTTAGGCAGAGGTGTACAACCACGTTTTGCCAGTTATGTTTAAGTCATTGAGATTTTCTTGACAGAAAACCCGATAACTTTACTGAACAGATTCGAGCCCGGGATCTGACGATCCGCAGCCGTAGACTACTTAACCAACGAAGAAGTTAAGTCAAGTTATTTATTTTTATTTCTTACACATATAGTAGGGACGATAATGTTATTATGTGGGTAAACTGGGTTCACTATACAGGGTTACTTTTCAAAGCCCATCCAAATTTTTACATGGTGTTCTACCCATGAATATAAACAACTTTCACTATGGGACAAACTCTGAAATCACGAAAAAAAAATCAGCTGTTTCATACAAAACTTCAATACCTACTTGACCAAAATGTATGAAACAGCAGATTTTTTTTTTGTGTTTTCAGAATTGGTCCCATAGTGAAAGTTGTTTATATTCATGGGTAGAACACCATGTAAAAATTTGGATGGTCTTTGGAAAGTAACCCTGTATAGAAAAGTAACTTTATTCTGATCGTACAATTTCGCACACCCTCTTAGCAATCTCGGTTAGTTTTTCCACCTGTAAGTCGGCAATCTGTGAAGCAATAACAGTCTGTATATTTTGTGTCAAGCGGTTAGTTTAGAAACTTTTCACAAAGTCCGAAGCCCCAGCGGGTCCAGCTACGTTTTTGCAGGTGCCGAAGAAACTGAGATGGCCTGCGATCGCCTAGCTCATCATTTATTAAAGGTTGCTATATCAGCTTTTCCTGTGTATTTACAAAATAGATTTTTGCCGTGCCGCTGGATATCCTTGACAGGATAAATTAGCCCTCTAATTGTCCGAACCATAAAGCCGGTTCCTCAGGACAAAAAGGTGGACAGCGAAATGGCAGCCCGACTTTCGACACTTCTCCATACACAGCAGTTACTATTTCTTTAGCGTCAAGTTCGGCAAAATTCTCAGTATCGAACATCCTTTAAAAATATAAAATCGCTCACCGCTTAGGTTTTAGACCAAAGCCTACATTTTTTTTCGTCGTTCTGATGTAAACAAACTGTACCCAGTTGAATTATCATTCTTCTTTGACAACATTATGAGCCTATAACGTTCCCACTGCTGGGACAGACCTCCTCTCTGTGAAGGAGTGGGCTGTAATGAACCACGCGGGCCAGTGAGTTGGTGGCGTCACATGTCTTCGAATTTTTGGTTCTAGGACATGCCGGTTTCCTCACAATGTTTTCCTTCACCGTTTTGAGAGCAGTGGTGATGAAATAAAAGTTGAACTGGATTCGAACCTACGACCTACAACTCGTAAGTCGGGGTCACTCTTCTTGCTTAACTGAAGCTGCTTGCTTCTTGTTGTAGTAGTCTTGAATATGCGCGTTAGTCGAGGGTCACCAATGTAGATAATCGGTAT
The DNA here is from genome assembly GCA_916614155.1 of Mesoligia furuncula. NCBI lineage: Eukaryota > Metazoa > Arthropoda > Insecta > Lepidoptera > Noctuidae > Mesoligia > Mesoligia furuncula. Next base: position 1,629,553 of record OU744806.1, read on the forward strand.
GGTCACCGAGATCTTCTCGATCGGGAATCGAAAACCCTTACTAATGTTTATTTTAGCAAAGCGTAAAGCGCAGCGTGTCTTTTTCAATCAGTTATTCATAAGAAGAAGTCTGTGTGGTGCCGAACTTAAAGAATAGCAGCACCCCATACTTCCCGTGGGTGTCGTAAAAGGCGAATAAGGGTCGTTCCGGAGAATCGGCAGCAGCGTTCTCTATGCATTCCACCACCATACTATACTGCGATCGCCAACCCGCCTGCCAAGCGTGGCAATTATCTCTTGGGGGAAGCCTATGTCCAGCAGTGGACGTCTTTCGGCTGAAATGATGATGATGATTCATAAGAAATCTAATCGGTTATGTTATTTTAAATTATTATGTTTTAAATTATATTCCTTATTTAGTTATTTTACATTTTTATTTTTATTGTTAAAGTATGTATTTTATATTATTTAATATTTTTTATTAATTTTTGTGGAATTTGTGTACTTACTTGTGTTTTTATGGATATTTTTTGTCTGACTAAATAAATGAATTGAATTGAATTTTACTTCTCGGCAAGCATGTATAGAGGTATGGGGAACAGTAAAGTTCACTCATCCCCTTCTGGTGGGATAATGCCCGACGATGGCTGGCGGCATGTTCTATGCAGGGTTATTGGTAAAACATTAACAACCTCTTAAGAGGTCATTGTACTCATCATTATGAACAACTTTAACTATGGGAACAACCTGAAATCTCGAAAAAAAAAACTCAGCTGTTCCCTACATTTATTTATGTTCGTACAACTTGTCAAAATGTAGAGAACAGCTGATTTCTTTTTTCGCGTGTTCAGGTTTGGTCCCATAGTAAAAGTTGTTCAAAATGATGAGTACAATGACATCTTAAGAGGTTGTTAATGTTTCACCGATAACCCTGTATAAGCTAGTTGCGCGGTAAACTCTGCTTGTGCGATACAGGATTTTGCGTGACATCAGTGTGATGCGTAGCGTATGGTGCGTTCGCATATAGCGGTGAAAATGCCGCCACTCATGCACCTTCGTGCAAGAAAGATTCAATATTTTTCTGACCATTTTAGCAGGGGCTCCCTTGTTTTACCAAAAAGAAATTGCCAAATTATCACTTCCCAAACAATTTTCCGCATAATTTCATTTGCCAAATTATTACTTACCAAGAAATCTCTTCACAAATAATTGTAAACCAAACCTAATATTTGGCAAGTACTTATAATATAATATAATAATATAATATATATAATAATAATAATAATAATATTTATTGAGCAAACATTTGAGTACAAAATAACTTATATACTACAGCAATACATAGAACAGAGCCATAGGCTTGTTAGAGTGGGGAGCAGGGCAAGACCCAGTCCCGTGCTAGGAATTAACGTGTATTACAGGAGCTAGGCAATGCTCCGTCCCCTCCAAAAAACAAGCTCATATGAACCATTACAGTAGCATAAAAGAACTTGACTCACTGAGTTCCCTAATTAGGCATGCCTGTTGATAGGGAATCAGTATTTAAATAAGTAGGTACAAATTAAAAGACTATGAAGTATGGGTGTGCCACATTTAAAGTGTTGTGTTTAAAGTGTGAGTATAATATGTTGTGTGTGTGGTTGTAGTGATGTGTGGTTGTAAGGACGTGAGTGCTTTGTGGGAGTTTAATTTAGGTTGGTGGTATTTGCAAGTTGTATACTTAATTATTTATAATTTTTGATTTGCTTGAGATAAATTATAAAAATACGTAACTATTACTGATTTAATACATTTTCAGTTTCTATATAATTCAACTGTAAAAGCCAAGATATTATTTTGTTTTTAACTTCAGTTAGTTTAAGTGGGTATAAAATCAGTACTTTGTTAATTCTATTATAAAGATGTCCACTTATAACCAAGTAGTGAACGTTTAAACAATAACTTGTTTGCCAACTAGTACTTTTACCAATTTTTATTTAGTCAAATATTTCAGTTGGAATAACTCATTTTACGCAAAATAACATTTGCCAAATATTTAGTATCGTCAGTTTTCGCAGTTTTAAGGCAACCATTTCGAGCATGAGATCTAACTTTGAAGACGTTTTATTACAAGGGTGTTTTTTCCACTTGGGACAAATTTTAAACAGGTAATAATAATATTAATATAGATAATAAATATTAATATTAACTATTCTGGTAGTAGTTTTTTTAGTTAGTAGCATTTTTTTTTAAATAATTAATCGCCTCTGACTAGTTCAGTTTCGGGTAGCCTGTTTTTTTCCATATTTTTTTCTATATAATCTAGTCGTTTCTGGCACTCGCCGGCCGCTGCCGCGGCACAGCTCGCTTCGCTCGCTCGGCTCGTGCGTAGGAGGTCACAGTTTTAACCTAACTTAACCATTTTTTTTTAAATGTAATTATTTAAAAAAAATGCTAATACCTCGTCTAACTAATTCGGTTCTCGATAGCCTGCTAAAAATAATCTCTTTTTTCCATATTTTTTTTCTATATAATCTAGTCGTTTCTGGCGCTCGCCGGCCGCTGCCGCGGCACCGCTCACTTCGCTCGCTCGGCTCGTGCGTAGGATGTCACAGTTTTAATCTAACCTAACCTAGGCATTTTTTTTTTTAATAATTAACCTCGTCTAATTAGTTAAAAAAAAAAAAAAAAAAAAAACACAAAAAAAAAAAAAAAACCCGAACCGAATTAGTTCGGTTCTCGATAGCCTGCTTAAAATAATCTCTTTTTTCCATATTTTTTTCTATGTAATCTGATCGTTTCTGGCCCGCCGGCAAAAAAAAAATGGATAAAGACGACAGAATTAATCGAATTCTGCAACACAAGTCTGAATTCTCCGAAATAAAATTGCTAATGTCTATTGCAAAAAATTTTAAATTGTAAGTTACAAATATTTTGTATTACATCCTATGATTATTTTAAAATAAAATTGCATTTTTTTATTATATGATTCCCAAAAAATCTTATTTTTGCCTTTATATTTTTTGTCATAACAAATCATTTGACCAAACGTTTATTGTCTAAAGATTGTTTGCTATAATAAATCATTTGATTAAAGACCAAATGCCTAAATGACATTATCCTTAATAATATTCTGCCAAGTAAAAATTTGACCAAATGAAAATGTGCGTACTAAAATCATTCCAAACATTGCATTGGTATAAAGAAAGGTTGCCAAAATTTGTTTGGGTAGTGAAATTTTGGCAAAATCTTTTTGGCAAAACGGCAGGATCCCTTTTAGCAGTGTAATCATTTTGAAGTTAACATAAACATAATAAAGTAGATATTTAAATAAACTGTACCTCATCCGCGGCATCGACAGCGGCGTCCTTCAACGTCTCGTAGCAGACCACGCCCTTCCATTTGTCATCCGTGTGGGACATCGTGTTGGTGACACCCGAATTAAGACGTATACGCGATAGCATTAAGGCACATTTCAGACCGCACGGTGGTTCTCCCAGCTTGCCATATTCTCCTCTATGAAAGAAAATAATGAAATATTTGTAATTGTGTCTGTATTTTACCTTCTGGCAGGACATAGCGCACTTTACAGTATTTTGCACGAACTTTATTTTCCTGTACCTATGTTAAACCAATCAATAAATGATTTATTGACTTATTTAAAGACTAGCTTCTGTCCGCGACTTCGTTCGCGTGGAAGTCGTAAGGCACCACAATATAAATACTAAAATAAATAATAATATAATAATAATATATTTATTAGACCAAAAATAATAAACTAGTTACACAATTTGTCTTAGGGCTGATTGTTCCATCGCCAGATAACTTTTATTGGAGGAATAAAATTGACGTTTGACAGTTTTTGTATGAAATAACTGTCAAAATTTCAAAATTATTCCTCGAATAAAGTTATCGGTTGATTGAAAAATCAGCCCTTAGCTACTTATAATTATTCTTAAGAGTAAATCAGTTACAAATGTGTCTTATTATTAGCATCTGTTGCTGAACTAGGTTTATAGCCTGTGTTTCAGCACGCAGCGCCTCAAGCCCTCGGACTGGGTATGCAAGTATGAGCTTAGCAACAAAAAGAAACAGTTTATTAAAATATGGACATAATTATTTTAACTGAAAGAAAGTTTACTGTCCTCTCGGTGTGTAAGGTGAAGGAGGTGAGTGTATGTGTGTGAGAGGGTGTGTAGGGAATTAAACAATTTTACTTAGTAGATTCTTTAGGTCAAGCCGTCAAACTATTGTATCACTATTTCAAGATGGTCAGCATATTTTCTGTTTGATCGTATGTCAACTTCCAAAGCCACTGAGATACAGAATTTTTCATAGTTGCTTTATTCATCGAGTATATTTCAAGAATCTTATTAATTTTGTCATATAAATAGGGGCCCAAAAATGGGTAAAATCTTCGAATAAAAGCAGTTTTTAGGTGTGATAACCTCTTACATACAGGTAATCCTTTCCGCCTTGTTAACAGGGTTGGATTGTACTCCAAGTTAACATGCTGTTTTGAGACGATACTCAAGAAAAAACAGTTGGCGTACAGTCAGCACCTCGCAGTATTCATAAAGAAGTATAGTAGAGTAGCGGAAAGGCTTAAAAGTACAGAGTTTCAATATGGTTCTTTGTGAAACCTCAAGTTGCTTTATTGTAGTCTTCGGTGCACCGCCCCAAGCCGATATGCAATATGTAATCAGTGACTGACAAAGCGCATAATAGATTTGCTTTAGGAATATTGGAGTCACTACGTGTCTCAATGTTTTAAAAATGTATGTAAGCTTTCGAATCCTTTTACTCAGCAGTTGAATGTGCGCTTTGAAGCTAAAATTTTCATCAATTAAAACGCCTAAGTATTTAATTGTCTTTGTGCGTTCTAAAGGATTGCATGAGCATTCAGAATAACTCAAAGCGTCAAGGGGACAGTTATGCGCGATTAGATTTAGACTCGCATGTGAAGGAGCTCGGATCGAAAAGGTCAGGTACTTTGTTTTTTCAGTGTTTAAGGTAAGAACATTATCATAAAGCCACTTCTTTACCAAATTAAAACCCTCCTGGGCTAGCTGGTAAGTCTCATTCCATGTTTTAGCAGCAAAAATGAGGGCAGTGTCATCTGCGTATGAGATTATCTTTCCACGAAATGAGTTTAGACAAAGGAGATCGTTTATGTAAACGAGAAAAAGCGTAGGGCCAAGAATGCTACCTTGCGGAACGCCATAGGTCACTGGACGATCAGTACTAGTGTAGGGACCCACCTTAACACATTGAGTTCTGTCTGTTAGATAATCGGTCAAAAGGCTAAGTTGTTTCCCCCTAATGCCAATTCTTTCCAATTTCTGTACAAGAATTGGAACAGAAACCGTATCGAAAGCCTTTGCCAAATCTAGAAATATTGCTATACATTTATTACCTTTATCTAAATTTGTGGCTATAAAATCCGTTAAATTGCTAACTGCGTCATCGGTGGATTTACCACGACGAAAACCGAACTGATGTTCAGATAGAATGTCTTTACTTTCGAGAAAGTTTACTAAACGTCTGTTAATTATTTTTTCTAGAATTTTTGAAAGCGAAGGTAATATTGAGATAGGCCTATAATTTTCAATACGTTCTCTGGCCCCACCCTTGTGAATTGGTCGGATCTGTGATTTTTTAAAGGCTTTGGGAAAACTACCATTTACTAGACACATATTAAAAATGTAGGTTAAGTGTGGCACAAGAATATCCTTATGATCTTTCAATAACTGGTTTGACAAATTATCCCAACCCACAGAACAATCATTTTTGAGTGTAGCTATCAGGCTCATAACTTCCTCTTCATCCGTATCAAACAGTACAAGAGAGCTAAGATTTTGCTCACGGGATGGTTTATTGCTTTTGAGGGCCGTGGCTTGTACTCGCGCTATTTGTTCAGCCAATGATTTGCCAACGTTGGAAAAATAGTAATTTACATCATTTACAGAGCTCTGAGGACTGTCCGATATTGTAAGTAATTCCTTTGGATAGTTTACATTTTTTGCTGAATTAGTTATAGTTTTTATTGTCTCCCACAACTTTTTGCTATCTTTACCAGCTTTTTGAACAAGTTCTCTATCATAATTACGTTTAACTTTCTTTAAGATGGAGTTACAAAAATTTCTGTAGCGAATGTAGGTTGTTTTTATTATTTGGTCATCTGGAAACGATTTTGATTTTTTATGTAGTTTATCCCTGTTCCATGGAAATGGAACTGGGCTGGTCACATCTGTCGCATGCCGGAGGAGCTATGGGCTAAAGCAACCACACAATGGGTCCCAAACAACAGCAAACGACAACGCGGCAGGCCCAGAAAGAGATGGCGGGACGAGCTCAACTCTTTCCACAGGGATTGGCGTATAACAGCACTGGATAGGGATAAGTGGAAGGAGGGAAGGGAGGCCTTTGCCCTGCAGTGGGACAGAAACGGCTGATAATAAAACAAAAAAAAAATATCCCTGTTGCGTATGCAGCGCAACAGGCCCTGTGTTATCCATGGTTTGATAATCCTTTTGCGACGTGAAAGTATAATGGTTTCAGAATTAAAACTCAAAGCGGTCTTTAATTCACCAATAACATAGCTGACCGCAGTGTCACAGTCATCAGTTTCATAAATCGGGGTAAAGTTAATTTTGCTTATGTCTTGAGTTAAACCCTCCTGATCTATTTTAGTGCGCGTTAAAATGGCATAATTACGCGACTGTTGCTTTTTCAAACAAAGTATGACAGATTTGTGATCTGTAAGCGTAGATTGCGGAACAATGGTAATGGAAGGTAACTTGGTTTTCAAGAGCACATGATCTAAGCAAGAACCACTAGCATCACGAGTGATAAAAGCATGTGCTGGTAATAGACCGTGGTACGCAGTGAGAGCCAGATATTGATTGGAAGTCGTACTCAGATTCTCGGAAATTATATCTATGTTCAGATCTCCCATTATTGCGATATTTTTATATCCAGATAATTTCACCAAAGTCTCGTCAAGCGATGTCAAAAAAGGGTCAATGTTAGAATAAGAGGGGGATCGATAGAGAGCCAGTAACGCCGTGTCGTTGTTACCTATTTTAATCAAGAGGCAATTACAGTTTCGTATAATAGGTTCCTCAACACAAAAGTTTAGTTCTTCCTTTATATACACAACAACGCCATCATTTTGTAGAGGGTTTGATGTAGTCAAAAATGAACAATAACCGGTAATTGTGGGGATATAAGATACACAAGTCAGCCAACATTCGGTCAGGATGAGTACATCACAATCAAACCTGAGTCTGGTTAATAAAACCTGAAAACCTAAAAAGTTACAATTCAGACTACGAATATTTTGAGTAATAACTGACAGCGATGAATGTGGTGGGAATATTTTTTTGCAGTCATCAACTTTACATTCGCATGATTCGGATACAACAAACTCATCGATGTTATTTGAAAGATTATCCAAATCAATCATTGGTACGGAAGTAACATATATGATCAAGCTGACAATGTTCCAGTGAAAATGAGTTTAATATGATTTTCAAATTTGAGTAAATATGATCTAATTGAAAGTTATCAACTTTAGAATTATAAAGAAAGCTGTGGGATTTTACAATAACAAATTGCAGTCTGATCAATCTAGAGGCGGCAGCGGGTAAGGCATTCACTCTAAGAGAATCTACAGCTCGTACATAATCAAAAGTGTAAGGAGTAGTATGTGTAGTTATAACATAGCGGTATTTTTTATGCATGCAAACTAAACTATGATAATAAACGGAACGTGCAAAAATTAACCTTATTAACCCGTTTATAGGAATAACTACCAAATAAAATAGTCATTCAGCTTTCCTGAGGTTATCGATATCCTTTTCAGAGGAAATTCTGATGTGTTGATCTTTTTCCTTTTTCCTAAGATAAATAACACCATGAGATGTCCAGCAGGAGTAATTATGCTGTTGCTGAAACGTTCTGGCCAGATAAAAAAGTCTCTGTGTCTTTGCAGTGAGAGTTTCCGACACAAAAATTGGTTTAACCGGACCTTCTAAGGCAAGGGTAGTTGTATTTAGTTTTTCACCGGGTTTCTTCGATTTATTGTAACGTTTGACGTTCCCAAGAAGATTCTTTACGTAAAACAGTCGTAAGTTCCACGATGATTGGGTTAGATGCATCTTTTGATTTTATTCTGTAAATATCCCTTACACAATTTTCATCTATTTGAACGTTGATAGTTTGTCCAACACGCTTCAGCAGAGCACACAAATCTTGCTTAGTTTCACCGGCGCTTTTCGGTACGTTGCGAATTTCAATACCTGTCGATCGAGACTTGCGTTCGAGATATTCGATTTTTTCTTCAAGAGACTCAATAGTCATTTTATCCACTCGCCTCTCAGATTCAAGCTTCGAAATTCTGGACAAAAACTCATCGTTAAGTACGATGAGTTTTTGAGCTAGAGTTGACATGAGCTCCACACTTTGCGTCAACTTATTATTTTGCTCTTTAAGGCTACTGATAGTTGTTTGTAATTCATCAAACCTAGCTGCCTGATCTTGCGAGAAAAGCGTGAACATTTCTTTAATGGCGTCGGTACTGCAAGTATCGAACTCATCAAATTTTCGCTTTTTGTTTGCAGTAATACTTTCCAACATTGACCGTAAATCAGGCGCGGAATCATAATGTTGAATTCCCACAGTAGCACTGCTTACACTCTCAGTGTTTGTGTCCTTGTTTGCGTCCAAGTTTTGCGGTAATGGGGAGGTTGGCGGCGGCGGCGGCGTACGATTAAGTGGCATCTTGCTAGGCGAAAGTATCTTCGTCAAAATGTTATAACACACAACGCGGCTTGTTGAATATTCGGTGCAAACCAAGTACACTGTACACCTCAAACGCAGGCTAGGCTGGAGGAGTAGGCGGGATGGCAATTATGGCGACTGTCCTGCTTCCTCGTGTGGGCGGGGCGCGACGAGGTCACCGGCGCATAGACAGTCGACGGCCGATCGGTAACAATTAATATTTTTAATTATCTCTACGGAAGATTAGCCGTTTTAACTTTGCGGTTAAGGGTTAAAGTTTCCTGCACACTTTTATGATTTTACGCGTTCACCGAACACACGTCCGCTCACAAGTAAGGTTTGGGCGAAATAACAGCCACATTTAATAATAAGCGCTATTACTTCGTTTTCGCTCAGCGCACTTTCCGATTTTTTTTTCTTTTTGCCCGCCTCCTAAAGGTCGTAGCGTGATGTTAGCCTAAAACGTTTCTCAAGAATAGGGCTATCAAATGCGAAAAGATTTTTTCAAATCCGACTAGTAAATCCAGGGATTAGCGCTTTCAAACAAAAAAACAAACTCTTCAGCTTTATTATTAGTACTAGCTGCATAAGTGTTGATCCCGTGAGAACATCGGGATAAAAAGTAGCCTGTATGTAAATCCAGGGTGTTGACTACCTCCATACAAAATTTTATTAAAATTGGCCCAGCCGTTTGAGCGTGAAGAAGTAACAAACGTATAAACACACCCCCCCCCACACACACCCACACACCCTCACACACACTCCCCTTCACAAACACACACACCCCCTCACAAACACACACATCTCAAACGCACACACACCCCCTCACACCCACACAACACCTCACACACACACACCCCCTATCATACACCCCCTCACACACAGACACCCCCTTCAAACACACACACACATCCCCTCCCATATACACCTCCTCACACACACACACCCCCTTACACACACACACCCCCTCTCATACACCCCCTCACGCACAAACACCCCTCACACACACACCCCCTCAAACACATATACACATCCCCTTCCACATTCACCTCCGCACATACACACACCCTCACACACATACACACCCCCTCACGCACATACATACCCCCTGACATACATACATACCCCCTGACACACACACACACATCCCACTGTATTTCTACTTGCAACCCACGGGTGTCGAACGTTCAAGAGTATTTAAATATTATTTGATATTATCGAGGTGTAAAAAGTAAATATTAAAGCTAATAATTTGGATTGAGTGTTACTAACATGGCTTGCAGCAGGTCGGGTCGCAGCGCACACGCCCGCGCGAGCGCACGCTCCAGCGCGCTCAGCAGCGCGCTGCCGGCGTGCGCCTGCGCAGTGCGCATGGCCGGCGCCAGCAGCGCCGCGCGCAGCTCGTCCAGCGAGCACTCTGCGCACAGCTTTACTAGCATAGCGTCCAAGGCCGCGCTCGCCTACACGTAAAGAACAGATGACTATTTCAAATCATAATAACTTGTAAATTACTTAATTAAAGGGCTTTAGAGGTCCGTGGCATACCTACTGTCGCGCCATTTTTTTTTTCAAAATGGCGGCCACACTTTTTTTTTTTAATAGGTTTGCTCTTGACTCTAGTCTAGGTCAGAGGTGACAGAGACGAAGTCGACGATGGAGTGAGCTTACCCAGCGTACGGACGCAGGTAAAGAGATCCACTCTTTTGCTGTGCGCATTATAAAAGACATTTGAAAACTCTTAGTGCGAATTGGTGGAATAGCAACTAGGCAGGGATGGTAACTTGCAGTGCATCTAAATGACCGAAGATAAAAGGGGGTGGAATGAGGTCGTGGAGTTCTTGGGCACACTCACCGAAGTACAATCTGTAGAAGACCGACAAGCAGGCAACCTTGCGGCGATGAGCCAAGCTGTGAAGCTTGGCATTCACCAGTTCTACGTCGCCCATGAGACTCTTAGCTCTGCGTTCCACCGAGTCAAGCGCGGCAAGTTGGTATTTCGCTGAGCCATCCCAAAGGTGGCTGCAATACTCCATGCAAGATCGGACTTGCGCTTTGTATAGGGTTAAAAGCTGACCAGGCATAAAGTATCGCTTCACCCTATTTCGGATGCCCAGCTTCTTGGCCGCAGTTTGGGCTTTGTACTCGATGGTAGCGCCGAAGTTGAGACTAGACGTCCAACTCCATGCCTAGGAGCTCGAGCCGATCTATTACAAGAACAGATGTACCCCGAAAAGTAGGAGTCTGGTCAAAACGACTCCTTTTCGCGGTAAAAAGACTCGCTTGTGTTTTGGTGGCTGTATTTATCACCGAGTGCTACGGTTTACTTTGCGTCACCCTGCGCTACGTGATGCCTCGCCTGCCGCGGTCACCGCCAGCTTCGTCCAAGGCTAACACTAAGTTAGTTCAAGTTTCGTCTGACTCGGATATTCCTCAATCAGTATCTAGTAGCCCATTTCAGAATGTAAACATTTCTACACGTCACAAGCGTCCTCGCGACGAGTTATCGCCGACCAACGAACTGCAGGACTTTAAACATGAGATTATGGAGATGCTTGCGACATGGAAAAAAGAACAGGAATCACGTCTCAAGACTTTTTTGGATGAACAAAGCTCATCTATGACGAAATTGGTGTCTGAAATAGCAGAGTTAAAACTTCAAAACACAGCTATTCATAATTCAAATATGGAAATTGAGAAGACTGTCGGATTTATTAACAAACAATATGATGACATGTTGAAACAGATCGATGTCCTACAAAAGGATAAACAAGGGTATAGAGCCCACATTCAAACTCTAGAAGCAAAAATTCAAGATCTCCAGCAGTCAACACGATCATCTACTGTCGAGATACGCAATGTTCCGCACTTGAAGGAAAAGGAGTCTGTGGCGGAATTGACTAATATTATTACTAAAGTAGGAGCGGCAGTTAACGTACCCATAAATTCCACGCATATACGTGACATATATAGGCTCCCAGGGAAACCGGGATCTACTAGTAGACCGATTGTCACTGAGTTTGCTGCCGTCCAAACCAAATCCCAACTCCTTATATCAGTACGTGACTTCAACAAGAAACATCCTAAGGAAGAGCGTTTGAGTACCAATAACATTGGTATGGAAGGGGACCGATGCCCAATTTATGTAGCGGAATATCTTCCACCGAGCTCTAGAAGGTTGTTTTTTGCTGCAAGGGAATTTGCTAAGCTGAAGGAATTCAAGTTCTGCTGGTCTAATAATGGGAACGTATTTCTGCGTAAAATTGAAGGCGCTAAACAAATTCTCATTAAAACGGAACAGACTCTGCGTGAATTGGATGTGAATCAATGACTCTTGATAATCATATTACTGTTAAGTTTTTTCAATTTTTATAGTGTATTTTTTAGTTTAAGTTTAGATTGTCACACACACAACTACACACGTAAGTCTTCCCTATTTTCAAAACTTGTGCGTTTCGTAATTACTATGCATGCGTGTATTTTTCATTGCATAATTATAATTTATATCACATCTCAATCAATTTTACATAATCCTAAACCACCCTCATCATTAACTTTAAATTGCCTTATGCCTTATTTTCATAATTTCTGTTCTTTCTGTGCCGCGTTTTGGGTTATCTATTATTTTTTAACAAATGGCTAACATTAATAGCGTAGACCACGAATTAGACTCACTTTCTGTAGCTAAATCTTATAAATGTAAACCTGAAAGCTGCATGCGGTATATTAAAAATCCGAACAAAGGGTTAAAAATATTACATCTTAATATTCGGAGTATAACTAAAAACTTTGACGAAATCTCTGTACTAATGGAACTTCTAGGTTTTCAGTGTGACGTTATTGTCTTGTCCGAATGTTGGTTAAGTAAAACTAGTCACCTACCAACTTTAGATGGTTATACTTCCTATTTTACAAAAAATACCTTCAATCAAAATGACGGATGCGCTGTATATATTAAATCTTCTATGAAACAAGATGTTATAGAACCCTATTTTGTTGATGCAAATTGTCTTATCTGTAATATAGACAGCGTCTCAATTGTTGCTCTGTATCGTTCTCCGTCCTATAAAAACATCAACAATTTCATTGAAAGTCTAGATAAAGTGCTCATGCCCTCCACACAGACTGTTGTCTTGATTGGAGATATTAATATCGATATCAAGAATTGCAACAATGACGCACACTCGGACGAGTATTTATCATGTGCTGCCTCGCACGGACTTCTCCCCGCTCACCTGTTCCCCACACGTGTCTCCAACTGTCTGGATCACATCCTCTTAAAGACGAATTTATCAGCCACAGCTATTGTCATTGAGTCGTCTATAACTGACCATGAACCTCTGCTACTATTTATGCAAACTAATAATAAGTATCATAATTTACCCCGTACCAAATGTAAAATTAACCACAATTCGGTTGTAGAAACTATCAATGGCAAAGACTGGTCTCCTATCTTAACGGTGTCGGATCCAAATAGAGCGGCGGAAGACTTAATAGGAAGTCTCTCTACAATCATAAAGAACAACACACATGAATATACAGTCCCCAGGAAGCATAGATCTCTAAAGCCGTGGATTACACCTGGCTTGCTACGCTGTATCCGAAACCGTGACCGCATGCACGTCAAATTAAAAAAATCTGCTAATAATGAAATTCTGAGAATAACATATACTCGCTACCGTAACTTCTGCAACTCATTATTAAGGAAACTTAAACGTGCGTATGAAAAGGAAGAATTTTCAAAGGCTAAAAATAATATTAGAGCAACTTGGGATGTGGTGAAAAAAGTATCTGACCTTCTTTCACACTGTCCTCCCCCTGTGGAACTGTTATATCTTTCTGACTCTCCAGGGTCCTCTCTTAATAAGGTAAATAACTACTTTGCTGACATTGGTAAAAGCCTTGCTACTAAAATAAAATCCGTATCTGTCACGCCTACAATATCGGCAACGAGTTCTAGTGGCTCTATGGTTCTCCTTGAGTGTACAGAAATGGATATCGAGGACATCATTATGGGTCTTAAGTCTGACTCCGCTACTGGCTGGGATGGTATCCCCATTAATATAATCAAGTCCACGAGAAGAGTATTGGTCCCAATCATTACACATGTCTGTAATCTCGCCATTTCATCTAGTGTCTTCCCAGTGGTTTTTAAAAAAGCCGTGGTTCACCCAGTTCATAAGGCCGGTCGCAGAGACGACGTCAACAATTACAGACCTATCTCGGTTCTCTCTGCTATGTCAAAGATCTTGGAACGAATTTTAAACAAGAGTCTCGTCAGTTTCCTCGATGTTAATAATATTTTATCCCCCAACCAATTTGGTTTCCGCAAGGGAATGAGTACTGAAGACGCTATTATGGCTCTGTCTGACTACGCAGTTAGGACTGTTGACAGCAAGAGAAAGTGTCTTGGCATCTTCCTTGATTTATCTAAGTCCTTTGATACCGTTTCTGCGCAGGTCTTACTGAATAGGATGGAGAGTATTGGAATTCGAGGCTTGGTGCTGGATATCTTTAGGGACTACCTGAGGGATCGAACTCAAGTGGTAAAAATCGGGCAAAATGTGAGTGAAGAGCTTCCCATTGAATACGGTGTGCCTCAAGGTAGCATATTGGGTCCCACTCTATTCCTTATCTATATAAATGAACTCTGTAAACTGCCCATTCAAAACTGTAAAATCATTACATACGCTGATGATACTTCCCTGCTTATAGATGGAGTAGACTGGGCCCAGTGCTATCGGAATGCCGAGAAAGCGCTCACACGTGTAATGGAATGGTTGAGTAACAACCTACTCACTCTAAACGTCAGTAAAACGGTTTATATGCCATTTGCTATTAGGTCAAATTTATGCCCATCACCTTCCCTTACTCTTAAAGCCCATATATGTACGCCTTCCACCATTTGTGACTGCCTTACAATTGCAAAGTCCACTACTGTCAAATATCTAGGCGTAGATATCGACCAACATCTCAATTGGCATAAACACCTAGAGACACTTTCTGGTAGAACTCGCAAGCTCATTTGCGTTTTTAAAAAATTACGCAAATCTGCTGGTAGGGATACATTGAGGGTGGTTTATTTTGCTTTATGCCAATCGATCTTAGCTTATTGTATACCGATCTGGGGTGGAGCTACTGAAAACCATTTTATCCGACTGGAACGAGCACAAAGAGCTGTTCTGAAGATTCTGCTTTCTCGGCCGCTAAGATATTCCACAGATCAGCTATATGCGGAATCTAAAGTGTTAACTGTCAGGCAGCTGTATGTCCTTCAGTCAATGCTCCGTAAGCACTCTACTCGTCCGTCCTCTGAGCCAACAGGTAGAATTAAACACACGGTTTTTCCTCAAGAGTCGCATAGAACTACGTTTGCCAAGATACACTATTATGTCACCAGCACGAAACTTTATAACCAGCTTAATAAAGTACTAAAATTTTTTTCTGATACTAAATATCACTTAAAATCTAAGTTACAGGAATATCTTCTAAAACTAACTTATCGCAATACGGAGGATCTTCTGTTGGGAAATTTTAGAAATATACATAAATACACACATCAAAAGTGTCTAGGGATCAACATATATTTTTGCAATAACTTTTCTCCTGATTGATATTAATTAAAATTTTCTTTAAGGATTCATCAAATAAAGTGTTTTCGTTTGTCACAGTAAAGATAAACCAAATCACCTTTGCATTAATAAAGAAATTTGCCATTTTCCTAATAAAGGCATTTTTGACATTTGAACCACTAACACAAAAGTTCGAAAAAAAGACTGAAATAACAGTTTTCTTTAAAATTTTATTGGGTAACTTAAACAATTAATAATCCGTGTTTCTACCGCGAACACTAACAACACAAGAACATCGGTTTGGCATACTCAAAATGAGTTCATCCAAATCACGCTGTCAAAAAAAAGGTCTTCTTGCGACTGGATACCCTCCATATTCGGCAGAGCTCTTCTCTGTAGCATATCCCATGCATGCTCAATCGGGTTCAAGTCTGGCGACTGAGCAGGCCAGGGCAGGACATTGATGTTAGCTGCGGCGAGAGTCTGTCTTACAACTCTTGCGGTGTGCGGTCGTGCATTATCATGCATTAACTGAAATAAGGGACCGATTTGCACTTGTAGAGGAACGATGACGTCTGATACAATCGTCTCAGCATAAATTTGAGCGTTGAGGTTGCCTCTGATCCAAATCAACTCAGTTCTTCCGCCGATCCAAATACCCGCCCATACCATGATGGTTCCACCACTATAAGGATGGACTTCCTGGCAGGATTTTAATCGCTGTTGGCGTCCAGGGGTTCTCCAGTGTCGTATACGTCTTGTATCCGGTCTCATACCAAAACGAGACTCATCAGAAAAGCACACGAAACGCCATTGTTCTTCTGCCCAATTTCTGTGTTCAAGAGCCCATTGATATCGAATCCTACGATTGTGCATTGCTATAGGTGGTACCCGTAGCGGTCTTCGGGAATGAAGGTTCACTTCATGCAAGCGGCTTCTGACTGTTTGGTCGCTAATTAAGTTCCCTGAAGAGTGATGAAGCCTCACGGCTAACATCATGGCGGTTATTGTTGGAGCTCTTCGAGTTAAGATTTGAATGTATCGGTCTTGTCTCCGTGTGGTGCAGCGATACCGTCCTCCATGGCGCTCAGCCACGGTACCAGTGCTTCGGTAACGTGTCCAAAGTCGACTGATAACACTCTGACTTGTATTCAGAGCTAAAGCCACAGTACGTTGCCGGGAACCAGCTTCTATCATTCCCACGGCTCTGAGCATTTCTTCCCTGCTTAAATGACGTCGCCGCTCCATAATAACGTTGGTTTTAATCAGTAGTAGGGAAACAGTAGCACTAATAATGTCTTCAATGCGTTGTATGTTTTTATAGGGAAAATATTGACAGCTGATTTTCATCTTTTACTCGAATTTGATTCACAGTTCCTGATTCAAATTATGAAATGCACCAAAAAGGATCCATATAAATTTATAAAATCATAAATTTATTACAAAGCCACATCTCAATCTCAAGAAATCCGCATAAAAATGCTTGATCCCTAGACACTTTTGATGTGTGTAGTTAAGGTTTTATGATAAATATTATAGTCTCGCATGCGCTCGCACACTCACTCATACTTACCCTCACAGTCACACACACACTCTCTCACAAACATACACACACACTCAAACACCCACACACACACACACACACTCAAAAACCCACACACACATCATTCCAGACAAACACACTAGAGACTTACACAACACTTTCATTTAATATCTTATCTTTTTTTTTATATTGTTGTTTTTTTTTGTTGCTTTTATTTTTTATTTCTCTTGGACTTGTCCTAACGGATTATTGTCTATAATGTGTGTCCTATTTTCTATATGCACATCAATTTGTAAGGGACACTGGCTTCTAAGATACAGGTACATAAACCTAGTTTAGAAGTCAGGGTTTTTCACTTTGGAATGCTAACTTAAGCCATTTTTAGACCAAATACTGTATATGCATTTTTTGAGAAATAAAGATTTATTATTATTATTATTATTATTTATCCCCTGCTGAGTCACGTCCGCAACCACGTCAGCACAGCACGAGGGGTCACCCGAGGAAAAGCACATCTGCCGCCATGGATAAGACGCAAAAAAGTGCCACATCTCATCCCAGTCTGCTGACTCATATCGCCATACTCGCTTCGTGCCTCTAGGACACTCATCTGGAGGAGTGCAAGTCGATATGGATTTCACCAGGCAGTGGTCAGACGTTCCCAGCGGGGCTGAGACTGATACTGAATGACTGCTCGGATCAGTTGCCAGCAGAAGGTCCAAGCAATTGGGAGTATGGCCGTCGACATCCAATACCCGCGTTGCCACATTCACCATCTTGGTTAGATCTAGCGTTAAAGCAAACTTGCGCGCCTCTAACCCAGCATGGTCAGTGTTCTGGAACGGGAACAACCACTCTTTATGATGGGCATTAAAGTCCCCCAGAAAAATGAGCTTCGCTGTTGGGTACCGTTGCTGGGCTACGTCAGTCGACTCCACGAGGAAATTAAAGAGCGCCGTTTGTTTCCTGGTCACCGCTGTGCGATCGGTAGAAGCCGATGTAGAGAGATTTCTCCACGCCTGTGTCCACAAGTAGCCATATGGCAGAAAAACCCGATTTCTCAAACCAACGGAGACGACGACAACAAATGTCATCGCGGAGGTACACACAGACCCCGGCTTGCTTCTTGAACTTGAGTAACCCGGGTAGTTGAGGTACGCCACATCCGACGGGGTTGCTCTCTTCGTCTCCGTCAGGAAAAACAAGTGCGGGTTCTCGGTCTTAAGGTGGTGATGGACCGGATCGAAATTGGAGTGCAACCCCCTGTTATTAGTGAGGTGCACTTTTAGTGGGAGGAAGTGCAGCCGTTGTTTAACCTTATTCTTCTTTGCTTTGGTCATTTTAAGTAGAGTTGTTGGGGAAAAAAGTCGACTTGTCAAGGCGCTGCCCAGTGAACCAAGTGGAACACTAGAGCTAACCTATGGAGAACTCATTTGGACACTGTGGGGACGCCCGAACCCCCCCCGGATATGACCACCGGGTCCTCCCATCGTAGGATCGTTCAGCCGTACCACAGGCAAGCCTGTAGGGCCGTTGCCCGGAGTGGACCACTAGGAGGTAGATCCCACACCACCCCAAAACCCAAACATCACTGCAAACGGAAAATATAATAAGACCAGGGGGGCCTAAAAAGGCCACTTTAAGCAATTCCTCAAAAAGCGAGTAATTTCCTGAATTCCCAGTAGATCCTTAGCAATTCCTCTATTTTTCGTAAAATGGTGACACATAATAGCTGCATCCTATAGAATTCAATTTCAAATAGAATCATATTTGGTGTAAATTTACGGTATTTATTTTTTTAATTACTGCATGAAAAAAATAAATACCGTAATTTTATTAGTAAATTTTGATTTACAGTTTTTATAAATCAAATTGGTTTTCAATTTTATATTTCGGCAGTCGTAATGTTATTACATTATAATATACATTATAACTGTTAAAAATACCGCAGATAAGCACCGAAAAGGGAATTTAGAGACAATAAACTGGCAACGCGTACCTACAAAAGAGGTTTTAGGCCGCATTCCGACACTATTCAATTTGTAGGAAATCGAAAGATGTAATTGAAGTTAGAGCAGTTAGATTCCGATTTTCGAAGGTCCCGACCGCACTAATTCCTAAATTGTTTACGATTTAGAGTCACGTTTCAACGTTCAAAGTTGATCACGCTACATCCACATTCTTTGTAGTTGCTTACATCTACATCATCATCACATCATCATCATCTTGCTTACATCATCATCTTTTTTTGATTACTTTAAACTTTCAGAGTGATTATTTCAAAAGGTCAAAAAAATTTGGATATCCCGTGATCAACTTTGAACGTTAATTAATATCTTGAAAACGAGATGCTTTGCGCGGTTTGGTACCAATATATTTTCCGTTTGCATTGATGTCGGCAATCGATTTATATCGGTATCATGCGTGGCCGCCATTTTGAAAAAAAAAAAACAAAATGGCGCGACAGTAGATGTGGCAGGTTCTATATAAAAATCTTAAACCTCCTTTTAGAAGTTTTTTTTTAATCTTTTTGCATGGACGCTTTTAACGTGCACATCTTTCTACATCGTTCTCATAAGTATAATTTTAACATGATATGGTGTAATAATGTTTTGATTTAAAAGTGTCCATGGAGTTTCTTGCCCGTTCTTCTCCATAGGAACCTAAACGCTTTGGAATGGTTTATTTCTGACTGATCACCTCGCTGACAATTGAAAAGTGCCCAGCAATTGGTTTATTCATACTACACACATCAAAAGTGTCTAGGGATCAACATATATTTTTGCAATAACTTTTCTCCTGATTGATATTAATTAAAATTTTCTTTAAGGATTCATCAAATAAAGTGTTTTCGTTTGTCACAGTAACGATAAACCAAGTCACCTTTGCATTAATAAAGAAATTTGCCATTTTCCTAATAAAGGGATTTTTGACATTTGAACCACTAACACAAAAGTTCGAAAAAAAGACTGAAATAACAGTTTTCTTTAAAATTTTATTGGGTAACTTAAACAATTAATAATCCGTGTTTCTACCGCGAACACTAACAACACAAGAACATCGGTTTGGCATACTCAAAATGAGTTCATCCAAATCACGCTGTGGAATGGCCGCCCATGTTCGTTGCAACAACAAAAAAAGGTCTTCTTGCGACTGGATACCCTCCATATTCGGCAGAGCTCTTCTCTGTAGCATATCCCATGCATGCTCAATCGGGTTCAAGTCTGGCGACTGAGCAGGCCAGGGCAGGACATTGATGTTAGCTGCGGCGAGAGTCTGTCTTACAACTCTTGCGGTGTGCGGTCGTGCATTATCATGCATTAACTGAAATAAGGGACCGATTTGCACTTGTAGAGGAACGATGACGTCTGATACAATCGTCTCAGCATAAATTTGAGCGTTGAGGTTGCCTCTGATCCAAATCAACTCAGTTCTTCCGCCGATCCAAATACCCGCCCATACCATGATGGTTCCACCACTATAAGGATGGACTTCCTGGCAGGATTTTAATCGCTGTTGGCGTCCAGGGGTTCTCCAGTGTCGTATACGTCTTGTATCCGGTCTCATACCAAAACGAGACTCATCAGAAAAGCACACGAAACGCCATTGTTCTTCTGCCCAATTTCTGTGTTCAAGAGCCCATTGATATCGAATCCTACGATTGTGCATTGCTATAGGTGGTACCCGTAGCGGTCTTCGGGAATGAAGGTTCACTTCATGCAAGCGGTTTCTGACTGTTTGGTCGCTAATTAAGTTCCCTGAAGAGTGATGAAGCCTCACGGCTAACATCATGGCGGTTATTGTTGGAGCTCTTCGAGTTAAGATTTGAATGTATCGGTCTTGTCTCCGTGTGGTGCAGCGATACCGTCCTCCATGGCGCTCAGCCACGGTACCAGTGCTTCGGTAACGTGTCCAAAGTCGACTGATAACACTCTGACTTGTATTCAGAGCTAAAGCCACAGTACGTTGCCGGGAACCAGCTTCTATCATTCCTACGGCTCTGAGCATTTCTTCCCTGCTTAAATGACGTCGCCGCTCCATAATAACGTTGGTTTTAATCAGTAGTAGGGAAACAGTAGCAGTAATAGTGTCTTCAATGCGTTGTATGTTTTTATAGGGAAAATATTGACAGCTGATTTTCATCTTTTACTCGAATTTGATTCACAGTTCCTGATTCAAATTATGAAATGCACCAAAAAGGATCCATATAAATTTATAAAATCATAAATTTATTACAAAGCCACATCTCAATCTCAAGAAATCCGCATAAAAATGCTTGATCCCTAGACACTTTTGATGTGTGTATTTATAATATTGTAAATGCGAAAGTGTGTTTGTCTGGTACCTCTTGCCACGGGATCGAGACTTATGCAGGTAAAACCGCCGGGCGCAGCTAGTTTGAAATAAATGCTTTGAGCTTGGGTGCTACACACATGTTCGGGTCGGCAAGATTCGGCACAGCAGGCCGGCAAAATCGAATATAATAAAGGTAGATTATAAGTTCGGTAATACGTCGCTCAGCTACCCGAACATGATTAAGCAAGGTAGATGCTGAATAAAAATGCCGATCGGCGTGAGCGGAATGAAAGAAATCCTACTAATATTATAAATGTGAAAGTTTGTGAAGATGTTTGTCACTCAATCACGCGTAAACCGTTGAACAGATTTGGATGAAAATTGGCACATACATAGACCATTTCCTGGATTAACACATAGGATATTTTTTATCCCGATATTCCGACGGGATCAAAACTTACGCGGGTGAAACCGCGGGGAGCTGCTAGTGTGTAATAATTGCTTTGGATTGGATGTGTTCAACAAATACTGCCGAATCGAACCTGCTGACCCAAACCCGTGTAGCACCCCTTAAAAATATGCAAAAGGAAGCACACACACAACACCACGCCTGCATTCGCCAAAGAGGTAGGCAGGGGTGGAGGGTGGAGGTGGCGCCTGCGGGAAGTACAGGCGTCGTGTCGTGTGGTGTTAAACGTTATGTATGTGTGTATAGCCACAGTGTTGCGTAGAGGTTGGTCGGCTAGCGCGGCGATGACGTCAGCGGTGTGCACGAGCGCCAGCAGGCGGCGCGCGCACAGCTCGGGCGCGAGGCACGCCACGCACACGTAGAAGCTCTTGCGCGAGCGCTCCAGCGACTGCAGCGCCTCACGCAGCGAATCCAGCGCTGCGCTGTCGCCTACACCATACAAATATAAATTAAATGCTGTTCGTTGGTCCGTTATAGTCCGAATAAGGTTTTTAGTGGGAAAAAAATTGAAACAGAAAATGGTTTTATCTATGGGATGTACCTATAAATAGGGAATATACATGTGATTCAAATAAGGGTCAATTTTTTTTTTGATAAGTTGTATTACTTTTTAAGAATTATGCCTCCATCAATATTTTTGACTATAATTTATTTTTGAGCAAGTTTTTTAAGTGCAATAACTGTGGAAAATTCAAATATTTGAAAAGCAACGCCAATAAAAAAGTGCGAAAGTGACGTAAAAGTCTATGCGAACAATGACAATGTGTGTTATAGGGGAGTGTTTGAAAATCAGTCCGTTGTCAATGTCATAGACTATGACGTCACACCAAACGCGCCAAGATGGATTTGGGTTTTGGATTGATGGAGATGGCGTTTGAGGTGCCCGTGTCGATTGGCTATTTTTAACTTTTATTTAATATTTTCAGTTGCTTTTTGGCTTTGAATATATTTTTACAATAGTAAAAAGATATTCAAAGCCAAAAAGCAACTGAGGAGTTATCGATAATTTACATCGCCATATAATAATATGGCGATGTAAATTATCGATAACTCCACGATAAACTCAGAAAGTACATATGAATTGAAAAAGTCAAATTGGTTCTTGCCCCGATTTGAATCTATAACCTCGCGTATAAGAGGCGAATCCCTAACCACTGGGTCTAAACATTATAAACGTTTTTAAAACAGTATTTTTTACCAGCCCTGTCCATTTTGGCGCAGTATTTGACGACGCAGCCCAGCATCTGTCCGGTGAGATGCCTGACGCTGTCCATGTAGTGCTCCAGGTGCCCCCACGTGAACAGGAGCAGTCCGTGCACTAGTGCGAGCCCCGCGGCGCGGTCTGCCAGCTTGTCTAAGAGTTTGCTGATCTGAAGCAGAGTCCGCGCTACGCCCAAGATGAACGCGGATTCGGATGAGCTCCTGAAAATGTACGTTTGAGTTAGGCCCGCCTTGTTGGTCGAGAGGTCACACGCGGGACCCTTTTATATGGGGCTTGAAACATAACTGGCTAAATGTAGCTGTACAGACGTCAGCACATCAAGCTACTACAATCTGTCAAATTTCTTTAATAGAATTTCAACTTTATCGCTAAAGCATAAGGTTCAAAGTTGATTGGGAAAATTTGACAGTTTCGGGTAGCTTGATGTGCTGGCGTCTGTACATTGATGTTATTAACATAGTTTGTAAGTAAATCGTTGCCAACGTTATGAGTCCACAGACCAACTTGCTTGAAAAAAAATTGTATTATTATTATTCTTCCTTATATGTTTACGTATCTCGGTGTCGCGCCGGATTGATGCGATAGTACGGGCTAAAGCTAAGTGCTTCCCGTGGAAATTGGTTATATTATGATGAGATATGAGTGTGGAAGAATCCGCAGGATGCGGCAGTGGACGTCTTTCGGCTGAAGTTATGATGAGGATGAGTGTGTTCGGATTTTGTGATGAATGTGTCTGTCCATGAGACTGTTCGTGCGGCGGTTGCTGCTCGCGTTTGTGAGGCGACGATTGATATTTCGTTATCTGCGTTGACTGGACAGGTCCACTCAATTTGTGTGGTTCTTTATTCAAAAGACCATTTCAGATATCAATCTAGATGGTCTTTACATGATCTGACCAAGATTATGTCGAAAAACTGCGACCTCTGAGTTTATTTAGGCCTTTCTTCTCAGAGTAGCTAGATAGCAACGAAACGCCGAACTCGTTTTTCTCTCTCTAGTTTTTAAAATATGATTGACGTGTAAAAGTCTTTGTACAGACGCCAGCACATCAAGCTAAAAAAAAACTGTCAAATTTTTCCAATCAACTTTACTTTGAACCTTATGCTTTAGCGATAAAGTTGAAAATCTATTAAAGTAATTTGACAGATTGTTGTAGCTTGATGTGGTAGCGTCTGTAGAAACCTACTTACAGAAATAAAATCATTTATCCATCTCATGTTGCATTATTAAAACTAAAATTGCAGCTATCTGAGAAGTTTGATATGAATAAGGTGGTATATCGTTTTTTTTTTAAGATAAAAAAGCTGTTTACGTAGGTATTAACGCCAGTTGTTGACAATACTATAG
The DNA here is from genome assembly GCA_916614155.1 of Mesoligia furuncula. Lineage (NCBI taxonomy): Eukaryota > Metazoa > Arthropoda > Insecta > Lepidoptera > Noctuidae > Mesoligia > Mesoligia furuncula. Next base: position 1,653,741 of record OU744806.1, read on the forward strand.
GAACTATGGTAACATTTTTAAGAGCCTATACTACCTCAAATGGCTTAGCATGATCCTCCGTTATGTCGAAAATACCGCAGCATTCATATTGAAATAAATATATGGTAAAGTTGAGGATTAATGTTAAGTACTATGTTAGACGAAAATACGATTCCATAAAATTTCCTCGATAGAAAAAAAATCTCTCTTACCACAATCGGCTGATTGTTTTGCTATAGTAGATTGCTAGCTAGCTTCTGTAGATTGTGAGGAACGGCTATGTCTATGATTTTGCAGTTTTGTTAATCAATCTAAGTATATAATATCTTATATAAAAATCATTTGCCGTATTCTCGCAAAACTCGAAAATGGCTCGACCGATTTTGATGAAACTTTGGTAAGTTGTTGTGTACGCACCGGAGAATATTCCTAAAAAAAGGCCTTGCAACGCACGCCGGGGATAGCTAGCTTCACCTAATGACGTGATGTCTGGTCTGGTATTTAAACTCCTTTTGAAGGAACATAATTATACTGGAAATCCCGAAATAATAAAGAGTGTTACCAACCTCTCTCCTATTTCCAAAATGTTGTAGGTAAGAGTGACGATGGCGGGGCTATCGTACACAGTCACCGTGAACAGATGGTCCGCTGTTACAACAGTGGCGATGGCTGAGTACAGGCTGAGGCGGCCCGCTTCTGAGCTCAGTAGGTTGGCTAAATAACTGTCGGTAGTGCTCGAGTTAAGTACCTGGAATTCCAAATTTGGGTACAATTATCTAAAAGTACTAAATTATTATAGGGGCGAAAGTTTATGAGTGTGTTTGTATGTTTGTTACTTCTTCACGCACAAACGGCTGAACGGATTTGGATGAAATTTGGCACACAGATAGTTTATACCCAGGATAAACACATAGGATACTTTTTATCCCGATATTCCCACGGGATCGACACTTATGCGGGTGAAACAGTCGCCTGCTATATTTAAGTCCCACGCCACAGGGCCGAGCCTATTGCCATCATAAGCATAATCAGCCGATAATGTTCCCACTGCTGGGACACAGGCCTCCTCTCTGTGAGAGGGGGTGGGCCGTAATACACCACGCGAGCCCAGTGCGGGTTGGCATCAACCGGGCACAAATCCAGACTCCGGTCCGCTATTGAGAAATTCCAAATGTAAAAACCCAATAAAAGTTTGCCCGATCCGGGAATCGAACTTAGGACCTCATGCTCAGCAATAGCACTTGCGAGCACTGCACCATTTAAATAATTCTCACTGTACTTTAATACTCAATCTCAGATCATTTCCAGGTATTGCCACTTAATGAATTATTTACTTTAGCTTTAAGTAGTTTAAGTTGGTTTTTGATTGGCCGGTGATTGTATGGAAACTATCGTCACGTCAAGATGGGGAGTGACCTGTAACCTTAGACGTAATGTAACATGTTACAAGGTTAACAATCGTATAGATATTAGGTACTCAGTCAGTCAGTCAGTCAGGTATTATGTAATCCATGCGTCATGTTTGTGAACGGTCAGTAAGGACTGACTGGTCATCTCTTAGCTGCCATAGCTTATTTTTTCTTTTTTTACGGACGGTTTTGACGTTCTGCATCGTTCTCACATGCACAATTTCAACATGAATGATGTAACCATATTATTTTCATTTGAAAGAGTGTCCGTGGAGTTTCTTGCCCGTTCTTCTCCATAGGTACCTACTATAATTATGCTTTGAAATGGGCAACTAGCTTCATGTTTCCGACTGACCGATCCCTTGACAATTCTAAAGTGCCTGAAATTGATTTATTTGAAATAAATGCTTCCCAATGCGAGCTGTGTCACCGACTAACGAGAGCCTCGAGAGATGTTGTTCGAGGCTTTTGGCGATCAGGCTTTTGGCCATCAGGCCATTGGCCGATACGACAATCGGCACAATGACAGCCGAGCTCACATTCCACATGTCAACAACCTCGTGTTCAAGTTATTTAATTTGTTTCTCTTTCTCAGCTTTCACGAGGTTCTCGTCATGTGGAATGGTAACATCATAGTGCGGCGCGCTAATCGATCTATCACACTATATCAGGCTTATTGGCGATAATAGTCCTGTCAGTAATGATAGACCGATCCCAGTACAACATGACAGTCATTATCAAGAACTTGGTTGGGCACATACTTGTAATGAGTTGAGTTTGAGTTCAGTGAAGTGAGATTCAGTTCACAATGATATAAGTATTTCCTTTTCCAAGATACTCGTGGTAAGTAACACAATAACCAAATGTTTTAACAAGTCTTATATTTCCATGAGGCCACACATTGATAGTTTATTTTTATTTTTAGGGTTCCGTACTTAGAAGATGCCAGTGGGACCCTATTACTAAGGTTCTGTCAGAGGGCTGTATTTTTTTTTACCGTAATTGATAGACACTTGAAATTTTCACAGAGTGTGCCTATGGCTGACAACAAATGAACAAAATAAAGTTACAAATTAAAGGGCATATTGTCCCCATGCAGGAACCGTGTCTTTTTCTGTGTTTTTTGCTCAATCATAATAATGGCAATACATTTTATTATAATATATGTACTTAGTGTTAAATATTGTATGGTGAATGGAACCCTCCGTGTGCGAGCACTTGGCCTCTTTTTTAGGGTTCCGTACCCAAAGGGTAAAAACGGGACCCTATTACTAAGACTTCGCTGTCTGTCCGTCTGTCTGTCTGTCACCAGGCTGTATCTCAAGAACCGCGATAGCTAGACAGTTGAAATTTTCACACATGATGTATTTCTGTTGCCGCTATAAAAACAAATACTAAAAACAAAATAAAATAAATGGGGCGCTCCCATACAACAAACGCGATTTTTTTGCCCTTTTTTGCTCGATATCAAAAATGGCAACAGGTAGGCACTTGAAATATTCACAAAATACTCAGTTGTATTTTAACTTTAATAATAAATAATAAAATTAAAATAAAATAAATATTTAAGGGGGGCTCCCATACAACAAACATGTTTTTTTCGGCGTTTTTGCCTTGTGGTACGGACCCTTCGTGTGCGAGTCCGACTCGCACTTGGCCAGTTTTTTCCTAATATTATGCAAACAATACTTACTTCAATCCAACTGTCTGCTCCATTCTCCGCAATACGCATAGTCAGGTACAATATACCACTCACAGACTTGGTATCCATAGGGACGTCATCATCAAACATCAGGTCTTGCATTACCAATCTTATCCTTTCGAATATCTCGATCAATTTACTTATATCATCAGGAGTAGCTTTCTGGACGATGTGCAGAAACAGTCGTAAGCACATATGTGCTAATGTGAATATTTCGTTCTTTTCCGTTGGTGATAAGGTATAAGGCTCCCTGAAATTATTATGAAGAGTAAAGACCAAAGTCGGCAATTAATCTCTAGTAAGTACTCTTTTCTGTATTAATAGTAATACAGCCTTACAATATGTCACCTCATATAATTATCATGTAAATCATCATCTGCCGAGCCTTTTCCCAACTACGTTGGGGTCGGCTCCCAGTCTAACCGGATCCAGCTGAATATCAGTATTTTACATGGAGGGACTGCCTATCTGACCTCCACAGCCCTGTTACTGGGTAATACAATACCCATTATCATTATTGGTACAAAAAGTTTGTGTAATTATGCCGATGACGTTGCAGGCTATAAAAATGTTCAAAAAATGTACAATGTTGTAAAATGTGTGTGTTGTTGTAAACATCACACTAAGGTTAAAAATAAGATTACACCGTACCTCAAGGTTGTCACACAGCACTCCAAACAGCCATTCAAATACTCTGCAAGAGGTAGTTGGACAGCCCCCAACGCAACCACGCCTGCTTGAAAGTTTTCAATACTTATGAGTAGCTTGTTGACTATGTCCACATACTGTTTGTAGTTATTTAGTTTCCTTGACATCAGTACTGAGATCTGCAACGCCAGGGTGTCTGAGAATGGTTGCTGTAAGTGCTTGTTTTTGATTATGTGCCTGGAAATGATCAATAAAATCAAATAGAATATGAAACATTAGCGATCCAAGTCATTTGCCTAGCTGTTTGATTGAATGGCTGAATAGCTTTTAGGCCGCTAGTTGAATGGCGCCGTTTAGTTAAAAGGCTAGGCAGTAAACTGAAAGGCTAATTAAGCCAGTTGGCTGTGTCTGTCTTTTTGTAATTGGTTTTAAAATGAATATTACACAGTAGTAGTAGTGGTAGTGGTTTTTATGCTATTATTCAGCCAAACTTTAGTAATGTTTAATTTGTGTTTGTATGCACAAAGCTTAGAAGGGGACCACATCAAAATATGCCACAATCTATACTAATAATAAAGAGTTTGTATGCGTTAATCTCTGGAACTACCATTCGGATTTAGAAAAATATTTTTTCTTTGATAGCCCAATTCTTGAGGCAGGTTATAAACTATTTAACATAACACTACGACCATAAGGAGCCAACAATAAAGGTCTGAAAGATCGCTTAGCAAAAAATAAAGTAACAGCGTAGTCGGGCGACGCGATGTGGCGCGATGGGTCGGGGGAACAAGGAATTCAAGTCGCAGGCAGAAGCTAAAAACTAATATACCTGGATATAAAACATTTTATAGGATGTTTAGCCTCAGCATGGAAGAATGCAGCAACCAAAAACTTCATAACATCATCGTCGAAGGCACCCTTGTTAGTATCTATTATCTTCTTCAGAATCGCAAATTGATCATCTGTAGACGGCGAGTTGACAAAAGCCAGAATTTCAGTAATATTATCAACTGAAAATACAAAATACGTTTTATAAGTTTAGCACTTCTTGAAAGCATGAAATGATGGGCTGAAAATTTAAAAGAGTTAATGGTCAGAGATAGATAGCTCATGTAGATAGCATTTTATTAAAAAAACAGTTTATTTACCTGAATTTTCAAATAACGAGGTCGGTATAACAATAGGAGAATATCCAATGGAATTCTTAGATTTACCGCTCCCGCCTCGATTTATTCTCAGCGCTAATCCATTCATTGTGATAATACCTACAATATATTGCTGTTTTTTCAATAAATATTAGGCTTATCCTATTTTTTGTAAATGTTTACGCCAAATCAACAATATTTTCATAACCTAAAAATATTGGTCACGTTAGATTTAGATGACGTTAGACGTCAACTCATGACGTTTGGATTTTTCAAATCATTTGCTATCATTATTGTGTACATACATTAATTTGAGCATATTTTAAATGTGAAAAATAATTAAGTATATCAGATTAATGTTTTACAACGCGCAATTCCTTGTTAGTTAATAAGTGACTCTGTAAACAATTAAAATGTACTCTGTGTCTGTAAATAACAAACAATGGTTATCATAGAGCAGGGGTGGCCAACTTGGTTAGACCCAAGATCTACGTATGTACCTACACTGACGACACCCTGTGCGATCTACGTATTGGTAGCTCTGTGTGATACTGTTCCTAAGATTTCAAGAAGTAAGTATATTATTATATACTTCTTGAAATCTTAGAAACAGCATAGGTATTTCAGTACACAATTATGTACTTACTTAGTATTTTTTATTTTATTATGAGGGAAAATATAAAACTGAAAATTATTCTTAATTAACTTATTTAATATTAATGTGAGCATTGCGTTTGAGCATCTTTCGCTAGATCAGCAAAATCTGGTTTGTAGTTAAGGGTTCCGTTTTTCCTTTTGAGGTACGGAACCCTAAAAATAGAGTTTTTATAGCCTGCTAGACAAACACATACATTTCGATAGGCTACCTAGCGAAGTTACAGACCTATTTTTTCCATGGCGAAGTTCTCATAATATCTAGGTCACTACTATTAACGCAAACTTCCTACCGGTCAGTATGTTTTCACGATTTTCCTTTTTAAAATTTAACATTTATGAAGTTCATATTTAGGAGCGAATTTCGCATAGCGGCAAAATATAAATAAAATAGAGTTTGGCACAAATGACTTTTAAGCCTGGGATATAATCGAAACTTTTTATCTATCCATATTCTCAACTATAAAGTGTCAGGCGTGTCAGGCTATTATCAGGTTATATATATCTCTGACCTCTATAATACACTTGTATTATAGAGGTCAGTGGTTTACATTGATTCCATCAATAAACAACAGTGACGAAGCCAATGATATTATAAGTAAAAAGTACACTTATATTATCATTGGACGAAGCTCATTAGTAGCAGTTGCCGTGGGTACTGTCAACACTGTCAACTGTGATGGGTGTCTTGCGTGGAATAGTGTGTGGAGGTGTTAAAATTATACAACGTTATATTTACTAGGTACGTTTATTTCAAGCGAACGTGTTTACATGAACGCGCCTACACCGTCCTTGGTTTTTCAAACAAAAACTTATTACAAAAGAGCTTTGAAGGTCCGCAGCATACCCACCTGTCGGCCATTTTTTTTCGTACCTAAATAGGTTTTAATGTGTGGCCATTTTTTATTTAAAAAAAGAGCGCTCAGGTAGGTATGCCAGGCTCCTTAGAACAATCTTCAATCCCCTTTGAAAGCTCATTCTCATCCACTCCGACAAGTGCGTCGCATTGATAGCCCCGATAAGGCCGAATGTTTGCCGGCAGCCTAGAGTCCCAATGCATTCTGCTCTCAACCAGTAGAACAAGCTCACCTTGGCAAGGTGGACGCTGAACGTAAGAGCCTTCCGGGATCCCACCAGTCGAACACCCTGATGATCCTCCGCCTCCCGTCACTCCAGACGAAGTACAAGACATCATTAAAGGGCTCGTAGCTCGGTAAGCCCCCTGTTAATTCGGACAGCATGATCAATATGGTGTACAAACTCCTCCCCGCCTCTCTCATATTGCTTATGACCGCCATCTTCAAAGGCGCAACAACATCTTCACGCAAGCGTTGAAAGAGGCTACCGTCATCGGTATCCCCAAGCCAAGCAAGCCCAAGTTTGAGTTCTTCGACAGTGAAGGCATTCGACAAAGTCTGGCACAATGGCTTATTATATAAGCTCTACCTACTAGGAGTGTCTGTGTGGTGCCGGACTTAAAGAATACCACCGCCCCTTACTTCCCGTGGGTGTCGTAAAAGGCGACTAAGGATCGTACCGGAGAATGGGCAGCAGCGTTCTCTATGTATTCCACCATCATACCATACTGCGATCGCCAACCCGCCTGCCAAGCGTGGCGATTATGGCAAACCCTCCCAAAATTGGGGGAGGCCTATGTCCAGCAGTGGACGTCTATCGGCTGAAACGACGACCTACTAGGAGTGCCGGAGTGCGTGGTGGATTCCGGCCCACTCCCTCTTACCGAGAGGAGGCCTGTGTCCCAGCAGTGGGAACATTATTGGCTGATTATGTACTAGGAGTGCCAGACCGTCTCGTGCTCAACTTACGAGACTTTCTGTCGATCGGATCGCACTTTCCGCTACCGCATCGAGGATGCACTCTCCTCCCCTCATCCCATCCATGTCGGAGTCCCCCAGGGATCCAAGTTATCTCCCATTATGTTCACCCTGTTCACCAGCGACATTCCCAATAGTAAAAAGACCCAGTTCACTGGCTATATGGTCGCTGTCAGGACTCTATGCTCTCACTCTCCAGACCTTCGCAAGCGTCTTAGAGGCTTGGTTCCGGTAACGAAGAATCGATCGAGGTCAACCCCTATAAGGGTCAGGCGGTTCTCTTCTCGAAACCGCGTCGACACGTCCCGCCACCTGGGTGAGGCTGGAGGCCTTAATTTATATTGAGGCATCCACAGGCAAGTCTGGTTAAGCAGACGACAACCTCCTAGGTTAAACTGCGAGATGCCATTCCCAAAAAAAAAAAACTTATTCGTACTATCACTGACCTTTATTAAACATTGTTTAATTAAATAGAGGTCAGTGGTTCCAATGCAACCAAAGTTATTTTACTGCCAGTGTGCACTACATAAGGTCGACTTTTGCAGACAACCTTTACAGTAACTACAATAAGTTAACACAGACACGATTTCGAGGATCTCGTCAATTCGACAACCTTTTGTGAGAATGGTTAATTATGATCTTCCTGTTACGTCCATCAGTATGTTGTGTCCAGCTAATGTGGGTATGGGTACTTACAATTATTTATAATTCAGCCGCCATTTATGACATCGTCAACCCGATTTTTTGGTAAAGGTACCTAGCTACCTACAGACAGATGAATACGTAATGATTCAGTGGTTATTTGCAAATTAATTAAAGCTATAATAAATATCTTATTAAGTATGACAAAAAGAAACAATAATTCAATTGAGGAAACCTTTATTTCTTTTCATCATTATCTTTTACGAGTATTTAAATTAAATCCTAATAAATAAATAGTTCTACACTTATAAGTATCACACTATGACTTATTCAGTCTTGACAACGACCTCTTCGGTCTTATGTTCTTTAATCTCGTCTTCAGAAGCCTTCTGAACTTCTGGGACCTTCTGAACTTCTGGTACCTTCTGAACTTCTGCGACCGTCTGAACTTCTGGGACCTTCTTAATTTCTTCTTTGACTTCTTCTGGTTGTTCTACTTGCCTGTCGCTGTTGTCGTTATTATCCCCTGGGAATACAAAAATAAATATAAGTTTTCTTATACATGAGAAATGGTGAGTTCGATGGTTATAATACAACAGTTGTTAGAAACGAATACCTACCTAAGATGGAAAAATATAAATGTACAGACGCCAGTGTCAAATTTTCCCAATCAACTTTGAACCTTATGTTTTAGCGATAAAGTTGAAAATCTATTAAAGAAATTTAACAGATTGTAGTAGCTTGATGTGCTGGCGTCTGTACCTACTTAAATATAACCTCTTGCCATTTGGTATTGGTAAGCTATATCTAGGTATATCAAGTCGTCAGACAGTACCTCACGAGATTTACTTACCATATCATATGATCTACTTTGTTATAAACTCGAGGAAAAACGATCCGTTCGTTAGCCTACATAATACCTAATATCATGAGGATTCTAAAATACTAAAAGTTTTCCTGTTCTTCTAACAAAGGACTGCCTGGTCAAGACACCGTTAATCCATAAAGTTGAGCTTCGACAAACACATGCTACCTACTTGTTTTAAGTGTCATTCTTACGAATAAAATAAACCTGCTTTTCTTGGAAGAGTTGAAAGTAACCTCGCATGGTGCTAATAATGCGCGTCAGGCATAATGTTTGCTCTCACCTAGTCTGTGCCAAATAAAATTTAATGCAGTTACTTTCTGTGCAAGTATTTATTGAAGCTTTATTGCGTTTTTTTTGTATTCTTTAGCTGACCCAGACTGCAAAAAAATGCAGCTAATTATTATTTTGAAGTAAGTAATGTAGTTCCTAACCTTTTCAATATTACTTATATAGGATAACTGATTTTACCCCGACTGTAAAATGTTATCAATAAACCATGCATTAAGTAAAAATAGTGTGATGTAGTACCACCTATTGTTTTGCATTCACTAGTTTTTTATATGTTAGGTTTAGTTTCGCTTAAAGCGCATCTTAAGTCGTGTTCCACATTGAGACGGTTTCTGGCCTTTGTTTTCAATGTAACCAAAGTTGGAAAACCACTCTCACATCTATAGGTTGTGTCTTTTTAGCTAGGTATTTTATTAGATTAGGTCTTAATTATTAGGTTCTTTGTTACCCCTACAGAATAGCTGATTTACCCCCGCAGGGGTAATTACCCCCAGATTCGGAACCACTGATGTAGACTAACAAATGATTGATTTTAATACTTGAAGTATTTTGTTCGTTCTGGTTATTACACACAGTAGCATGTATTGCATCGCTTGATAGCTCTATAATTACCTAATCTAACGCTAGAATAGTTACAAAAATTAACAGACTATTATGTACTGGTTACAGTATACTTATACATAATATGTTAACACATAGCTCACTATACATAATGTACTTGTACTGGCATGACTGGGTGTTAGTTCTACAGTTCAATAGCTACCCTGATTCCATTGCGTTAATTGAAAAAATAATTAATTACAATATTCATTTAGTATGCTCCTAAACATGAAATTCTCTTACGTCATAAGGCTGCCATACGTTGTAGGCTGTTTAAAATAGTGTTTGCTGAATAAATAAAAAATACTTATGGTCTTTGTTTTCTCAAGCTCAAAATTTGAGTTTAAAGGAGATTGGACCACAGTACCTAGTGTAGGCTATTATAGCAGGTAGGTTTTGAAAATGGAGGGATTTATCTGGTAATCTGTGATTGGATGATTCTGCCCTGAAGCCGTTTAACGTTAAGATATATTAATTTAAAGATCTCATCAAAAATATTATTACTCATTATAACGACTTCTCTAGATTGTAGTAGTACGTATGGAGATACAAAGCTTTAAATGTAAATAATAAACTATTATTGAAACTCTGGTATTTCGTCAACTACATATTTGTCGGTCGGACATAATGTTAAACAAAAAGATCTCGCATAAAAGAACGTTCTTTGTTACTACTACGAGTTGTCTGAATTATTAATTTGTTCGGCATTAAGTGTTAAATGTGACGTTAACATCAACATTGAATTATTGTCATAAGTTAACAAATTAATAAACAGTAACTTCTATGAAATCATCATTATTATATTAATACAAAAAACATTACGCCTGAATTAACAATGTTTCTCTTAAAAAGCACTATCCATTGGTATATCACTATGGCTATTGGGCACCAAAAACTCCTTAACTTCAGTGCCCAAGTTGTCACCTAATCAGGTCATTAACTCTGAACTGACTGACAGTTGGTTAAAGTCGTGTTAGTATCAAAGGTTCTCATTGAAAAACTCTGTCTCTGTATATATCTTATGGTTATTGGGGCATCAGGGCAGAAACCCATAGTTCAGTGGCCATTCTCTTTCATGAAAAGAAGTAGATTAGAGGTAACTGATGGATGACACTATCATCGCAGGAACTCGTATCGCTAATCAAATATAGTTTTATCATAACTTATAAGCCCCGGCCTAAGAACATATTACGCACAATATAAGCCTCACAGAAAACTGGCCCAAAAGCACCCTTTGTTGTCACAGGAAACCTGCTATTGACGCGAACAACACTGACAAAAGCGACACATCGGACAAAAATGTTATTCCACAATGTACATCGGTTACAAACAGTGACACAGCCCACACAGAACTCAGAAACTCTTCGTTCCGGTACCTGAATATTACCGCCAACTGTATTTATAGCACTGTTAACTGCTGTGCTGATGGTCGCAGTGGTACCATTTATAACAGCACTTATAGAGCCTAATAGACTATTGATGAAAGCTCCCCATGCTGCCACTGTTGGAAAATTTGTCAAACAATGTATTTTGTAGTAAGTATAATGACATTTAAGGGTTAAGTTAGACTATGTCTGTTTTCTTACTCACCAGTATTTGGACCGCCTCCTTTTTTTTTAGGTTCTGGTCCAGCTTTGTCCTCATCTAGTGTTTTGACTTGTTCTGCGGTTTGTTGGTCTCTTGGTTTCTCGGGATTGTTAATATTCTGTAGCCGCTGCACGGCGCCGGCTATGCCCTGGGTGATAGGGTTGTTCTGCAGGATCTGCTGGATGGGGCCGACGGGGGTGACGGCGGCAGCTTGTGCGGGTGTCTCCGCGCCTGCAGCTGGCTTGGCTGTCAGTGCCTGTGGTTCATGTTGGATGTCGGAGTCGGGCTTGACGGTAGCTTCTTCTGGCTTACTAGGCGTTTGTGCAGGCTGTTGCCCTGGAGTGCCCTGTGGAGTTTGACCCGCAGGCCTGTTGACTTGGAAGATGTTTAAGAAATTATTTACTGCTTGTGCAACTGGACCGTTACCCCAGCCTTGCCCAGCCGGCTGTTGAAAAATTGCTTGAACGGGATTATTGAAGTTACTTATTTGACTTTGTAAATTTTGAAAGAAATTTGTGGTGGCTGTTGTTGGAGCAGAAGTCACTTGAGAGTCACTCTGCGCTCCCGCCGGGACAGCTGGTTTAGCTGTTGTGCCCGAGACCTGGTTGAACCAACCTTGAGTGGCAGTGTTTATTGATTCTGACATATTTTGCAAAGACTGTTGAAATTGAATGGACATGGACTGCACCATCTGGACGAATGGCGATACTTGCGCTGGTGAAGGAGTGGGGCTGGTAGGAGCGGGGCTTGAGCCAGAACTTTCGTTAAGGGTTTCACTGTCAGCCTTCAGAGCTGCAACCACCTCGACACCACCAGCTAAAGTGCTCACTCCTCTGTTGAAGTCATTTCTGAGTTTAAAAAGGCCTTGTTCAATTTGACGGAAACCAGCTTTAGTCTGTTCTACAGCAGTTTCTGTGTTTAGGTAACTTTGAATGGTTCCATTAACTTTAACAATTTGAGCAGTGAAACTGTCTCGCAGAGACTGGATGTTCTTTTGTAATGATAAAATCGGCTCGTTGGTTTCTATAATATTTTGGATGCCGTCGGTAATTCCCTGAAATCCTTGCCTTAAAACATGCTGCGCATCGTTAATGCTCTGTTTGAAGAGCGCGACTGTCTGTTGTTCAGATGCATAATACTCGGGGTTTTGAGTCTCATGTTCTTGACGTTGAGGTGGGCCAGGATTCCGCAAGTCTGGAGTTGGTCTGTTTATTTCTTCGTCGAGTTCTACGTCAGTTAAGAGCGCGAACGCATTCTCGTCGAAGACTTTGACCGGGATGTCCTCTGGTTTAGCGCGCAACTTGTTATCGACATCCTTGATGGTGTTTGCTTGATCGATGAGTTCCTGTTCACTGGATGTATTTTCTGGTAATTTATCATAATTATCTGGGACGATTTCGATTATTTTTTTCTCTGTTTCCGCTACGGGGATAGAAGCGGCACGCGCGCACAGCGCGGCCCCGGTGACCAGTAGGAACGCGTATAGTCGCATGGTTGGTGTCGCGGTGTACTAAGGCGGCCGGGAGGGGTTCTTCATTTATACGAGTGAGCTAACGGTGTCCGACCGGCTAGCGCCGCATATCCATGTTTACGCTTTCCGTACGTTCCGTCCGCGCTAAATGTTTTTGTCATTATTTGTATTTAAATTGCCTACACCGCCATGCGTTGCCTCCTTGTAAATGAACTGTTAATTTCATGACACTATTATTCATATTTTATTGTTTTCTTTTTAAACTGAAATAAAGCTGTAATTAGGGTATTGATTAGGTATTTAAGTATTAATTGGTAATTAGTGTAGGTTTTAACTTTCCGCAAATTGCTATAAGTATATTGTTTTTAACCACATCGTATTTAAAAATGTTTTAGTTCGGCTTACTATTAAAGCGTGGTTTTTTTAATCTTATTGATATTTCAGAAATAGTCATTCAATAGGGTCATATGAAGTTAGAGGGTTGTATTGATGATTTCAATAACTATAATTCTTTAAATACATTCGGTTTAAATACATTGCGGTCGCGAATCATATTTTGTGCAACATACTTGACAACCTGACACTGACCTGCAAATTGCAAAAAAACGTAAGAAAATTTGAATTTCGCGATCTATCCTGGCGCTTCCCCTATATTTAACTAATATTATTGAATGTTTGCTCAACTCCTCAACAGTCATAACAAACTGCAAGGGTTTTCTGAGGACACCTTACTGTTCTGATGCTGACCTTACAATTGAGGGATCGCCATTAATCTTGTATCTTGCTTTTTAGGGAACCTTTTATCTACAATTTTGACAAATGAATCATTGCTTCAGCAGGACCATAGGTAGGTACCTACTTAAAGTACAGCGTACTAAACACGTAACTTTCGTTTTCCGAAGCATTTAAGTTGTGTGTCCCACAATGGCAGGTCAGAAGTCATACAACGAAAGTGACTAAAAGGAAAGTGTCTCCATCCGGAGGATACGTTCAGAATAAACAAATGTTATATATTAACACTACCTTCTGCCCGCGACTTCGTCCACGTGAATAGAATAGAATACTCTTTATTATGTACACAATATTAATTACTGACATAAGGTATAGAAACTGTACAAAGGGTGACACAATGGGCGGTCTTATCGCTAAAAGCGATCTTTTAAAGACAACCTTTGGATGGATTAAAAAGGGGGACAGACAAATACTGCAGGTAGTCTGTGGTGTACCATTTACATAATACAATAAATACATACATAAAGTATATTATACTAATCTAAATAGATATATACATATAACAATAAACATGAAACAGGAGCAAAGAAAAATATAATGATGATGTTTAAGGAGAGAGCTGTCACTTCGTTTTCGGTTAGCGATCTTTATGACTTTTTTTTTTTTACTCGGCTCCTAAGGGTCGTAGCGTGATGTTAAATAGCCTAAAGCCTTCCTCAAGAATTTGGCTATCAAATGCAAAAATATTTTTTCATATGTTCCAGAGATGAGCACGTTGAAACAAACAAACTCGTCAGCTTTATTATTAGTATAAGATTGTGGTCGTGGTAATATCACCATATTAGATATAGGTACTCATTTATGTAATGACGTTTCCGCAAACAATGGCTCTTAATATCTTGTCCAGCATGTCCTGAAAGAAAGAAAGAAAGAAAGAAAATACATTTATTTAGCACAGACTAAAAGACACACAATACACCAGATAGATAATAGTCGTACATCAGATAAAAACAAAAATAAAAAGATAAAAATCAAAAGGGCAAAGTCCGATAAGAAATTAGCAGGAATGTGTGCCTCACGGCTGCGCCAAAAAGGCCCAGTTCAGCAAAAAATGCCAGACAACTGGTGCCTGATGCTGGTTTTCAACTGGACTTGATGTGTGTCACGTTACAGGAAATGGTGGACGCTACTGAAGGCGCCAAACTCCACTCCACAGAGAGGTCTGTGTCCCAGCAGTGGGAACATTATTGAATGTTGTGGTATTCCGACGTTTTGATGTCGCGGTCATTTCAAGAAGAAAACTTACGTAAATGAATAAAAAAAAAAAACAGTGGCACTCCGGGAGTGCCGACAGAAGTGAAAACAAAACACATCGAGCCTTTACCGCCGTTTTAGCGCAACCGACAAAAAACAAATTTTACAGGAGAAGGTTTTTTTTAAATATTTTTAAAAAGAAATGTGCTAGTAAATTGAAATTTTACATATATTAATGATTTTCAGACATTTACATATTATGTAAATGTCTGAAAATCATATTTACTAGCACATTTCTTTTTAAAAATATTTAAATAAACCTTCTCCTGTAAAATTTGTTTTTTGTCGGTTGCGCTAAAACGGCGGTAAAGGCTCGACATATTAATACTTTGCCATTGTATCCTGTATACTTGTGGCTAAGTTTCGCTAGCTAATTTAATTTGATCCTGTATACTTGTGGCTAAGTTTCGCTAGCTAATTTAATTTAATCCTGTATACTTGTGGCTAAGTTTCGCTAGCTAATTTAATTTGATCCTGTATACTTGTGGCTAAATTTCGCAAGCTAATTTAATTTGATCCTGTATACTTGTGGCTAAGTTTCGCTAGCCAATTTAATTTGATCCTGTATACTTGTGGCTAAGTTTCGCTAGCTAATTTAATTTGGTCCTGTATACTTGTGGCTAAGTTTCGCTAGCCAATTTAATTTGATCCTGTATACTTGTGGCTAAGTTTCGCTAGCTAATTTAATTTGATCCTGTATACTTGTGGCTAAATTTCGCAAGCTAATTTAATTTGATCCTGTATACTTGTGGCTAAGTTTCGCTAGCCAATTTAATTTGATCCTGTATACTTGTGGCTAAGTTTCGCTAGCTAATTTAATTTGGTCCTGTATACTTGTTTTCAATTTTTGATATTTTGGAATCTTACGAATTTTCGATCAGGGTCACGTGTCCTGACGCGAGTTTAACATTTTTTACCCATTACAAAAAAAGTGTACAACGCCGCTAAAGAAGTTTTCACTTCAAAAAAAATAAAAATAAAGCACAAATCCTTTCTGGTGTAGTAAAGTTTCAGAATAAATAATTATTAACAATAAGCGATTTGATTGATTCTTCATCAGCTGGTATTTTATTTTTTTCAGCGTCAGGCATTAGTTGTCTGACATTTATGGTGAACTAGGCTGGCCCTATTTGACGCAGCCGTGAGGCAAACGATACCTACTGTTTTAAGTTCAATTTTTTTTTGTTGTTTTTGTGTGAATGTTAAATTGTGTGCCTTCCTCGACCTGGGTCAAACAAACAAAGGTATTTTCTTTCTTTCTTTCTTTATTGTTAGCTCAACCAAACTTAAAGCATTTATTTCAGTTACCTAAACCATTAACAGGCACTTTTGAATTGCCAAAGAGTCGGTCAGTTAGTCAGAAAGTTCAAGCTAAAACCCATTCCAAAACCCAGAATGATTCTCCATTTCATTTTGAAATCAAGATATTACAAAATCCTGTATAAATCCTGTGTTGCTTCTATGAGAGAACAATGTACAAAAATAAAATGAAGAAACAATTCAAAACATAAGATTAAAAATAAGTCCTGGCAGTTCACGAACATGACGCGTGGATCAGCACCATCTAGCTCAACCATTTTGTAGGGAACCGAATGATCCAATACACGCGCCTCCATCAGTAAGAAATTAAGTGAGCATTTCCACAGAGCATGAGCATGACATACTCCCAACTCCCATGCTTTTTCAAGTCAACATGTACATTATAAATCAATAAACGAATCCACGGTTCTCACGTTTACAAAATTGAAGAAAAAATGCTTCTAAATTACACATGCAATGCATTTGAGAAATTAATAAAATTTTACTACCAACCTAGAGGCTTTATTCCCGGGATAGACCACATCTCTACCCCATTTTAGATATAACTAGTTGATCCAAGGCCCACGGGTCCTAAGCTCATTAGAGGAGCAATTTGTTTCGCTTCACGTGCTCTTGTTGGACTTGTTGGTCCTTATCGGGCTAGGAAATATCTTACAGAAAAGATAGCACTAGTCAGGCGATATGCATGTAAAAATACTCTAATTTTGATCGTATTACTAAATTCAAGGTGTTTCTGTCAGTCCCACAAGCATACATTCCAATTCCAAATTATATAAAAAATTTAAATTCAAAACTAGGCTTCGAATGAGGCAATCCATACATCATCATCATCTGCCTAGCCTTTTCCAACTATGTTGGGGTCGGCTTTCAGTCTAGTCGGATGCAGCTGATTACCAGTATTTTACATGGAGCGACTGCCTATCTGACCTCCACAACCCAATTACTGGGTAATACGATACCCCTTGCTAAGACTGGTTGTCAGACTTTCGGGCAGATAATGAGATATGACTACCCGTAACGACTGTCAAAGATCCACGAATGACAGCCGGGACCAACGGCTTAAAGTGCTTTCCGAGGCACAGATTGGTCCCGGTATGTAAAGATGGTCACCCATCTACAGACTAACCGCGGCAAGCGTAGCTTAATCTGATGGATCGACCTGAGCGGCTGTTGAGGCATTTCATACATTGCGGATAAATACGTTTTTCTAAAAGCGTTATTTTTGCCAGATACCCATAGTAGGTATCTCTAACATGTTACCAGCCTCACCTTTGATACCTAGATAGCCAACTTATTTATTTTTTTATGCTACAATCTAGCCAAGTGAAAGTATTTCGTAGAACTTAATTACTTCAGCTTTTAAATTAATTAAGAATCCTGATCTAGGTAAGTAAGGCGACATCGAAACGATCCAAGTAACTTGTATCCAATACCTATGTATAATAGTGGTTATTCCACATCATTTAAAAAAGAATTTATGAAAGTTTAATAAAATATCCAATTCTGGTCAAAGACCGTCTTGAGGAAAAATATCGAAATTAGGTTTTATAATAAAAAAAACCGGGCAAGAGCGAGTCGGACTCGCGCACCGAGGGTTCCGTACCATCATTTTACCGTCAGCGCTGTCTCTTGACCGATAGTGGAACTAGTGTAATTAATTTTGATGATTTCTGAAAAAGTGTGCTATTTAGACGTCGTTTTTCCTGCAATCTTTACATAAACTTCTATCACATTGAATTATTTCAGATTTTTCTCTTTGCAAATTTCGGAGATAATAATTGAACGGTATTTTTTTAAATTTTTCATCAAAAGTCGAAAACTATGCGGCCTAAAAAAAAAGAAAAAATGTTTGAGAATATGCAAACTGCGCTCATTCATATGATACCCCACATGCCCTAGTAACCCCACTCCGAATTTTTCAGACTCCCTTTCAGTCGTTGTTCGAAAAAGATTTAATATACATAGGTATAGGGAGGTGGGATATTAAATTGCCAAACTATAAAAATTGTAGCGGTATCTACAACGCCACATGCGAACAACGCGTCATACTGACGTCACGCAAATCCTGCATCGCGCAAGCAGAGTTTACCGCGCAACTAGCATAGATACAACGGCCCGACATGAATCATCGGGCAGTTGCCCGCCAGACACAACACCCGTCTGGTCGGAGGATCCTCCCTTTTCTATAGAGTATGAGTGAACTTTACACCCTGTTCCTCATACCTCTATACTGGTGACCCCGAACATGAACGTCAGCGCAGCCTTCGTGCACCTACTCCAGTGTGACGTCATCATCATCACTCCCGCAAGCTTTAGAGCGGCGAGTCACCCAGCCAGCCAGCACCCACGGCTTCAACGGGTATCCTGACCATCAGCATGCAGCGACCGCGCATACCTGGTCATCACCCTCAGCCTCATCAGCAACCTCGGCACAGCATACTGCACTTTCGGCCGGTCCTCAAGCAGAGCCATAGAAACCCTCTCCTGGTCGACGCCAGCAGTCAGCCTCAACCCGGCGCTGTACCACATCCGACGCACTGGAGCATAATGCAGCGCCACCCCGACTCACTGGGGACATCTTCGCAGACAGTTCCGACTCACCGTGAACTATGCGGCAACCGGTTCCGACTCACTGGAACCTCAGCTGGCCTGGCAAGCATCGCAATATACAAGACTCAGCCCACTATCGACCTCCGGTCTCCGGGGGGGAGTGATGTAGCGGTATCTACAACGCCACATGCGAACAACGCGTCATACTGACGTCACGCAAATCCTGCATCGCGCAAGCAGAGTTTACCGCGCAACTAGCATAGATACAACGGCCCGACATGAATCATCGGGCAGTTGCCCGCCAGACACAACACCCGTCTGGTCGGAGGATCCTCCCTTTTCTATAGAGTATGAGTGAACTTTACACCCTGTTCCTCATACCTCTATAAAATAAATAAAATGGAAGTGTCTGTTTGTAATGTCAAAAAAAAATTGACCAAGTGCGAGTCGGGGTTCCGTACCACAAGAGAAGCACGTTTGTTGTATGGGAGCCCCCTTAAAAAAATATTTATTTTATTCAGTTTTTAGTATTTGTTGTTAAAGGGGCAACAGAAATACATCATTTGTGAAAATTTCAACTATCTAGCTATCACGGTTAATGAGATACAGCCTGGTGACAGACAGACAGACGGACAGTGGAGTCTTAGTAATAGGGTCCAGTTTTTAGGGTTCCGTACCCAAAGGGTAAAAACGGAACCCTATTACTAAGACTTCGCTGTCTGTCCGTCTGTCCGTCTGTCTGTCACCAGGCTGTATCTCCAGAACCGCGATAGCTAGACTGTTGAAATTTTCACAAAGTATGTATTTCTGTTGCCGCTATAACAACAAATACTAAAAACAAAATAAAATGAATATTTAAGGGGGGCTCCCATACAACAAACGCGATTTTTTTGCCCTTTTTTGCTCGATATCAAAAATGGCAACAGGTACCTAGGCACTTGAAATATTCACAAAATACTCAGTTGTATTTTAACTTTAATAACAAATAATAAAATTAAAATAAAATAAATATTTAAGGGGGGGGGCTCCCATACAACAAACATGTTTTTTTCGGCGTTTTTGCCTTGTGGTACGGAACCCTTCGTGTGCGAGTCCGACTCGCACTTGGCCAGTTTTTACCCTTTGGGTACGGAACCCTAAAAACATATTTCACTAAATACATATTTATTTATTTATAATTTATTAATTTTCACTTCAAGACACAAACATCAGTGAAAGTATCTATAAGTATGGTACAGTCAGCAACAAAAGTCGATTAACACTTAATTTTTTTTCTCTCATCAATCTCAGTTCATGAGCAAAATATTAACACTTTAGTTTTTTTTTTTAATATTTGTTCAAAATTGCAGCAGAAGTACAATGCAATTTAGGACAAATATTTTGCTCAATAACTGAGATTACAAAAACTGAAGTGTTAATCGACTTTTGTTGCTGACCATACTTACTTAAAAAAAAAATTTCGGTCTGCCTTATGTTCCGGCTAATCTCCGAAATGGCTATACCGATTTTGATGAAATAAGGTATGGGGATACTTTGAACCCTGGGGAAGGACATAGGCTACTTTTTATCGACATACCGCTCGGGCGTAACCGCGGGCGGAAGCTAGTATTATGATAAAAATAGATGATAGATGGCACACATTTATCAATTAGACATAAGAATGTGTCAAATCTAAGCTGAATCTACGTCAGATGATGACGAAGACTCGACACTAGGACGGCCAGGAATCAGAATCACACTAATATTATAAAGGCGAAAGTTTGTGAGTGTGTGAGTGTGGGGGTGTGTGTGTGTTTATATCGACGCCTTACAAAGGCAGAATTGACTAAGCGACATAGGGCTTCTATGTCGCTTAGTTAATTTTGCCTTTCAAGCCTATGTGCGATATGTTGGTTACTTCTTCACGCTCAAACGGCTGGACCAATTTTGATAAAACTTTGTATGGAGGTAGCTGACACCCTGGATTAACATATAGGCTACTTTCTATCCGGATATTCCTACGGGATCGACATTAACGCGGGTAAAACCGCGAGGCGCAGCTAGTATAACAATAAAACTAAAAGGCTGGTATACAAACGACAAGCATTACCTTACAAGTGCAGTTCTGTCTGTATGGCATAGGTATTAGTCACAGGTGTCTAATGTGCTTGTTAGCACACAATAGCCAAGATCAAGAGGCGCTCTCTTCAACCACAATGTATTACGATCGAGATAAATCGATGGCAGTAAAGTGATCGTCAGATTGTATGTAAAGAAAGGTTATTTGGTGAGGGAGCCAATTTGGTGATAGACTCTTAAAAGTCTTCCAAAACGTTACCTATGCACGCAGTAACGCAGAATGATGCAACCAGTTCACCACAAAGGTGGACAAGACGTAGGTAGTGACATATCATTACGCGACATTGCGTGCATAGGTAATGTTTTGGAAGACTTTTAAGAGCCTATCACCAAATTGCCTCCCTCACCAAATAATCTTTCTTTACTATATAATTAATCGGATGTATTCGGTACTGCGGTGCTATTCTTTAAAAAATCTCGCCGTGAAAACTTAGGTGAAGTGAGCGTGGAGTGAGCTGTCAATAGTGTCAATTCCTAGCAACAAACTCACTTCACCTAAGTAAATTAAGATGAATGGATTTTTATTTAAGATAATGATAAAAAAATAAAAAGCTTTAGCGTTGCAAATATTTTTAGCATTATCTTAAAGTTATCTCTGATTCGTAAAAGGGCTTATAAAAAGACAAAAATATTTCATTATGCATACTTTCGGGGGTCAATGGTCTCTGTAGCTCGACCTAAAGGAAACCAGTATTTGGAGACATTTCGAGATTAATACAGAAGTGATTTAGAGAAATATATTCAAATGTATGCGCGCATCGAGTGCGGCGCCCGCGAAGCCCAGAACAGCTAATATTTGAATATGCCGCCGGGTATTTCCAATGTTGAGACGACTCACATGGACGGCAAAAAGAAATATTCCACATGTAGGACTAATTTTTAAGTAATTAATTATTGAAACAAATTGAGTGTTTTTCAATATAGCCTATGGGGACTACAGGAACTAAACGCAAAAAACGCAAGTTTTATAATATAATGCTTTTATGTATATGATCTACTACTGTTTAGTAATGTCAACGTCATGTGTCATAATTGTCAGAATAAATATGGGCTTGACAGTTGGTCGGCTCAGCCCTTCTATCTTCACGACGAACAGAGTGCGCACGCCTCTTATAGCTCTCACATAATTGAGTGAAATCAAATAGTACGAAAATGTAAAACAGTGTTATAATTAAATTATCAAGTGCAAAAGGTGGTTTTCTTCAAGATCCCGAACAACTACAATAAACGTAATTAGAAAAATATGTATGACATTCTTCAGAATATATGCTAGTTACATAGTGTGTTGAAAACATAATACAACTAATTTGATACGATAGAAAAAATCATGAAGATACCTCTAAAAACTTTATTTTTACAATAAAAACCATACTAATATTCATACAATCATTCTGGGGCCTTAGTCTGCTATTTTTATAAATTCGTCATTCCAACACGATCCCACCACCATCCCATTGTCATTTTGCTAAAAGTTCGTAATCTGCTGAATTCATAATGGTTGATCATTGGTCGGTCAATGGCACAGAAATTATACGATATTCGTAACGAATTAAAAGCAATAACTGCACAATGACGTTCTAATTGTAGGTCACTGATAAAGGAACTGTCAAAATTTTGGCAGATTACCGCCTAAGTCAGTAATTCATTTTTCATTATGTACGAGATTACCATTCTATGCCATTTCTTTCAATGGAGTGTCAGTGGTTGATCATTGGAAAGTCATAATGACGCCATTATATTAGTAGATTACCAAACTTGTCAAAATCAACAATTATGAAATCAATGATAGATCATTCTGTCACTATTGTAATAGCAGACTTGAGGCCCTGGTTTTTTGTCAGATTATTCTACAAGCAACATACTAAAATACTAGTGTTTAAATTTTAAAGTCCCAACAATAGATTTTTTGTAAATAGATAATTGCTTCATATTTTCATCATCATCATCATCATCATTTCAGCCGAAAGACGTCCACTGCTGGACATAGGCCTCCCCCAAGCACCTCCACTTCGACCGGTCCTGTGCCTCCCGCATCCAACGGGTTCCTGCGGCCTTCACAAGGTCATCGGTCCACCTTGTGGGAGGCCTCCCACAAGGTGGACCGGTACGCGGTCGCCACTCCAGAACCTTTCGGCCCCATCGGCCATCTGTCCTGCGAGCAATGTGCCCTGCCCACTGCCACTTAAGTTTGGCAATTCTTCGGGCTATGTCGGTTACCTTGGTTCTCCTGCGGATCTCCTCATTCCTGATTCGATCACGCAGGGAAACTCCAAGCATAGCCCTCTCCATTGCCCTTTTGGGTGACTTTTAGCCTTCTTATAAGGCCCATTGTGAGCGACCACGTTTCCGTTCCATAAGTCATCACTGGCAACACACACTGGTCAAAGACTTTCGTCTTGAGACACTGCGGTATGTGGGACGAGATAGAAGATATTGCGTAGGTTCCCGAACGCTGTCCAGCCGAGTCGGATTCGTCGATTTACCTCTTTCTCGAAGTTAGACCTACCTAACTGGACGGTTTGTCCTAGGTAAACGTACTCGTCCACGACTTCGAGTGTAGCGTCTCCGATTTTTATGAGAGTGGGTGTTACATGGGCATTTGACATGACCTTCGTTTTGTCCATGTTCATTTTAGACCCACTCTTTCGGAGGCTCTACTGAGGTCATCGAGCATTGTACTGAAGTCCTCCATAGTCTCAGCCATGACTACGATGTCGTCGGCAAACCGAAGGTGAGTTATGTACTCGCCATTGATGTTGATGCCAGCCCCTTTCCAGTCCAGAACCTTGAAGACATCCTCCAGTGCAGCGGTGAACAGTTTCGGAGAGATAACGTCTCCCTGTCTCACACCTCGCTGCAGAAGGATAGGTTTCGAGGCCTGATCCTGGAGTCTGACTGACATAGTGGCGTTTTCGTACAGACACTTCAGCACTTCGATGTACCGATAGTCGATCTGGCACCGTTGAAGAGACTGCAGCACAGCCCATGTCTCGATCGAATCAAAGGTTTTCTCGTAGTCCACAAACGCTAAGCAGAGAGGCAGGTTATACTCTTCGGTCTTCTGTATAACCTGTCGCAGCGTATGTATGTGGTCTACGGTGCTAAAGCCTTTACGGAATCCGGCTTGTTCGGGAGGCTGGAAGTCGTCAAACCTGCGCGCGAGACGGTTCGTGATGACTCTCGAAAACAGCTTGTAGACATGGCTCAGGAGTGAGATGGGCCTATAATTCTTAAGGAGGGCATTATCGCCCTTCTTAAAGAAAAGTATCACCACACCCCTGTTCCATGCCTGTGGTGTTTTGCCCTCGAGTATGACGGAACCAAACAGCTTCTGAAGGGCCTTCAGGACGGGTTTTCCGCCAGCCTTCAGCAACTCGGCAGTAATTCCGTCATCACCCGGTGCCTTGTTGTTTTTGAGCTGCTTCAGAGCCATCCTAATCTCGTACAGGCTGACGTCCGGGATGTCTTCGGTATAGTGCCGGGTCAATCTAGCTCTTGGGTCGTTTGCCAGATTCATAGCGGGGTTATTTGTTGACGTGTATAACTGTCCATAGAACCTCTCGATCTCTCTCAACAGCTCAGGTTTGTCGGATACGATCCTGCCATCATCGGTCTTCAGTCTCGTAAGCTGGCTCTGCCCAATAGACAGATCTCTAGCAAAGACCTTGGAGCCTTTATTTCGCTCTATCGCGTCCTTAATACGATCTGTATTAAAACGGCGAAGATCGCTTTTCAAGGCCTTAGAGATCCGTCTATTGAGTTGCCGGTAATTTAGCGCATCATCCGTAGACTGCAGGATCATATCGCGCCTCTCCTTCATGAGCCGCCAAGTAGGATCAGAGAGCTTCTTTTTTGAATTCGTACGGTGGGTCTTGAAGATCTTAGACCCGACCGTATGGACAGTTTTCACGAACCCATCGTTATAATCGTCCACGGAGCTCCCTAGGCATTCGAAACGATTCTGGAGTTCGAGCTGAAAGCTCTCGGGGTTTTGGATCTGGATCGGTGCTGGACGGAGCGTAGACTTCATCAGTCGAGATCTTTCCAGCTTGATATTTAAGTTCAATGTGCCTCTTACCATACGGTGATCACTTCCGGTTTTCACCGCGTTGATCACAGAGACATCATTGAATACTTGCTTCTTCGTCGACATAATGAAGTCAATCTCATTTTTAGTTGCACCACACAACGCTGGTAATTAATTTATTGCAAAATATGAAGCTGGTGCAGCTTCATATTTTGCAATAAATTAATTACCAGCGTTGTGTCATTGCGTTTCTCTTTCTTTTCTATGCAGTCCGACAGTGACCGCACATTAGAAGAGTTTCCTGTAGTTATGTACTTCAGTGTGAATCAGCACATAGACCGCTCTCCCTGGACATTCTCAAAGAATCAAAAGCTTGCAACCACATGAGGACGTTTTTTAATAATAGGTTGGTACTTCAGTATGTAACAGCTGGACTAACACTAGACGCAGCTGACGTTAGGCTATTAGGCTTGAGGTAGCAAATAGCCCGGCTATTACTTTTATGTTTCTTTTTTAGGGCTCCGTAGTTCCTACTAGGAACCCTTATAATTTCGTCATGTCCGTCTGTCTGTCTGTCTGTCCGAGGTTTTGCTAAGAGACCGTTAGTGCTAGAAAGCTGTAATTTTGTAGTAGTGTGTATATCAATTACGCCGACAAAGTGGTAAAATAAAATTTTAGAAAATATTTTTTTTTAGGGTAGCTCCCCTACATGTGAAGTGGTGATGAATATTTTTTTCGTGATCTACCCCATCGTGTGGGGTATCGTTGAATAGGTCTTCTAAAAGCTAAACTGCGGGCTTAAAAAATCTGGAAAAATTCACGATGATAGTGCAATTCATGAACTTTAAAGGAAAAGTATAGCGGTTAAGATAACTTTATTAGTTTAGCAGTAATAATCGTTGAACTTGGGTGTTGGATAATTTTGTACCAAATACAAAATCCTTAGCATTAATCCTTTAAAGTGACTAAGATGAAGTAGTTGCTTGTATAAAACGGGTAAAGACTTGCATTGAAAAACAAATACTAAAACGCTTTTTTTTTGTATTTAGAATAAAGGACAACAGAATCTTACTACATTGTGATAACTGGCTACTACGGAACCCTACACTGTGCGTGGCCCGACACGCACTTGGCCGGTTTTTTTTTAATGGTATAGCGTTTGTAATCTTTTAAATTAGCAAGAGCACGAAAAAATGTCAAAAGTGAATTATATAAAGCACTTCATATTGTATAGCTCCGTATGAATCCACAGCTTGTGTGGGTTGTCTCCACATTTAAAGTGTTCTTAAACGAACCGTTACCATGATGAGCGTATATTGACTAAATTTATGCATTTCCACAATTTATGGCCACCTAAACATCTGATTAGCGTTGCTCCCCAGAATATCAATAAACAACCTCTTGTTTATAGCTTTCTAGGACAATGTGACAACTGTGTCTTGAAAATGAACCGAGAAAGACTCATAAAGAATTAAAATAACCACCAAAGGCAAAACGGACCCAAACATGCGCCCAAAAAGTGGTCGTCTCAGTTTTATGTGCTCGAAGGACCAAAGCACATGAAACGGCCCGTTACTATCACAAATTCTTAACCATATATTGACTTATGTTTCAACAAGTTGGTCTCAAGAATATCAACAACTTAGTTCCGAAGCTTTCGATCTAGGCCAAGCCAACAACGGTTTCTAGCATGTCTTGAACCCACTGATGCAAATTATTGTTACGCTCTTGGAAAATCAATGGTACGCTTAAGTTGTATTTTAAAATGATTAGTATGTGGGTTCGTTTGATGCTTGATTATTGGTTTCCAGCTGTTCTAAGCGACCAAGTGGACCGGAATCGGAACTAGGACCAGATTAAGTCCCCACCGCAACACACAGTATGCTAAACGCTGACTAAACTTAGACCCCACTGTTTTCTAAACTACAGTGAATCTATCGGAATGTAAAGTAAGTTTAAAAGGCTAAGAATAGCTGCAATGTAGGTAACAGATGCAAACTTGTCGGAGTTCTCTGAGTGATAGTTAAACTGTCACCTCAACATGTCGCTAGACCTATTTACCTCAATTTCTCATTCAATTCGCGTAGAAACGGCGGAGAGCCTCTTTTGTTTCCTCTTGGAAGTAAACCATTTTTACTACATGTAGTAAACATTAATGTCACCTTAAAATAACTGATAGAATTTTGCCAAGAACTTGCCCAATTTTTTACTGTTGGTTAAATTACCAATAAAGTTAGGTATTATAGATGTTAGCCTTATATTAATTTAAAACTGTTTATTGATCTTGTTTTTATTGTCATTATTTTCTTGATTATTGAGCTTTGTTGAATTAGCGGGAGTTAAGTAACAGGTTATTTCTTAGTTCCACAAGACATACCCTTAGTACAGTTATAAATATATTGAAAGTTCGAGTGGATAATTAACAACTGAAACTCTTAATAAAGCCCGACACGATTTATCTAAACTATGACATTATAGAGAGAAAATAATTGATTTTTGTACGTTTGTTTGTTACGCTTACACGCTAAAACAGCTGAATGGATTTAGATGTTTGGCATATGGGTAGGCCATGACCTGGATTTGGACTTTATCGATATTCCCACGGGATAGAGACTTATCCGGATAAAACCGCGGGCGGTGCTAGTTCTTCAAAAAATTACGAAAAGGAGATTTTATAAGCTTACCTTTCATCAGCTGGATATATAAGGGAGTAGGATCTTCTGTTAAAATAATCCATTTTAATCAGCGTATGAATGCAATTATGCCTCAGATTAACTATAAGGGTGAACCTGTATCTGAAGTATAAACTACAAAATTTCTTGATCTTACGGTGGATAACAAATTAAAATGGAAATCCCAAATTTAAATATTAAACAAAAGAATTAATAATAAAATAAAAATTCATTTAATTCAGACTATTTTGCATGTCCATATGAGGTTAGTATTATGGAACTTAAAAACTATGTTAGTCAAACTAATTAAAATTCAAAAATTCAAATTCAAAAATACAAAAATACCAATGTCAACAATGTCAATGTCATGTCAATATCAATGTCAACATTAAATTCATAAATTCCTAAATTATTACAATCTTTTTATGCTATGTATTCCTACCTATATGCAGTTTTATAAACCTATCCCACACAGCTGACTCAGGACTTTCAGCGATCATCTTTAGGATTCCGTTGCCACTACTCCTAATTCGATGCATCAGTGAGGCTGACTTTTTGCGCATTATTGCGTAAAAGTCATCCACACCCGCGTCTGCAAACATCCCCGAGGCACTGCAGAAACGAGGAAGTCGCACCAGAACCCTAAAGGCGTTGTTGAACTGAACCCTAAGGGCGTTGTAGGCCCGCCGCGTGAAGTTGGCCCACAGGGCGCTGGTATAGAAGCTTTGACAGTAGGCTCTGAACAAAGTTATCTTTACCTGTACTGTGCACCTTGCAAACCTGTGCACCAACATGTTCGCGCGCACCGACAACGCCCTCCGCTCGCGCTCAATATCTGCGTCATCATTTAAGGTCTCAGTTACAACATGCCCCAAATACTTAAACTGGGAGACACGACTCAAAGATACTCCGTTTAAGTAGACGGGTGGTATATGCTCAGGTTCTTTATTATTATTACCTCTGATAACCATATACTCACTCTTTTTATCGTTGTACTTTAAGCCGTGGTCCCCCGCATATGACTCACAGATACTGAGCAGCTTTCTCAGTCCACCAACAGATGGACTCAGCAACACCATGTCGTCCGCGTAACTGATATTATTCACGCAAACGTTATGTATATGACACCCGACATGGCTGTTGCTGAGCTCTCCAATCAGCTGATTAATATAAAGATTAAAAAGTCTTGGAGAGGTTAGTCCCCCCTGCCTCACTCCACACTCTAACGAATATTCGTCGGAATACACATTTCCCCACTTGACTCTGTTTTTCTGGTGACTGTACCAGAAGGAGAAAATATTTATAAGTTCGGCGGGGACACCAATCTCCCCAAGCTTAGCCCAGAGCTTATTATAATTGACTAGATCGAAAGCCTTCGATAGATCCAGAAAGCATGCGTAGATAGGCGTGCTTCTCTTCACATAATATGAGACCGTGTGCTTCAGTGTCAAAATAGCACTCTCCGTTGACAAGCCCTCACGAAACCCAAACTGCGCATCATGCAAGGTGATGTACTTGCTAAGCTGAGCATCTAGCAACCCATCGAAGACCTTCGCCATCACCGTAGCTAAGGAGATAGGTCTATAGTTATTCTTATCCGACACATCCCCCGTGGCATTCTTTACTATAGGCACCACAACGGTTTCCGTCAATTCAGAGGGTAAATATGAGTGGCGTATGCAGAATGTAAATAACATAGCTAAAACTCTAAACAAGTGATTACCCGCATGCTGTAAGTGCTCAATGCTGAGACCGTCATTGCCAGGAGATTTGCCTCTTTTCATGTTTAAGATGATATTTTTCACATTCTTGCTAGTAAAACCGATTGGTTTCCCACGGGCAACCACGGCCTCACCATCTGCAGTCACAGCATCGGCAGGTAGGAGTGGCTCAACCTTAAAATGGTTCTTAAAAAGGTAAGCAATATCTTTGGGCTCACTACAACCACCCACACTCACTGGCAAACCAACCCTACTATTTAACCTCCTCGTGGACTTCTAGAAAGCACGAAAATTTTTACCTCTAATATGTGAGGCTAATATATCCATCCGAAGCTGGTCTTGATGGTTCTGACAATACTTAAGTCTAGATTTAAAGATTTTACGAGTGAGATACATGTCGTCATAAATAGGCCCACTATCAGGTTTGCCCTGCATTACGTAGCTGTGATACGCCTGCCTAGCCCGACTATGTGCATCCCTCACGTGTTTATTCCACCCTACCACACTTCTACCCCTTCTAATTTTTCTCACTCTCTTGCTTTGCATAGAAGCTTCCCGCAGAATGTTTACAATGTCGTTGTATAGCTTGTCAATAATTGGTCTATGTTCAGCATTACTACAAAAGCTGTCTGCACACTCACTCAACTCACTGGGAAAGTCAAGGTCCTTTAACTTAGCATTACATAAGTCAGAATAAATGTCAATTTCGTCAGCTTCCCTATCACCCCAAATAACATCATTATTATACAAATTGTCACATACACATTTCTTTTTAATTATGTCAAGGTTACAATTAATTATTACAGGTAAGTGGTCAGACCAATACACTCCATAGTGAACACTAATACCGGTTATTGTTTGCCAAGCTGATTCCGTTGCTAAACAATGGTCTAACCAGCGCTTACATCCGTGAGCTTCACTATAGAATGTATGGGTACCCGACGACCTACCCAACATAGCAATGTCAGCACATATCCAATTATTATCATCGCAAAATTCAAGTAATTCGTCACAAAATGAAGAAGTAGGGTGAGCATTGAAATCACCTAAAATATATACAGATTCTACGTTACTTTGTTGTACAATAGCACTAATCTCTCCTAAACAGTTCGTAAATAATGTTAGATTGTCAGATTGGTCCGTAGGCATGTACACACAAATAACTACAACTTCACAATTCATACCTGTTACCGCTCTAATCGCCGTAATACGATCACTCTCGCACTGCACCACCGACACACTTGTAAAAACACTTTTGCGCCATAGGATGGCGACCCCACCGAAAGGTCTGCCACGTCTCAATCCAGATGATAAATCCATCGCTGACTTTCCTGTATAACTGAAGTTATTATCGATGGTACCGAGGAAAGGCAGATCTTGGGGCATCAGCCATGTCTCTTGAAGAGCTATCAAGTCCGCGTCCTTACATAGTGACCGTACACACTGTAAACTCCTTTTCACATTTTTACAATTAAAACTAACTAGCTTGCTGCTTTGTGTGTGATCCATTAAAATATTGTTCTTCGGGCCCCCTTCTCAAATTAACAAAGCGGCGGAACTTAATCCCGTCCGGCCAAAGATTGTCATCAAGATACATATGTGTTCTATCTCTTGACACAAATAATTTAAAAGCATTGTAACCTTTCTCTTGCTTCATTTTAATCTTTATTAACCTCACTTTTTCCTGAGTTTTATTATATATGTAATTACTTATGTCGATTTCCTCCGTATCTTTATGTACATTGGAGACAAAAAGGGGCACTTTGGTGTCAGCTGCCTTAAAATTACATAAGGGTTCCGTCGCTGCCTTGCCTAATTGACTCACAAAACGATTACGATAGCGTTTTCTCTGTACTGTCGTCCAGCTAGAATCTGGTTCATCTTTTTTAAAATCTCCGTTTTGTTTTACAATTTCTGCCATAGATAGTCGCTTTTCTGTCCCTTCACTGGACGGGGCCGCAGGCGCCGAACACACCGGTTTTATTACATGTACTTCCCGGTCAGCTGTTTGTGTCAATGGACTCACCATAAAAACATGTTGTTTACTATTTTGCTCTGTTCCGGTCATTTCTGTGCCTCGCTCGACTATATCACTCGCAGACTCATCCGCAAACCGCCTGTGTGACGGAGACAGCAGCAACGGTGAACTCACGCTTACGCTTTGCCTCCGAGCCGGTTCCTTTATCCGTTCTAACACTGGTGATATGCCCACCGGCCCACTATCCAAACAAAAGGCACCTCGCCTGCGATTGTTTATGTTACACTCATCTATCCCTATAACTGACCCATATTTGCAGTTATGCAGTTCATTTCTTATTTCCTGTAACTGCTCCACCGTTGCATAGTTATTCTTCACATGGTTTAATTGGTTTTTTAGTAGAACCAACTCCTTAAGCAGCCCCGTAACATCAATGTGATCAAATGTTACGGGTGGCAGCTTGCACAACTCTTTAGCCACAAATATAGGGATGAGTTCGGGATCCGTATTCTTGAAAAGGGTTATGATATCTTCCAAATCCT
The DNA here is from genome assembly GCA_916614155.1 of Mesoligia furuncula. NCBI lineage: Eukaryota > Metazoa > Arthropoda > Insecta > Lepidoptera > Noctuidae > Mesoligia > Mesoligia furuncula. The sequence continues at coordinate 1,685,543 of OU744806.1, forward strand.
TGTGCCGTTTGTCCTTTCGTCTGGATATTTTTCGCTTGCCCGCCCCCACCGATTCAAAAATTAACGTCTTTGCATGATCAATATCCTCAACAGAGAAACCACTTGCACAGACACTAATGAGGCTATCATTATCCATAACGTCCAGTTTATTTTGTACAAACGCTAACAGCTCGTTAATTACTATATTACACGTAATTTACAGTGCAGTGCAGTGCTAACAGCTCGTTAATTACTATATTACATTATAATAAATCATTATATGCGCTACATGAGTTAAAGCATTTTTTTTTTTTTTTTATTATCTTTTATTAATTTAGGGGCTTTTGGTCACAACACGACCATGCCAGCCCCATCATAACCTAATACAATAAAAGCTTTACACTATTCCGATTTCAAAACCTTATATACTATTTTATAAAGTAAGATAGCTGCATTCGAGACAGGCTCTGATAATATGCTTTGAACAAAACCAACATCTATCAAATTAATTTTGAAGGTATTCATCAGCGCCTCTCTAGCAGCTCGGGTCCTGACGCACTCCACCAACAAGTGATGGACGTCCTCCATCGTATGACATTGTGTACAATTGGGGCTGTCACTTTTCCCCATTAAGTGTCGAAACTTGTTGAGTGGAACGTGTCCAGAACGTAGTCTATGCGCTATTATTATAAACTTTCTATTAAGCTTAGTATCGGCAAACCAAGGAATACGAGGAGGTTCACATTGCAATGTCTTGTACCAAATTCCCTTTTCTAATGACATTTTATTAAAATATTCTTTCCAATTTTTAGAGCATTCAATTTTATATTTAGGCAGAAGTTCAAAGTAGCTCGGAGTAATATTCAGCTCAATACCTTCCAAGACAGAAGTCTTTGCTAATTGGTCAGCCTCCTCGTTCCCCCGTAAACCCACATGCGACGGAACCCATTGCAATATCACATTAATATTATTGGATGTGAAATACCATATTTGGCTTAATATAGCATAAGTTATCGAGACACCTCTGTGGCCAGAGGCGCATCGAACTATATGCTGCAGAGCACTTCTGCTGTCTACAAAAATGACAATCCTATTGTTATCGATCTCGGCATTTTGCAAATATGTAAGAGCCTTTGATATTGCAACGAGCTCCGCCGTCATAATACATATATTACTATTACAAATTTTAAATAATCCTTCAACATTGTGCCTCGGATCGTAAAAGGCAGCACCAAGAACATTTCCTATTTTAGAACCATCCGTATATAGTTTTAACCATCCAAAATATTTAGTATGTAGTTCTTCCATTATTATGTTTTTCAGAATGTTATTATCATATGATTTCTTACATAGTTTCATATTATCTAAATGATCTCTAATGCTATCTCCCACGTTTATATTTGAAACCCAAGTATCTAAGCTGAACATTTCTAAGGGATAGCTAGATGACACAACTTCTTCTTTAGTATTGCTATATACCGTTACTAATAACGGTGTTTTCTTATTGCGCCAATAAGTATTAGAAATGTGGGTTCTTAAACTATTTAATAGATCTAATATTAAATTATTATCAAAAGATTGCGATTTTAAACAGTATTTAATTGCTAGATATTTTCTTCTTAGTGCTAGGTTAGGGATATACAATTCACATTCCATAACATGGATGGGAGTGGTTCGTATAAAACCACCAATTATCCTCATTGCTTGGTTTTGTACCTTGTCCAATTTACTCACGTGTGTTTTTGCACTGTTATCGAATAGAAAACTTGCATAATCAGCTCTACTTCGGATTAGTGCTATGTACAGCCTACGAAGATGTTTAGGGTGCATACCCCATGCTGTTCCTGCCAAAACTTTTAGTATACCCAAAAACCTTTGAGTTTTCACACATGTTTCATTAATGTGCTTTCCCCAGCGAAGGCTTCTATCCATCCATACTCCCAGGTATTTAACATATTCAGACTGACTTACTAGTGAACCATTAATGTTTAGGATTGTTTGTTGTCTCCTTCGCCCTCTACTAAACAGGCAGACTTGAGATTTATTACCTGATAATTCTAGACCTAGCTGCCCTAATAGTTTAATAATTGTATCAATCGCACTTTGTACTTCTAAAACACTATCAGCAAGATTTTTACAGCTAGTATAAAGGACGAAGTCGTCGGCATACTGTGATATTATAACATTAGTAATATTGTGACAAATTTGATGGGTAACTATATTAAAAATCAAAGGGGATAATGGGTCACCTTGGGCAATGCCTTTGCTGGTCCACCTAACCAAAAAGTTAGCTTCATTACCGTCGAATGTGCTTTTGATGTGCCTTTCTGACAGGAATTCCCACAAATATTTGCATATTTTCTTTCCGACGTTAATTCCGTTAAGGGCTTGAATAACACTATCTACCGTCACATTGTTATACGCATTTTCTATATCTAGAAAGCACGCTAACGTAGGATAATTCTTAGAGAATCCCATTTGGATGTAGCAAACTAATCGACTCAAGCAATCCAAACATGACTGAGAACGTCTGAATCCAACAGTATTCACTGACAAACATTTATTTTTTTCCACATACCATTCCAGTCTCTTACATAATAAAGTATGGAATATTTTACATGTACAAGAAATTAGGGAAATTGGTCTTAACTTCAAGGGGATATCTGAACCTGTACAATTTTTGGGAATCGGTACTATTTTAATATCTCGCCATTGGGTGGGGATATTACCAGTTTCTAGAATCAAATTATAGATTTCTAATAGATACAATTTTGCTGATTTTGGAAGATTATAAAGCATAGAGAATGTTATTTGATCATCTCCCGGTGCAGTATCTTTCTTTTTAAGACATTTATCAAATTCTTGAATCGTAAATTTAATTTCTAGGGATGTGTTATTGGAGTCGATTACTGGCATCTGAGGAACGACATAATCAGGTGCAAGACTACATAGTAAATCTTCAATTTGTTGCTTTGAAGCATAAAATTTTGATCTTTTATGGCCTTTCATCCAACGCATACTATTCCAAGCTTCCGAAACAGAGGTTGATTCATTAATACTGCTACAAAAATCCCTCCACCCTTGTGAATTGGCTCGACTTAAAGATAGTTTTGCGTCATTGGTATATTTTTCTAAAATATCTAAATTGCTTGGGGTCGGGTTTCGTCTAAATTTCGATAACGCTAACCTTCTCCTAGCTACTGCTTTCGACAGATCAGCGTTCCAATACGGCTTCGGTTTAAATTTAGACAAAGGGTCAGTACATATCTTGACCGAAGGAATGCTTTTGTCAGCGGCAGAATTAATTTCATTTACAAGGATATCATATTTTACCTGAACACTATCTGAAGCAACTATGTTATTATATAAGACTGTTTGTTCTAGGGTTTGTTTGTACTGTAACCAATTAGCCTTTTTAAAATTACGTCTTTTAACAAAATTTTGATTTGTACACCCATTTGATACTTGAAATACAATTTTGATAATTATGTGATCGCTGCCCAATGTTTCGTTAGTAATGTCCCATTTAAAATTTATAGCAATATCTGCAGAGACAAAGGTAATGTCAGGTGCAGACTCCTGAAGCACGCCATTTACCAGTCTAATCCTTGTGGGTCTGCCGTTGTTTAAAGAAAATAAGCCATTATCTAAGGATGAATCAAATAACTGCATACCTCTAGGGTCATTTTTATATGACCAATTGGTGTGATGGCCATTAAAGTCTCCTGCTATTATAGATCTTTGAGAGTACGCACTAAAAAGAGAATCCCAATCTGACGAAGTGGTTCTAACAGTAGATGGACAGTATATACTCACAATATTTTGTACGTAGGGAAAGTTTAACAGTTTCACATGTAGTACCTCTATGCCTGTATTATTCAGTATGAAAGACGATACTTGTGTCTTTATGGAATGATGAGTGATAATTGCTACACCACCGTATGAATCAAACCTGTCTCTTCTAAATATATTATAACCACTAATGTGGCTGTGAGATTCCGGCTCCATCCATGTTTCACTTACAATAGCAACGTGGGCCTTTTCTTGAAGTAGGAGGCATTCAAATTCTACTAGTTTTGGTTTCAGGCTTTGTGAGTTCCATTGTAGTATGTTTAAAGTTGACTCACGCTGGGGACTATCCATTAAATAGCTTAATAATGTAGTTTAACCATTCTCCACCTTTCATTGTTTCTACTAAAAGGTGTTTTATAGTTTCAAAAACTAATTTGGCTATTTCAGTGATCTTCACATCTAACTCTTGTCTTGAAAGGATGATGTCTTTAATCCGTTTCATTAACTGCCAAAAATAATGATTTTCCTGTCTGTTTTTCTTCCGATTAGACTCTTGCTCCTCATAATTCTGACTTCCTAAAGGTTCCTCTCCAATACACTGTTCCTCAATAATCATATTTTCACTGTGTTCATACTCATTTATTTCCTTTTTCTTCTTTCTTACTGATGTCATATTTACTTGGGTAGTCTTCTTCTTTTCATAATCTAGTGACTTTGGGTTTTGGGTTTCTCCCACTAAAACATCCCTAAAAGAAGGGGTTTGTTGACATTCATTTACGGTGTTGTTATCATTACTTATATTTGACTGTATTTCGTGTTCATCCTTTTCATTTCTATATTGTAATGTCTTATTCTTCTCAGTTTCTTTCTGTTTAAGGTAAATATCAAGTGCTTTTTTATATGTGGAATTCATAGCAGACATAATTCGACGGATTTCTTTTTCTTTCAAGAAAATGGGACAAGTCTTATTAAAGGACATGTGCTTACCATTACAATTGATACAACGATATTGCATCGTTTCACAGTTTGCATGAAATCCACCACACTTTGGGCATATAGGCCTTTTACTAGGACACTGACGTAATAAATGACCAAAACGCCAGCAGTTCGAACATTGTGTTACTGGGAATGTGTATGGCTCCACCTTAAATTTGCATCCGTAAACTTCAACCGTCGAGGGTACCGTAGGGCCTTTAAAACAAATGCGAACTGTTTCACTATCTACCCATTTTCCTTCTTCCGTAAATCGTTTCAAACGCTTCACGGAAATAATATCATATTCACAGCGAAATATTTCTGTCAGTTCTTTTTCATCCACCTCCAATTCGATATTTTTGACGACTCCATACGATAGATTAACTTCTTGAGCCAATTGGCACCTGTATCCCAAGTCCTTCATTTTTTCACAAGACACTAGTTTCTCGGCATGTTGTTGACTTTCAAATTGTATACGTACTCTAAAAGAGTTTTTAAAATTAATTTTGGTAATACCCAGTATATTTTCTGATCTTAAGAGTTTGGCAAGACCAATTTGTTTAGGTAGGCATTCTTTGGAGGAAATATAAACCTCATAATTATTTTCTACTGTAAAATCTTCACATTGTGTTGTACGGCCAATATCATAGTTCAACGAGGAACTACGATTCAGCCGTTTTGGGTTCCTTGTCACTGTTACAAATCCATCGTCATCTATATTTTCTTCGCCATCTTCTCTCATTCTCTTCTCAGCTATTGGTATAAAAGAATGTTCTTTACTACCGGATTGAATTTGTGACTCACTCAGCATTTTGTCTTCATTATTACTGCATACCACCTCCTTTAAAACTTGTTGCTCACACACAATTGATTCTTCATCACTATTTAAACTCGGTAAACTATCTCTATCTGAATTATTATTCATTTTTGTTATATTTTATTTTGAGGGTATAAGTAAAAAAAATAAACATTTCGATAACAGAGTAAAACATCCGTTCGCTACGAAGTGTCGCGCGCGACTGAGTTAAAGCATATTGCAAGTATTAATACATTGTTAACTGCATATCATGGTTTGGTTGCCTCAGCTCTAAGGTTTGGTGTGCTCTTTTGGGGAAATTCGATTGATGTTGATTTAATTTTTAAAGCACAAAAACGGTGCATGAGGGCTATGTTTGGGCTTCAAATGATCGAAACCTGTAAACCGTTTTTCCAGGAATACAGAATTTTAACTCTCCCAAGCCTTTATACCTATGAAGTCTCAGCATTTGTTAAAACCAATAAAGAATTATTAACATTGGCCTCAGAAGTAAATAATAGACAACAACGTGACACCTTTCGCATCTGTGTCCGCAGAACAAATACTGCTTTAATGTACAAAAGTGTGTTTCATATGGCTCCTGTAATTTTCAATAAATTACCTAAAGAAATAAGGGCAATGAATATACTGCCTTATTTAAGAAAACTCTAAAGAGTTTTTTAGTTAATAAATGTTACTATAACTTGAACGAATTCTTAAACGATAATTTGTCAAAACTTAAGACCTCACAGTGACATCAAGTAATAACAATTTGATTATGCATGTATCTTTAAATATTGTAATAATACCAGGAATGACATTAAAAAACTTTAAATACTACTAATAATCTGTATGACATTGCATTAATTTCTTATCTTAAAATATTTTATGATTGATTTATTTATTTATTTGTTGACTGAATTTTAGTTATAATTTAATTTTTTAATTTTCTGATTGTATACATTTTGCATGCCTGACGGTAGAATCACTTGAAACATGTACATTTTTATAACACCATTGAAACAGTGTTTTCTACAAAAATAAATGATTTGATTTGATTTGATTTGTTACTGTTACCGAACTTATAGCCAAGGTCCGGAAAACCAATGCGAATAGCAAACACACGATCACCCATGGTACAGCGAGATTCCGCGTCATTCAACGGGACCAACTAGTTGCTATGTAGGTATGCCTATAGTTATCAAAGACATGACAAGTTTTACACTAATGCCCAGTCTATCTTGGCACTTGGCAAGTAAACTACAGTGTATTGATTGAGATGAAAGCAGCGCTGTAATGAGAGGCCAAAACATACTGGATCATACAGCAATGTTCATCAGGTTATGTTGAAGGCGTCACATCGTATGTTGACCCCTTGTTCGCAACAATCTATGCACCATGACATTGCTTACTACTTTATTATACTTACCTAATCCCTTTAACCATTTTGTTTTAATTATAATTTATGATAGACCGTTGTAGTCTTGTATAGTATACGTAGGTACTAATGATTTTTCAGCCCTAATTCATGTAACCAGTGGTGTGAAGCAAGGCTGTGTCATGTTACTCTATTTCCGTTAAATGATGCAGCATAGTGTTGGGCTGATCGAACTTAACATCCATACTGATAAAAGTGTCTTTAACATCTCACAGTTCAGGGCGAGGCCTAAGACGTTGTATGTACTTGACGCACTCTATGCCGATAACGTGTACCTGCTGGCTGACTGTATAGAATAAACTCCCCAAGACTATATGAATGAACTTCAAGCCGTATACTGTAGGTTTGGACTAGTAATTAGGGTGGAAGGACCCAAATCTTCAAACAACCACCAAGGGGTTGTGCCACTCACAACTCAACCGTAAAGCTGCATTCTGAGCCACTGGAAGAGGTGTTGCACTTTATATATCTCGGAAATCATAGTCTTCAACGATATAATAGGCTGGCGTCTGAAATTCCATCCAGGATTGCTCAAGCCGCCCCCACCTGTTAACATGCGAGACGTGAGTGACATCTCTCGACCTGAACCTGGAAATTTATAAAGTCTTAGTCCTACCAGTACTCACCCACGCTGGAGAAACCTTGTGTCTCTATAGAGGTGATAGTATAAGGCTTCACACTTTTCACTCCTTTTGATCGGTGGCAGGAAGGTGGTGCTCGAAGTCTACAAAGCAACTGTTTACTTTGAAACAAATCGCCTTCAAGGCTTAGACAAGAAGCGCCAAACACGCAAAAGTCGACCAAAGCCTTCATATATACCTTCCTACGCATACAACGATGCCGATCAGGGGGCCTAAAAAGGCCACTTTGGCAGAATCATAAAAGGATAACATAATGGACAGTTAACAGTTAAGTTAATCGTATCAAATCCCATTGGTGAAGCATTTTTCAGTTTTTTTTTCTGTGCTAAAATCAATCTGATCCAAATCCAATCCCAATCTCTTTGATTATACCTACGTAGTGCGAAAAGAGAAAAACACGGAATGTCTTCGCCATATTAGGGTTCATAATGTTATCCTTTTATGATTCTCCAAGGTGGTCTTTTTAGGAACCTAGCTCTTCTGTACACGGTGCGTACCAGGTACTCAAAAGGTTTTGTAAGTCATCATATAGCTCACGAAAGAAATGAGAAGTAGTCTCGGTCGCTGTCGTCGGATACAGTGAAGAAGAAATATTATAAAAGTCTTAAAAATTTTGCGGAGGTCAATTTCATTGTCTTCATAATATTTGCGAAGATTTTTGTAACTAAACAGTGTTCCGAATATGACCTATCATGGAATTGTACCGTCAAATTAAAGCCTTTTGCTGTTTCTTGAACTCAGGATAGAGTTGAGTGGAAAAAGGAAAGGGAGGCCTTTGCCCTGCAGTGGGACAGTAAAGAAAGAAAGAAAGATAAAAAGAAAGAAAGAAAAAGTATTTATTGCGACTCGTACAGGAAAATCACAAACTAAACACAGTAAAAAAATCAACAATACGGGCTAATTATTTCATTTTATTTTTTTAATTCACTGACAGGAAGATGACATTGTGCCATTTCATCAAACTGTGTTGCGTCATGTTGTTCGGGGTAGTTTGACTATTTTGAGCAAATTATGTTGGTATTGCATGGAAACGCATCCAAGATTAAATGGCTAACATTATCCTTATGATCCTATTCTGTGTCCATCTTTAACTGATCCGTTTTTAGTTAAACTTTATTGTGATATTTTTTTACTCACAATATTTTCTATTTTAAAGTAAGTACCTACTTAGAATAGAATAGAATAATTTATTTCAGATAATTAAAATCCATATCTTTTTAGTAGGTACATATTAGCAACAATATTAGCTTACAATTATGTTAGTATTGTTAGTACTTATCTTTTGTCAATCAGCTTTAGTGCAACGCCATTGAGGTAGGTATACTGCAGGCACATGGGCAGGTCGATGTTTGCCTACTTTGAAAATCAGCAGCTTGCTCTTTTTGGAATTGTATTTTAGTCCATGTGCTTCTGCATATTGCTCGCAGAAATAAAGTAGTTTCCTCAATGCGTTTATCGAGGGACCCGGCTGCACCATGTGCACCATGTCATCTATATAACTAATATTGTTGACACAGGTACCGTCGATATAGCATCCGACATGAGTGCTGCTAAGTCTCTCAAGTAGCTCGTTTGACGGTCGGTTGACGTACAAATTAAACAGAAGAGGTGAACTCAACCCACCTTGTCTGACGCCACATTCCGACCTGAATTCGTCCGACAACGTACGGCCCATCTCACCTGGTTTTTCTGTTTGAGTACCAGTATCTGAGTACGGAGATGGTATACGGCCTGCACACCCGTACCTCCTAGCTTATTTCACAGAAGGTCATATACAACAAGGTCAAAAGCTTTCGATAAGTCAAGGATGCACGCATATACGTCTTCCTCTCAGTATAGTACCTGACAGCACCTATGCTTTAAGCTTAGAATGGCACTTTCAGTGGACAATCCTAACCTAAAACCAAACTGAGCATCATGTATGTCCACATGTTGTTCGAGAATGCCATTGAGCCCACTGTCAAGTACTTTGGCAGTTACAGTCGCAAGCGAGATGGGCTGATAGTTAGTTTTTGTCAGACGAGTCACCTGTCTTATTTTTAACTATCGGTACCACTATTGTACGCATGATCGACTCAGATAAGTATGATTGACTTATGCAGAGATTAAAAGATATCTTCAATACTCTTGGGAGATGCACACCAGCATATTTAAAATGTTTTTGATTGTGATTTTCCCCTTTGCATATTTTTATTAGCTCTTGATACATTTTTCACGGAGAATAAAATTATATTTTGTTTAAGCGATCCCGGGACCTATCGCTATCAGTACTAAGCGGAGTACCCAAGGACGACTACACAGTAAATTGTTGCCTAAATTAATTAGCAAATATTTTATGATCAGTTTCACCATCGACGCTCACTTAGTCATATTTTATTTATTTCAGGCGACGCAGGCCCATAATTATACAGGGTTATTTGAAAAACACCAAAAACCTCTTAAGAGGTCATTGTACTCATCATTATGAACAACTTTTACTATGGGACCAAATCTGAAATCGCGAAAAAAAAATCATCTGTTCCCTACATTTTGACGAGTTATACCTACGAACATATAACAGCAGAATTTTTTTTCGCGATTTCAGATTTGGTCCAATGGTAAAAGTTGTTCATAATGATGAGTACAATGACCTCTTAAGAGGTTTTTGGTGTTTTTCAAATAACCCTGTATACAACATACCTACATATTTTTTATTATAAGATAGTACCTACATAAGTAGGTATGGATCAGTCTGATAAACTGTTACTAGTACCCACGTAATCCCTACATGCTCTCATAGTGTTATCACGTTGCGAGGTCATTGAACCAGATGCAAGGTGCAGGCACAAGGTACTCGCGGTCCCGTTACATGATGCTGCCACTTTTGGAAGCGCTTTTTATTTAAAATCGCTTTTTACGTATCATTGGCGCCGCTGCGCTGGTAACATCCGATACTGATGATGCTGGAATGATAATCAAGCGGTTGAAGCGCTAAGTTTTTTAAGCGTGTATGATATTCCGGTCTCCAGATTTTTAAGGGATTTTATTTAGCGCATAGTTGTGTTGAAGAAAAGTCTTGTTTTATGATAATACTAGCTGCGCCCCGCGGTTTCACCCGCATAAGTTTCGATCCCGTGGGAATATCGGGATAAAAAGAAGCCTATATGTTAATCCAGGGTGTCAGCTACCTCCATACTAAATTTTATCAAAATTGGTCCAGCCGTTTGAGCGTGCAGAAGTAACAAACATATAAACACACACACCACACTCACAAACGTTCGCCTTTATAATATTAGTGTGATGAACCTTTTGATTATTTGTTACCCCAGCGGGGTATTTGCGTAACAACTATCAGTAGTAATGGGTTTCATTTTGACAGTTCAACAATATTCAGTGCGTGATTTACGTTGTTGAGTAAACACATTTTTCGAATATACAGGGTTACTTTTCAAAGACCATCCAAATTTTTACATGGTGTTCTACCCATGAATATAAACAGCTTTCACTCTGAAATCACGAAAAAAAAATCAGCTGTTCCATACAAAACTTCAATACCTACTTGACCAAAATGTATGAAACAGCTGATTTTTTCTCGTGATTTCAGAGTTGGTCCCATAGTGAAAGTTGTTTATATTACATTATTAATAATATAAATTATCAGCTTTAAAAAGCTGAAAATTTTGTTTGTTTGAACGCGCTGATCTCTGGACTACCAGTTGAATTTGAAAAATTATTTTACAATTAATAGCCCAATTCTTGAGGAAGGTTTTATACATATAGGTTATTTAACGTCACTCTATGACCCTGAGGAGCGGAGCAAAAAAATAAAAAAATATCAGGATGAACGAAAACGAAAACGGGGGAACATTAAATTTCACGCGGGCGAAGTCACGGGCAGAAGCTAGTTACACTAATATTATAAAGGCGAAAGTTTGTGAGTTTGAGAGTGTGTTTATATGATTGTTAATTCTTCACGCTCAAACGGCTGGACCAATTTTGATAAAATTTTGTATGGAGGAAGCTGACAACTTGGAATAAAGGCTACTTTTATCCCGATATTCCCACAGGATCGACACCTTAGCGGGTGAAATCGCGGAACGCAGCTAGTTATAATTTGATATTATATTTCCTATCCATAATATACCTAATTCTACAACTGCTCTACACAAAACATGCACCGGGGTGCAGTTACAAAGCTAATTTTGGTAATAACATAATGACTTTTTTCGAAAACAATCCCCAACAAATTTTGACGGAATCCCCAACACTTGCCTTGCGAATACTACCCTTACTGCTACGACATAAAGGCTGTGTCAATCTCAACGATGTTACCACTGATGTGTGGTTGGCTGTGCCTAGGAAATGGGAAAATTAATAGTAAGTATTCTAAACTTACCATAATACCCAAAAACCATCGAAACCAGGGTTGCAAGCAAAAGCTAGTTGAAAAGTAAACTTATGAAGCGCTTACAGCAGCTTAAAAAGCTCGTTTCGTATCGGAGGACCAGTTGTTCCGTTATCTGTCGGGTCAGCGGCAGTCAGAGAGTGGGTCGCGCACTACGTACGCATTGTATCACTCATTATTATTAACATAATCCACCTGCATAATTATCACGGTAATACTTAATATCACCATTATTATTTATTATAGAAGCCTTTTATTTCCCAAAACTTTTAAAATTAATTTCAATATCATCATAAAATATTCTTATCTCATTCCTCATTTCTAATTATAAGTAATCTGAATAATAATTGAATCGTGCATTTTAACATATAAATAAATAGATTTTATATATTGAATACTAAATCCATACATAATAGTATAAATACGAAAGTAACTCTGTCTGTCTGTATGTTAGCTTTTCACGCCTAAACCGCTGAATGGATTTCGATAAAATTTGGCAGAGAGATAGATTGCATCCCAGGGAAGGCCATAGGTTAGTTTTTATCCCGCTATTCCCACGGGATCGACACTTATGCGGGTGAAACCGCGGGGCGCTGCTAGTGTAAAATAAAATTAATTATTTCTTGTTCTCCTCCATCTTTCGCCATTCCTCTCTATAAAATATCACCATGAGTATTAACGTCATATATAATCCTATTGAATGCCTATTTCATATGAAATATCAATCAATAGGATAATCCTATAACTTAGAGGGTTGTATTGATGATTTAATGATTATTATTCTGATATTTGTCATGAGTCATGAGACTCATGACAAATATCAGAATAATAATCATTAAATCAAATAATAATCATTATATCATCAATCATGAGTCTCATGACTCATGACACTGATTGCAAATTGGAAAACGTAAGAAAATTAGAATTTCGCGAGCTACCTAGCGCATCCCCCATAAATTGCTATGTAGATAACTATAAAATTAATAAATCGTCTAATAACATCTTGATCGACGTGTTCTCAACTTTAGTGGTATATTAAATTTAAAATGCTTCAATTTCCAATTTATATGATCAGCCTCATTTTTAAGAGTATCAAGAAACTGAAGCATTTTAGGTTTCCTTTTACCCATTTTATTGTTCAAACGTTTATGCCATGCCTCTGCTAGATTTATTGTCCTATGGCGAGCCTACATTCCAAATAAACTCTATACTAGCATGTGCAGGAGCGCAGGAGAAAACAAAAATTTAGAAATCATTTTCATTTCGAGCGCTAAAAATCAATAACTTTGTTTTCTACCAGTACTTTATGCAAAAAATATGTACCTATGCAAGCTTGTGACGAATTTACACATATTTTTTATGCATGTGACGAACATACTTTCAATGTATGGAGATTACAAAATGTGACGAATTAACTTTGTGACGAATATACAACAACCCTTCTTATTCACTTGATTCACGTCTTTTTAGGGTTCCGTACCTGGAAAAACGGAACACTTATAAGATCACTTCGTTTTCCGTCCGTCTGTCCGTCTGTCACCAGGCTGTATCTCATGAACCGTGATAGCTAGACAGTTGAAATTTTGATGACAGATGATGTATTTCTGTTGCCGCTATAACAACGAACAAACGCTACAAAAACAGAATAAAATAAATATTCTAAGGGGGTCTCCCATACAACAAACAACAAGTGTTTTTTCGGCGTTTTTGCCTTGTGGTACGGAACCCTTCGTGTGCGAGTCCGACTTGCACTTGGCCAGTTTTTTTAATAACACTTGCACAAGTTGCACAGCAGTTTAAATTCACTCATACTTTACTAAACTAACTAATGGTAAAACGGGACCCTTATGGTGAGACTAAGTCTGTCTGTCTGTCTGTCACAGCTGGATATCTCAAGAACTACCAATGCTATCAACTTGAAATTTGGAATAGCTTTAGATGACGTTTGCCCAACTATTTTGCAAATAAGAAAGAAATAAAAATATATTTGTATATTTTTTGCAACAGGGACTGAAAGGGGGTCTGAAAAATTCGAAGTGGGGCTTCTAGGGCATATGGGGTATCATATGAAAGAGCGCAGTTTGCACATTCTCAACCATTTTTTCTTTTTTTTTTAGGCCGCATAGTTTTCGACTTTTGATGAAAAATACCGCCCCCCTTATCTCCGAAGTTTGCAAAGAGAAAAATCAGAAATAATTCTTTGTGATAGAAGTTTATGTAAAGATTACAGGAAAAATAAAACGAAGTTTCTAAATAGCACACTTTTTCAGAAATCATCAACAAAAGTAACATTAGTTCCACTATCGGTCAAGAGATGGCGCTGACATAAAACTGCAATATTCCACACCGCAGTGCACAGTGTTAAATTCTCTGATGAATATAAGCCTTCCCGATGAAAATTTAAAAACATTTATCATCATCATCATTTCAGCCGAAAGACGTCCACTGCCATAATCGCCACGCTTGGCAGGCGGGTTGGCGATCGCAGTATGGTATGGTGGTAGAATGTATAGAGAACGCTGCTGCCCATTCTCCGGTACGACCCTTAGTCGCCTTTTACGACACCCACGGGAAGTATGGGGTGGTGCTATTCTTTAAGCCCGGCACCACACAGACTAGTCCGGCACCACACAGACTTACACACACAGAAAAACATTTATGATGGTACGGAACCCTCGGTGTGCGAGTCCGACTCGCTCTTGCCCGGTTTTTATAATTTTCGCACTAGATCAGAGAGGAATGTGATTGCCTCTACATTCACGTGATGATGAAGTCTGGGTTCAAGAGCTTCTGTATATTTTTGTATTACTGTGTATACGACATCCATCTTGAAGTCCCGGTGGGCGTCGCTGTTTCTGATGTACCAGGGCGCACTGACTATATCCCTTAGTACTTTGTTTTGAAATCGGCGTATGGTATGACACCCGCATAAGTGTCGATCCCGTTCGAAAGACACGTGGTGCCATCTACTATCATAATAACGTTATTGTTGTTTTCCTCGCGAACAGCACTTTTTTTTCGGGATGAAAGGTACCATAAAGGTAACCTATGTCCGTTTCTGTACGCCTGACAACGTATATGCAAAATTTCAGGATGATCGGTTCAGTTGTTTAGGCGTGAAAAGGTAACAAACAAACTTACTTTCGCTTTTATAATATTATACAGGGTTATTGGTAAAACATTAGAAACCTCTTAAGAGGTCATTGTACTCATCATTATGAGCAACTTTTACTATGGGAAGAAACCTGAAATCGCGAAAAAAAAATCAGCTGCTCTCTACATTTATGTTCGTACGTATAACTCGTCAAAATGTAGGGAACCGCAAACTTTTTTTCGCGATTTCAGGTTTGGTCCCATAGTAAAAGTTGTTCATAATGATGGGTAGGTATAATGACCTCCGAGGTTGTTAATATTTTACCAATAACCCTGTATAGATATACTATATATAGGTACTCGTATATCATATACCTAATATTATATGAATTAATACCTATTAATAAAAATAAATATAATAATAATAATAGTTAGGATTAGGATTTGCTAACTATTGACAATGACGAATGTCTCCCAAGTAGCCAATACATTTTTTTGTATTGAATATCTAATTCGGCTCCTTTCTTTTTGCAATACTCTTTCTAGTATAGTTTTGCATCCAGGGTCATGCCGAGATACTTAGCAGTAGGTATTCGTATAGTATTTGTTGGTTATTTATGAATACCGGAAAGTATTTTGGCTTTTTATTAGTGAAGTCAATGTGGATAGACTTGCTTTCGCCATGTTGTAATCCACTCAAGACTCGATTTATGGACTCTTGAACTTACCTATTCTGCAGCTTCCTCGTGACTATTTCCAATAGCCATGTAAATAGAGCCTAAGCTAGAAATTATTTTCTTGCTCAGGAGTATCCCAGGTTGGATACATTGTATTCTAATTTCAACATATTAAGGTGAATGCTCCAACCAGCCCGCGAAATTCAAATTTTCTTACGTTTTTTGCAATTTGCAGGCCAGTGCTAGGTTGTATGTTGATTAAAATATTATTCGCGGTTGTAAGACATATATAGGTATAGAATTATAATCATGAAAATCATCAATAAAACGCTCTAAGTTCATAAAGCTGTTAGAATTACTTTTTCTGTTTTTTTTTTTGTTCTTACACCTTTATGAAGTTGGAGGGTTGTATTGGTGATTTTGATTATTATAATTCTGTAACTACATACGTCTTACAGCCGCGAATAATATTTTAATCAACATACAACCTAGCACTGGCCTGCAAATTGCAAAAAACGGAAGATATTTTGAATTTCGCGGGCTGGTTGGAGCATTCCCCTTAAGGATTACCTACTCTCTCTCAGCGAACGTGAGTGATACCTACGCACAAACGATGCATCAAGTAGGTAGGTACATATTTGTATCGTGTTCAAAAGATTAACACTAAGCTGAACGGTCCTCAGGTTATGTAAGGACTTTCACTGAAGAACTTTCTTTCAGTTATCATTGTTACGCAGTTATCTTCGAAAAAGAGAGTTTATTTTTTTAATACATGGTACTTATACCATGTATTATTACCTAAAGTACACGCAACTTATCCGCACGGTTTTTACTACTTGACAAATCATCGAGTTGTTTTCCAATTTATTGCACACAAACCTTCTGGAATTTGCTCAAGAAACAGTCACGAAAACTCGAAAAGCGACTTTAATTTATAATCTGTACCTGTAGATACACAATAAAGAGTATTCTATTCTTTACGGGGATATAACACTCAATACCTACTCAATGTCTTTATTGCTTTACCATAATGTGTACTTACGTGGTAACTATATAATTTAGATCATTATAATTATGGATCCTGTAGGGTAGGGCACAGCAAAAGTAAGTAATAATAATGGTAAGTACTCGCACATGGGTAATTATGGTACTTACAGCAGAAATACATAGTCACGACTTCAAGAATATTTTGAATCTTTGAATATCGGCGTAGCGCAGGCGGGACACCGGTTCAAGTTCCACCGCAGGTCTACGAGCACCATCTGAAGTGCCAAGCAGACTTCTAGCCACACGGTACTAACCGTGTGCTAGAAGTCTTACATAGCCCTCCACGTTGCTCAGACGGCAGACGGAGGGTAGGATTCCATAAGTGTATTCACACAAGTTTTTACAGGATTATTATGAGTGTTCCCAACTTCCTGCTGGGAGTCACGCTCTGCGAGAGAAATAACACGTGTCCCACTTCTTCCCCTCTTTTTCTCTCTATAGCATAGGTTCTCAACGTGGCCGTGGGTGAAAAGTGAAAACCCCCCCCTCGTAGGCGTTTGAGACTTTCAGGGCATGCAGTAAAATTACTAGGACACTCAGATAAAATGATATACTTACGACTATACAACGTGCCGCTACAATGGCGACATTAATTTAACACACGAGTAGGGCTACTAGCCAGTACCTACCTAATCATAAAAAAATATAACAACTTATAATCATTCGTAATTTGAAAACTACCATCTGCGCCGGTCTCTGACATATGGCTCCCTCTTTTCTTCAATTCGCCTACTCTTTGCACGTTATTCGTTTTAGGGCTGACTTTTCCATCGCCAGATAACTTTTATTCGAGGAATAAAATTGACGTTTGACAGTTTTTGTATGAAACAACTCTCAAAATTTCAAAATTATTCCTTGAATAAAGATATCAGATGATTGAAAAATCAGCCCTAAATTTCATTGATGCGATGTTATGATCCGTGACACCGGCAAATAACCTCTGCGTCAGGTTACTCAAAGATGTTATTGTAGAAAATTTAAAATTTATGAATAAATACTTAACTAATAACGTTAAAATGAAACTAAAGTATGCTCATAAAACGAAAACGCAAAACCGTATACGTGTGTTAAATTAATATCGCCATTAAAGCGCCACGCTGTATAATATTACACGTTTAAATATAATCGTGGCAATAGCTGTTTCAGATTCGCGACAGATAGTAGGTAAGTACAAATTTGGAGGGCTCTAGAAAAAAATAAACTCAAAGTGCCCGGTGGGCAAAATATGGTTGAGAACCTATCATAAGTAATCCACTGTCGAGCTTCAATAACATTAAAACTTAAATGGTTTATTTACAACATTTATTATGTTTACAAAATTACTTACTTAAAACTAAAATGTAAATAAGTATATGCCTTTTCTAATCCTTTTTTCTGTCACAGGAGTCGCAGAATCTCATAGTAAATTCAATGAAATGCTCGTTGTCGTGTCGTGTAGTGACAAAATGAAGCAAGAGATGCTACGAGGCAGTCTAATAGAGTAATGTACAAGTTGTACAACTAGGTGTAAACTTATCAGCTAGGTGGGGACTGTGAGGTGATTAGTAGCGCGACCTTCGTCCCTTGTTCCGGACAGTGTTCGCCAAGCACAGGCCAAAGACTGCTGCCACCAGCTGCAAGCAAAGAACATGGTGTCAATATTGATCAGGAATTATTTTAAAGACGGTGAATTTAATTCGCTAAGCGGTTGGTCGACTCTTCACGTGACTAGAATCATAAACTTTCTAGGTTTGAATTGGTCTCATAATTTCGGGATATTATAGTCATTCAATAGGGTATGTAGGTAGGTACCTACCTAATTTTAATCTTGATATTTTTTTAATGATGATGAATTCTGTAAATACATATTTGTTAGGGTCGCGAATAGGTCAAAATATGATTCGCGAGTCGCGAATCATATTTTGATCTTTTGGTCTATTAATTTACTGACATATTCATTGCAAAAAATTGAATAACGCTGGCGACCCCGGCGCATAAAATTACAACAGCAGTCTTTCAAGTACAGAACTACAGAGATAATAAATAGGTTATCATATAGATTAGCTGATAAACACAATTGATTACCTGGCACACGCGGTGCGCAGTACGAATAGCATGTCTAAAGAACAGAAAGTTAAGCATGTACTCAGAGCCAGTTTGGTATTTTTGTATAAAACTGACAAGTGTTGATATTCGATCATAAACAGTAGATTTTTTTTCCTAATAATATAAATTTATCGTCAATTATTAGTTTTTTGATTTATTTTTATTTTTATTAGAATAGGTAGATAATATAATTACTTACGTAGTTATACCTAATATTTAACACAACTAACTATTTACACTATAGCGTTATTATTATAATCACTTTTATTTAATGACTTGGTTATGCCTTCTTTTATTTGGGAATAGCCCATGCCGAATGCCGAGGTAAAAATTCAAGATTGATCACTCCATGGATGCCGCCATTGCTAGCATCATCTACCATACACGAAGTGATCGATCTGAAGTTCTGTACAAACGAATCTGTCGACCTATTCTGTAAAAGTCTCACCGTAAAAGCTTGAGCGAAGTGAGCTGTCAATAGTGTCACAGGTGGAATGAGCTTCATCTGAGCCTTCCCAGTGGTTTTTGTTACAGAATACACCAGCAGATCCGAGCGGTCCAAATGTAACTAGATGAAAAGATTAGACCACGAACTAACCATAACTTGTAGGTATACACGATCTGGATTATGTCAAGCTCAGATCTGAAGGTAGAAATGAGCATAGTTGTATTTTTAGGATATCGCAAACTTGTCATATTTACCTCGATTGAGACGATGACAATCATGACCGCTCCGATGGCGATGCCGAAGGTCTGGAAGAACTGCTGCACGAGGTTGTCGCAGCCAGAGTAGGTGTTGACGAAGGGTACACAAGGGGGGCCGGCACAGCAGGTATCTGACACCGTCACAGCAGGCATATAAGCCTGGGGGCCGGTGGGACCGCAGCATGTGAACTGGAATCATGAGATGAATATTTTTTCACACCACTTGCTGGATAATTTCAAATTTTGTTGTTGTGTGACGTCTTATGGCAACATAATTATGTTATGTGTACCTAACCAAAAACAAGTAATCCCTGTGGTCTAGCCGGGCAATAATATTGTACTGAAATTCGTCATAAAACGCTGATCAATAATTTATTTCTTTCTTTCTTTAATTAAGACGGTACGGACGGTCGGTCGGACGGGATTTGAATTTGCAACCCTAAACTAAAAATTCGTATGAAACATTTAAACTTGTTCGAAAATCGATTGCTGTGTATTACATCCTTGTATCCTCCGACCTTAGGGTATAAAGGTCCGTCTCGGACTAGCTTGAATGCTTCGCTACACTTACAGCACACTTTCAATCACAATCTGAATCATTTTAAAAGATAATCCATTGCTTCACATGTTCAAAAAAAAGTCCGCTCAACAATGTAAGTAACCAGTAGCGGCCCTAGGGCGGTGCGAGGGAGGCGGTGCCGTCATAGGAAAGGCGCTGAAATCAACCGAAGTGCGAGCAC
The DNA here is from genome assembly GCA_916614155.1 of Mesoligia furuncula. Lineage (NCBI taxonomy): Eukaryota > Metazoa > Arthropoda > Insecta > Lepidoptera > Noctuidae > Mesoligia > Mesoligia furuncula. The sequence goes on from OU744806.1 coordinate 1,705,895, forward strand.
CGAGCACCAGTCATTGGTGATAGTAACTTACTGTAAAGCCGATCGTCCACAAGCAAGCAACTACATATGCATATATCATAGGAAAATGGTAAGTACATAGAGGAACGCCACGTTAAGACTTTGCACCACCTAAAAAAAATCTAAGGCCGCCGCTGTAATTAACGCTATGAAATATGTTGATGAACTGTTAAAATGAAAGCCATTTGCTACTGTTAGTGTGTCGCAGGATTCTAGTCTTCTCTCTGCGCTCTGGAGCTCTAGAATACCTCGTGGCGCTCAGAATTCAATATGGCGTCCGGGACATAGGACACTGATGAATCCATACTAATATTATAAATTCGAAAGTTTGTCTGTCTATCTGTATATTACCTTTTCACGCCTAAACAACTGAACGGATTTCGATAAAATTTGGCATAGATTGGCATCTCGAGGAAGGACATAGGATAGTTTTTATCGACATGCCTCACGTGCAAAGTCGCGGGCGGAAGCTAGTAATCTAATAGATTTTCAAGAAAAATAAAAGCTAGCCGGTAAGTCGGTGCTGTATAATAAAACACTACGTAAAGCAGCAATATCACATAACACATTGTCATTGTAAAACCATCTGTGCACACACTAACATCTGTTTGTAATAAATTGCAATATCCCGATACAATAAGTAACGCAATATGCGTCAGCAAACGATATCGCGTTGCTGAATTTTGGATCAATTAATTAAAAAGAAAATACAAGGTGGCAGCTGCCACCTTGTATTTCCTACTTTAGGCAGACTTTTTTCGACAGTGATAAAAAAAAATTGCTGTTCCATACATTTTGACCGCGAAGGTATTGCACTTTTCTATACATAATCAGCCTATAATATTCCCACTGCTGGGACACAGGCCTCCTCTCTGTAAGAGGGAGTGGGCCGTAATCCACCATGCGGGCCCAGTGTGGGTTGGTAGATGTCACATGACTTCGAATTTTTGGTTCTAGCTAGGACATGCCGGTTTCCTCAAGATGTTTTCCTTCACCGTTTTGAGAGCATTGGTGATAAAATAACTTACACAAGCTAAAGCGCCTGTCTGGGTTCGAACCTACGACGTACCTACAACTCGTAAGTCGCGGCTGTTACCACTGGGCCACGGGGGCCACCACTGCTCTCAACGCACTTTTATATGAAACAGCTGATAAATCTGATATTTTAGCGACGAAAAATGTCTTCGCTGGAGGGTTAGAAACATATTCTGAATCCATGGTAACAGGTTACACGTCGAAGTCTTCACCACCCTCACCACCCTGTATATTCCAATGAGTTATTTTTTCCATCGACACGCTAAGAGAAGAATAATATCCAATGTAAGTAAGTATTTAATTGCTATGTCAATTAATCCTCGTCATGACCATAATCATCATCATTAAGACGTCTTCTGCTGGACATAGGCCACCCCCAAGCACCTCCACTTCGACCGGTTCTGTGCTTCTCGCATCCATTAATCCTCGTATCATGGTTTATTAAGCAAAAGACTATAATCATTGTTCCTCTGGTTCCTCAGTTGACCAGTCTGCATTAATTACCTTAAAATATAATCGGTCCTTCATTCGGTATTCATTTTGAAATATGTGGCTGATCAACTTTGACGTTGAATAAAAACTGTCGCGATCAGGTGAATCGATGACATATCGATTAGGGAATGCAGAACCGGTTCTGTTTTAAAGAACCGGGATTTTCGGGACCTCCTGGCTAAAGAACCGGGATTCCCGGTACTTACGATACTTTCGATACTTTAAGTAAGCCTTTAAAAGGGGAGGCAGTCACCTCCTTTTGCGAAGCAGTCATGCTAGCGAAGGAGGTGGCGGGACGGTTCAGGGAGAGAGCCTCCCGTCTCAGCCGCCGCGGGGGACGCCCCCGGCGTCGGGAGCCGCGTGACGACTCCCGGCCACCGTAGGCGCGGGCCTGCGGGCGGAGAGTAATGGGTAGCTCACCGCCCGATCAGGACCAGGCCCGTGCCGGACGGCACGTACGTGTTCCACGCGCGCCTCAAAGAGATGTCAGCATCGACGAGGGGCTCCCTTAGGGCCGAAGCCTGCCGGATCAGCGGGATTGTCCGAAAGGGTTACCGCTGGCCCGGAACATAAAGGGCTAAGGCAGGAACACGGGTAGGTTTTAGTCAGTAAGAGTCTGACACTCCCTTCCGCTCCACCCAGAGCGGGAGGAGTCATTTGATGATTTCACATCCACAAAAAAAAAAAAGCCTTTAAAAGATGAAGAGTTGTAACGGAGAAAGTAAAAGAAAGACGAAATGACAGGGCAAAATAAAAACTTTTAAATCAAATCAAATAAAACGTTTTATTTCTCGTTTTATGGGTAACTGCGCATATTCTACCAGCAACATCTTTATTAACATTAAAACATTTTTGTACCTAATCCTAGATAATATTTAACAGAAACATTTATTAAACATCTTCTCCAAACAAATGATTTAAAATTTTAAATCAACATGACTCCTATTGCGAATTCTGCAGAACCAAATTATAATTTAAAACTTGCGTAATATCTATAAAAAAAAAGAATAAGAACAGTGGAGTTTTAGCGTAGCATTAATCAGTCTCTCAATATTATTGATTAGATAATCTTAACCGACATTTTTTAAATTGTTATTTATTAACATAATTCATCATCATCATTTCAGCCGAAAGACGTCCACTGCCGGACATAGGCCTCCCCCAAGCACCTCCACTTCGATCGGTTCTGTGCTTCTCGCATCTATCGGGTTCCCGCGGCCTTCACAAGGTCGTCGGACCACCTTGTGGGAGGCATTCCAACGCTACGTATTCCGGTACGCGAGCGCCCCTCCAGAACATTTCGGCCCCATCGGCCATCTGTTCTGCGAGCAATGTGCCCTGCCCACTGCCACTTAAGTTTGGCAATTCTTCGGGCTATGTCGGTTACCTTGGTCCTCCTGCGGATCTCCTCATTCCAGATTCGATCACGCAGGGAAACTCAATAGCTCTCTCCATAGCCCTTTGGGTGACTTTCAGCCTTCTTATAAGGCCCATTGTGAGTGACCACGATTCAGTGCCATAAGTTATCACTGGCAACATGCACTGGTCAAAGACTTTCGTCTTGAGACACTGAGGTATGTGGGACGAGAAGATATTGCGTAGCTTCCCGAACGCTGCCCAGCCGAGTCGGATTCGACGATCGACCTCTTTTTCGAAGTTAGACCTACCTAACTGGACAGTTTGTCCTAGGTAAACATACTCGTCTACGACTTCGAGTGTAGTGTCTCCGATCTTTATGAGAGTGGGTGTTACATGAGCATTTGACATGACCTTCGTTTTGTCCATGTTGAAAGAAAGAAAGAAAATACGTTTATTTGCAGTAAACATGACGCAATGAAGAACATAAACGAAAAAAAAAAAAGAATGGGTTGGGGGAAACATGCGTCACATCCACGCAAAACGGCTATCGCTCAGCATTATGCTGCGACCCTATGCAAGACAGAGCCCCAGCGCTGGTTTTAGCGACAGCCGGCGGATGTTCATTTAAGACCCACTCTTTCGGAGGCTCTACTGAGGTCATCGAGCATTGTACTGAGGTCCTCCATAGACTCAGCCCTGTCTCTCACCTCGCTGCAAAAGGATAGATTTCGAGGTCTGATCCTGGAGTCGGACTGACATAGTGGCGTTTTCGTACCGACACTTCAGCACCTCGATGTACCGATAGTCGATCTGGCATCGTTGAAGAGACTGCAGCACAGCCCAATCAAAGGCTTTCTCGTAGTCCACAAACGCTAAGCAGGGAGGCAGGTTATATTCTTCGGTCTTCTGTATAACCTGTCGCAGCGTATGTATGTGGCGTCAAACCTGCGCGCGAGACGGTTCGTGATGACTCTCGAAAACAGCTTGTAGACATGGCTCAGAAGTGAGATGGGCCTATAATTCTTAAGAAGGGCATTGTCGCCCTTCTTAAAGAAAAGTATCACCACACCTCTGTTCCATGCCTGTGGTGTTTTGCCCTGGAGTATGACGGAATCAAGCAGCTTCTGAAGAGCCTTAAGAACGAGTTTTCCGCCGGCCTTCAGGAGCTCGGCCGTAATTCCGTCATCACCCGGCGCCTTGTTATTTTTGAGCTACTTTAGAGCCATCCTAATCTCGTTCAGGCTGACGTCCAGGATGTCTTCGGTATAGTGTCGGGTCAATTTAGCTCTTGGGTCGTTTGCCAGATCCATAACGGGGTTACTTGACGTGTATAACTGTCCATAGAACCTCTCGATCTCTCTCAACAGCTCAGGTTTGGCGGATACGATCCTGCCATCATCGGTCTTTAGTTTCGTAAGCTGGCTCTGCCAAAAAGAAGCAGTCTTGTTTGAGTCTTTTTTGAGAAGCACTGTCCACCAAAGTCACAAACACAACGCAAAGCACAACATTCCGAAGACGCGATGGCCGCCACCAGCCCCTCCCGCACCCTCGTGCAGCATTCTCTTGTAGCATGCATGCTTCTTGTGCATGCTAGGTAGCAAGTGTATTCCACGCTTTAAGCGGTCGGGCTTTATGCTATAAAATTAGAAATATTCGAAACGCGAAGTATCTTTTCCCGAAAGTACCGAAAGAACCGGGATTTGGTTTTAAAATCCCGGTTCCAAAAGCGACGCTATTTTCCGGGATTTCCCGGTACTTTCGGTTCCGGGATTTCCCGGGACTATTCACTAATATCGATCGACGGCGATAGTTTAAATGGAAGTCCTGCGCCTGAAGAGAGATTCGCGGGTCCTTCCAAGCAAATATACTTAATCATATTCAAGGTTATATTCTAAACTTTATGGAGACCCACTATTGGCGTGTTGTCATGCTTCTTAAACTAGTTCCCAACTCCTTAATGCAGCCTTCACACTTTGTAGATCAGTCTACACTTACCGTCTTTTCAATAGCCTGGAACGCGATCCTATCTTCCTTGAAGGCTTGGTTGAGCCACTTGGGCACCTCCGCCACCACGTTGTCCAACTTCACGAAGATCAGGATAGCCAGGGACAGCTTCACAATCATCAGGAGCAGCATGAAGATCGCGTACTGGAATCATTGTTTTTATTGTTAGAACGTATACACGGTCGTTTTTCGTCAAATTATGTTGTTGATATATTTGCGTGTGCTAGCTGATATATGGCAAATAATTTGTAATGATAAATTACTTTGCATTATATTTTATAGAACAAAGTTCTTCTATGTTAGCAGAAAGCTGTGTGCTGCTGGGGAGTTTCTTGGGCCACTTCATCTACCCAGCAAAAGTACCTACTAGGAATCCGGAAGATCAGGCGTTTTGGGGAACTTTCCTATTATGTTGACGTTCAAAAAGTGCTGGTTCTCAGACTAATTTGCAAAGTGACTGTTGATTTTTTGTAATCGAATAAAATAACACCATATACTGATGGTGGAATCTCCATCCATCCATCCATTTCTACAAAAAAAATATATATATATAAATAAGACTCACAGTGACAAGCATGCAGTTACTCTCCCGGATGGCGCCACAGCATCCTAAGAACGCGATGAAGAAGACGATACTTCCCACCACCATCGACGTGACGGGGGCTATCTCCAGGCTGAAGTCTGCTACCCGCACGATGTCCGCCATCTTGAGCTGCACCGCTATGCCGAGACCCAGCAGGGCTAGACCGGCCAGCTGGAAGTTAAAACATAAAATGTAATCTCAGGCGATCGATAAGGTTAAGCTACGCTCAGAAGCTCTAAATTCTGACAATCAGTCCTACCAAGAGCTATCGTGTTACCCAGTTCCTGGGTTATTAAGGTCAGATAGGCAGTCGCTCCATATAAAAATACTCATTCAGTATTCGTCTGGATTCTGTGAGACTGGAGGCCTCTGATATTTTACACTCCACAACCCAGTTACTGAGTAACACGATACCCATTGGCAAGACTGGTTGACTTTCGGGTTTCTTTCGGGGTTACCAGTAACTACTGCCAAAGATCCACGAATGACAGCCGAGACCAACGGCTTAAGGCCTACGCAGACCGGGACGGCATGGCAAGGGGTTAAAATTTTTCTAATGGGTATTCAAACGTATCGATATAGAAATACGACATAAATTGCTATGCTTTAAAATGATGCCGAAAGGGATTTCATTGCACGGCATTGAAAGACGCGCCACGGGCTCCCGCAGCGGGATGCCGTGGCGTCCTGCGGTAGGCAACGGTATGCCAAAGACTCCGGCGCTCATTGTGTCATACCGCGTGGTGAGGCGGCGGGGGTAGAGAAGCGCGGAAGCCGCTGGAATGCCGCGGCTAGTGTGCGCTGACTGACGACAAAATCCCTTGCCATGCCGTCCCGATCTGCGTAGGCCTTTAACGTGTATTCCGAGGCACGGATGGGTCTTGATATGTATCTAAAGATGATCACACATCCACAGACTAACGGTGGCAAACGGGCTTAGCCTGATCGATGGACCCGTGCTGCTGTTATTACTTAGCCACAAGCCTTATAAATATGATACAGAAATGTCGATGTTTTGCCAAGTTGTATACAGGGTTATTGGTAAAACATTAACAACCTCCTAAGAGGTCATTGTGAACAACTTTTACTATGGGACCAAAACTGAAATCGCAAAAAAAAGTCAGCTGTGCCCTACATTTAACACGTTAGCTGCGGCACCAATTTTTGCAAACTTTCCGTTCCTGCGGCACGAGGTGTTATCGGCCCGCACCGTGACCAGACGTTAGGGCGACACGCGGTCTATTAGACCCCACCTCCTTTAACAGACTAAAATCCATTTTCTGGCGCGAAATCAAAGATAAATGAAAAATTTGGTCCTTATCGATATAGACAGTGAATTGATGAACCCTAATCTACCGTCGCCCCGGGATCTGATGGCTAGTTTAGGAATTATTGGCAAAACAAAATATGGGATCTTATACACCTCGTAACGCACTGAAATAGGGCAATTTTTCGCTAAGATTAGTGATGGGAAAAATAATATCGACGTAACGACGTTTATCTATTTTTGTGTGAAAATCTTAAAGCGGTTCACAGAATAGAAAAAAAAGAAAACCAGAAGTAGAAAAGAAACTATCCTATGTATTCTGCCTCGGGCTTTAAAAATACACTTATTAGAACTTGAATTAACATAAAAAAAATCAGTAACAATATACTTTTTTATAAAAAAACGCAATATATATTTTGTACTTATTTATGAGTGTTTTTCATTGAAACAGGGTAGACAATAAGATTTTTTGCACTGAGAGCACTGAGTCAAAATCTTTTTGGATTTTTTGTCAGCTTCACGAGATGGTAAAAATGTGCGTAGTTTCTGGTAACAACCAACACATCTTCTTCTTTTTTCACCCTTTTCGAGGCAATGACGTGCGCTGCTTTCAGGTGCTGAAAAATAACAAAAATGTAAAGATAACGTAATAAATGGCATTGTTACTAGGTTAGATCGTAGATGAGAATAACAATGATAATGTATATTGTGGAGTTTTTCACTACCTACAAAAATATCAATTAAAAACTTACCTGTTTTGGTTCTGTTTCTGTATTTTTTTAAATTAACTTCTTCCGACATCGTTTAGACATGTTCGGCGATGTAAAAGGACTTGCTCTCCAATCGACGTGATGCACAACACTAGTCGCAGGAAGCTCGCGTTGGGTGCGGTACGAGGTCCGGGGGGATACGGGACGTTTTAGCCTCGTTCCGCACTGCATTAAAATTATATTAATTCAGTGCGGTACGAGGCCTAAGACATCCGGTACCAAGGTAGGTATACCACCGAGTCCGGGACCATTAGCGCGTCTCAAATATACATTTATCTCTTTTCTATACTGGACCAAACCAAAGCAATGCCCTTCGCACGACAGAGATGTTCACGTTTTTCCTTGCCGCACCACAAGGAAGTTGCATGAGGGGTGATTTAGGCCTCGTTTCGCACTCAACGTGTTAAGTATGTTCGTATAGGTAACTCGTTAAAATGTACGGAACAGCTGTTTTTTTTTCGCGATTTAAGGTTTGGTCCCATAGTAAAAGTTGTTCATAATGATGAGTACAATGACCTCTTAAGAGGTTGTTAATGTTTTACCGATAACCCTGTATAAACCGTGCGAAGCAAGGGCAAGTAACTATTTAGTAATCTGTGGCAAGGGCGGGTCCCGCTGCTGTATATTCTAATGAGATAATCTTGACAATACATATACCTAGTTACCTATAGCCTTACAGCGTTCTCAACTCTCTTTCTCGCGACTTCAACGAGAAACGAGATTATTCGAACCGGACGTGACGTCCCGCTTGACGGACGTGAGCTCAACACGCGACCATAGTAAATGCGCCGGCGCAGTCACGTCAACTTGTTCTCGTTGATCTATGTCAACGGGACGCCAATGAGATGCAACGCACCCAATAAGGCCATCGGTGGCCTTATTGGGAGGAGGATAATAACATCTACTACATAGGTACCTACATTATTAGACAAATATTAAAATTACATTTGTCCAAGCGAGGCAAGAATTTCCCATTGTTTTCCTGTACATGTGCACGTTTCATAGCTATACAACGTTATTTTTAGTATAATATGCGAAACCTGAATATAGTTTGTTCAGTATAAGTAACTGAATCGATTCCAATACTTTTTACCCCATGTTATATTTTGTCCCGAAAATATTTAAAAAAGGTTAAAAGTTGGACACCGAGCGACACTAAGTAGGTTATCCAATCTCCGTCCCGAACGGTTAGGGACCTAGGTACTATTATCAATGAGCGCAAGACGGCAGGTAACTTAACAAGCTTATAACTTTGTGATTTTTCATGACACAGTTTTGAAATTTTGTACATAGATTCTTTACATAAAAATACTAGAAACGTGTTTCGGGTTTCGCATATACTAAAAATAATGTTGTATTTATGTTTCATTTCAGTATCATCACGAAGGATTATGTAAGGTTAAATTCGCAGAAGTCTAGCATACCTAGCTTGTGTACAATCAATATCAGTATATCTGTAATTGAGGCGTTATCTCTACCCTATGGCGAGCTACTATCACATATCTTATCATCGTTATCACTAGGTTTTAGGTGTTGACAGCCGAGACGCACCTAAAAACCTTATGGAAGTTGTTTTTACGAGTATCGTACTATATGGATACGTTAAAATATAACGTACATTGTATTGTTTTTGAATAATGTCGCGATAACGTTACCATTGTGGTTTGGATATTATTTGTGATAGCATTTTAAATGTTGTTACAGGAAATACTTGCGTCAGAGTATTCTGTAAATAATGTGACTAAGATAATGTTAGTCATAATGGAATGATCAAACTATTTGGATTGCGTATGGTTGACGAGGGTGACTGAACAAATTCGATCTAGACACGAATTCGGGGTTGGTTCAGGGAAAGGCAAGTTTTCGCCTTGCCGCATGCCGTAGCGTTAGTCAAATCACACAAAACACAGCATAACAATACGTCTGTAATCCCCAAAGGGTTAGGCAGAGGTCTAGGTACCTTAGATAGTACACTGTACACCAAGACACCAACATTTCACCAGTTATGTTAAATGTAAAAAAAAACAGGTCAAATCATTAGGTGCTTATTACAATACTAGCGGTCACAATTTACATATTACCTCAACTGTCACTAATGAGACACAATTACTTTTTCTATTGTTACCGATCTCTAGGAGATTTCTTGACAGTTGAAGGGAATATAATGTGACGGTATTCTGAACACAACACGTTGTGCACAAGTTCTAAGCAGTAACCTAACAAAAAGTAGGTACTTCATTCGTATTATTAAGTATTTCGTCATGTGTATTATTTACATATGTCCTTCTGAAATAATGCACCATTCAAATGGTGTAATATTTTTTCAAACACGAGCTGTGGTTCCGGAGATTACCCTCCACAAATACAGAAAGTCACAAAATGCGCTCTCTTTTTTATAATATTATACAGTATAGATTACCCATAGTTCTGATAAAAAAGGTTTACAAGCACAGTTAATAGACGATGATTCATGCACCTAACTATATATCTCTCCATGAACCACTTGTTAAAATCGATCAATGGTAATAAAGGGTGCTTTCTGACTATCACCGCACGCACAGCTCATTATTATCAAAGTCATAATTATAAATCTCTCATTTGTTATTATTGTATAATTATTTAAGAGTTTAGCGGTTATAATTCAGTAGTAGGTACCTATCATCGTATAAACAACTCATTTGCGAACAGGAAGTGGCGGAGTCCCCATGTAACTGTTGACATTCGAAAAGTACTGATTCTCAGAATCCATAATTATAACTATATTTGTTTGCTTTTTTGTTCGTTTGAACGTGGCAATCTCTGGAACCACCAGTCCAGAGGTTTTACAAATTGTGTTTATCTATATGGGCGTGGCGCGCGTTCAGCAACCGCGTCACCACTCACCAACGGACTCTTGGTCAACTTATCATCAGCTATAGCTATAACCATCCATTACTGACTACGGAGAAGGTTAAATGCTCCGAGCGACTGGGCAATAAGTTTCAGCTATCACATGACATTTCGCCTGAACCTCAGGTTCTGTCATTCAGACATCTCTTCTCATCTCATTTCCGAAGATCGAGAGGCGCCAGAGGGCCCGGGCGTCCTACCCTGCGTCTGTTGATTCGCGTTTTCCACTCTCAAGAACACGAGTACCCCTGATTGCAAATATAAAATATAAAGTCTACATATACCTATGGGTAGATACATACTTAATCCGGTTGAGTGCCGAAATTACAGAAATTAAAAAGACAAATCATTGTGTCTCGCGTAGATCCACGTTTCCGGCATACGAAGGGCTATCTAATAAATTTTAATATTTAAACGCAATTCATTAAATTATTGTTCCATATCAAATCTACATTATACATTGTAAAACTGTTTGCTACTAACGTTAAATAAAATGCAAATGGCTAGTTCAAAAACCTGGGTCAAAGGTCGAAGCTGTGATCGACTCAATCTGTCAGTGTTGACATACCTTCTTTTGCTTTCATTCATTTAAATTATCGTATGATGAAGTGCAGTAGGTAAGTTATGCTGCATTTCATTAGACTGTCTGACATTAATGTCCACTCAGGTCTCGTGTTGAAAACAATTGTGCGTTCTAAATAAAGCAACATTAACTGAAAACAATGGATGTGCTGCAAGTCTAAATCGATATAACTTTACTAGGGCGCAACTCGCCGACACGAGTCTATAAAATCAAATATATATATATATATATATTTCATTTTAAATCACCAACTAATTCAAAGTTCACAGCAAAGAACCACATAGTTCTTAATCTTCCTTAAATAAGTGTACCACTAGAGATAAACATCCAAAGGACAAACAGGCTAAACAGTATCATCTGAAAGAAATCGCAATGACACCTACCTACATGTTAAAATTCACCGGTTTTTATAAAGAAATAAATAAAAACACTTACTGCAAACACCAAATTGGTGAAGAACAAGATGTATTTAACCACAAATTCACCGCAACCCATCTTGAATGAGTGTTATTATTAAATTAATAATTTAAAAACAGTACTTTGTGAAGTACGTTCGTTCAACTACGAGGTTGTACGTAGACTGTGCGAATACAAGGCTTGGGTGATACAAATACTTATCGACTGATAACGAGTGCATGAACAAATTTAATTTTCATAATCACTAATGTTCATTTCCCTGAATGGCCATTTTACCAAAGTGCGTGCCCAAAACACGTTAATCTTTATTGTATGGGAGCCCCTTTAAATATTTATTTTATTTGTTGTTAGAGCGGCAACAGAAATGTAGGTACATAATTCGTGAAAATTTCAACTGTTTAGTTATCACGGTTCATGAGATACAGCCTGGTGACAGACAGACGGACAGAGGAGTCTTAGTAATAGGGTCCCGTTTTTACCCTTTGGGTACGGAACCCTAAAAAACTGAGGATTAAGAATTAAAAAAAGAAACTCGGCCGTTTTTTGCAAGCATTAATATTATGGGGCTAAAGTTACTACCAGGGCTTGAAATACGTGTGAGTTTTTTCGACTCACGTTCGATTGCGAGCGCGTTAGAATTTTGTTTGGGAAATTAGGTTTCTCCTGGTGACCACCAGGTGGCGCTACAACGTTTTTCCATATAAAATTGTAACGCGCCCGCAATCGAACGTGAGTGAAAAAACTCACACTAAGGCCACTGCTATTTTTGTACCATTGACCTTGGTGTGATACCGGTGCCAGATTAGTACCTGTAGGTGCTGTTGGTACATACCTACCAGTACCAGACGTAGTACCTGTATTATTGGTATTTATGATCAGTATCAGTGCCTACTCCACGGGTACCAAACAAATATTTCCGTAAGTTAGAGTGAGAAAACAGATATACGAGGTCAAAATAAATTAGCTAGCCAAACTCCTCGGATGTGATGGCTTTCGATATCTACATAAAAATGATCCAACAAAAATAAATTAATTTGATCTATCAGATAAGCATCAGCCAGCCTCTGACGACTCTGATGTATTCTGACCGTCTGTTGTAACAGTTGAACTGTTGAACTGTAGTTCAGAAAATTGACAATCTCTCTTACATGATCGAGGTTACCCATTGGAATCCAACTACTTTGTGGAACTAATAAGGATCTATTTATTATCAATCATCATCTCTCTAATCTAACTACTTAATTACAAAAGCAATTATTTAATTACAAAAAATCTACTGTTTGGACAAAAAAATTAAAACACTAGTATTTTAGTATGGTGCTTGTAGAATAATCTGACAAAAAATCAGAATGATTGTAGTATAATATTAGTATGGTTTTTATTGTAGAAAGAAAGCTTTTAGGGGTATCTTCATGATTTTTTTCTATCGTATCAAATTAGTTGTATTATGTTTTCAACACACTATCTATCTAGATAGATAGTGTAGATATATATCCTGAAGAATATCATATATTTTTGTGATTTTGTTTACAGTAGTCGATCATATACTTTTATTGTTTCTAAAACTTGCGTTTTTTGTGTTTAGGTCCTTTATATTATGCCCCTCAATCAAAATATTAAATTAATTTATTCAGTCACTGAAAGATTGACAGACAACGCACAACCTAAACCGCTTGCTCTAGATGCTACGAATCTACTCTAGATATTATGAAATTTTGCACAAGATTTTCAAATTTATCGAAGGTGAGCACTAAAGAAGGATTTTTGAAAGTTCATCCTCTAAAGGGGTTAGGTCACATTAGGGCATGTAAGTTTGTAAAGCAAGATTTTGTTGGAAGTTCGTAATTTTTTCCAATGGGCATGCCATCGGGCACACGGCTTGTCTAACTATTAATTGGTACAATAGGCACAATTGCTTTGATTTTATAGCAGCTTGCATCTTGTGTTCTTTCTATCGAATTTACTCAATGGTGCCTATTAAGTGATTTATTCCGGTCTGATCCCCTGAATCCCCCCCACTCCCTCTCCTCGATCCCCTGCTAGTTCGTCTTCTGTTTTAATCTCTGTCTTATCCACTTTATCTAGGTTTACTTAGGTACTCTTTTTGACAGGTAAGTACAGTCAAGAGAAAATAAACGTTTCATGAATTTTGTAAAAATTAAGAAAGATTTTTTTTTGCGTGCTCGATAGGATTGAGGCCACGGCAATACCCAAATGTTTTCTCCAAGTTCTCCAAACTAAACTAAATTTAAGTTCAGTGCGTCTTTTTCTTTCTATTTCATTAAGAAAAGGACAGAAGATAAATTTTTGTTTAGACCTGTCAAATTAATCAACTCCTGACGTAAATTGACGTTAATTTATTAGGCAAGTTTTTAACCACGTCTAAACTTGAATGGAGTAGTGTCAGGCGCTGATTAATTTGACTGGACTAAACTAAAATTTATCTTCTGTCCTTTTCTTAATTAAATAGAAAGAAAAGATACACTGAACTTAAATTTAGTTTAGTTTGTGAACAAGGGATTTGGCACTAATTTCATTTAATTTTCATATACAGTACTGATTGCCAATTGCTGAAACCCTGTTTTAAAGATTAAAAGGTACTTAATCATAAGGAAAAAGGCAATTCCTGTCGAAACCCCGTACCTACTGTGCATGTATGTACAAATTAGATACCTATTATAATTGTTATTAAAAACGTGACTAAATAGTCCAACTGTCCAATACCAGAGTTAGTAATAAGCCCCTATTTTTTTTATAATAATGATAACATCCTCCTGACCGATTTCGGTCACCGTGGCCAATTTCAACGGAGATTAGCCAGGTACGCAGGAGATATTAAAGTGCATATGTGTGAGCGCAAACTCAGATGCACACTCTGTTCCATAAATTATGAAAATTTAAGTCCCAGAAAATTCAGTTCACTGTTCAGTATCAGAAGGCCAATATTCCCCTAACTAAATCGTAATTAAAAACGTTAATTAATCGCAATCTCAACTCAGCGACAATCAATGGCGCCGATTCCCTTGTTCACAAACTAAACTAAATTTAAGTTCAGTGCATCTTTGTCTTTCTATTTCATTAAGAAAAGGACAGGAGATAAATTTTAGTTTAGTCCTGTCAAATCTAACACACTACTCCATACAAGTGTAGACGTGATTACAAACTTGCCCACTAAAATTACGTCAATTTACGTCAGGCACTGATTAATTTGACAGGACTAAACTAAAATTTATGTTCTGTCCTTTTCATAATGAAATAGAAAGAAAAAGATACACTGAACTTAAATTTAGTTTAGTTTGTGAACAACAGAATCAGCACAATTGTCAAAAACTTGTCGAAAATTTGGGGAAATTAGCGGTAGAACGATCTTACGTTCTAAAATTACGAGAATATTGCTCCCTCATACATTCGGTTCCAAAGACTCATGGGTTAACCTCTGGTTTTTCCCGCGGGGAAAAACCAGGATAGTTATGAATGTTACCTGTTACGTCAGTTACTTATTGTTTGCGTCGAAGCTCGGCCGTTTAGCGGGAAGTGTGACAATTTACAGGCTGAAATATCGTTCTAATTATTATTCGTAGCTAGTGCATGGTGTTCAAATTCCAAGGCCAACGATGATGAATTTCGTTTTCCTTCTATATACACTTCCTCCTAATGACGTCATCACTGGCTCTTCACCAGCTAAACAGGACGTGGAAGTACGTCATTTACTTATTTATTTGCGTCAAAACTCGGACTTTTAACGTGAAGTGTGACACCTCTTCTTCGTCATATCGGTGATAACATTTATTAATTTCGGAACTCGGCCACTTCGGCAGCTCACTCGCTAAGGTCTTCCATTTACAGGTGGAAATAGCTTAAATTATTCGTAGCTAGACCATTATAATCGTAGATAAGTTCAACATTTTAAATGGAAAGACCAAAGACAAAGCTAATGATATCAGTTTTTCTTTTACACTTCCTCTCAATGACGCCATTGTCGTCTCATTACCAGCTAAACAAATGAAAGTCGCGGAATTGATTCGTAAACATACGAAAATGAGTGTGTGAGTAACCGAGTCAGCACTCGCGATATCTTATCAGGAGATTGTGAACAACATGTTCGACTATTGTGTTCGCTAATATGGAAATAGGTTTTGTGATATTTTTACACAGAAATACGGAACCTAAGGCCAAGTGGAAATGGCCGGCGGCTTACGAGTTGTAAGTCGTAGGTTCGAAGACCGACAGGCGATTTACTTGGTATATACCTTATTTCATCACCACTACTCTTATAGTCGATAAAGGAAAACATCGTGATGAAACCGGGCTTGCTTGCGAAATAGGGCTTGCGGCTAAGTAATAACAGCCGCACGGGTCGGTCGATCAGGTGAAGCTACGCTGGCCGCGGTTAGTCCGTGGATGGGTGACCATCTTTAAATATCAAGACCCCGCCATGCCTCGGAAAGAACGTTAAGCCGTTGGTCCGGCTGTCATTCGTGGATCTTTGGCGTCGTTACGGGTCGTCAGAAGCCCGAAAGTCTGACAACCCTTTAGGCAAAATCTAAATTGAAGTGTCTCCTTGATATGTCAAAATAACAGCTTTTTACTAAACAAAAGTTTATACGGTACGTATTACAAAAAACCATTTTTTTTTTGTGCACGTCTATCTCCGGAACAAACTTCCGGCTAATTTCCGAAACGGCTGGACAATTGGTGAAATTTGGTAAGTACGTACTCTGAAAAGTGAAAATAGACGTAGACTACTTTTTATGGACATACCACGCGAGCGAAGCCGCGGCCGGAAGCTGGTGTTAAATATTTGTGTAAATACACGAAAATGGATGATGAGAATACAATGTCTTTTTTAATTTAAGCCCCATGACCTAGAAAGACGTGAATACTTCGTTAAAAGAAATCAGATTTACAGATTATCAATTTGATTTTGAGAATAATTGTCAGAAGGCTTCGCTAATGAGACACAATTGATTTTCTATTGTTTGTCACGTGCGGAGCTTTACCGGTTAAATTACTTTGATGATAACATATCGGTGGTAAATAGGTAATCAACTAGTTTAACTATTTAGTACATCATCATTCTCCTGTCCTTATCACAGTATATTTGGAGTCGGCACAACATGTCTTTTTCTTCCATACTTCTCTATTAGTTGTCATCTCGGTAGTCACCCCCTTTCTAACCATATCGTCATTCACACAGTCCATCCATCGTTTCTTTGGTATTCCCCTATTATAACTATCGACACTCATACCTAAATTGTCCTCAGGACATTTTTCTCATTCCTTCGTAACACATGCCCATACCATGATAACCGATTTCCACACAACTTTTCAGTTTGCCTGCAGCCAACAAGTCGTAGGTACGGGATTGACTGTACTATCGGCCAACGATAAGCATGCTCACTTAAGAAAATATTTCTGCGGAAGCGCAGCTAGTGACAAACCACACCCCTTCCTGGTTTCGCCCAATTAGAGACAATATGCATTTGTGTGAGTAAAGGGCGTGTAACAAAATTTCAAAGTCATTAGCCAGAGTGTGGCAGTGCCAATTTGCATCGCGCTAATTGTTGACGCCTCCCGTGTATTACTATCGCCATTTCATTTTACGACCTGCTTATTTCTATCGGACTGATTGCCTGCCTAACTGTGACCTCTGCTTGTATACCGGACTGTAATCGAAGGCCTGTTTTTGACCCTAGCTCGTATTCTGGACTGTGTGTGTATTATGCCTACTGTGACCTGTGACTAACTTGGTCGTTAACCATGACGACCCGAAACCTGATCCAAGAAGAAAGAAACGAAATTATTGTCCTGCATAGACAAGGGTTGAATATATCCCAAATTGCAGTGGAGTTGAACCTGCAAGTAAGTTTTGTTTTTTGTATTCAGATAAAGAGAGAGATAGTAATATTATTATGTCCTAGTTTGCATTTTTCCTTAAGAGTCCCTATCAATTTCGCGGACTAAAAACAGAAAAATAATTTTTTTTCAGCGCAAATTTCTCAATATCCTTAAGTTATCTAGTTTTTTTTTAAAATACACAAGTATTTATCACCTGTCTTTCTAGTAAGTCTACGAATTTAAGTTTTGATAACTACTTAATAAAAAAATAGTTTATAAGGCATTATTTAGATATTTTACTACAATTAAATTAGTAGTCAAAATAAAAATATAAAAATTGAGTTTAGTAGATTAATACCTCAAATTTTAAAATATTTAACACTTTTTGTTATTTTCAATAAATTCTTACGCGTAGACGACGGTTTTGCGCATGACTTTATTGGGTTTTTTTCAGCGTAGTCAACATTTTTATACAAGTACTAATTCATTAAACTTAAAAAAAACAATCGTACACTTACTAATATACTAAATGCCTAGTATTTAGGATTTTTTTCAGATCGTTATTTGCTACCAGTTAGCCAAGAAAGCAATCGAAAAACTTGGTGTTTCGTGATTACGTAAAAACGGGTGTTAGTTTTTTTTTTTGGAATGTATATTAAGTAGTTATCAAAACTTAAATTCGTTAACTTAAGGATATTGAGAAATTTGCGCTGAAAAAAACTGATTTTTCTGTTTTTAGTCCGCGAAATTGATAGGGAGGGACCCTTAAATTGTAATCTACAAACAAATCCTAACTTCCTAACTAATATTATAAATGCAAAAGTAGGTTTGTTTGTTACGCCATTTAAATCCGTTCGGCCGTTGAAGCATGAAAGCGTAACAAACAAACAAACTCATTTTCGCACTTATAATTCTAGTTAGGAATTAATACATAAAATCACTGCCTTTTAATTTCCTATACTTTTTATATTTCTATATTTCTTTGTTGCTGTAATGTTGTGAGTTTAATTCTAATGGCATCGTGTGCTATAATGTTGTATTCCTGTGTAAAAATATGTAAAAATACCTATAATATAAAAAATATAAACTTTTTATACCAAATTAATGATAAATAACAATAATATAATATAGTGCGTTGATTAACTAAAGGTGTTTCCCGTTAACCCGCAATAGTATAGCATCCACACATGCTAAAATAAAAATAAAAATTCGCGAAGTAAAATCAGATGTTCCCTACATTTTGACGAGTTATCTATTATATAAAATTCAAAGTCTTGACTGACTGAAACATCGACGCACAGCCTAAACCGTTGGTCCTAGAGACATGCAATTCGGAGAGTGTGTTCTTTGTGAAGAGTAGGTATCCAATAAGAAAGGGTTTCTCGAAATTCCACCCTAAGAGGTTGAATGGGGGAGGGTGAAATTTCACGCGGACGAAGTCGCGGGCAGAAGTCAGTGCGAACATAAATGTAGGGAACAGCTATTTTTTTCGCGAACTTTTGTTTCGTATTTTTTTTTTGCACTGAAGTATAGACGCTGTACTATTGCAGGGGAACGCCTTTCGTTAATTAAAATACTGTATATAAAAATAATAAAATTATAATAACATTCAGATGTTAAAAATATTAATAATTAATTATAGTAATGCAGTCAAATAAGTATGTTCTTTTTATTTCATTTTGCTTTCAAAGACCTTGTTGGAACCTTTTGTGACCAGATAATAAATCTATTAACACCTTAACAATGGTGCTTTATCTCACACTAGCTTTTGCCCGCGGCTTCGCTCGCGTTAAGTAATATAAGAAAATAAAAATACATTTACATCCGCCATCATCCCTTATTTTATCCCCATGGGGGTTGAATTTATCAAAATCCTTTCTTAGGGGATGCCTACGTCATTGTAGCTATATGCATGCAGAGTCTCAGCCCGATCAGTTTAAAATTGACAAAGGTTCATACAAACTTTCATCCCCTATTTTATCCCCTTGGGGGTAGAGTTTATCAAAATCCTTTCTTAGGGGATGCCTACGTTATAGTAGCTATATGCATGCAAAGTCTCAGCCCGATCGGTTTAAAATTGACAAAGTTTCATACAAACTTTCATCCCCTATTTTATCCCTTTGGGGGTTGAATTTATCAAAATCCTTTCTTAGCGGATACCTACGTCATAACATCTACCTGCATGCCAAATTTCAGCCCGGTTGGTTCGGGCTGTGCGTTGATAGATCACTATGTCAGTCAGTCACCTTTGAGTTTTATATATTTAGGTAGTTATGGCCGCATTTTATTTAAAAAAAAAAACTAGGGCGTTTATCCCGCGAATCCCGAATGGCAACGTCGCATTTCTAGAGGCTTTTCGTGATTATTATATTAAATTTAAATCAAAGTACAATTTTTTTTCGGCCAAGCACATATTTTATAATTATTTTTAACATTTACCTACTCTGAAAATAAAAATATTTAATCGTAATACTGAAAATAGAAAATAATTAACAGTAACTATGTAAATTCTCTAAAAATATTGTGTAACAAAACTAGAAAAATACTAGTTTAAGATTGTTTACTTAGTAGGTAGGTAATAATAAGAAAATGCTGTATTTACATAGAATTTTATTATTTGTTACACTTAGTTCTGTATTTTCTGTTGTTTCCTGTAATTTCTGTAGTGTAAACGAACGTTGGTAATTGGTTGTGTAGTCTGTTTGTCATTGTTGTTTTGATTTCATAGATCTTTACAATACCTATTAATGTAGATAAATACAGTTTGACAATGATATTATAAGTAAAGAGTCTTTTTACCTATACCTAATAATTGCATTTTGATGATAATTTCTGTTTATTTTTTTTTTTGTTATAATTTGTTAATCTTTAATGTTTCCTTTTGAATACTTGAAAATATTTATTAAAAATAAATGTATTAAATTATATTGTGTTATTTTCTACAACAGCAAATCCTTAAAATTGTTCTAAAGTAGATTTTATCTAACTGTTTATTATTTCACACATATTACAGCCGAAAATTTCGACTCGAACAAAAAGATTTAAATGTCAACCTAAATATATCTTTATTCTTAAAGGAACACAAACCTAAAATATACATTTCATTAGTAGGTACCCAACATTTTATTTACTCTTACTGCTCGCGCAAATTATAGTTTAGTTTAATTACTTGATAAGCTTCAGAATTTTAAAGTGGCGTAGGAACTAAATCATTGTATTTGTCAAAAAAAGACTTGTCATAGGTAGGTTGCAATGCCGGCAACGCGCCCTGTCGAGTTGATTATTGCTTAAAAGCATAAATTGTCAACCTTTGATTAAAGCATCAATTAAAGTAAAGTAAAGTGTTTAACGTGCTGAAAATTTTGGTTCTGTCCTCTGTCATGCCGTTTTTGATCCACCCAAAACGGTAAGCAATAAGCATACCTTGCACGGCATGCCTCGGGCATTTCAATTAGAAAGATACTTTGTTCGTGAAATCTCGTTATATTTACAATCAAATCAATGGTGTAATAAATTAATGGATAAAACGAAAATTACAACTGTTAAAAGTATTAAACCAAATACAAGTAACAACTGCAAAACATTTGAGATAATCCTAAGGTAATAAAATTGGTTATCTTTTCGCCAACGTATGGTAGGCCCTTGTATTAAGCCGTCCTATTGTTTAACCGGGCTTTCAAACATTCTCACTAAATAATAATGGGATTAAGATACTTAACTTATTTTTATTCTTTTATTGCTCTATGTTTTCATTGAAATAGCACAATTCCAGTAATATTTGAACCAATAATTAGCGAAATTCATTCTGTTATCAGAGCTTTTTGTTTATAGCTGCCGCAATTTTTGCAACTGCAATAAAGATAAGTTCATCATCCAAGTCCCATTGTTATTTAATGGGAATGTCTGGAAATCCGGTTAAACAATAGGACGGCTTAATACAAAGGCCATACGTTGGCATTGCGGCAAAAGTTGCAGCAGCTATAAATAAAAAGCTCTGATAACATAGTATGAACTGCGCCACGTATTGGTTGAGAATGTAATTGTGCTATTTAAGACAAAACATAGAGCAACAAAAAAAAGATACCAAAATATGTTGTCAATTTCTAATAAAATCACGTAACTTGCTTCTTTATTGTCATATGTATTCGCAAGTATAATCACATAGAAATATAGTTATTTACTTTTCAATAGCACTGCACAAGTAAAAAGAATATCTTTATGCAGTATCGGTCAACGCCTAGTGTATTCGCTCCGATTTATATGGCGGCATCGCATAGGATATGGTGAAAATTGGGAAGGCAGTGAGTGTTCATAAATAACGTAAATTTATAGCCCCGATAGAGAGAGTAACATATTAAAGTGGATGTAATAGATATAAATTGTAATAGTTCGACATTTCCTATTCGAAATTATTCTATTTTTGTGGAAAGTTGATACTAATTTAATACAGCATTATCAATACTACATTTTCTAAACTAAACAGAAGGTATGAGTATTCAAATTACTTCTTGTCAATAACAAAATAAGAATTCATTAAGAATTGATTCAGAGCTCACGCTGGCCATGCCCATTAAGAAAATCGTCTCACAAACAATTTAGTGAACACAGTACGCTCCTAGTGTGAGTGTCACACTTCTATACATCATTATACTAACACGCACACGACTAAAATACGGTTCGTGCATCCTATTGGTCAAAACGCATGCATTGTGCGATCGAGTCGTGAACCGTGCTATGCGATTATCGACTTTAAGGTGAGCTTGCGGAACTTTGGCCGATAGTACGTAGCAAGAATTAACTCCATACTTCAAACTTTCCGGGCAAACCTTCCTCTTTCACGGCCCTCCACAGCATATCCCGAGGTGGCCTATCATACGCTTTCTTCAGATCAATGAGCACCATGTGCAAGTTCTTGTGTGCACGTCTGTACTTCTCGCACAATTGGCGGAGTGCAATTTAGTGGTGTCTATTGTTCCTCGACCTAAACCCAAACTGGTTTGGGGTAATGTCACTCTCCTCTCGCAATCTTTTATCTATTACTATGTCCCATACCTTCATACTATGTGTCATGAGCTTTATCCCTCGATAGTTGTTTGTTGTTGTGTGTATTTATAATAGGTACATAAACTTACTAATAAACAATTAATTATAATTTTCTCCATATAAAGCCCATATAGTTAACAGCAAACATTAAACGCTTGCAATACTCGATAAAAGGGTTGTCCGATGTTTAGTATAACTAATTCCCAAACTCAACCTAGTAGTTATTTTCTAGCTAAGTTCTATACCTCCATGGGATCCTTTGGTTACGAAAATATAATAGTACATTATGATACATGTGTGCTATGTTGATCATTATGCTCGAGGCGGTATTATTCGCGCGAGCCGCAGGCGAGTGCGATAAGAAAGCCGAGAGTCTAATGATCAATGCACACGCGTTTCATACGACGTTTTTCAACACACTTGCGAGGGAAAAAACAGACTTGTATTGTTAAATATTAACTTCTTTGGAAAATGGCGCGCTAGTTTTGTTTTTCCGCGCGCCGCCGTGCTAAGCAGCACAAGCGATGCGCGCGCAGTTGTAAATAAAAGCACCGACTCTCATTTTAAATATATTGGTCTATGGTACTAACAAAACCGATCCGCCCCGATCACACGAACCTGTTTGAGAATGAATTATGCTACACATCAAATCTTAATGAATGTGCGTTAATTAGGAGTGTTGGATAAACACCTCATAATATGTTCATATTTAGCGCACAAGTTTACTATTAGGTATTAATTTTCCTTGTATAAATTCAAGTCATACGATACTCGCCATTTTGATGACAGTGGTGGTCGAGGCTAAAAAACATAAAAATTGGAGATTTCGAACACCCTAACTTCCACACAGGGGCTGTGAATCATCGTCTCAATCAATATCATTTAATTATTTGACGAATTTATCCATAGTTTAAGGTAAATAAGTACTTAGTGGTAATGAAGTTTTTGGATATCTAATGTCGAAGTTTCGCGCCAATCGTGCGTGTTTACATTTTACTTTTCACAAATTTCACACACACGAAAATGCCCAGGTCTTAACGTAATATTCAAACACAGGTCCAATAACACGTATTAATCATTACCACTAGGTACTCAATTTGTGTTCAAAATCGCCGACCATTATTGTTTTTTTTATTGCAATGATGTACGAAAGCGATTATTCCAAACGATTTTTTTTTTAAATTTCGATTGATAATATGACGAATGTAATCGATACTTGGAAATAAAATAAAATTAAGTATTTTAAGCAGTAAATACAATAAGCATTGTTTATAATAATAATTTATGCTTTTCTATTGTCATTTCAATCGTTTTTTGGACATTTCACTTAAACAGAGTCAATAACAGCCAGGCCATAGGTACCTCATTTATTGAATTTCGCGCCGAAATGTTTCTATATTTGAATTTACTCGGAATGCGCTCGCTGTTTAGAATTTTAATTTATTGAACAACTATTATTTATTGTGGATTTTATTTTTGATAATTTCTAATAGTTTCCTACAGAATTCCCAGTATATATTTATTAGGTAGGCTTAGTAAAATTTTGTTTGAGAATGATGATAAATTAATTCCATAAATTGGGTATTCTGCAAACACTTTCAATACTTTTTAGGGTTCCGTAGTCAACTAGGAACCCTTATAGTTTCGCCATGTCTGTCTGTCCGTCCGTCTGTCTGTCCGTCCTCGCTTAATCTCTGTGACCGTTAAAACTAGAAAGCTGAAATTTTGTTGGAGTACGTATATTAGTTACGCCGACAAAGTGGTAAAATAAAATTTTGGAAAATATTTTTTTTTAGGGTAGCTCCCCTACATGTGAAGTGGGGATGAATATTTTTTTCATCATCTACCCCATCGTGTGGGGTATCGTTGAATAGGTCTTCTAAAATGGCTTAGAGGTTGCTAAAATTATTTTTTGATTTAATGCTCCATTTATGAAATATTAAAGTTTAAAGTGCAAATTTTTGTTCCAGTAGGGCGTCCCCCCCCCTCTAAAAGCTAAACTACTGGCTTGAAAAATCTGGAAAAATTCTCGATGATAGTGCATTTCATGAGCTTTAAAGGAAAAGTATAGCGGTTAAGATAACTTTATTAGTTTAGCAGTAATAGTTGTTGAACTTGGGTGTTGGATAATTTTGGTACCAAATACAAAATCCTTAGCATTAATCCTTTAAAGTGACTAAGATGAAGTAGTTGCTTGTTTATAATGGGTAAAGACTTGCATTAAAAACCAAAACATTTTTTTTTTTTTTACCTATTCAGAATAAAGAACAACAGAATCGTACTACATTGTGATAACGGGCTACTACGGAACCCTACACTGTGCGTGGCCCGACACGCACTTGGCCGGTTTTTGTTAGTTATAACTTTATAAGAGTTGTTACTCAGTTTCTAATTTTTTTTTATTTCATTTATCGCGAATATCGATTAGGCTGTATGCAAGTTTTGATCGAAATAAGGAAATAGGGTGGACGGTCAACACCTTCTTATATACGTATCTATGGTCAGCACTAAAAAGTGTCACGTCGCAACACAATTTTTAGTAATTTATATCAAGATTTGATCGTTTTTTTTATGTAAGTAGTTTATGTATGAAAAATGGTAAAAGTAAGAATGCAGACAGAATGACAATATCTTTATTTTTTCCTTTTGCATATTTGCAGTTTGACCGGCCTCAACATATAAATAAATTATAGATTTTTTGTAAACGATATCGCAAAGACCATAAAATACACACACACAGAACTCTATTTCATCATAATTCCATACCTACTGACTATTTTTAAAAAAAAGTGAATTAATGAGATTAAAAAAGCGCGCATCTCCGACTAGTAAATAGTTATCTGTGGAAATAAAGCACATGTGGATTAAAGTAAAGAAAAAGCACGCGTTTTTAATACACTGCATTATGGACCTAAAAGCGGTTCAATAAGAGCCACTTTACGAGCAAGTGTGTTGAAAAATACATTATCATAAATTGCTGGCTAGTCACTGTCAGCAGACGTCACAGCACTGCTGGGCCTATACGCCTGGACAGCTATTTCCATCCAGTGATAACAAGTAACGTTGTTTGTGAATTCGTCCTCCAGCTTCACCTTCAGGAGTTCAGGAGTTGCGGATAATTCAGGAGGCCTGACACAGTCAGGTGACCTGACCTGAATTAAAAATTAACCTAGTTAAAAAAAAGCAATCTAATCTTCCAGTAGTCGTACTGATATGAACGATAAGGTACAGTTACAATTTAAAAGTGCAAAGTTTTCTTGCACCTACATAGAAAGAGTTAGCAATGCGCGTTTGGAAATAGTTCTACAATTATATCAGGCGCTTTTAGATCGGCACTGTGTGGTCCTGTGTAGCATAAATTAGTTAGGTTTTTAAATGGCTTTTTTATCTAAATAACATAATTCTAACAATTTCCTGCACTTGCAAGTAATTATATGCACGCACGAAGTTAGAGACCTACTTTATGTTCTGTCCTCATTTGAATAATTAACTAGGTAGGGGTAGGCAGGGCACTTACATGGTACCCAGCTGTTACTATGTAGGGCACATTAGTCATTGAGTTTAGTTTAAGAAAAGTTCAGCTTAGTAAGTAGGACGTTCTCAGCTGTCCTTCACGTTCTTGAAATTATAAGCTAAACCATTGAATTGTACAAGTTATTAAGTTTTAGTGGACTATATAGTCTATATCAGGGGTGGCCACCCGGTCGATCGCGACTATTAGTCCGGTCGATCGTGGCAAGGCAAAAAATATTTCCAACTACAAACCTGATTTTGCTAATCTAGCGAAAGATGCTCAAACGCAATGCTCACATTAATATAAATAAGTAGTTACTAAGAATAATTTTCAGTTTTATATTTTCCCTCATAATAAAATAAAAAATACTACATGTACTATAATGTTTCATTTAAGATTTCGAGAAGTATATATGTAACTAGCTGTGCCCGCGACTTCGTCCGCGTGGAATAGTGACTTTTCGGGCAGCATATTTTGAATTACATATACCGTCTACAGACCGGGCATTTGCTGTCCGAACCCTCTGAGAACTCAGGCGAATTTCAGTGAAAGTCTCAGACTCTAGTGCTTGAGCTTCACGATCGGCAGTGAGACGTATTTCTCGTTCTTCCTGTGCTTCCTGAGACCGAACATTTGCTGTCCGAACCCTCTGAGAACTCAGACGAATTTCCCCATCAGTGAAAGTCTCAGACTCACGCGATAGTGTATGAGCTTCACGATCGGCAGTGAGACGTATTTCCCGTTCGTCCTGTGTCTCCTGGAATCGAGCATTTGTTGCCCGTACTCTCTGGGAGCTCAGGCGGGTTTCCCTGACAGCAAAAGTCTCAGACTCACGCGATAGCGCGTGAGCTTCGCGATCGACAGATAAACGTGCCTTTCGTTGTTCCCCGTTTTCCCTATTTCGAGTTGTCATCATTCGAGAACGATTTGAGCTCAGTCGAGATTCTCGCTGAGTCGAAGTTTCTGCAGCACGAAACCTAGCCTAGTGCAGAGAGCCTTTTGCCTCACGACCTTCCTCAGATTCCTGTGATCGAACTAATCTCATCCTTTTAGCATTTCTGCTACATTGGGAGAGGTTGGATCTTCTTCGAGGCATTCTTACAATAAAATAGTACTTACTACTTAACACACAGTTATTTAGTAAACACGTACTATCGTAAACAATTAAATTATAAATACTTACAGATTATTATACAGTCTAAAATTATCACAGTTTAAGTAATAAGTGTTAAGACGTGTAAACCAAACGTCATTATCATCATCATTTCAGCCGATAGACGTCCACTGCTGGACATAGGCCTGCCCCAATTTTGGGGGGGTTTGCCATAATCGCCACGCTTGGCAGGCGGGTTGGCGATCGCAGTATGGTATGGTGGTGGAATGCATAGAGAACGCTGCTGCCCATTCTCCGGTGAGACCCTTAGTCGCCTTTTACGACACCCACGGGAAGTAAGGGGTGGTGCTATTCTTCTACACAGACAAACGTACTAACTTTATAAAACAAAAGAATTGCTAGAAAAAATAATTACTAACCTAAGCTAATGAACTTATACTTAATAAAGAAAATCAAGAAAAGAAATGCCTAACCTATACCAAATACTTATAATATTTATATACAAACCCTAAATACAAATTAAGATAAGTATACCGAAAATCAGGGAAAGAAATGCCTAACCAATAATAAATGCTTACAATATTTATTTACAAAACCCTAAATAAAAATTAAGATAAGTAAATACCCAATAATCAAGGAAAGAACCGCCTATAACCTATACCAAATACTTACAAAATTTTAAAGAAAATTAAGAAAAAAAGTTATTTAAAAAATCAAAAAACCCGACTGCGGTAAAAAACTTAAGTTAAAAGAAACTGAAAAGCTAAAAACAAGCCCATTTTAAATTAAATAAAAGTTGGAAGCAGGCGGGACCCATTTGAATTTGAAAATACAATAAAAATGTGGGTCCCGCCTGCTTCCAACTTTTATTTAATTTAAAATGGGCTTGTTTTTAGCTTTTCAGTTTCTTTTAACTTAAGTTTTTACCGCAGTCGGGTTTTTTGATTTTTTAAATAACTTTTTTTATTTCCAGCTTTTTAGTTTACAAAGTTGAAAGATTTCGCAGACGATTTAGTTCTTGCTAGGTGTTTTTTTGCGATTTGTCACTTCGAATTGCTTTTAAGTATATATGTTGTATATATTTTTGTAATCACCTTTTAAAACCCTTTATTTTGATACCCCACTCGATTGGTTTTGAAAAAAAAAATAAAAAAATATATTTAATATGGCGTCCAGTAGTCGCCATATTGAATTTTCACTAACGTCATGTCTTTAGTGACACTCGCCGGACTAAGAGGAATCGATTAACGTGTGAATCATAAAAATCGGCCCAGGCGTTTGGTCTGTATAGTGCTTCAAAGGAACATATAAACATACATACATACATAGGCTGATGAACACATTACCACTCCTTTGCGTCGCGCAGTCGGGTAAAAAGAACACCTACAAACCCTAAAATATAAATAAATGAAATATGCAAACAGTCAGTATTCAAGTGAATCGCAATAATCGAATCCAACTATTCGCCTATACCTACCCTCCAGGATACGTGCGTTCGCTACGAATAACTGAATCCTTATGGCAGCGGCGCGTTTTCTTTTGAAATGGTCATCTCGCAGTTCAACCTGAGGGGTTGTCGACTGCTTAACCTGGCTTTCCTGTGGATGCCTCAATAAATTAAGGCCTCCAGCCAGGGCATAATACACAACTTAACTACACAATATAAACTTAAAAACTAAGCGACTACACGCTAAGGGCACCCCCTGTGGGGTACGGACCTCGGCTTAGGGCGTCGCTGGGAGAGGGCAGCAAGGGACAGGCTGGATCGGAATTATGGCAGCGGCGCGGCTCTCAGCGCGCTTTATACAAGGTGTAAAGGAAAGGGGGTATCAACCCTGAAGGAGGTGAATGTGCTCATGAAACTGAACGAATTTCCCCAAAGAACATAGGTAGGTCGAAATATGAAAAAAAATTTGGACCTCCCATAGTAATAGTAAATCATTGATGTGCTATTACTATGGGAGGTCCAATTTTTTTTTTCATCTTCATTCACCTCCTTCAGGGTTGATACCCCCTTTCCGTTACACCTTGTATATATAGCCACGGACGCGCAGGCGCGAGGCGTTTACTCTGATAGAATACCTTAACAAATGTACGCCGTGATTCTTTAAATTGACATAACTTTTTTATTTATGAACCGATTGACATGAAATAAACACTAAATGTTAAGTGAAGCTTACTACAATATATTAGTGAAAACCGCATCTAAATCGAATAAGCCGTTTCTGATATTAGCGTGCACAAACACAGCAGACAAACAGACAAACAGACAAAAAAAAAAATTTAATTACATTTTCGGGTTCGGCATCGATATAATAACAACCCCTGCTACTTTTTTTAAATATATTTCCATTGTACAGACACCACTTTTCTACAATTTTATTATATGTATAGATTGGTAGATCGCACAGGGTGTCGTCAGTGAACAGTAGAGCTTGGGTCTAACTCTAACCAAGTTGGCCATCCCTGGTCTAAATTAATAACTGACGTATGACGGAGAGTCACATAGAAGGATGATACTTGAAAGGAATAATTCAATTATCCCATAGAAAATAAAATAATAGGGTTGATTGGAGCACTTTGATAAAGCATAGATGTTTCGGTCAAAACAGGGGCTCCCCACACTTATAACGCTTTATACGCCTGACAGTTTTTGGTTTTCTGGTTGCTCAGAGGAGAATTCTAACTGATATTGCTACCAATAATAATTCAGGCAACGTACTGGCAGAAAATACAGTCCGGAGTTTAAAGTTATGACCGGCAGATGGCATAAGGATTGCAACATTAGGATTGGCAGAATAACATTACCACAGTGGATTGAAAAGTCGATTGTGGCTGTGATATCTTAGGTTCGTTTCCTAGGTTTGGATACCGTCATGACACTGAATGTCAGCCTAGAAACTGGACCCATTGCCCCTGTTACATGGAACAGGTATTACTTATATTATGTATAAGTAACTTTTTTGTTTCAGTATTTTTTTCATTATTTTGTAGATTATTTTATTGTAGCTGACAAGTACTTCCCTACATTATATGCCATGTGCCATTCCCCTCTGTGGAAAGAAACGTGTTGTGTGCATGTTTGTAACAGTAAACTTCAAAAGACCGTCTCAGACATCGATCTACATGGTCTTCATATATAACCTGACCAAGATTATGTCTGGACTTTAAAAGAGACTGTGAGTGTGACCTCTGAGTTTGTTTCGGCCTTTCTTCTCAGAGTAGTCAGATAGGAAACGCCGACCTCATCTAGTTTAAAAAAAAACATGATTGACGTGTAAAAGTGTTTGACAAACCTACTTACAAAAATAAAATCATTTAACATCATTTCAGGCGGGATTGAAGTGAGTAGTTATAGGTAACTTGAAATTAATTTCAAATCAATACTCTGTACTTCATTTGCATTCCACAATGTGTACTTACTTAGATTCATGTGATCA
Source organism: Mesoligia furuncula (assembly GCA_916614155.1). Classification (NCBI taxonomy): domain Eukaryota; kingdom Metazoa; phylum Arthropoda; class Insecta; order Lepidoptera; family Noctuidae; genus Mesoligia; species Mesoligia furuncula. Next base: position 1,736,261 of record OU744806.1, read on the forward strand.
TTATCTATCGGACACAGCAAAATAGTAGGAGAGAGGAAACTTTAAAAATCTTCGACTGAATCCGACAGATTAAGGTTAGGGCCAAGAAGCTTATAGATAAAATTGGAGGCAACACTCTAAATGCATAAGTGAAGACGACTGTGGTCGGACACTCTCTTTCTAAATACACATATGTATAAGAACGACACAGTGATATGTTTTCTTTGTCATATGTATGTACCTATTTAGAAAGAGAGTGTCCGACCACAGTAGTCTTCACTCAGGTATTTAAAAAAAGGTTGCCTCCACTTTTATCTATAAGCTTCTTGGTTAGGGCCAATGTCTCGAACGAACTATAACAAATAAACAAGCGCGTGTCGGAATATGTAGAATTAAAAAGAATACAATCTTCCTAGATTGCATGGAATTAGTATGTGCTACATTTTGGCTAAACAACCAAGAGTGTTTCTAAACGAAATAATCAACAATTCCGAACGAAACCGGAGATCTGTGGGTCGCTCTAAATAAATACAAGAACTTATTTTACTTTTCACCTAAAATGTAAGGATAACAAAATTAAACATTGTATTTAAAATATTTCCTTAATTTTACGTTCTATTCTAGATGTTATAAGTAGTCATAAATAATAAATATAGTAAACTCAGTGAATGTTATGTTTAAGAGACTTTATATAATTATAGTCTGATAAATTGTGATAAAAATACATTAATTATCTTATAAAGTTTTAAAACAGTTCTGCCTAATCAGATTTACATAAGATTGTTAATATTAAAAGTTATTTGGTGAAAATATGTGATTGGTTTAAAAAGGCGGCATAATGTGAGGCCGTCATGGAAGGGGACAGAGTAAATAAAAGGGGATGCGCTAGGTAGCTCTTTCTTTTTATTGGGGGCAAACTTCGAGGAGTCAAGTAAGTTAAGTACCTACCATGTCTGTTTGTATTCTCTTAAAAAACTGTTTTTATAATATTACCATAATATTGTATTCTGCCTGTCACTGCAATAATAACTACCATAATTGTATGTTATTATTTGCCCTGTGTAAGTAAATACATAACTCGCATCTCCAACCGCTTCCATGTTGTATCCTATGTTATACTATTCGACTTGAATTCTGTAAAGAATGTAATGATAATAAATATCTAATCATAATAATATACCGAGGAGTTTCTTGCTCGTTCTTCTCCTGCGGATTTAGTTTTGGAACGAGCGACTAGTTTTAAAATGGCCTTCTATTCAATAAATCCATAGTCTTGCCCATCTTGTTGTTTTTTTATAATATAAACCCTTGAGTCAGGTACACACAACCCCCACACACAGTCAATCGACCCATACAAATGCTTTACCTCTCAGAAATATTGATCATAATCCAATGGAATAAACCATTCTCTCACATCAGAAGTGGGATAGTTCTCTGGCCTTGTTATTAATTTACATAATTTAAACAATTCCAGGATGGAAGCCGCAACTCTAAATGATCTTCTGAAGGCTGTTCGCGAGGCTGTTTCAACCGTACAACAAAAAGAAGATGACATCGCTCTGCCTGTGTTTGATCCCGACAAAAGCGACTGCGGGGCATCGGGCTGGTGTAGCAGCATCGAGGCCCTCGCCGAGGAATTAAGATGGAGCGGTATAAAAACAGTTGCCAAAGCTGGTAAGGCCCTTAGGGGCTCTGCATTATCATGGTTCGAGACCTGGACACCGTCAGAAGGAAGGTCTTGGGATAATTTTCGGGCAGACATTCAGAGTGTCTATCCTGAAAAAAGAAATTTAAGCGAAAGGCTGAGCAAAGCGGTTCTTGGTCAGTGGGTCGTCTTAGGGGCGGATTTGTTAGAGTTGGAGTATACGCTTAGGGGCACTATGAGCAGCAAAGAAAACGAAAAAAAAATTTTTTTGTTTAAAAAAAATTTTTTGGACTTGGTCAATTTTCAAAAAAAAATTTTTTTTTCGGAAATCTGATTTTTTTTTTGCAGGTTTGGGTTAACCTTGACCATAGAAACTATTTAGGTTCTGAGAAGCATGGCCCTACGACGCACCGTTTCCGAATTGTGGACCTCCGAATTTTATTCTATTTTATATAAAAAGCTCTCTATTTCCAAAATGGTGGCTCGATTGAAAATCTTTTCAGGAAAGAAATTGTTGATCTAGTCGAAAACCATGAGATGGTGTAAAAAAACCCCGCGAAATATTGAGAAAAAAAAAATCTCCGAAAATTTGGCTAAGTCCTTTGCCCCTAAGAATACTCAAGCTGAAAGATCGGCCAGCACTTAGAAAATTTTGTAAAAAAAAAAATTTCTTAATATTCCTCGGGTTTTTTTTATACCATCTCATAGTTTTCGACTAGAGCAACAATTTCTTTCCAGAAAAGATTTTCATCCGAGCCACCATTTTGGAAATATAGAGCTTTTTATATAAAATAGAACAAAATTCGGAGGTCCACAATTCGGAAACGGTGCGTCGTAGGGCCACGGTCCTCAGAACCTAAATGGTTTCTATGGACAAGGTTAATAAGGTGCTGCAAGAAAAATGGCCGAAATCTGTTAAAAAAAAAATCACCGAAAATTTGACTAAGTCCTGCGCCCCTAAGAATACTCAAGCTGAAAGATCGGCCAGCACTTAGAAAATTTTGTAAAAAAAAAATTTTCTTAATATTTCTCGGGTTTTTTTTATACCATCTCATAGTTTTCGACTAGAGCAACAATTTCTTTCCAGAAAAGATTTTCATCCGAGCCACCATTTTGGAAATATAGAGCTTTTTATATAAAATAGAACAAAATTCGGAGGTCCATAATTCGGAAACGGTGCGTCGTAGGGCCATAGTCCTCAGAACCTAAATGGTTTCTATGGACAAGGTTAATAAGGTGCTGCAAGAAAAATGGCCGAAATCTGTTAAAAAAAAAAATCACCGAAAATTTGACTAAGTCCTGTGCCCCTAAGAATACTCAAGCTGAAAGATCGGCCAGCACTTAGAAAATTTTGTAAAAAAAAATTTTCTTAATATTTCTCGGGTTTTTTTTATACCATCTCATAGTTTTCGACTAGAGCAACAATTTCTTTCCAGAAAAGATTTTCATCCGAGCCACCATTTTGGAAATATAGAGCTTTTTATATAAAATAGAACAAAATTCGGAGGTCCATAATTCGGAAACGGTGCGTCGTAGGGCCATAGTCCTCAGAACCTAAATGGTTTCTATGGACAAGGTTAATAAGGTGCTGCAAGAAAAATGGCCGAAATCTGTTTAAAAAAAAAATCACCGAAAATTTGACTAAGTCCTGTGCCCCTAAGAATACTCAAGCTGAAAGATCGGCCAGCACTTAGAAAATTTTGTAAAAAAAAATTTTCTTATTATTTCTCGGGTTTTTTTTATACCATCTCATAGTTTTCGACTAGAGCAACAATTTCTTTCCAGAAAAGATTTTCATCCGAGCCACCATTTTGGAAATATAGAGCTTTTTATATAAAATAGAACAAAATTCGGAGGTCCATAATTCGGAAACGGTGCGTCGTAGGGCCATAGTCCTCAGAACCTAAATGGTTTCTATGGACAAGGTTAATAAGGTGCTGCAAGAAAAATGGCCGAAATCTGTTTAAAAAAAAAATCACCGAAAATTTGACTAAGTCCTGTGCCCCTAAGAATACTCAAGCTGAAAGATCGGCCAGCACTTAGAAAATTTTGTAAAAAAAAATTTTCTTATTATTTCTCGGGTTTTTTTTATACCATCTCATAGTTTTCGACTAGAGCAACAATTTCTTTCCAGAAAAGATTTTCATCCGAGCCACCATTTTGGAAATATAGAGCTTTTTATATAAAATAGAACAAAATTCGGAGGTCCACAATTCGGAAACGGTGCGTCGTAGGGCCACGGTCCTCAGAACCTAAATGGTTTCTATGGACAAGGTTAATAAGGTGCTGCAAGAAAAATGGCCGAAATCTGTTAAAAAAAAAATCACCGAAAATTTGACTAAGTCCTGCGCCCCTAAGAATACTCAAGCTGAAAGATCGGCCAGCACTTAGAAAATTTTGTAAAAAAAAAATTTTCTTAATATTTCTCGGGTTTTTTTTATACCATCTCATAGTTTTCGACTAGAGCAACAATTTCTTTCCAGAAAAGATTTTCATCCGAGCCACCATTTTGGAAATATAGAGCTTTTTATATAAAATAGAACAAAATTCGGAGGTCCATAATTCGGAAACGGTGCGTCGTAGGGCCATAGTCCTCAGAACCTAAATGGTTTCTATGGACAAGGTTAATAAGGTGCTGCAAGAAAAATGGCCGAAATCTGTTAAAAAAAAAAATCACCGAAAATTTGACTAAGTCCTGTGCCCCTAAGAATACTCAAGCTGAAAGATCGGCCAGCACTTAGAAAATTTTGTAAAAAAAAATTTTCTTAATATTTCTCGGGTTTTTTTTATACCATCTCATAGTTTTCGACTAGAGCAACAATTTCTTTCCAGAAAAGATTTTCATCCGAGCCACCATTTTGGAAATATAGAGCTTTTTATATAAAATAGAACAAAATTCGGAGGTCCATAATTCGGAAACGGTGCGTCGTAGGGCCATAGTCCTCAGAACCTAAATGGTTTCTATGGACAAGGTTAATAAGGTGCTGCAAGAAAAATGGCCGAAATCTGTTTAAAAAAAAAATCACCGAAAATTTGACTAAGTCCTGTGCCCCTAAGAATACTCAAGCTGAAAGATCGGCCAGCACTTAGAAAATTTTGTAAAAAAAAATTTTCTTATTATTTCTCGGGTTTTTTTTATACCATCTCATAGTTTTCGACTAGAGCAACAATTTCTTTCCAGAAAAGATTTTCATCCGAGCCACCATTTTGGAAATATAGAGCTTTTTATATAAAATAGAACAAAATTCGGAGGTCCATAATTCGGAAACGGTGCGTCGTAGGGCCATAGTCCTCAGAACCTAAATGGTTTCTATGGACAAGGTTAATAAGGTGCTGCAAGAAAAATGGCCGAAATCTGTTTAAAAAAAAAATCACCGAAAATTTGACTAAGTCCTGTGCCCCTAAGAATACTCAAGCTGAAAGATCGGCCAGCACTTAGAAAATTTTGTAAAAAAAAATTTTCTTAATATTTCTCGGGTTTTTTTTATACGATCTCATAGTTTTCGACTAGAGCAACAATTTCTTTCCAGAAAAGATTTTCATCCGAGCCACCATTTTGGAAATATAGAGCTTTTTATATAAAATAGAACAAAATTCGGAGGTCCATAATTCGGAAACGGTGCGTCGTAGGGCCATAGTCCTCAGAACCTAAATGGTTTCTATGGTCAAGGTCAACCCGAAATTGCAAAAAAAAATTCAGATTTCCAAAAAAAGAAAAAAAAAATTTTTCGAAAATTTTTCTAAGTCCTCGCGCCATAGTGCCCCTAAGGCTACACACCAACCCGGTTCTTTTTATGTCTGACTCTGCGGAATCTTACAGTGAATATGCAAGGGAGAGGATTAGATTGTTTAAAAACACTAAAATTGCTTTTACTGAAACGCAATTATTAGAATTAGTTTGTGGTGGCATCAGTGATGTCGACGTCAGAATGGCTGCCCTAAACAATGGCGCTATTACCACTTCGGGACTTATTTCGTTGCTGTCTAGTTACTCCAAGAAAAGGCCATCAGAAAATGTTGGTAGTTCCATAGTGAATAAGCGATTCAAGTTAGAAAGGAAATGTTATAATTGTAATCAAACTGACCATGTAAAATCTCAATGTACAAAACCTATTTCAGTTCAGGCTGGTCCCCGTAAGGTTAATAATAATTCATTAAATAGAGAGTTTCGTACAAAAATATGTGCTTACTGTAAAAAGATTGGTCATACTGAATCTGTTTGCTACCAAAAGCAGCGGGCTGAAACAACCAATGCACCAATACCGTCTAAGGAGATTAATTTTTTAGACAAACCGAATTAAAACTTACCAAAGTTTTCATTAAAAATAAACCAATCGAGTCACTTATAGATACAGGAGCTAGCTGTAGTTTAATTAAAGAATCTATTGCAAAACAAATAGGTTGTCACTTGCTACCTGTGTCAATGCATCTAAATGGAATAGGACAAAGTAAGATTTATGCAATTGCTTGTGTTACCCTACCAGTTCAATTTGAAGATATTTGTTTAGAGCTTGATATGTATGTGGTAAGAGACCACGACTTCAGTTATGATCTTCTTATAGGTAGAAATGCAGTTCAATATCCTGATGTAGGAATTATTACCGATTCTTTTGGTAGTCGCTTAGTTAGAAAGCCGATGGACACCAAAATAGAAATAAATGTTATTTCCACAGCTTTAGAACCTGGCGAATTAAATTCAAAAATCGAACATTTAGATTTAAAATTACAAGATAAAATTAGAAACATTTTTCAACGTTATCCTTCTGTTTTGAATGAAACTAGTACTGTGAAAACTGGTGAGCTAAATCTACGTTTACAAAAAAACGAAATCATTCATTACCGGGCATATAGATTAGCTCCAATTGAAAAAAAGAAGGTTGAAGACATAATACAAGACCTTCTAAATAAGAGTATAATTCGGGAAAGTGATTCCCCGTTTGCTAGTCCAATAATATTAGTAAAAAAGAAAGACGGTAGCGATAGAATGTGTGTAGATTACAGAGCGTTGAATAAAATTTTGGAAAAGGATAGGTACCCACTTCCTCTTATTCAAGATCAAATAGACAAGTTAGGTAAAGCTAAGTATTTTATATGTATTGATATGAAAAATGGCTTTTATCAAATACCAATATCAGTAGAATCTATAAAATATACGGCTTTTGTAACACCAGATGGCCATTACGAATTTTTGAAAATGCCCTTTGGCATTTGTAACGGGCCCCCAGTATTTCAAAGAGCCATTACAAAGGCTGTACAACATTTGAAATTTCTTCTGGTATTTATAGATGACTTATTAATTCCATTTTCAACAATAGAAGAAGGTCTCTCTTATTTAGAAGAAACCCTGTTGGCACTAAGCACAGCAGGATTTACTATAAATGTAAAGAAATGTAAATTTTTCGTTGATAATATTGATTACCTAGGTAGAAATATATCGCAAGAAGGTATAAGGCCCTGTAAAACAAAAGTAGTTGCTCTAATCGATTCTCCGGTCCCAAGAAATATTAAACAAGTAAGACAGTTTATGGGTCTGGCTAGCTATTTTCGCAAATTCATCCCAGACTTTGCAGTACGCACGTCCTGTATAACAAAATTGACCAAAAATAACCACAAATGGGAATGGGGAATTGACCAGGATGCAGCTAGGCAATATGTTATTAAACATTTATCATCTGAACCATTGTTAACAGTATTTGATCCGGCATTACCAATTGAACTCTATACAGATGCCAGTTCATTAGGTTATGGGGCTATATTAGTACAAAGAATCGATAAAATAGAACGGGTAGTTGCTTATTTCAGCAAAAGAACTTCACCTGCAGAATCAAATTATTGTTCGTATGACTTAGAAACCTTGGCAATATTTAATGCATTAAAACACTTTAGAGTATACTTATTAGGTAATAAATTCAAGCTTTTTACAGACTGCAATTCCATAAAATCCACAATGAATAAAAAGGATATCTCTCCTCGTGTTGCTCGTTGGTGGACATATATGCAAGATTTCGAATTTGAAATAATATATAAGAAGGGTAAATACATAGGCCATGCCGACTTTCTTAGCCGAAATCCTATTAGACATTCTATCAACTTCGCAATACCAGTTCAACATAGTCTAACATATAAATCTTATTCTCCTAGTGTAATAAAATCTGAAATAGCTCCGGTTGAACATTTGATTAGGTCTGTTAATTTGATCCAAAATCCTCCATCTTGGTTAGAGATATCCCAACAGAATGACCTGGAAACTCAAAATTTGATTAATCAGGCAGTGGCTGGCGAGCTTGATGAGAATCAATATGTATTTGAGCACAATTTGTTGTTTTATAAAGTCCAACCTAATAACGAACCTAAGCTTTATGTACCTAAGGGATCTAGACTTGGTCTCTTAAAACTTTTTCATGATCAGAATTGCCATGTAGGTTTTCACAAAACACTGGAAAAGCTTCGTGAATATTTTTGGTTTCCTCGCATGACCTCATTCGTTCAAAAATATTTGAGACATTGTTTAATATGTATTGAACGTAAAGTTCATTCAGGTCCAAAACAAGGGTTTCTACATCCAATTGACAAGACCCCTATTCCTTTTCATACAATTCACTTGGATTGTACGGGTCCATTCATACAATCAAATGAAGGATTCCGGTATATATTGCTGATGGTTGACGGATTCACTAAATTTTGTTTGTTGAAACCTCTCAAAACGCTAAACTCTCAAGAGCTGGCACCTCTTATACGAGACACTATAACAATATTCGGTACCCCTTCAATGGTAATAACTGATAAAGGCACTAATTTTAGTTCAAATCAAACTCAATTGCTGTTTAGAGAATTAGAAATCGAGCATCATATGGTGGCAACGGGTACACCACGAGGAAACGGTCAGGTAGAACGATATGTAACAACAGTCATTGATATGTTAAACACCACATGTAATGGTTTGTCAGATTGGCCAAGCGGGTTATGGAAAGTACAACAGTCAATTAACACTACTGTCCAAAAATCAACTGGTTATACTCCCATCCGTCTACTCATAGGACGTAATGCAAATATTCCATGTATTCAATCGCATTTAAATGATGTACATGTTCCTGAACTTACTATAGATGTAAGGGCAGATAGAGAGATAGCTCATCAGCGCTTAAGTGCACAAGCTGAAAAGTTCAAGACGCGTTTTGATGTAGTCAGGCGAAATAATAAGAATTTTGAGACAGGTAACATAGTGTATGTCAATCAGGATCATAGGCGACATGACAAATTAGGTCTCAAGTTTAAAGGACCCTATGAAATCTCAGACGTTCTTTCCCATGACAGATTTAGACTCAGAGGATTGGGTAATTTAAGAAACATAACTGTCGCCAAAGATAAATTAAGGCAGTGGCCTGGTGAATTTATAGATGAAACAGAAGCAAGTATTAGTAATGATTGAATTAGAATTAATTATTATTTAAGGACTGCGGTATTTTATGAAAACATTTTTTTTTCTTCTCTTTCTTAGTAGCTTAGTAACAAAGTAGTAGGGCAAGCACTATTTTGTTTTTATTTTAACCGACTTGTAAAAACTAGGAGGTTCGTATTTTATTAAAACATTTTTTTTCTTCTCTTAGTAGCTTATTAACAAAGTAGTAGGGCAAGCACTATTTTGTTTTTATTTTAACCGACTTGTAAAAAGGAGGAGGTTCTCAATTCGGTTGTTTTTTTTTTCTTTTTCCCTTGTAAGGAGATTTTTAATTTAATTTTTGATCTAGTATGGATAAGGTGGTAATATGAAACAAGACTCACCGTGGATAGTACCTATGTGATATTAAAGAGGATATCACTGGATAGGTATGTGGTATCAAAGAGTATATCACTGGATAGGTATGTGATATCAAAGAGGATATCACTGGATAGGTATGTGATATCAAAGAGGATATCACTGGATAGGTATGTGATATCAAAGAGGATATCACTGGATAGGTATGTGATATCAAAGACGATATCACTGGCTAGGTAAGTGATAACAAAAAGGATATCACTATGGTTAGGAATGTTATGTCAAAGTAGACATCAATGTGGTTAGGAATGTGATACATATCGCACATTGATGAGAAAAAAAAGAAGTGACCAAAAAACAGCTGTTTTTGATATCAATGTGCGATATCTATATATGTATAAAATGTATGGACACAGATTTTTTATTAAGGTTAGTTAAAATATGAATAAGCTTTTAGTCTGCCTTAAATCAATGTATGTAATCTGTAACAGAACAATGATGTCCGGTCTGTGATGATGTCTTATGTTATTTAAAATACTTTTAACTTTATTGCCTATGTTCTTCGGGACGAAGCACAGATCAGAATGGCCGTGTCGGAATATGTAGAATTAAAAAGAATACAATCTTCCTAGATTGCATGGAATTAGTATGTGCTACATTTTGGCTAAACAACCAAGAGTGTTTCTAAACGAAATAATCAACAATTCCGAACGAAACCGGAGATCTGTGGGTCGCTCTAAATAAATACAAGAACTTATTTTACTTTTCACCTAAAATGTAAGGATAACAAAATTAAACATTGTATTTAAAATATTTCCTTAATTTTACGTTCTATTCTAGATGTTATAAGTAGTCATAAATAATAAATATAGTAAACTCAGTGAATGTTATGTTTAAGAGACTTTATATAATTATAGTCTGATAAATTGTGATAAAAATACATTAATTATCTTATAAAGTTTTAAAACAGTTCTGCCTAATCAGATTTACATAAGATTGTTAATATTAAAAGTTATTTGGTGAAAATATGTGATTGGTTTAAAAAGGCGGCATAATGTGAGGCCGTCATGGAAGGGGACAGAGTAAATAAAAGGGGATGCGCTAGGTAGCTCTTTCTTTTTATTGGGGGCAAACTTCGAGGAGTCAAGTAAGTTAAGTACCTACCATGTCTGTTTGTATTCTCTTAAAAAACTGTTTTTATAATATTACCATAATATTGTATTCTGCCTGTCACTGCAATAATAACTACCATAATTGTATGTTATTATTTGCCCTGTGTAAGTAAATACATAACTCGCATCTCCAACCGCTTCCATGTTGTATCCTATGTTATACTATTCGACTTGAATTCTGTAAAGAATGTAATGATAATAAATATCTAATCATAATAATATACCGAGGAGTTTCTTGCTCGTTCTTCTCCTGCGGATTTAGTTTTGGAACGAGCGACTAGTTTTAAAATGGCCTTCTATTCAATAAATCCATAGTCTTGCCCATCTTGTTGTTTTTTTATAATATAAACCCTTGAGTCAGGTACACACAACCCCCACACACAGTCAATCGACCCATACAAATGCTTTACCTCTCAGAAATATTGATCATAATCCAATGGAATAAACCATTCTCTCACACGCGCGTAACTGCTACGATTGGCTGATGATAAATCATATAACCAATCGCGCGCTTAACAATTTGTCACATTAATTTTGCGATGATTTTTGTTAGAGAAACTTGCTCTAAAACTTTTTACATGACTGCATCGGTCTGGAATACCTAGGTACTGACTGACTGCGACAAAGATTCATTGATAAAAATAATAGAAAAAACGGTAGGAATAAGGTTTGGTTGAGAAGCCAAGTAACAAAGATACAATTAATGTTAAAATTAAAATCATAAATGAAAAATGCTAGGTACTATACCATTGACGAATTCCTTCTTCATCATTTCAGCCGATAGGCGTCCACTGCTGGACATAGGCCTCTCAAGCACCTCCACTTCGACCGGTTCTGTGCTTCTCGCATCCAACGGGTTCCTGGGGCCTTCACAAGGTCGTCGGTCCGCCTTGTGGGTGGCCTTCCCACGCTACGTCTTCCGGTACGCGGTCACCACTCCAGAACCTTTCAATTTTCCAATTTTTTTTTTTTTTCAAAATTCCTTCTTGACAAAATGTAGGTAATAAACTAAATGATAATTATGTATTTGTGCTTAAAAATTCAAAAACTTGACCTTTTGTGTTCTGAATATTTATTAAAATAATTAATTGTAATATAAATGTTTATCATAAAAATTGATTGTATTCTAAATAGGTACGGTCTACCTATTGAAATTTTTGTTAATTTGTATCTAATATCGATTTTAAATTCTTATATTGTTAAATAGTATAGAAATAATGGGTAGTTTTTAGGGTTCCGTACCCAAAGGGTAAAAACGGGACCCTATTACTAAGACTTCGCTGTCTGCCTTCCGTCTGTCTGTCGCCAGGCTGTAGGTATCTCAAGAACCGCGATAGCTAGACAGTTGAAATTTTCACAAACTATGTATTTCTGTTGTTGTTTATTTTGTTTTTATAGCGATAACAACAAATACTAAAAAACTGGCCCACACGAAGGGCTCCGTACCACAAGCAAAAATCGCCGAAAAAACACGTTTGTTGTATGGGAACCCCCCTAAAATATTTATTTTATTTTGTTTTTAGTATTTGTTGTTATAGCGGCAACAGAAATACATAATTTGTGAAAATTTCAACTGTCTAGCTATCGTGGTTCTTGAGATACAGCCTGGTGATAGACAGACGGACGGACAGACAGCGAAGTCTTAGTAATAGGGTCCCGTTTTTACCCTTTGGGTACGGAACCCTAAAAACAAAATAAAATAAATATTTAATGGGGGCTCCCATACAACAAATGTGTTTTTTTCGGCGTTTATGCCTTGTGGTACGAAACTCTTCGTGTGCGAGTCCGACTCGCACTTGGCCAATTTTTTGAGTTACCAACCATAACCTAACTAACGGGTGATTTTTTAAGAGTTAAGTTTTTCAGGTTGGCGGCACTGGTTGGGAATGGCATCCAAACGTCATCTGTCAAAGTGAAAAGTTTTCAGTGTACTCTGCCATTTCATCATGGAAAGACTTACAAACGAGCAACGATTGCAAATTGTTGAAATTTACTATCAAAATTCGTGCTCTGTGAAAAATGTGTTTCGTTTGTTACGACCATAATTATTATGGTCGTCATAATCGACCTGGTGAATCAACAATTCGTGCTGTTATCACCAGGAGTGATGAACAGCCACATGCCATACGAGAATTACCGATGCATCCCGAAAAAACGACAGTTTGGTGTGGTTTATGGGCTGGTGGCATCATCGGTCCATTTTTCTTCAAAGACGACTATGGAAGAAACGTTACCGTCAACGGCGAACGATATCGAGCCATGATACGCAACTTTTTTTTGCCCCAGTTGGCCGAGTTGAACTTGGTTGACATGTGGTTTCATCAAGACGGTGCCACATGCCACACAGCTCGTGAAACAATGGACATGTTGAAGGATGAATTTGGTGAGCAGCTTATCTCTCGAAATGGCCCCGTGAATTGGCCGCCAAGATCATGCGATTTGACGCCTCTGGATTATTTCTTGTGAGGTTATGTAAAGTCGTTAGTGTATGTGGACAAACCGAACACGATTGAAGCCTTACAGGATAACATAACACGCGTAATTCGTGGGATACAGGCAAAATGCTCGAAAAAGTGAGGCAAGTTGGACCTTTGAAAAGGAGCCGCGGACAACATTTACATGAAGTTATCTTTAAAATGTAAATGGCAAAGGCCAAGTTATCAATTTCCATAAAAATTTCGAATATATGATGCAAATTGAGTGTTTTATTCGATTAAAAAAAAAACTACGCTTAAAAAATCACCCTATATAAGACCTACTCTACTGTATCACCAAAAATCAAAAATCACAATATTAAATTTGTCTTTAAAAACGTAGGGGAATAATCAAGGCGTTCGTGGTGCGCATACCAACATGCTACCTGCACCTGGTGATGGAAGAAAGCTTTTGGCCGCAGGATGTGGTATTCCGCCGCTTTCGCGGACAAGTGCCACCAGAACGCCCAAAGACTTAGTGCAACTAAGTGATACTAACATAGTTATTAAGTTTTATTTACTAACAAAATTGTTACTATATTATTATGTATACTTAGGTTAAGGTATGTATCTATGGGTCTTTGTTACCTGATAATAAATGGTTTATTATTATTATTATCTCCTTTATTTCATCGTATGTACATATAAATTATATTTGTTGGGGCATCAAGTATCTTCAATGAAACTCCCGTATCGAGGTATTTATTTAATTGCGGATATAAAAACTGTATTTTACAATTGCTGTACAAGTTTCTATGATGGTGAAAAATTTTGACTAATATTATAATTTGTGAAGGTAGGTTGGTAAAACTAAAAGTATGTAGATATGGGGCGCCTGGCACTTTCGATTAGCAACGAGACACGCACTGAACGTCTTCACAATTAAGCCAGGCGTAAACATCCTCCCCCCGTTGAAACTCAGAGGTTTCAACCCTTAAGTAGCTCCTCTTCGGTTGGTAAAGGGCAGATGCGAACCAGAGGGCGCCGTATAGTTCCTCTTCTCGTGTTTATGTTGGCTACTCGTGCAACTCCATCTTGTCCCGGGAAGAGCCGTGTAATACGTCCAAGCCTCCAACATAGGGGTGGGACGCCATCTTCCTTCAGTAGGACCATGTCTCCAATTTTGACTGCGTCGGCGTTGGTCTTCCATTTACGACGAAGTTGTAACTCGGCGATGTACTCGGATTGCCAGCGCCGCCAAAAATGTTGGTATATTTGCTGCAGCCTGGCATAGCGCTGCAAGTTGGTTGAGTGGCAATCTTCCAAAGGTGGTTCAGGCAGCGCGGTGAGAGCCCGGCCAATGAGAAAATGCCCAGGAGTAAGGCAATGGAAATCGTCAGGAGAGGAAGATAAAGGACAGAGAGGTCTACTATTTAAGATAGCTTCTACCTGAGCGAAAAGAGTTTGAAGTTCTTCAAAACTTAGATGAGAATTACCCATTACTCGCCTAACATGAAATTTTGCTGAACGGATACCGGCCTCGAAAATACCGCCAAAATGAGGAGCGTAAGCTGGCGAAAAGTAAAACTGAATGCCTTCCGAGCATGCAAAATCAGATAAATCGTTTTGGTAAGTCTTAAAAAAATCGTTAATTTCTTTAGCTCCTGCGACAAAGTTGCGTCCATTGTCGCAGAATACCTCCGCTGGCCTACCTCTTCGTGACACAAACCTACGGAATGTCATAACGAAAGCGTCCTTTGATAGATCGCTTACGGCTTCGAGGTGAGAAATTTTATATCGAAGGCATATGAAAAAACAAAGATAGCATTTGACTAACGATGCACCACGTCCCTTTCTGTTTACAATAAGGAATGGGCCCGCGAAATCAATTCCCACGGTATGAAATGGAAAGTTTGGCGTGACACGTTGTGAGGGTAAATGTCCCATTATTGGCGCAATCGTCTTACCCTGCAAGCGTCTGCACCTGGAACAGTTATGAAAAATGCGTCTAGCTAAATTTCTGCCGTTAATCGGCCAAACGTATTCCCTAACAACGGCCAACAATAATTGTGGCCCAGCATGTAATCCGCGTTTATGTTCGTATTCGAAAATCAATTTAGTAAAATGATGCGAAGCATGCAAGAGAACAGGGTGTTTTTTATTATAATTATAATCGGATGAGCCTAGTCGGCCACCAACTAAGATGACCTTGTCGTCACTTAAAAATGGAGTTAATGATAAAATACTTGATTTAGAACTTAAAGATTTATTATTGCATAGTAAATTATATTCAGAGAAGAATGATTCTTGCTGTGCGAGACGACACAAAGAAAGAAATGAATTATTTAATTCATCGACAGTCAAGGGGCCGAGAAATTTATCCTTATTAGGTTTAAGATTGTTTATAAATCTTAGCACGTAAGCGAAAGATCGTTTTATTTTAGTTAAGCTAGAAAAGTTTTTAAAATTAATTATAGATTCATTTTGAGTAGCAACATGAGTGATAGTACAATTAGGTTTAGTTTCCGGTAAATCATTAGAACTAATTTTATTAGGTTTTAAGATAGGCCAATTACCTTCTGGCTCCGTGAGGAATGGAGGGCCTGACCACCACAGCTTGGTACTGCCGAGCTTATCTGGACTAATTCCTCTAGATATGAGGTCTGCAGGATTGACAGATGTGGGTACATAGCGCCATGAGGAGGCATCTGTTAGCTCACAGATCTCCGAAATCCTATTAGCTACAAATGTTTTCAAATTTATAAAACTGGTGTGGAGCCAGGCTAACACTACTGACGAATCACACCAGTGTACTTGATGCTGAACTTCATATCGAAGTGACTTTCTGACAGCTTTGCATAACCTTGCTGCCAGTAGGGCAGCGCACAATTCTAAACGAGGGATAGTCGTACCTTTAATCGGAGCTACTTTGGACTTAGAACAAAGCAAATTGACTGTGACTTCGTTCGCAGCATTAACTGAACGTAAATAAATGCAAGCACCGTATGCATGTTGTGATGAATCACTGAATGAATGCAATTCTACAGATGCGGGTTCATTACAGAGTACACGCCGCGGAACTTCTAGCTCTAAAAGAGAAGGTAAATACTGCATAAAATTGTTCCAATCTCCTTGAATTTCATGTGGGACTGGAGAGTCCCAAGTCAAATTATTTAGCCACAGTTGTTGTAATAACATTTTCATTTTTATTACACACGGACTAATCAGTCCTAATGGATCAAAGATTTTAAAAAGAGATGATAGAAAAGATCTTTTAGTTAAATTACTGTTAGATGAAAGGGAATATTTGATAGGGAAATGTAACTGATCGGTTGATGGGTTCCATCCCATGCCTAGAGTACTAGTTGACTCACTTATTAAAAGATTATCATCAGTTTGAGTATTTGAATCGAACAATGATGGTAAATTAGTCTTAAACTTACGAAGATTAAAGCATCCTTTCTTTAATTGTTCAGTTACAGATTGGTGAATATAACGTAGGGTATCCTCACTTTCAGAACCGGTGATGAGATCGTCCACGAAGAAATCATGTTGAATTATGTCCTTAACCATAGGATCAGAAGATTCTTCACCAATCTGCCATAGACATCGAGTGCTTAAGTAGCTAGAACTTGCCATTCCGTAAGTCACAGTACCCAGCTGAAGCGTTTTGATGGGCAAAGACTCATCCTCTCTCCATAAGATAAGTTGAAGATTGCGATCCTCCTCATGGACCCGGACTTGACGGTACATTTTCTCGACGTCACCCGTGAGAAGAAACTTATGTTGTCGAGCTCTTATTATCGACTGGCCCGTTGGTCTAGTGGTTAGTGGCCCTGACTGCTATGCCGGAGGTCGTGGGTTCGATTCCCACCCAGGACAAATGTTTGTGTGATGAGCATGATCATTTGTTCTGTGTCTGGGTGTAATTTATCTATAATATGTATGTATTTAGAAATATATAAGTATGTTTATCAGTTGTCTAGTACCCATAACACAAGCTCTGCTTAGCTTGGGACTAGACGGCGTTGTGTGATAGTTGTCGAATATATTATATTATTAAGATGGAGAACAGTGAGTCCTGCATATTAGGCCCAACCATGAGGATATCATTGACAGCCTGACCCGATGAAGTAGGAGCTGAGCCGTCGAATACGACTCTTATCTTCGTGGACTCACTACTGTCTTTGAAGACAGCGTGATGGCAGAGGAAGTAAGATGTAGAAGGTATAGGTACAGCGGATTCTGAAAGGTGACCTAAGTCTGCGTACTCACGCATAAATTCTACGTATTGTGATTTCACATGTGGTTGTTTGCGAAATCGCCTTTCTAAATTTAACAAGCGTCTTTTAGCTAGTGAATAAGATTCACCAAGACAATCTGGAGTATCCTTTAAAGGTAGACTAACTGAGAATCTACCAGTTTCTAGACGGAGGGTGTGCGATAAAAAATGTGTTTCGCATGCCTTCTCGCTATGACTCATTAGTGGTTTAGTTTGGGGAACATTTTCTAAGTCCCAGAATTTTGTTAGTTCTTGATGTATTTTGTCAATAGACGACACATAAGAAACGACTGAATGATTAGAACCTATAACATTATCTTTTTCTTTTAACATATTTTTTGTGGGTAAATTAAAATACATTGGACCTGAAACCAACCAACCGAACTGAGAACTTCTCAATACAGGTGAATTAAGACCGAGAGAGAGTTGATCGCGGCCAATAATGTCCCAGAAAATATCGGCACCGATGACAACATCAACAGGTGCTGGTTGGTGGAAGTAAGGGTCAGCTAAAAAGTAATCACTCGCAATATTAAGCCTTTTAACGTCAACGGGTATTCTAGGTATATTACCGGTCAACACTGGCAACACCAGAAAAGAAGAAGTGACGGTAAAATGCTTCATCAAAGATTTTAACTGAACTATGCAAGTTTCCGTAGCCTGAGTGGTGGTTTTATTGCCTATGCCAATTATATTGACATGCAAAGTGGTAGTCGGTTCTAGAAGCAGTTTTGTTTTAAGAGATTGAGTAATGAATGATGACTGACTACCGCAATCTAAAAGAGCACGAACCTTCTGTGTTTGTTTAGTCACAGGATTAACAACCTCAATATAAGCAGTAGACAGTAAAACTTGATGGTTATTTTGGTTTGAAAAATTAACGATAGTGTCGTCAGTGATGTCGGGTGAAATGGTGACAACACTGGAAATATTTTTGTTACCAGATTGTTTATGCAAAAGTCTATTGTGCCTTGTATTGCACAAGCGACAGGGATGCATGCGACAATTGCGTGCAGAATGGCCAGATCTTAAGCAGTTATGACAAAGATTCAATCTGCTGACTTCACTGATACGGTCATCCACACTCTTAGCCAAAAAGGTCGGACAATCATAAAGGCGATGATTACCGTTACAAACGCCACACGTAATGTCAGAAATATTATTGTCTTCACTATTAGAAATGTATGACTGATGAGATTTTATTTTATTGTTAGAATCTATAGGCCTTGACGTTGCCGGAGTCTTAGGTTTAGAATATGGATGGCTGCTATTTATTGACTCAAGTACATCAGCGCGATCAATAAGAAACTTGAAAAAATGTTGCAAATTGGGTATATTGGTATCCAACGTGCCCCGGTATTCTTCCCACTTGGCTTTGGTGTGGCTATCAAGCTTGGGGCTCATTATGTGAATGAGTAAAATATCCCAGTCACGTGAACTTTGACCGAGACTGGTTAAAGCACGTAAGTTTTTATTAATATGATCCACGAGAAATCGTAATGATTTATCAGACTCGCTGGTAATTGGTTTTATGTATAATAATGAATTTATATGATGAGTTATTAATTGTCGTGCATTGTCATATCTGTCACATAATAATTTCCAAGCACACGCATAATTTGCGCTGGATACCTCTAAATTAGCAATAATGCGCGCTGCATCGCCAGTCAAGTACGAAATAAGGTAATGAAATTTGTGAATGGGCGCGATGCGGTCGTTATTGTGTACTATAGATAAGAATGTGTCACGAAACTCAAGCCAACGAAAGCAAGACCCGTCGAACTTAGCAACTTGAATTTGAGGTAATTTAAAACCTATATCATGATGGTCATGATTACATGGACCTGTAGTTATCTGACTTGAATTTAAATCCTTATAATTACTTTCATCATGACGGTTCGAGTTATGTTTTTGTGTAATACTTTGAGCAATTGCAATGTTGGATATAAATAGTTGTTCGATAGTATCACGTTCATCAATCTCATTAGATAACTGGTCAGAGTTTAATACTTCTATCTGATTTTGCAAGTCATCAAAACGGCTGTAGATAGACTCAAATTTGCTTAGTTTTAATGTTAACTCAGCTAACTCAATCTGAGTAAGCGCTTCTTTAGAAGTAACATTTGATAAAAAGTTTCTGAATTTAGTGATTTGACCTTTTATGGAACTACGTTTCACCAAAAGATCCTGTAATTCTTGAGGATTGTTTGTGCTAGATTCACCTCCATAATCTTTACCCATTGTGAACTCAAACCTTGTTAATATTGCAAATGTTAAATCGGATTGAAAATAGGTTCGACTACGGAATTTGATTTCAAATAGGTTCGACTACGGAAATTATACAGACACAAACTAGGTGATGATAATATAAAAAACTAAAAACTTAGCTCACGCTCCTCGCCTAATGTCACCTGAGGCCGGCCCGGCGCAGCTGTGGGTAGGACTCCGCTCCGATCACACGGTGACACGGTAGGCGGCCCGACGCGCGACGTTGCGTTACACGAAGATATCGGCCTGGAATGTTCGGCGAGGTGGGTGAAATATATGCTTAGATATAGTACAACTCTATGCCTGTTGTGAAACACGGATAGAAACTATGATAATGATATGATCATATCATAAGAAGATGATAGCCTCCTATTAGATATATTCGTCTGGACAGTAAAAACGTTTACCAATAGATAATGTGAATTTAGGTACTGTATGACCTGCCTATGGTGTATTGATGTGATTATTTTGAGTCACTACAATGACTATAAACACCAATGCACTCTTAAAAGCTATTTTAAATAGGTATTGGATAGGTTTATTAAGGTTATAAAGGTAGGTAAGGGTGAATAGGTAACAGGGAATTCACAAGGAAAAATGGGCACTTAGCTGCATTGGCCGAGGCTGCGGTACGATGCTGAATGCTGCTCGTTGACCGGCGGTGGCTGCAATGGCTGGTACACCTCCAAGGAACCCAGGTACGAAGCTTGATTAGGATGAAAAGTAGCTGCGGCGCAATAGCTACACCGGCAGTGCGTGGTCGCAATGATCGAACTTGTTTTTTCGCCAAAATTACAGGTCTGTCACGGTCGCCAGATGTTGGGGCTTCAAGTATCTTCAATGAAACTCCCGTATCGAGGTATTTATTTAATTGCGGATATAAAAACTGTATTTTACAATTGCTGTACAAGTTTCTATGATGGTGAAAAATTTTGACTAATATTATAATTTGTGAAGGTAGGTTGGTAAAACTAAAAGTATGTAGATATGGGGCGCCTGGCACTTTCGATTAGCAACGAGACACGCACTGAACGTCTTCACAATTAAGCCAGGCGTAAACAATATTTTTAAATATTAGAATATAAAAACATAAAAACATTTAAAAATATAAAAAATAGTAGCCCACCGGTATCGGGAACAGGGTCCAAGCTACCGGCGCGGCGGTCAGGGCTCCAGAGAAAGAAACCTCCTAACAATGCGGGCCGTGTCCAGAAGTACCGCTCTCTGGATCAAGCCCTTGATCCAGCTGCCCAACGAGAGCCTCCTCAGGTGTTGGTCGAGGCTCTTGGCTATTAGCCCATTGGCTGTCACGACTATCGGCACAATGATCGCTGAGTCCACATCCCACATGTCGACAACCTCGCGAGCCAAGTCAAGATACTTGATTTGTTTATCTTTCTCGGCTTTCACGAGGTTCTCATCATGCGGGACGGTTATGTCAACAATCATTGCGCGCCGCTCTGATCGATCCACCACCCCTACAACAATAGTCCTGTCAGTGATGATGGATCGATCCCAATATAATGAGATATTACCATTTTCGAGAACTGGGTCGGGCACATACCTGTAGTATGGCACCTCCGATTCCACAAGGCTGTATTTCAGAGCAAGTTGCTGATGGATTATCCTGGCTACAAGGTTGTGTCTATGCAAGTACTCTCCGTTAGCTAGACGAGAACACCCGGAGATAATATGCCTGATTGATTCTCCCGGCCGGTGGCATGCCCGACAGATGTCAACCGTGCCGTCTTTCACAATAAATCTCCGGTAATTGTTCGTCATCATCACTTTGTCCATAATTGCACAGACAAAACCTTCGGTTTCTCTAAAGAGGTCACCGAAACGCAGCCAGGCTACGGACGCTAGTAAATCGACATCGGGTCCATGTAGGGCCCGGAAAAAGCGTCCGTGAAGCTCCTTACTCTGCCATACCTCCATGCGATCGTTAGTGTCAAGCACTACTGGCTTGCGCCAGTTCTCTTTAGCCAAGGAGAGCGGGGTGAGGCCCACGGCGACTACATCTCGATGCATCCCCACGTCGGTTTCTAGGAAATATTCCCTGAGACTGCATATCTCGCGATTGTGGAGGGTCTTAGCGTTTAAAAACCCTCGACCTCCACACTTTCGCGGGATATACAGCCTCATTACCGATGACCGTGGGTGATGCATTCGATTTGCAGTCAGCAGCATACGGACCGTCCTATCCAGGGCGTCGAGTTCGGTTTGAGTCCATTTGAGTATGCCGAAAGAGTACATCAAAACCGGCATGACCCAACCGTTGAAGGCGCGCACCTTGTTTCCGCCTGATAGAAGACTATTAAGTACTTTTTTCAGGCGGCCAAAGAAGCGCTCTTTCAACGATTGCTTCATGTCAGTAACATTGATGCCTAACGCTTCCGACATACCCAAATACTTATAGGTTTCGGATGCGGAGAGGGCTCTTAAGGTTTGTGGAATCCGAGAGTTGGGTTCCCACGGATTCAACAATCTACCCTCGCTTTACATGCATGACCGCACATTTGTCCACACCAAATTCCATCCTGATGGCGCTACTGAAAGTTTGAGTTACTTTCAGTAGCACCATCAGTTGCATATTGTTGGGGGCAAAGAGTTTTAGGTCATCCATGTAGAGGAGGTGCGATATAACCTGACCACCTCTCCTCAGCCGATAGCCTAGACCTGAATCCTCCAGCAGTGTGCTTAGAGGATTCAAGGTTAAGCAGAACCAAAGCGGACTCAAACTATCACCCTGAAATATGCCTCGCTCGATCCTTATCGGTTCGCTATTCCTCTGAATATTTCGACATCCTGGATAGCAAAGGACAGTCCTCCATTGCCCCATACACGACATCAGGAAGGTGCGCAGAGTTGCATCAACTTTGTACAACTCCAACACCCTCATGAGCCATGTATGTGGCACCGAGTCATAGGCCTTCTTATAATCTATCCAACATGTCGACAGATCCTTTCGGGAACGACGAACCTGTTGGCTAATGGCCATATCAATGAGGAGTAGCTCCTTAGTACCACGGGACCCGTTCTTACATCCATTTTGAGAGACAGACATGATGGAGTTAGTGTTTATATGTTTGTCAATTTTAGCTCTCAAAATGGATGTAAGAACTTTATAGACCATCGGTAAATACGTGATCGGTCTATAATTTTTGGGTTCCGCGGTGCTACCTGATTTATGGAGCAGATGGGTAATTCCTGTCGTTAGGAACTGGGGTAGCGAACCAGACTCCAAAGCAGTCTGGAATTGAGATGCCAAGCGAGCGTGCGACCTTAAAAACCATTTTATCCAAAAGTTATGCAGCCCGTCCGGCCCTGGATACTTCCAGTTAGGCAACGGACGGACTGCACGAGCTACATCTTGGGGGCAGATGGTGATAGCCCCCATTTCTGGTATTGGGTCGCAGGCTTGCTCGACTTCCCGAGCCCAATCACCTTCGGTGTGACTGACAGGCACCGACCAGATACTGCGCCAGAAGGAACACATGGCTTCATCATCTGGCAGACACGTGTCAGCCACACTTTGGTCCGGTCGCTCCCAGCCCCTATAAACCCATCTTTCATCACTCTGGAAGGTGCGATTCTGAGTGTATCGCTCTACTCGCCGCTTATACCGACGAATACGGTTCGCCCATGCATACACTTTCTGCTTCAGGAAGTCGATGCGCTCCGTGACACAAGACATATAGTCTTGAGGACTGATATCAGTCCCCAAGAATGCCCGTCTCACAAAGCGCATCACTCTAGGGCGAGTATTGCCCTCCCTGAAGCAGATTAGTTTGCCAATGAGCGCTCTGGCCCCACCAATACGGCGTTCAATTCTGCACTGCCAAGCTGGTATGGCTGGTTTCGGTTGTGTAGCTCTAGAGTCATTGGCAAATTTGACGTGAGCTACACGACATGCCGCTACAGCCGCGCAGTACAGAATCGAATGAGTATCGGTGAGGTCTTCGCAGTCATCAAAATAGTTTGACAACTGCGAATCCAGAGCCGCCACCAGCGCCCTATTTTTGTTATGCATGGGCACAGATAATATAATACTAGGCATGGGCAAACGAGGTAAGCGTGGCCTATGTTCGGGCGACATGAAGCGATATTCCCGAATCGCATCCTCCAAAGCACTCCTCAATTCCTCATTACATTGGGTACTTACGTTTGTAGCCCTGTCACTACTCCCCTCGTCAGCATGAATGGTATTACACTGCGGTAGTAGTACAGCAGTCTGCGGTTGGGGGGCGATGACATGGCTACTCTGCATTTCACTTCGCAGGCGATCAAGTACAGTGTCATCCAACATATGATTACGCTGGATGACACGCACCTGATCCGATAGTCGTTGTGCCGAAACGTTGACAGCTGGCTCAAGCACCTGAAAAAGTGAGAGCATCCGAACACGGTACGCGGTCAGATTGTTTCCCCCCTCTGTAGCCCCATAGTATGAGCGCATGACATTTTCATTGATGGATCGAGTCCATCTCATGCGCTGCACACTTCCGCCGGGAGCTGGGACCCTATCAGAGGCCTGTGGGGCCTCGAGGTCCTAAACCGTCCGGCGGCCGGCGTCCTCCCCGTCGACGAGCAGGTGGTGGCGTCGTGGGCGGAGAGAAATACTCGTCGCTCGAGCTCGACGCAACTGCCACGGCCGGTGCGGTGTCGTCACAGCGCTCACAGTGAGACTGGGTACCGGCGGCGGCGAGGCGGAGCTGAGCGAAGAGTCCGGAGGTGGTAGGCGTGCTTTACGTAAGGCTGACCTTGTCAACATATTTTCGTTTTATTTTTTTGATTTTACCGGAGGTGACATGACAGATGTCACTTCCGGTTCGGCAGTTTTTGACGAAACATTGAAATATTGTTCATGGTATTTTTCCTATTGATATTAATTTAAATTGTATTGAAATGGTATTTGGGTTTTGGTTGTAGGATTTCACAATAAAACTGCTTCTATTATTATTATTATAATTGTTGAAGTAATATGACAAGCTGTGGTTTATTCACTCGTCCTGGTACTGAGAGGTCGCAAAAGTGTCCTCTAATTTATAGGTACTGTAATGTTCGCTGGGTTAATAAAACACACTTTGACAGATCAGTTAAGGTGAAGTAGTCTATGCGAAACCCAGATAACGTCTGCACGCGCCTACCGGCGGTAAGCGACTGCCACGCCAATGCCTGCGCATACACTACATCCCTCCTTTATTTTTATTGAATTGATATGTTTGTTGTTGTCATTTTTATTGAAATATTGAATTGATTCTAGTCGCCCATTCCAAAAGGTAGTTTTCGTATGGAGAAGAATGGGCAAGAAACTCCACCGTTACCCTTTTAAAATGTTTTACAATGTCTTGTTTTTATAATATAATTATATGTGAAGACAATGCACTTAGAATAAAATTAGTCTACCACAAAAGGTAAAAAGAATTAAAATGAAGCAATGGCAGGTAAATCAATTATGTGATAGATACAGGTGCTCACATATTTACAAATTATTTACAAATATTGTAAAAGTAGATGATTTTCCTAGAATTTTCGCTTTGATAAATCCAATTTAATGGAGTATTACATATGGCACGATCCACACGATGATGTCCTCCCGATGTCCTCACGATGTTTTTCTTCAGCATTTTGTAATGTCCAATTTAATGGATGTCCAAATGCGTCCAATCTAATGGATGCCCATTGCGTCCAATTTAATGAATCACATGTCTTCGAAGTATTGGTTCTCAGACATGCCGGTTTCCTCACGGTGTTTTCCTTCACCATTGATGAACAGTGGTGATGAGTGAAAATACACAAAATGCCTGCCTGGTTTCGAACCCACGAACTTAGTCGGGCTAGACCACCACCACTGTTGTGCTGAAATTAAATGCTATTATTATGTGTATGTGCCTACGTATGACACGGTGCGGTATGACACCAGAAGGCCAATTCTACTAATTTAAAACGTTCAAAATCTAGTCTCAGTCTCATATCGGCGACAAACAAATGTCAAAACTTGTCAAAATGTAGTGAGATGAAAGGTAATTTTGCAACTAGCATTATTTTAGGGCACGAACTATTATCACTTTTGCAGCCTGTGTCTGTAACACAGTTTATACTAGCACAGACACAGACGTTCACTCTGTCTCAAATAATGCATAGCGTTGTACTTCATTGTTTTGTTTTTTTTTTTTAATGCTTGATTGAGATGGACAAATTGTACTTGGCTTTTTGAAATAAAGATTATTATTATTGTTATCACATTGAAGGACACTGAACGAGACACAATAGAAGTTTTATTGTTATTACGTCGAGAGGCGTTCAGTGTCCCGCAAAGTGTTATTATTATTTTGTGATTTTTACTTAGTCTATTACTTTTAGATTTTTACTAAGTTTACCGTTTTTCGGTTACCCTTTTTTGCAATTTGGCTTAATTACAGGGCAAGGAATTATTATCTCATTTGTGATTTTTACTGAAGTTACATCTTTTACTTTTACCCTTTTATGCAATTTGCATTAATTACAGGGCAGGAAACTTTTACCCTTTTATGCAATTTGCATTATTTACAGGTCAGGAAATTTTATCTCTTTTGTGATTTCTACTGCCATACCTAGGTATTGGCATCTGCCTAGCCTTTTTCCCAACTATGTTGGGGTCGGCTTCCAGTCTTAGCGGATGCAGCTGAATACCAGTATTTTACATGGAGCGACTGCCTATCTGACCTCCACAGCCCAGTTACTGGGTAATACGATACCGCTTGATAAGACTGGTTGTCAGACTTTCCGGGCTTCTGACTACCCGTAACGACTGTCAAAGATTCACGAATGACAGCCGGGACCAACGGCTTAACGTGCTTTCCGAGGCACGGAAGGGACACGGTATGTAAAGATGGTCACCCATCCATAGACCAACCGCGGCAAGCGTAGCTTAACCTGATCGATCGACCTATGCGGCTGTTATTATTTAGCCACGTGCCCCTCATACCTAGGATTGGCAATAGAGATCAAAATCTTTTTAATGTCTAACCATGATTTATTTTGTAAATTGCGTAATCTAGTCGGTTCCAATGTATGAACTTGATGAGTTTTCACCCATTGATTGCATACACTGGTTGGTTATACCAATATAAGTTATTGTTAACTTTTAGGTACCCACTATTCATTTGATTGTTTACCTCTTCAAATTACTTCGTAATGTTTTGATACCGATTAACCACATAATCTATCAGTATCGCGACTTCCGCGATCTTATTTGCCTAATATTAGGCAATTCTGTTAACCAACAGTTGGGTTGGCACCTATCAACAAATGAGGTTATACGAAATAAAAGTAAAACTATAAATTCACTGTACATATTAAGCATAAGAAAGCGAGTCTCTTAGAAACAAATTCAAAGAAATTGATATACTAACTCTGCCTTCTCTTTATATTTTAGAAAGTATTTTGTATGTTCGCAAAAACTTAGGACTCTTCAAAATAAGAAGCGATTTCCATAATATAAATACACGCAGTAAAAATGAAATTGTGTTACCTAAATTTAGATTAACTAAAACTAGCAAGTCATTTCTTGTAAACAGCATCCGTTTTTATAACAAGTTGCCAAAGCCGGTTACAGAACTTAGCGATGGAAAGTTCAAAACCCTCATCAAACGTGTCCTTATCAAAAAAGCATATTATAAGATTAAAGACTACGTTGAAGACAAGCTAGTCTGGCAATAATTCCTTCTGCACATGTGGCTTCCCTGGCTTCTCATTAACGGCATAACTATGTAAATGTCTATTAACTGCTCTCAAATTACGATGTTTAATTTTTATTTCATTATATATTTTTTTTTACATACTTTTTGACATAATTTCTTTATTATTTGACATTATATACTTTTATACATAATTTCTTTATTAATTGACATTATATACAGGCACTTGAAATTTTTCACCTCTTTATTAGTGGTTTTTATGAGAATCATAACACTTGGTTTTAGTAGGTTTTTATTATTTTTTTTCTTTTTTTATTATCTATCCTTTTGATAGATTCTTATTTTGTAAATGTGAGGACTTTGTAGGCCTTATAGACTTTAGATCTGTAGACCATTTTCTATTTTATCAAGTAATTGGTACTTGTTGACAGGCCTGCGCTGTCCTCCCATACCTACTGTAATCTGGAAACATTGTAAAAGCCAATTATTTTTAAAAAGAGTAACCATGGAGTTTCTTGCCGGTTCTTCTCCATAGGAAACGACCAATTGGAACCGTGCACCTAGCTTCTGACGTTTCATAAGTGCCCATGTAGGTTTATGTGAAATAAAACATTTTGATTTTGATTTTGATTTTAAAACGCTGTACAAATAACATAGTCATTTTTTTTTTTTATCCATGTCGCGAATTTTGCGACAAAGGGGTTCTAAAAGGGGGGCAAATTTTCCATTATTTTTTCGATAGGACGCACCGTTTTCGAGATATAAGCAAATTTAGAATTATTAGATTTTACACTCGCATGTTCCCGAAAATAACACCAGTACTTCCCGTGTTTCCCAAATAGTCAGTCAATAATGCTATATTTTGCCACTAACTATTTGGAGAAACAATTTTATTAATTAAATAAACCTCATTCGTTAACTTGCCAGTATTAATCGCAACCATTAGGTTGTTTTGTTGGAACTTGTTCCATTTGTGTTTCTCGCAACCATTAGGTTGTTTTGTTGGAACTTGTTCCATTTGTGTTTTTCGCAACCAATAGGTTGTTTTGTTGGAACTTGTTCCATTTGTGTTTTTCGCAACCATTAGGTTGTTTTGTTGGAACTTGTTCCATTTGTGTTTTTCGCAACCATTAGGTTGTTTTGTTGGAACTTGTTCCATTTGTGTCTTTCACACACACACGCACATATTTTAATGTATATCAAAATATGTCTTGTTGTACCATACCCAGTACAGTTGCTCAATGTTTTTTGTCCTATAATTGTAATAATTGTAATTAAAGTTTATTTTAAACTAAATCACCGCCGTTCATATTTGACTAGCCAGCAAGTCGAACAAAGGTCCTTTGACGACGTGTGCTATGTGATTAAAGCAAATGTTCACTTGATATTACAACACTGTAATGAATTCTATGAATTCTTTTGTTGATTACAAATTACAATAGCCAGAGCAAAATGCATTTGATTTGACTACGATTAGTTCAATCATTAACCATAACAGATTTTATGACACTAAGTAGTTAGTTATAACAGTAGGTAAGATAATAATTTTATTTGTTACTTAACTTCGATTTTACCGTAGTGGAACTTCTGTTAAAACTGGTACATTAACGATATTTTCGCTGGAACATTTTTTTATTTGATCGAATATTTTCTCGATATTATTTACATAAGGGGTCGACACGGGGGTAAGCCGTGACTGACTCGAGCAGTGTTGCCACTGAGTTGTGTGCTACATCAATAATGGTAGGTACATCACAAATACATTTTAATTACCTCACATAGGGCAGTATTATCAACTTTATGATAAATAAGAATTATAATCTCATAACCACATCACGCCTGTTCTCCCACCTATGTTTGAATAGATAAGCAATCTTTATTGCTTTATTGTACATTATTGTCTTGGTTTCACATAATGTTACATGGCACCTGTAACTTAGTGACCTTTGAAGGTACTACCACAAAATTCCAACAGAAGAAGGGAACTTCTCTTCTACAAAATTGATTTACCGATTCATCATATTATCATAAGAAAATATTATGTCATTCTAATTCATGTTACTGGTGAAAAGAGTTTTACTAAAACAATTTGTTCATCTATCTGTCCCCAAGTCAGAGGCTATAAACCTAGTTTGGGTGCCAGGAGATAATACTCAATGTACTATATGTTGTACCATATTATTGTACTTGTAACCTTTGTGAACATTGTTCTGGAAATAAACATTATTTTTATTATTTTTGTGTCTTTTTTTCTCATCTCTTAGGCTGGTTTTAGCTACATTTACGGGCCAAAACCAAGTAAATGCAACGTGTGGTGTGTAATAGAGTGTGTTTTCTTCCTCTAACTGCATGAATTTCCTAACTATTCTGCAGGTGTTTAAGAAGGCAGCTTTCTGTTATTATTATTAATTAACATTGCAATAACATCAAACAGCAGTTTGTTGTTATTGTGACTTTTTATTTTCACTTTGCCCACATTTTATTTCAAAGTATGTATACTTATTATTTTAACTGGTTGGTACTTAATATTTAATTATAGTAACAATTACATAGCTTTTGTCTTTTCCTTAGTCTGTTGATAGGTAGCAATCTAAATTATGTCACCCTAGAACTCGGGTACATATGTCATTATCAGTAGTACTCGTTAGGTAGTTCTTCCTACATGCAGGAAATTATCCTCTGTGGGACGGTTTTTTTTATTTTTATTTTTGTTATCTTTCGTAAGTATTACAATGAATACATTACTCTGTATCGATTCTTATTTTTGCGTGGCTTTTACTGAAAATCAGTAACAGTATCACAACTGCATGCCCTATTATATTTTTGTAAGTACTTATTGAAGACAAGAAGACATGTGACATCTGCCAACCCGCACTGGGCCCGCGTGGTGGATTACGGCCCACTCCCTCCCACCGAGAGGAGGCCTGTGGCCCAGCAGTGGGAACATTATAGGCTGATTATGTATGTATGTTATGTAAGTACTTATTGCGTGAGTCATTTTTTGTGGCGTCCTGTAACAGGATTTTGAGACTCGTATGCGTGCTCATTAGAGCATTTCGGATTCAGCATGACCTTTGACGTAAGCGTAAGTATGACTAACTAAATAAACTGAATAACTTTATTCAGTAACGTTACTTTACAATCTTCTTTTTAACCCCCGACGCAAAAACGACGGGGTGTTATAAGTTTGACGTGTCTGTGTGTGTGTGTGTGTGTGTGTGTGTGTGTGTGTGTGTGTGTGTGTCTGTCTGTGGCATCGTAGCTCCCGAACGGATGAACCGATTTTAATTTTGTTTTTTTTATTTGGAAGGTGAATTAGTCGGGAGTGTTCTTAGCTATGTTTGATGAAAATCGGTCCAATATGGCCGCCGTCACAAAATGGCGGACTACATATTTTTTCACAACTCCCTTAATATGGGTATCAAATGAAAGGGCTTGAGTAGTAGAATACTATACACTATGATAAATTTCAAATTCAAGATGGCCGCCACCACAAAATGGCGAATTACATTTTTTTTTCACTTCTCCCTCAATATGGGTATCAAATGAAAGGGCTTGACTAGTAGAATACTATACGGTATTACAAATTACAAATCCAAAATGGCCGCCACCACAAAAAAGCGAATTATATTTTTTTTTCACAACTCCTTCAATATAGGTATCAAATGCAAGGGCTTGACAAGTAGAATAATGTAAGTACACTATATTGAAAGGGAATGAGGAATATTAACTAACGTAATGAAAACTAGAAACTTGAAAATATTTTTTTGTCTGATCAATGCTCTAGAATGATGAGGGAAGTGGAGTGATGACTGGTACCTACGATCACTAAGTTTGACTATTTTTATTACGAATGGAATTATCCTACTTAAAACGCGTAGGTATTTCTACATCAGATTGTGTCGCAGTCCCATTTTATAAACTAGATCTGAAATACCTAAGATATCTAATAGCTGTGAAATACTTGTATGAAAGTTGAATAACTAAAGGAAGAACGAGAAAAAGGATATAATAAAACAAAAAAATCTGTTTAGTCTTAAAAATTATTCTTCAACTATAAATTAATAATTATTTTTTGACGGATAAAAAACCCGATTAAACACCGAATAACCTGAATCTTAAAACGCAAGAAAATAAAAGAAATGAAATACAAAAATTAAGGAGTCCCTACAAAAAGCATGAAATAAAAAATTAAATTCAAAATTTAAAAAACCCCCGACTCAAAAAAAAAAATAAAATTAAATGTAAGTAATTGGAAAAGGACCAAATAATTTAAATACCCCCAACTTAAAGAATCTAGGTAACGAGACTAAAACAGATAAATTCATATGGAAGTCGGGGGACCGTTCTGTGGAACACCTTCTATTCTAAGAGGTCCCCCGACTGCCATATGAATTTATCTGTTTTAGTCTCGTTACCTAGATTCTTTAAGTTGGGGGTTTTTAAATTATTTGGTCCTTTTCCAATTACTTACATTTAATTTTATTTTTTTTTTTGAGTCGGGGGTTTTTTAAATTTTGAATTTAATTTTTTATTAGTGTGTCGATAGCAATCTAAGTGAACTCGGCCCAGAATAGCAATCTAAATGGACTCGGCCCAGAATTCGGATACTTGTTTGGCGCCTTCACCAGCGTCCATCAGTTCCTGTAACGTGCAGCTGACAGGACACGCAGGACACGATATTAAGTGTTATACTTTACTATTATTATGGGAATTGACTGATAATAACCTTTATCTATTAACAAATTAGGTTTATTAACTAGTTGGCAGTAAATATGATAGTAATTAAGCCATTATTGTTGCTTACACTAACGTTTCCCGGTCTTTTCTGATATTTATCCATTAAGCATGGTCATATTGCGAATAGTATTTGCGTGACCTTGATATTTCTGTGTCGAAATGCAAACAATTGATCCTGGCAAAACCAGTGACCTGATTAAAATAGTATCTACTGATTTTGTTTTATATTTACAATAAGTGGGTATGTAGGTTATTTACAACAGAAAAGTTAAGTATGTCCAAGATTTATGATAATAATCGGTTATTAATTTTATTTAAAATTAGAAGCGTGCAATAACTCAATTATCTTGTTATTTAAATGAAAGCACTTACTCAATAACAATAACTACCTAACAATAATTTACTGTTTGCATTACCTACAGCACATTTAAAATAATTGCGTACTATTCAGGCATGGCCCTTTGTTTTGTTGTGAACAATATTCCCTGCATGGCCTTTTTTTAACATTTACCTACGCTTTTGTTGTTTACATCAGTCGAAGCAGAATTTATTTTTCGTAACTTAATCATACGAAACAGACAATAAAGCAATCATTAGCTGTAACCATCTACCTTGGTAACGATTTATTTACGTGTAGGTAGGTAGGTACAGCGTGACTACGTTCTGTTTTTACTTTAGTATCCAACTATAAACGATCCTTATCGAAATATAGTCGCTTAACAGATCGTAAACAACTTTCAACGTGCATTATTTTTCAGCGTGCATTCCTCCCCTTTTTTTGGTAAATGTTTTCAGCACTTACTTTTATCCTCGTCGCCACTTGTAATGTTCGCTGGGTTAATAAAACACACTTTGACAGATCAGTTAAGGTGAAGTAGTCTATGCGAAACCCAGATAACGTCTGCACGCGCCTACCGGCGGTAAGCGACTGCCACCGCCAATGCCTGCGCATACACTACAGGTACCTACAAGCATTAGACCATTAATAAGTCACCAGCTTCAGTAGGTAGGTAGTCCTGAAAACCTAAGGTTAAGGTAGGTACACGATCAAGGTAAAACCATTGGTAAGTCATTGCAATGTAATTCTTATCTCGGTAAGGTAAGGAAGGTTTTAAAACAATAACCGTGTATAGTTGACGTTTAGTGACGTTTCATAGTGCCCATGTAGGTTTATCTAGGTACTAGCTGCGCCCCGTGGATTCACCCGCATAAGTTTCGATCCCGTGGGAAAAAAAGTATCTATACTCGTATAAAAAGAATACCTATCTAAAGTAAAGTATCTATATCGTCGTCGTCGTCGTTTCAGCCAATAGACGTCCACTGCTGGACATAGGCCTCCCACAATTTTGGGGGGGTTTGCCATAATCGCCACGCTTGGCAGGCGGGTTGGCGATCGCAGTATGGTATGATGGTGGAATAAATAGAGAACGCTGCTGCCCATTCTCCGGTAAGACCCTTAGTCGCCTTTTACGATACCCACGGGAAGTAAGGGGTGGTGCAATTCTTTAAGTCCGGCACCACACAGACCTATATCTACATATACATATAAAAAGTATAATTTCATCCAAATCCGTTCAGTAGTTTTTGCGTGAAAGAGTAACAAAAATCCATCCATCCTCACAAACTTTCGCGTTTATACTTAATATTAAGTAGGATAGTAGAATGGTATTGATGATGTTTTTTTTATGTTTAAAATGGATAGCAAGTACGATTAATTTCCTGATTATAGTTAGAGAAGAGAATTATTACTTCTTTCTAGACCACGTAAAATCAAATGACTATTGTTTTTACGTAGGTATTATATTCAACCTCCTTAGTTTCTAGTAAAACGATGATGACCTAGGTTAATTTAATCATTTTCATGAGGTGTACAGTCATGCTTCTGACATTTTATAGATGTCATTAGGTAAAGAATTTGAGGTAGGTATTTTGGTTTCTCTATATTTACGTAATTGAAAAAAAAATTCTTAAAATAATAATATTTACAAGTAAATATATACAAAGGAGGGGTTTAATCATAGGACATAAAAAATTCGTCCGCAACGTGCCCAAAAGGCTGGCAGCATTTGCCACGTTGTATGGCGATGCTGATTCTTTGGCCAAAAAATAGACCAGCCTTCTGGTCACGTGAAGAATCGACCAACCGCTTGGCGATGTCTCGAAAAACTAGGTACTAGGTATTGGATAATATTTAGTCGTTTACGGCACTCGCCAGCCGCTGCCGAGGTACCGCTCGCTTCGTTCAATCGGCTCGTGGGTCAGCCCACGAGCCGATTGAACGAAGCGAGCGGTACGTCACAGTTTTAACCCAACCTAACCAACCTAACCTTTAGATCTGTAGACCATTTTCTATTTTATCAAGTACTTGGCCTGCGCTGTCCTCCCATACCTACTGTAATCTGGAAACATTGTAAAAGCCAATTATTTTTAAAAAGAGTAACCATGAAGTTTCTTGCCGGTTCTTCTCCATAGGAAACGACCAATTGGAACCGTGCACCTAGCTTCTGACGTTTCATAAGTGCCCATGTAGGTTTATGTGATAAAACATTTTGATTTTGATTTTGATAACCTAAGCATTTTTTTTAAATAAATTAACCTCGTCTAACTAATTCGGTTCTCGATAGCCTGCTAAAAATAATCTCTTTTTTTCCATATTTTTTTCTATACATATAATCTGGTCGTTTCTGGCCCGCCGGCAAAAAAAAATATGGATAAAGACGACAGAATTAATCGAATTCTGCAACACATTCCAAACATTGCATTGGTATAAAAAAAACCGGCCAAGTGCGAGTCGGACTCGCGCACCGAGGGTTCCGTACAACCTGTAGGTATATTAGTAATAAATAGTTCACCCATCACGACAATCGAGTCATAGTTATGGTATTTTTATTGCAAAATGAAATCCATAACATTACAATATGGAAAGCTCTGGAGGAGCATAAATTAAAGACAAAGGTCTCTTTATCGTTTCAATAATCCTTTACTTTATAATAACACGTTCATTTATTTTATAATATAGCTGAAATACCTACACTAGCCTTGCAGCAGCCTTGCAAAAGTCTGCTGATGAATGATGGCAGGTTTTTTAATCAAAGTTATTTATTTACAAAGTTTTTTGTCACTATTTAGAAATCTGGTACAAAAATACTAATTAAGTATTCAATTTGAACCAGATCTGTAAATGGCTGACTGAAAAAGGTATGAATAGAACATTGGACATTGAAGTTGAAAAAACGTTATCTATAGTTGTACTACTTTGTGTAGCTGCTAGTGTTTATTAATGGAAACATGTTGACGATGCTAGAACCAGAGTGATCTAAGTGACATTTTTGGCAAAAATGGTTTTTTTACACAATTGCATGGAAAAATCTAAGTGCATCTAAGTGCAGTGCAGATCTAAGTGCTTCCCAGTATTATTAAATTATACTGGGAAGCACTTAGATCTGTATGGCATGAAAGAATTATGATTTTTCCATGCAATTGTGTAAAAAAAACATTTTTCCCAAAAATGTCACTTAGATCACTCTGGTTCTAGCATCGTCGTTTATGGACGAAAAATATGTAGAAATTCCATTTTGGGGATTCATTCCAAAAACGATATTGAAGTCTCCCACAATAATCAGACGAGAACATGAAGTATACCTATTGAGGTTGCTGCCGTATATTGTTGCATTTATGCATTCTATTGCAACATTAATTGGACATTGTGGTGACCTCTATACAGTTATCATTCTGACATTAAACATTTCAAAATGAAAGCATTTACAATGGCCGTTTGCAGCGCCTGGGTTATTTAAATAATATCTTTTACATGATCCACTGTCACGGCATCCTTAAGATTGCGACGTACACACGCGATAGATCCCAAAACTGGATTTGCATTAGATATAGCTGGACCATCTACTCTGCACACCTCATAAAACCCATCAAGTTCAAAAGTGTCTCTACGACACCCCCAGGTTTCAACAAACAATGCTGCATGGGAGGAATGAATAATAGGATTTATGTTGACGTCTGAAAAATGTTTGCAATGATTGCACGTTATGAAATACAATTTGAACTGCATTATCTTCAGGTGTTTGCAAACATTGAAAATATGGTACCTACCAATTTGTTTTGCTCTAGTCTTTTCATTTCTATACGTACAGCACTACAACAAGGTGGACCGATGACCTTGAAGGCCGCAGGAACCCGTTGGATGCAGGAAGCACAGGACCGGTCGAAGTGGAAGTGCTTGGGGGAGGCCTATGTCCAGCAGTGGACGTCTTTCGGCTGAAAGGACGACGTACAGCACTTGATTCTAATATTTCAGTGGGAGATTTAAATATACCTGAATTCACGACTAAAAACTGTCCAGACGATGACGTTGCTCTAGAACAAGCTACATACAACATCGATCTTTTTACATTTTTAGAAATATGAACCACAGCTTTTTCTAAGGTTGCACCTTGCGATTTGTGAATTGTAATACCTTCTGCTGGTACTATTGGAAACTGAGTACGGTGCAAAATTTGAAGATTTCCACCTTTTTACAGTATAAGTGACAGCATCTAATGGCGTCCAATACGAATTGTGATATTGACGATGTTTCCGAGAAGTTTATTTTATTTTATTTTATTATTTTGGAAAACTTACAGCTAATCTGACACAATAGTTACTTAGTTTTAACATGATGATGGCCAATTACAAGGTTTCACACATAGAATATCAATTAACTATGTACTAGGTAGCAGACAGTGTTACTTTAATATACTGTATATTCGTATTATACAATGCAAGGGCTATGTTATTTTGTCGAAGAAGTGATTGCAAAGAGCCTTCTTTAATTTAAGAACACTAGTATTAAAAAGATCTATGTCAACTTCCTGGCAGGTTTCATTATACATATGGCTCGCCCTTATCATGTAGAAGTTTTGTCTATTAGTTGTTCTTGTTGTTGGCATGTGCAACAAACGAGGTTTACGCAAAAACGAAGAACATACGCGCAGCCCAATTTTGCTCAACAGCTCAGGGATGTCGTTGGATCCATTTGCAATTTTGAGTAAAAATGCTAAATCGGAAATTTTTCTTCTTTCGTTAATTAAAGGAAACAGGGATACCCAATGAGCTCCTGAGCGTTTTTAGGTACTGGTACGACAGCCAAACTAACGTTGTAAGGTGGGGAAATGGATGTTCTCTGCCGTACAAGTTGGAGTGTGGTGTGAGGCAGGGGGGCTTAACCTCCCCTAATCTTTTTAACTTGTATCTGAATGCATTGATCGGGGGACTCAGCAGTGCGCATGTCGGCTGTTTTGTGGACGGGTTGTGTTTTAATAACATCAGCTACGCAGATGATATGGTGCTGTTGGCTCCCTCGGTCAGTGCACTCAGAAAACTTGTAAAAATCTGTGAGAACTATGCTGCCAGCCATGGGTTGCTGTATAATGTGAAGAAGTCCGAACTCATGGTCTTTGAGGCTGTCGGCAAGAAATGTCCAGTAAATGTGCCACCAATAAAAATTAACGATGTCCCGATTCGTCGGGTACATCAGTTTAAATACTTGGGACACTTGATTGCTGACAACCTTAAAGATGATGCTGATGTTGAACGGGAACGCAGGGCATTGGCGGTACGGGCGAACATGTTGGCACGTAGGTTCGCTCGATGTACAGAAGCGGTCAAACATACGCTATTTAAAGCATACTGCACATCTCTGTACTCGAGCGCCCTATGGATCAACTGTACAAAACGTGCCGTCAATGCGATGCGCGTCCAATACAATAACGCCTTCAGGGCGCTGATGCGGCTGCCACGTTACTGCAGTGCGTCAGAGATGTTCGCAAAAGCCCGAGTCGACAGCTTCTCAGCTATCGTACGTAAGAAAAGTGCGTCTCTGCTCGCCAGATTGCGTGGCAGTGGCAACAGCCTCCTGAAAGTGATAGCTGATAGGCATGATGAGAGCCCCATAATGGGACATCTCATCAAAACAACACTGTCTGTCAAAGTGTATGAGTATTAACATAGATTATAAGCCACATTGTTACTAACATATTAGTATATAAGTACTAACATAGGATATATTGTTACTAACATCTTTTATGTATTTTTGTCTTTGTCAGTGTGGACCTTTTTGTTGTCTGTCAAATAAATAAATTATTATTATTATATAAGTGGAAGAACATGAAATTTTTTACACCGCACGTTGTAATTAGGTAGGTATGTTTTGAAACGAAATTGAATGTACCTAAGGAATTTTCTTTGTATGCCCTCTATACGATCGACATAAGTATACAAACTTGAGAGGCATCCTCCACATTTACTTATTGACATTTACTTCTTGTAGCTATTCCCGTACTTTTATCGAACAGAACCCAAATATGTAAAGGCCGGTTTTCACTAGTCTCCTTGTGTCGACCATAATACCTTCAATATTCCGATAGTACCATTCACAAGGCCATCCGTAGTGTCAATATTCACAGTTACCATATAACGTGCACCTACTCGTAAAAACAAGTTCTTATGAAGACCGTAGGTCTGCATTGTAGCTAGAGCATTTACAGATTGCAAGGTTTTTCTAGCAGCTTGCGGATTTGGTGCTCCAGAAACCACTTCAAGTGCTTTAACCGAGAACCCTTCAGTGTTCATTCGAGATAATAGTTTTTAAGGTTTTCGGAATTTTTCCTTTACCTATATGTGCTATAAAACATTGCTTCATGCCAAATTTCAAGATTCTAGGTCGACTGGACCCTTTAGGTTTTGATTCCCTTGCGAGTGTCGAAAATTTGCGGAAATTTGCGGCATAAACGGCTGTATCTTTTGATTGCGTTGGCTTAGAAGTTTGATTATTTTACAACTCTAAGCGACAGTAGACCTGAGTATTTGATATGAATTCCAGCTTGATACCTCCACGCGTTCCTGAGAAAAAGGGTCGTGACAGACAGACATATTGACGGATGGGCGGACAACAAAGTGATCCTATAAGGGTTCTGTTTTTTCCTTTCGAGGTACGGAACCCTAAAAAGGTTGCCAAAATTTGTTTGGGTAGGTAGTGAAATTTTGGCAAAATCTTTTTGACAAAACGGCAGGATCCCAGCTTGCACTGTTCGTATGTAAGTATGAAGTTCGTTATGCAGAAAAGCTTAGCAAATGGTCGAAAAATGGTTTGCAAGTAGGTTGGTACGGACGTACCTACCTACTTGCAAACCATTTTTTGACCATTTGTTGGTCTTATTTATATGTATAAACCTACATGAATATGTCGGAAATGTTTTCAAATTAGGATAGGACAAAATAGGGCTTGAAATCAATCGTGAGGTTATAGCATATTAGAATTACAATTTCACTCTTTGGTCTGAAAAAACCGATGGCTTGTCATTCTAATGTAAGTATTCATATTCATATTCATATATTTATTTGCATTCCATAATGTTGTAGAGGTGTTACAATGGCTTAAAGCTATGGTACAATTATGGACCCTGTAGGGCACAGCAAAAAGTATAAAATGTATTCTTATAATAAATGTAGGACACAAATTAACAATAAACAATTTTAGTAGTAGGTACCTAAGTCATGTTCCGATTTTCGACTGCTAGGATCGCGAGACTTGACTTATGCAGAAAAGCTTAGCACCAATTAATTCAATCCAAAATGCACGAGCAAGCGAAGCGAGCGCGTAAATTTTAGCTCTCTGCCTCAGATATTGTTAGATATTTAAGAAGATATTTAATCGACTTATACTGAAAATTTGTCAAATCTGCAAAAGCGCGCGAAGTGAGCTCGAAAATTTTGGCAG
This sequence comes from Mesoligia furuncula, assembly GCA_916614155.1. NCBI lineage: Eukaryota > Metazoa > Arthropoda > Insecta > Lepidoptera > Noctuidae > Mesoligia > Mesoligia furuncula. The sequence goes on from OU744806.1 coordinate 1,775,970, forward strand.
CATTTAATTTAATTATGTATTCGTTGTTATTTACTTACATATTATTTTAATTCTAAATATACAGTAAAAACAAGTAATAATAAACAACAATACAATCATTACAGATTAAAATAAATAAATAAGAAAAATACATTGTAAACTGTTTGTAATACTTACGTCTAAGGCGCGAATTACATAGAGACGGCGTAATGTGAAGGCGCGGCGCAGGCATGAGGCGCTTCAAAACGTTTTCACACAAAATGTACGAAGGCGACGTGTCGTGATTTCGTGAATTACACTCATGCGGCGCGGCGGGCGGCGGACGGCGCGCGGCGCCCTCGTACTTTTTGTATGAATACGTTTTGAAGCGCATCATGCCTGTGCCGCGCCTTCACCTTACGCCGCGCCGTCTCTGTATAATTCGCGCCGCTACATAATATAATTTCGAAGAAACTATTAGGTAGGTAGGTATAGGGTTAAGGTTAGGGTTACGCCGGAAAAGCCTGGATGTTCGAATGATGTGAATAAAAGTCTTGTTTGGTGATGGAGCTATGCCAATACTTTTATTCAAAGATGGGCGTAGCTCATGTAGAGTCTTATGTGTTCCGGCCTTTAGCAGAAAGGCTCTGACTAGATATAATATTCCATTCCTAGATTCAAACGAACGTCAAATATTTTAATATTGTGTTTTTGTTCTATAAAGTCATTAATACTTAATTGTAATTACCATGAAACTGTAAAGTTCTTTTTAAAAATATATTAAAGTTCATTTCAAATAAACTTGCGATAAAGTTTGTTCACCTTCGTCTACTAATGTATCCCAATATTTCCAAACCATACGAAAAAAATGTGTGGGCAGTGTCGGTAACACGATCAAAACATTGACTTACTCCGTGTTTGGTATTATGAAACTCAACCGATGCAATGTTAGCGACAGTTTTGTATGACGAACGATATCTATCGTAAGTTATTTGGACTTTTTGGTACAGGGTGGTTGAATGACATTTATCGCAAGTTTATTTGAAAAACACTTTAGTTCCAAGTCTAACGTCCTTTTACTTGTATACCTCCCAGAGGTACTCTAGAGGTCCCCTCTGGACCTCTATAGTACCTACCTAGTAATAAGTAAGCTTACGTGAGTAACAAGCTATTACCTACATTACATTGGTTTAGTGTTTATTACCAAAACAAGCAGTTTTCCTTCCTCATGGTTTTAATACTACGCAAACAAATTAATTAATTAAGAATTTGATACCGTTGCGGTCTCGAAGCGGTTTCGTGGGTCATTATTAGTTACGACCATGATTAGGAAAAAAACATGAGACACACTTTAGTTGTTACGTAAATTGTAATGTTTTGGCTGTAGCTATTTTCCCTTATTTGGTCATTTTAATTACAAGTGAAAACCTAACTAGCCATTTCATCAGTTACGGAGTTTTAATATTAATAATAATAATGTAGGAAACGATTGTAAGTAATTTAATTACCTACCTAATTTATACTTCGGTACGTTTTTTTTAATGCCTGCGCTTTCTGCGGATTCAGCAAATGACAATTTAAAAAAAGCAATTGAAGAGAAAAATAAATTGTTTAGAACGAAAGACACGAATGGAAGAAGAGCTGCCAACAAAAATAAAATGTATAAAAAGAAAGTAGGAAAATGAGAGAGATGAGCGCTTTGACAGACAAGGACACGATAAGATTCATTTGCTCAAACATGAGTACAATACATACAACACAAATCGTCAGCATAAAAGGTATGTAGAAAGATAAATAAATTAAAAGTAAAAAAAACTTTTTAATAACAAGCTTTTATTTAAATGCGCTAAAAAGAATAAAATAAACTTTTCTTTTAAATCTTTTACTATCAACTTATAACGTCATTACACAATTTATATGATTTAAAAGCTTGTCGCGAGATTTAAGTAGGTACTCGTATTTACTTAGTTTAAAAATTTAAACAATTTAAATCAATCAAATCATGTTACTTAATTTACTTGTTTATCTACACAGGTAAATCTGGACAGGTTTCTCAGTCTGTTCATCTCGTTCACGGCATCATGTTACACCCTGATGCCACTCAGTCCTCGGCACGGCCTCACCTTGACTTGATACCATATAATATCGTCAAGACGAATTAAACGAGCCCAAACTCAATAGGGTTGCGTCGTTTAGTTACGGAGTTCCTATGGCCACCTTCCAGCTCCATCATCAGACCCTGGTTACCATATAGTATCAAAGTACTCGTCAAGACGAATTAAACGAGCCCAAACTCGATAGGGTTGCGTCGTTTAGTTACGGAGTTCCTATGGCCACCTTCCAGCTATATCATCAGACCCTGGTTACCATATAGTATCAAAGTACTCGTCAAATCGAATTAAACGAGCCCAAACTCGATTGCGTCGTTTACTACAACTGAAAAGTCAAAGGACACGTATATGACCACCTCCTTGAACACAGCTACTCGCTTCGCCAAACACAGCTGATGTTTTTTCGCGATTGCAGCTTTGGTCCCATAGTAAAAGTTGTTCATAATGATGTGTACAATCTCCCATTTCGGTTTGTCGAATGTTTTCCATTAACTATAACATGTTCATTTCTGTAACAATACACCCGTCATTCTGACCCACACTCAAAATCTAGTCGCAATCTCATCTCAGCGACAATCAATGTGAAAAACTTGTCATAAATGTAAGGAAATTAGAGATATTTTTGACAGATTGAGACAAGTTTGACTGTGAACGTTCTTAAAATTACGAGAATTGGTCTCCGTCCCCCGTCCAGAAGTTCGCTACAGACACTAATAAATCTATTCTTGTTATATCTATTTCAATTTTCCTTGATGAAAATTAAATGAATGAAAAGCCTTCATCACTGTTTAATGTAGATAATGGTTCATAGTTTCCTTTGTTTATTTTAGTTACCATCGATATATATCATGTGATGATTAAAAACAAAAAAAAACGAACGTTCATTTGTAGCAAACAAATGAACGTTCGTTTTTTTTTTGTTTCTAGTTTTTGTAAATAGGCCGTCGGATAAAGACAAAAAAGAGGCTAAATTCGCAAAGCTTGATGTAGTTCTGCATTTTTGGTATGTTGTATGGGTCTGCTAGGGTAGTGTGAATTGAAATTTGCAACTTCGAAAAACCTGTGGAAACAGAAAAGCGAGAAAGTTCGATATTTTGAGACTTTTTCCACTATTTGCTCTGCATGGCCAAAACTATGCATTTTCTGCATTAATGTTGCCTACACTTATAAACTGTATTAAATTACCTACCATTTGAGCTCTCAATTGTAGCTCTATTGTCTTCATAGGAGCCAAGTTATGGCTCTTCAAAGATGACCAATTTTTCTCACTCTCTTCAAACAACTACATGCCCCTCTACATCGATTTTCGCATTTGCAGACTATCATTTTTAGAAGCTATGCAGGAGCTGGCTCTTTGTTTGTTGTGATCGGGGTTAGGCCGCGGGAGCTGATTTCCCAACCACACTCGGCAGGATCCTTTTCTACCCCCAGCCACTTTTGCACTTAGTGGTAGGTGCGAAACGCACGGAAAGAGGAAGCCTCGGTAGTAGGGGCAAACGTGCCAGATTCACTTTTGCACTTGCCGCTGACTTCACAAACAATTGGAACCTCAGCAGTGCGATTCTGTAACCATCTCACCGTGAAAACTTAGGTGAAGTGAGCGTGGACTGAGCTGTCAATAGTGTCAATTCCTAGCAAAAACAAACTCACATCACCTAAGTTTTCACGGTGAGATTTTTACAGAATCGACCGGCAGGTCGTACAGTGTCCGAGTACCTGCAACGCATCCGTAAAGAGCCATCAGACACTTTTCGCCAGCTTCCGCAATATTCGCATGCGTTGCATCTGGGATCCTGCCGTTTTGTCGACAAGATTTTGCAAATTTTAGCAACCTTTTTTAGGGTTCCGTACCTAAAGGGTAAAAACGGAACCCTATTACTAAGACTTCGATGTCCGTCCGTCTGTCCGTCTGTCCGTCTGTCCGTCTGTCTGTCTGTCTGTCACCAGGCTGTATCTCAAGAACCGCAATAGCTAGACAGTTGAAATTTTCACAAATTATGTATTTCTGTTGCCGCTATAACAACAAATACTAATAACCAAATAAAATAAATATTTAAGGGGGGCTCCCATACAACAAACGCGATTTTTTTGCCCTTTTTTGCTCGATATCAAAAATGGCAACAGGTAGGCACTTGAAATATTCACAAAATACTCCGTTGTATTTTAACTTTAATAATAAATAATAAAATTAAAATAAAATAAATATTTAAGGGGGGCTCCCATACAACAAACATGTTTTTTTCGGCGTTTTTGCCTTGTGGTACGGAACCCTTCGTGTGCGAGTCCGACTCGCACTTGGCCAGTTTTTAATTACATTGCATAGTTGCGGTCGGTCGATAGGCGACGCATTTAATGTTAACCATTAAAGAACTTATCGCCATTCATCCCACATCCACATACAACAAAGACAAAAGAAAGAACTACGATCTAGAAGTCTTTTTGCTATGGACGTAGAAGTTATATTACTTTTGGGGTCAATATTGTTGCAAATGACATCAGTTTTTCATCAGGGTTCGCCCCTTATAAGATTCCGGTCTAATTTACAATAATCCTGTATACATTGAGTCTTTTGCCTCTATAACCCATTTTACCTTCTTGTTGTTTTTTCAAAATAGTGAGTGAACTGTTAGTCTCACAGACTTCGTTTTGGGCTCTAATAAAAGCTAAATAAATGTACTTCAAAATATTTTCAGTAAGCTTTCTTCGTAGGGCAAGTGGTTTTGCCAATATTTCGCGAAATAATGAGTAAAACCTGCAAATTTCAATTTTCGAGAAAAATTGGTCATCTTTGAAGTGCCATAGCTTGGCTCCTATGGAGTCCATAGAGCTGCAATTGAACTCAAATTGTAAGTAATTTAATATAGCTAATAAGTGTAGAAAACATCGTTCACAAAAAATGCATAGTTTGGCCCTGGAGAGCAAATAGTGAAAAAAAAACCGGGCAAGAGCGAGTCGGACTCGCTCACCGAGGGTTCCGTAACATCCAGGTTCATGCATAAGGTTTATGTTTATGAAATTAAATGTTTTTTTATTTTTTTAGTTGGTTGAATAAAAGGTAAATTGCGGTTTACGATTTATGACGTATTAAAAAAAAACTACTTACTAGATCTCGTTCAAACCAATTTTCGGTGGAAGTTTACATAGTATTGTACATCATATATTTTTTTTAGTTTTATCATTCTCTTATTTTAGAAGTTACGGGGGGGGGGACACACATTTTACCACTTTGGAAGTGTCTCTCGCGCAAACTATTCAGTTTAGAAAAAAATGATATAAGAAACCTCAATATCATTTTTGAAGACCTATCCATAGATACCTCACACGTATGGGTTTGACGAAAAAAAATTTTTTTAGTTTCAGTTCTAAGTATGGGGAACCCCAAAATGTATTGTTTTTTTTCTATTTTTGTGTGAAAATCTTAATGCGGTTCACAGAATACATCTACTTACCAAGTTTCAACAGTATAGTCCTTATACTTTCGGAGAAAAGTGGCTGTGACATACGGACGGACAGACAGACAGACGGACAGACAGACAGACAGACAGACAGACAGACAGACATGACGAATCTATAAGGGTTCCGTTTTTTGCCATTTGGCAACGGAACCCTAAAAAGTCCCAACATTCCTAAGTTTTTCTCGATTTTCTGTTTCCACAGGTTTTTCGAAGTTGCAAAATTGAATTCACACTACCCCAACAGACCCATACAACATACCAAAAATGCAGAACTACATCACGCTTTGCGAATTTAATGTCTTTATCCGACGGCCTAAAACTCTTCCCACGGGTTGAACTTTGCGTCGAATGTACCTCCGGTACCTCGTATACGGTATTTTTTAAAGCTGTTTAGTAAGTAGGTATGTTGGTACCTATATAATATTGTAGAACAGTGGTTACTTTAAAAAACCATAGCTGTATATGTACAGACTCGCACACAAAGGGTTCCCCTTTAACTCTACATATAAAAAAAAACCAAGAGAGGCTGCTATATATACGCCGAAAAACACATTTCCCCCCCTTTAATTTTTAACTTTATTTTATTTTTATTACATATTGTTGTCTGTGTGGTGCCGGACTTGTCTGTGTGGTGCCAGACTTAAAGAATAGCACCACCCCATACTTCCCGTGGGTGTCGTAAAAGGCGACTAAGGGTCGTACCGGAGAATGGGCAGCAGCGTTCTCTATGCATTCCACCACCATACTATAGGTACTGCGATCGCCAACCCGCCCGCCAAGCGTGGCGATTATGGCAAACCCCCCCAAGAATGACTTGGGGGAGGCCTATGTCCAGCTGTGGACGTCTTTCGGCTGAAATGATGATGATGATGATGACATATTTGTAAAAAATTCACAGAGTACCTAATGTACTACTATGACAGACGGACAGATGGACGGACAAACATATGGACGAACAGCGGAGCCTTAGTATTAGGGTCCAATTGGCACCCTTTAGGAACGGAACCCTGAACACATTTCCTAAGTCAGTACTGTTTTACGGGCGGGTATTAATTATACAAAATCTATCAATAATTTTGGCAACGCAATGCCAATCAGCGTCATACTTATTACGTCTGTCTGGGTTTTTCATTCAGTTCCCGTGAAAAGTGTGAAAACTCAAATCGGCAGCACATCTAGTACAAAACTCATAGTTACCGACGGACAGTTAAAATCGGTCGCTTAATAATTGTTATTTTTAGAGATCAAAGTCATTAAATCATTCGCAACCGACAACTTCGCCAGTCTTTGCCTGACCGTAGCGAAGAGCGATCGCACGAAGGCGCGCGCGATTTAAAATAACTTTGCCGGCTTACTCTATCACAGAAAACATCGTAAAACAACCTTCTTATTGTGCCTTTCTATTGTTTTTTTTTCATTTGTGTTAAACATGGCTAAGGATCACGTGAAACTGAACATTGAGAACGAGAATCAAAAGATTTTTGGCCAAAGTTTTGACGATGAGGTCGAGATGATTTTCGGCAGACCGGCGCAGACGCCGAATAAGAATCACGTCACGAACAATGTTCACCTGATGGACGCCGAGCGAGGACTTGATACACATGTAAGTTCTTAAGATTAATTAAGCAATTTTGATCTAACTTGACTTTTTACCTGATAATAATTTTTAAACTAGAATAGTGTTGATTGTACAGACGCCAGCACATCAATCTCCTATAATCTGTCAAATTTCTTTAATCGATTTTCAACTTTATCGCTACAGCATAAGGTTCAAGGTTGATTGGGAAAATTTGACAGTTTCGGGTAGCTTGATGTGCTGGCGTCTCTACATCGATGATTTAAATAGAAAAAAAAATCTTATGTTATGTCTTATGCTATAGATAGTTGATATTTGTATACAAACCCTATTGAACAGCTACACAACTAATCTTGTGATATTACAAAAGTCTTGGTCAATTTTGAAAGATAAAATAGATACCAAGCAAAGTAACGGTTCCATCAATCAATCAAACAAAAAAAAACTTAATCACACCTTGTAACGGTCATTGACCGACCATCTAGCACATTTAGACAAAGAAAAACCAGTAAAATAGATTATATCATACCATGTGGTACAAAAGAACCGGTATGCCAAACTTAGAACTGGGTTTGATCTTTATGATCATAACTAGCAGCGCCCCGCGGTTTCACCCGCATAAGTGTCGATCCCGTGAGAATATAGGGATAAAAATTATCCTATTTCCTTTCCCGGGACTCAAACAATCTCTACACCAAATTTCATCTAACTGGGTTCGTGAAGAGGTAACAGACAGACACACACTTTCGCATTTATAATATTGGTATGGATATTAGATAAATAATAAACCTAGTGCCTGGTTGTTGGCAATGGACTCGCCTGCATGGGACTTAAATATAACTGGCGAAATATGGGTGTACCTGCACCAGGTACACCTCGGTATAGGTACACTTCTGACCTACCTTTTGGGGAATATTGGCGTGACGTTTTGTTATGTAATAAACCTAACGTTGTTTGCAAAGCCTTTAATCATTACACGCAGTTGATTCCTTTATTGTCAAAATGCATAGAAAACCCTCCTCGAAAGACCTTCTTCCTTTTCGAAAGATTAACATTCGGTCACACTGACAGTCCCTCAAACTTATGTTAAGTAATTTGATTGGCTATTGTATAGGTCATTTAAATCAGCCAATCGCAATAGTTAATTCTAGTTTGACAGTCTATTAGCTAATTATTGTGTAGATTATCCTTTGGGAAACTGGGTGTTTGTGAATAAAACTATCTCATCATCTGCATCATCTGCCTAGCCTTTTCCCAACTATGTTGGGGTCGGCTTCCAGTCTAGCCGGATGCAGCTGAATATCAGTATTTTACTTGGAGCGACTGCCTATCTGACCTCCGCAACCCAATTACTAGGTAATACGATACCCCTTGGTTGTCAGACTTTCGGGCTTCTGACGACCCGTAACGACTGTCAAAGATCCACGAATGACAGCCGGGACCAACGGCTTAACGTGCTTTCCGAGGCACGGAGAGGTCTTGATATGTAAATATGGTCACCATGAGATTGTGAATAAAACTATCTAATTAAATTTAAATTTTAGATGAGCCAATGACCATTGTTTAGGTTCTAAAATTTTCACAACTTTTTTTCCCGATAAAAGCGAAGTAAAAAGGATGGTTATTAAATAGCTATTTCCGTGAACGACCACTATGATACAGAATTCCTTTCCGCTGAATACCACACAATTTTCCATTTATAGTAGTTTTAATAATTCAATAGCAATGTATGTTGTCTACATTTCTTTGTTTAGTGTAGTGAATGCTGTTTACAATTTGTCTGTCAAGGCATGATCACCATTAAAATGAACGTGTACATGCCTAGACTAACACTAGAGTTCGCTAGACTAAGATAAAATTAAAAGTTAATCCGTGAGATCCTTATGCCACGAAAAAAAATATTGTGCGAAAATGTTGAGTTAGTATATAGGTCAGGTTCAGGATCCTACACTGACTTTTCGTGATTATAATTCCTAATAAAAGTCCAGCACTCTATATTATATTTCAATTAAACCATTTACAAGCACTTTTGAATAGTCAAAAAGTCGGTCAGTCAGAAAATATGAAGCTATGAACGGGCAAGAAACTCCATGGACACTCTTTTAAATTATATTTTTATAAAAGTATTAGTTACATCATTAATGTTGAATTTACAATTATATGTGAGAACGATGTAAAAAAGACGTATGCGTTAAAAGCGTCCAGAGTACAGCAAATAGTAAGAAAACAACAATTCATAAATAAATTAATTAAAAATAAGCCGAGGCAGCTGAGTGATGACCAGCCCCAACTGACGGCGCCCGTTCACGAACATGACGCATAGATCAGCACCATTCAGCTCAACTATTTTGAATGTAGCTAAATCCAACACACGCGCCACTGTCAGCGTGACTTGTGTGAGCATGACATACTATCAGCCGCCAGGACACATTCAAGTCAATGAAAGACATATTACCCGGTAAATGGTAAATAAGATATAGTACATACATAGCGACTAAGGGTCTTACCGGAGAATGGGCAGCAGCGTTCTCTATTTTTATTCCACCATCTTACCATATTGCGATCGCCAACCCGCCTGCCAAGCGTGGCGATTATGGCAAACCCCCCCCCCCCAAAATTGGGGCAGGGCTATGTCCAGCAGTGGACGTCTATCGGCTGAAACGAAGACATACATAGAACTCACATCTGTGCTATGCAATTATACAATACAAATGAAGTTGAGTTTATACAATGCAAAGATAGTCTTACAATCTTCAGCAGCAACAGAGAGGAGGCAGTGGGAACATTATAGGCTGATTATGGTGGTGGTGGTGGCTACTCCAGTGTGTTACGCAATTACCCCGTAGTTCCATGTGAGTGGGTTTTATATGCTTTGTTCTTGTCTTCTTGTTAATTAAAGCTTAAATTGAAAGCGTCAATTAAGGTTTATATCTCGTATCTGATTCACACCGGTTCCATAGTGACCTAAATTCTTGTCATTCAAGTTTGATTGTATGATTTTGTATACAGCTGATCTAGGGCTTTGGCAACCCATTCGCAAAGGTTCTATAAGGGCAACCACTAAAGGGCTACCAAGATAATTCTGTCCCATTCTGTTTCATAAAAAAAGAGTCAATTGGATTGTATGCAAAGTTTTTTGCAAGTCGTTGCATTCTCTTTATTTGGTTAACAAAGCATAATTTTAACTGATTGGATCAACAATACTGTTTAGATTTATAGGACCCGGGACTTTTCCCGTCATGTTTAAAACCTCGTCGAGTCATTCTGCAGGAGAGAACCTCTGATTAAAGATTTTAACGGTTCTACGAAATATTAGGTATTTAATTGAAATAATATGGGAATATTATCGTAATTAACCACTAATAAAAACCAACAATGGTTCTTAGTCATCTGTTCTTAGTCACCTGTAGTCTATCGGGTAACTGTACCTATTTGAATTACTTCTATGATCATTTTATTTACTTCAATAACTTAATTTCCTTTTACCGATGCAAAAGATTTCTTAGAAAATAAATGACCACATCTTAGTACTTTATGAAGTGATACAATTTCTTGTAACATAGTAGAGTTATTGCACACTTTTCAGTTTTTTTACACGCATTTACTCTCAGCAAACATATGTATAAAAGGCCTGAACGATTGTATCATTGCGAAACCGATCATCGTAATTTTATGCAATGTTTAGATACGACAAGTTATTGATGATAGATAGAAGTAGATACTTTATTGATTAAGTGCAAATTTTTCAATAGTCAGAAATCTTGTAGGTATCTGAAGAATAAATATGACAGATTGACATGTTTTCTATACAAAAGCTGTAGAACTGCAATATTTAATCCTCAGATAAAAATTATCTGACTATTGTAAAATCAGGCCTAAATGAACTAATTTAAACGCAATTTTACTGCAAAAGTTGCAATTTGTAGAGCGGTTTGCTGTCGAAACCGGTATGAGAAAGTTTATAAGTAGTGGATAAGATAAAGATTAAAACAGAAGACGATCCAGGAGGGGATCGAGGTGGGGGGGGGGGGGTGGAGGGGGGGTTCAGGGGATCAGAACGGAATAACTCGTCGCAATACCTACGTCTTTACCTTTTGGAGAGCTTGTAATAAAAAGGACAATTTGGATAAGGTTGTCAATTAATTTAGTTTGGCTAAATTAATTTAGTTTGACACTTCTGTCAGTAGCAGATAGGTTGAGCAGGAATGTTAATTATGAAAAGCTTTAAGTTTTTTTTATTACAAAATAGGTCTTTGTTTCTATAGAAAATAAAAAATCGGACTAATTTGGCTGTAACAATATTTTTCGGAAATGTTCTAAAGTTACTTTTTAGACCTTATTGTATCCTGCTTACGAGTATGTTCATTCATTTCGAAAAACAAGGGCTTGAAAGTTTGTATGAAATGCCGTACCTCGTAAACGCTCAGAATTTTACAAAAAGCAACATAAAGCCACAAACCAGCACAAACGTAATTAACTACAAATGGTTAACGCGGACACAAAGGTAATCAAAAAGTTCATGTCACGCTAATCAGAGCATCGAACTCCCATGATACTCGTAGCTAGGTAGGTACTGAAAATATACTGAAATCACAAACGTAATTAACTACAAATGGTTAACGCGGACACAAAGGTAATCAAAAAGTTCATGTCACGCTAATCAGAGCATCGAACTCCCATGATACTCGTAGCTAGGTAGGTACTGAAAATATACTGAAATCACAAACGTAATTAACTACAAATGGTTAACGCGGACACAAAGGTAATCAAAAAGTTCATGTCACGCTAATCAGAGCATCGAACTCCCATGATACTCGTAGCTAGGTAGGTACTGAAAATATACTGAAATCATTGAGAAAACAATAAGATTTTGTCGTTCAAGAAAAGAATAGAATTGTTTATTCATTAATGCTTATTTAATATCGCTTTACATAGCCTCCATGTGTAAAGATAAATTAAAAAAAAAAAAAAAAACAGGGGCACTCCGGGAGTGCCGACAGAAGTGAAAACAAAACACAAACATAACACTTTGCCATCACTCACTGACATATCGGATATACATTAAAACCGAGTACATTCGAAGCGGGTATTTTTTTAATCGTTTTATAAACAAAACTCGCGCGGTGTCGCTTACGGTAACAGTGGCTAGAGTTCAATGGTTTTTTCCCATCGCAAAAAAGGTCCGGGAACAGTTCGAAAACGGTAACAATAATAACAGTTTTTTCAATTGTTGTTCGATATCCCACTACAGCGGAAACGCCTCTTAGAATCAGAGAAGGTATTGATTTGGGGACATCACTGCCTTCTTTCATTCTTGGTAATTGCCCGTGAGTCACAATCGCAAATATTACCAAACGTACTATTTACTATTTGAGTCAAATGACGGGTATTCCTACGAAAAGGAGAGCATACATTCACGGTACAAGGTGACTACTTCTGAGTAAACCTGTTTCGAAAAAACCCAAAGATGAAATCTCACTCTCACCACTTTTACCACTTATTAACTCGTTTTATAGCGGCGATGACCCAGTGGTAACGGCCGCGAATTACAAGTCTGAGGGTCGAACCCTGACGGGCGGTTTACTTTATGTAATTTGTTTAATCACTACTGCTCTCAAAACGGTGGAGGAAAACATCGTGAGGAAACCGGCATGTCCTAGAACCAAAAATTCGAAGACATGTGAACATCTACCATCCCGCACTGTGCTCGCGTGGTAGAACGGCCCACTCTCTCTCATAAAGAGGAGGCCCATTTCCCAGCAGTAGGAACACTACAGCTGATGATGCTATAACTTGTTTTATAAATAATCAGCCTGTAATAGCCAGGCCTTCACAGAGTCAGCAGTGCTATTCTGTAAAAAGATCACCGTGATAACCTAGGCGAAGTGAGCTTAAAGTGAACCACAGGCTATGAAGAGATGAAGTGAACTGTCATTCAACCTGACGCTAGGGATTGACACTATTGACAGCTAACCATATGCTCACTTTACCTAAAGCCGGCCATACACAGTACGGTCCACCGGAGAGGTCTTCCTGTGCAGGTATGCCTGCGCAGGTGAACCGGAGCGTGTGTGACCTGTGCAGTTTTTTGAACCCGCGCAGGCGACCGGTGCAAATTCGAAAACCAATTCTTTCGAGTGACACCGTACGGTGTACCTGAAAAAGAACTGGAGACCGCTTCGGTACACCGGAACGTCCATATACACGCTACCGACGTGGGTTGACCTGCGCAGGCAAACCTGCACAGGTTGTAAGTAGCGTGTAGGTATGGCTTACATAAGTTTTCACGGTGAGATTTTTACAGAATAGCATTAAAGTAAGGTTTATGCTGGTGGCCGTGGACCACTGCTGTTATTTGTAACAGTTTAAATAATAATATAAAACTTATGTCACGGTACGGTGTACGGTTACGGGTTTCCCAGATCGTTTTAAACTTGAACAAAGCATTAATCATCTCTCAGCGAGGTAGGGACTGGCGAGGTCGTATCTGAAAGCGTCGAAAAGATATTTTATTTTGTGCTGCGTAAAGTTTGTTTTAGGCATCGAAAATTTGAAATCAACCGAAACCTAACAGTGAATGGATATCGGGTCTGCTTGAAAAGTACTCCCCATTAATATAAATATAAATACATAACTGAATCCTGAAGCGTGTGTGTGCGTTGATAACCCGGGAACCCCGAAAGCCCGGGAACGTCCGACAAGTGGCGATGATGGTCGAGTGCCTCCGCGCTGTCAGTTTGATTCGCGACCTCGCCGCGTGATGATCTCATAAGCATGGGCGTCAAGCTCGAAACTAGTCAGCGAACCCGAAACTTACGCGTGAGTAAAACCATCAATCATGTAATACTTTTATTAAATGACTTACCAAACATAATGCTAATGAACGCTCTAGATACCTATTGTAATGGCTATAAAAAGCTACTACATATTTTAGGCTTGTTTACTAATCAAAATAGGTGTAGTCAGGAAAATAATTTGTGAGAAAATTGACACACTACATCAATTTGCCGTATTATAGCGATTTCATACAATTGTAAAAGAATGACAGCTGTGACTTGAATATACGGAGTAGTCGATTTACTTAACAACTAATTTCCCTGGCTTTACTTAACTTAAAAGCCTTTAGGTAAACGTTACCTTAATATCTGCTGACACTGCTAAAGATACAAAAGACTCCTATGGTCTGTGATTGAAGAGTTTATTTACAACTTCCCATACGACTATTTATGGATTGATTACCTACCTAATACACGTAATACGTGAGATATTTCCGCATCCATTGCATATTCATACCTACTGCTGTGGATCATTGATCATTATAATACAGATGTAACTGTCGTTACGGCTAACAATGAATTGCATTTAAAATTGTTGGTGGTTTCTGTTTGCTGACTTATATTGGATACACATTTCATTCAACCCCTTTATGGGGTAAAGAAAGTCTTTTAGTAGTGCAGTGCGGATTATATGAACTTAGAGGGTTGTATTGATGATTTTAATGATTATAATTCTGTATAGTTATATTTGTTACACTCGCGAATCATATTTTAATCAACATTCCACATGACACTGACCTGCTGGAGACTTTGTTGCGCCCCTTCTTCTCCCCAGCGAAAGCACTAGAAAGTGGTGAAGGGCGGGCATTTTGGGGGACTGTCTTTTGTAATTTTGACGTTCGAATAGTCCGGATTCTGAGCCTAGTTTGAATAAATGACTTTTGATTTGGATTTTTGCAAATTGCAAAAAACGCAAGAAAAACTGAAATTCGCGGGCTACGTTGCGCATCCAGTTTAATAAATATTCTATGATGACACTCATAATACTGTATCTTCGCATTAGTGAAAGAAGTTTAGGAATTGGGTACCTCAATTACCCCCCACATATTATATACCTACTCACTAGATACCTCTTTATAATAGGCGACTGTAGCAATGGGTTTCAGAAGGGCCACCCATCACAAAAATGAGCTTAAAGACTGTCACATTTCGTATGTCAACCAGCGATTTGATTGGCTCTTATTATTTTAGACAGCAGTTACCAACCAACCGACCTCCAAGCCATAATCTTTATCTAATAAAGCTGTAAGAGTTTGTTTGTTTGAACACGCTAATCTCTGAAACTTTCAGTCGGATCTGAAAAATTCATTTGATAGCCTGATTCATGAGGAAGGCTATAAGCTATTAAACATCACGCTAGGACCCTTAGGAACCGAGCAAAAATAAAAAGTCAGAAAGAACGCTAAGTGAAAACGAGGTAATAACGCGAACAGGCGATGCGATGATGATGATGAGGGTGGGTTGGGTGAATAAGAAACTTCACGCGGACGAAGTCGCGGGCAGAAGCTAGTCTTATTCTATTATTTTTCTTTTTTAAAAACGTTGCCCCATACCAGGAATTTCTCCTGTATTGTGGGTGCGTTCTGTCTAATATACCAATTCAACTCAATAGCAACCAACCCAGAAGTTATAGTGCCGTACCACGAGCAAGCACTAAATGGTACAAGTTTTTCAGCTTGCCATGTTATGTGTATGACGTAAAGGCATAACTTATCTAGACTGTGTGCTTCATCTAATGGGTTCATTGGTTTCCCTAAAACGTATTAGTTTTAGGGAAACCTAACGTTCGTTGAGTCAGGTTTATAATCTTTTGCATTGCACTTTACAGGAATAGGTACAAGAATTACTGCATAAACAAGGAAGATTGAGAATTTCCTTGTTTTGTTATTGTTGACAGTTAGCAAAAACTTGCGTAAGTAGATATATTATTACTCAGCCGCTCATTTTATTACGGGGAACTGATCGGAGTTTTGCAGTAAACATTATTGAAACTGTCCTCAAAAAAAAGTTATTTAAAAAAAATAAAAACCCCGACTGCAGTAAAAAACTGAAAAGCTAAAAACAAGCCCATTTTAAATTAAATAAAAGTTGGAAGCAGGCGGGACCCATTTGAATTTGAATATATAATAAAAATGATATGGGTCCCGCCTGCTTCCAACTTTTATTTAATTTAAAATGGGCTTGTTTTTAGCTTTTCAGTTTTTAACTGCAGTCGGGGTTTTTATTTTTTTTTTTAAATTTTTTTTATTTCCAGCTTTTTAAGTTTACAAAATAAATGTGAAAGATTTCGCAGACGATTTAGTTCTCGGTACGTGCCAAAAATCGGCCATTTTAATTTTTTTCCAATTTTGATATACCCAGTGTCACTCTCACAATTAAGACGAATCTAACGGCACCTCTCAAGCTGAAATCGATCAAGCCGTTTAGGCTACAGAGCGTGCCAAAGAAATATACATACATACATACATACATACACTCGAAAAACATAACCCTCCTTCTGACGCAGTCGGGTAAAAACTGGTCGCGAAAGACAACGACCTAAGGCGAAAGCGCTAAGGTAGTCCGCGAAATTCATTTTTTTACGTTTTTTGCAATTTGCTGGTCAGTATTAAGTTGTACGTTGATTAAAATAATTATGATTCGCGACCGTAAAAAATATTTATTTACAGAATTATAATCATTAAAGTCATCAACACAACTCTCTAAGACCATCGGTAATCCCACTGAATGACTGTTTCATGAAATCTTGACATTTTACAATTATACTAACTTAAAAAGTTCTACGACTGATCCTAATGATTATAATTCTGTAAATACATATTTGTTACTGTCGCGAATCATATTTTAATCAACGTATACATCTTAATACTGACCAGCAAATTGCAAAAAACGTTACCTTAGCGCTTCCCCGGTTCCCCCCCACTCTCCATAAGGTTGAGAGTTCTCATTGATAACACACTAGTCACATCACACCTATCCGTGTGGTGTGACCGAAAGGTTAGGCAGACGAGTATTTATAGTTAACCCACATTTCGCTAAATACCTATCTTTTGAAGTATCTTTTGAAGGAGAGGTCCGTGGCTAAATAATAACAGCCGCACACCTGTGCGGCTGTTATTATTTAGCCACGGACCACGATCGATCAGCCGGTCGATTTTGTTAAAATCTCACCGTGAAAACTTAGGTGAAGTGAGTGAGCTGTCAATAGTGTCAATTCCTAGCAAAAACAAACTCACTTCACCTAAGTTTTCACGGTGAGATTTTAACAGAATCGACCAGCTGGCTACGGTTGCCGCGGTTAGTCTGTGGATGCGTGACCATTTTTACGTACCTACACGTTAACCGTTAACGTTAGCCAAGAAGCTTATAGATAAAAGTGGAGGCAACACTCTAAATACCTGAGTGAAGACTACTGTGGTCGGACACTCTCTTTCTAAATACATACATATGACAAAGAAAACACATATCACTGTCTCGTTCTTATATGTGTATTTAGAAAGAGAGTGTCCGACCACAGTCGTCTTCACTTAGGCATTTAGAGTGTTGCCTCCACTTTTATCTATAAGCTTCTTAACGTTAGCTGTTGGTCCCGGCTGTCATTCGTGGATCTTTGACAGTCGTTACGGGTAGTCAGAAGCCCGAAAGTCTGGCAACCAGTCTTACCAAAGGATATCGTATTACCCAGTAACTGGGTTGTGGAGGTCAGATAGGCAGTCGCTCCATGTGAAATACTGGTACTGCCTCCAGAGTCCAGTTAGACTGGAAGCCGACCCCAACATAGTTGGGAAAAGGCTAGGCAGATGTTGGTGACCTATCTTTTGAAGTCCAATGTAATAGGAGCATGGGAGTTCAAAACATAACTGGCATTGCTATCAACCGAGGAAATACCCAATAACACATGGGAATCGAACTCAAGACCGGGTCCATATTGGCTCACCTAAAGTTCTTTACCCGAAATTGTTCTGCCTAATGATTTGTAATCCGAATGATCAGTCTTCCTAAAATTTTTCATCCTAAAGTTTTCATTCATACTATTCGTAGTGCTACCGGCGATGTTCATAACACTCATGTTTCCGAGAATTGTAATTAATAATATCATTAATGTAAATATATTTAAACTCCTACTGTTTTTTATCATAACGCTTTTATCCCTAAACATAATTACCATAATATAAGATGATATTTATAGTTTTAATGAGGGTATGATTATTATTTGGGGGTATGCTTTACAGTTGGTTTAATACTCAAAGGCTTTACATAACGTACCCAAGTAACACAATCGCGTCTAAAAACAGACTATTAGATATCTAATAGAATTTAATTTTATTGTTTACCTTAAGAGTAAAATATCTCCAAGTAATATTCAAGAACGCTTATAGACACAGTTTAGTAAAAGTGGGCACAGCCTTATCCCTTCTCATAAGAATGAGTTAAGAAAACGTGAATAGATAGAGATAAGAGTTGTAAATTTTCAAATTGTCTATAGAGATTTTTCTAGTGTCTCACTAAACTGTTTATAGACCACAAATTTTACTAGTAGATAGTTTATAGATAAAGTTGAGACCTTTAAAGAAGTCTTTACTATTTGAGTTTTTAAACCAAAATTAACTCAAGACTAACAACTTTAAGTTACATTTGATTTGTAGTAGACAACGACACGTAATGGCGCAGAACTTACAAGAGTTTTTTAAACTTATTATTGTGTTGCATCATGGCGTAACAAATTTCTTAATTCTTACATTACTTGTGTTTTAGCTAGTTATTAATGGGTAAACAAGCAAATCTATATGCGATTGAAATTCTATCGTCGAATATTATGTAAAACTCTCATAAAATAAGAGCGCTCGCTGTAAATGTAAGATTTAATATTTTTTTTTACCAATTAAGAATATTGTTTATTATAAGCAAATTTTTAAATTGCATTTTAATGTTTAAAATACTCATTTTATTTAAAATATAGTAATTTAAAACATATTAAATGTTTAATTTGACATAATTTAATGATAAAAACATAAAAATAAGCATTAAAATATGTAATGAAAATCATTTGAAGCAAAAATAGGCAATAAAAATGGCGTCAAGATAAAATTTACTAGAGAAACGAATTTAATACAACAAAAACTCTAGAGAATTTTCTGTAGTATGGCTCTAGCTCTATGACAAGAATAATTTTACTTGCTACATACTAAACTATCTAGTGAAAGAATAAAAAGAATAAACAGATTTATGAGTGGTTTAAGATTACCTAGTAACTGTTATCTCTGTATTCCTTTTTATCTTCTCACAGTATTTCTAGACGTTCATCAGTGAACAGGTAATTTGATGTGTTGTGAACGGAAGACCATTTTATGCAGTACAGAACAATTTAATAAATCAATTTAAGAGGGTTAAGGCCTAGGCAGACCGGAACGACAAGGCAAGGGATTTCGCCGTCAGTTAACGCACACTAGCCGCTTAGATACCGCGGCCTTCCAGCGGCTTCCCGCTTCTCTACCCCGCCGTCTCACCCCGCGGTGTGTCACAACGAGCGCCGGAATCCTTGGCATGCCGTTGCCTACCGCAGGACGCCACGGCATCCCGCCGCGAGAGCCCGTGGCGCGTCTTTCAATGCCGTGCAATGAAATCCCTTTCGATGCCACGGCATCATTTTAAAGCATAGCAATTTATGTCGTATTTCTATATCGATACGTTGGAATGTCCATTAGTAAAAATTTAAATTCTTTGCCCTGCTGTCCCGATCTGCGTAGGCCTTAAGTAAAAGATATTTCTGTTTTATTTATAGACAATGTGAAAAATAGTAGGTATAATAGTAGG
This sequence comes from Mesoligia furuncula, assembly GCA_916614155.1. NCBI lineage: Eukaryota > Metazoa > Arthropoda > Insecta > Lepidoptera > Noctuidae > Mesoligia > Mesoligia furuncula. The sequence goes on from OU744806.1 coordinate 1,795,720, forward strand.
TAGGTATGTATACGCCCCGGCGGTGCCAAAGTCTGGTAGGTTTTCATCCGAATCGGATTGCTCACTAACATAATTTTGTGATGTTGTAGGGGACACTGCAAATTCTGTTGTATCTTCTGTCGTAGAACAATTTCCCACGTTTTGGAGTAAGCTATCAGAAAGTTTCGATTCTGAATCTGAATTATTTTGTAACTCTTCTTCATTTTTCTTCTTTTTTAAATATTTGCCGATTTTTCGACGAAAGCCACCAGATCTTTTAATTTTTTTCACTGTCTCCATTGCATAAAATCATCCAATTCAAATATTTAATACAAATGCACTTTATTAAGCCATTTTTAGGAAAAAAAACACTAAAAACACCTTTTCACTATCTTTTTTTAGACAAACTGAAAAATATCTATTAAAGTATTTTATCTAGACTTACCTAAGTCTCTTTATAAACAAAGATAAGAGTACCAATAGCTAAAATAGAATAATATATCATATTATCTATAAAATTACTTAAAGTTAGGTACCTTCAGGCTTTATTAATTATTTGTTAGAGCATTTTATCTTAAAACATTCAATATACTTATAAACGTACTTAAAATAAGTGTGCTATAGATCAAATGCTCTAAAAATAATCGAGCTTAAGAAAAAAAACTCTATAAGAATACCTTTTCTTTATTGAAACCATCTTTAGAAAGCCCCTATCTAAAGATTAACCATGAATAGACTGTCAATAGACAGATTGGTTTTAAACCTCCAAGACTGTGTTACTTGGGTACTGAGTTGTGTCTATGGAACCACTGTACTTCCACACCCGGCGCTTTTTGATAGTAGCTATTTTTTTGGATAGAATAGACTCTTTTTAGTGTAAATTTGAAAACCGCAAAGTTCGCAAAATCATAGTGGCCGAGAAAAGAAATACCAAAGTTTTTTTTATCTACAAAAATATGTGGTTAGGCGTAGTCGACGGAGCCCCGCTTCGCGGGGCCCCTATTTCTGTCTACAGGGTTTAAAGTAACCTAACACGAAGGGGATGACGGGGGCTCGTTCGCTCGCTTTGCTCGCTCACTCGAGCCCCCGTCATCCCCTTCGAACCTAACCTGTCCGCGTCGGGGTGCCTCAAGTCCCGAGCTCGCTTCGCTCGCTCTTGCATCCTAAGTTGTCATTACAAATGTGTTACTTTTGTAATTATATTATGTTGGTTACCGTTATAAATAAAATCTAAACAAAAAAAAATAAATAAAAAAGAAATTTAAACAAAAAAGATATGACTTTGAATAATAGTGTAAAAGATGGTTATGTTGAGAAAATATAGGAAAACAAATAAAAGTATAATAGATGTTTATTGCTACAGACATTATGAAGTTGAATGCTTCGGAATTATGAACATTAGAGACAGAGTAGTTAGGAATATTGTGATTGTTAGGATGAAAAATTTTAGGAAGAACATTTTCGGATTTACAATTATCGGAGTTGAAAATTTAGGTGAACTTTGGCGCACCCCTCAAGACCTCATGCTCAGCAGTAGCGCTTGCGACCACTACACCAACAATGCAGCCTCATTGATAAACGTACAGTCAGCAACAAAAGTCGTTTAACATTCAGTTTTTTTTAAATCTCTGTTATTGAACAAAATATTAACACTTCAATTTTTTTTTTATAACTTAAGTCACGCTTTTCTCTGTAAAAATGAACTACTTAAGTTACAGAATAGCGTGACTTAAGTTCGGGTTTAGGTCACTCAGTGCTATAAATGTCTTTTTAACACCTCATTTTCCTGTCTGTTGTTATTGTCATTAAAAAACATAACATGCTTAATTTATCTCCAAGGCTGATTCTTCAAGGGTTATTTTGCTTCCAGAGTTTACACTTACGTACATGTAGGTACCTACTATTAGCTAGGAACGTAGGAACAATAGGTAAATTACATAAAATATTATTACGTAATGATGTATGATGTAAATGATGTACCTAGTGTTGATTCTCTCGACACTTCACCGGTGACTAAGAGACTGGAGTAGTACCTACTTCCATTGTAGTCTTTGTGAATGGAACTCTTACAGAAATCCTGCTTGTGGTAGGTACCTATGTAGCAGAGATACGGTCTACTTTTTTAATTTTGACCAGTTTTATTTTGTAAACCTTCTGTGATAACCATACCCGCCTATTATTGTAAACCTTCTGGACAACTATAGCCGCCTATTATTGTAAACCTTCTGTGATAACCATAACCGCCTATTATTGACAAATCTTCTGTGATAACCATACCCGCCTATTATTTTCCCACTGAAGGGCAAACTCCTCTTCTCATACAGAGAAGCATGCTCAAGACGGATTGGTGATTTCAGACTTATATAAACCATAATTCCAGGTTTCCTCACGATGTTTTTCCTCACCAATGTCGGTATTGTCCAAGATAAACTCAGTATCTAACCACAACAACAATAAATTACTGATATTCTATTCTAAATTAATCCGATTTCTACCGAATCGAATCTTGTAGCTTACTTAAAGACATTCCGTGGCTGCAGCCCCGAAAATTTATTTATTTATTTATTTAAACTTTTCGCACAAAAGGTACAAAGGCGGACTTAATGCCTTAAGCATTCTCTACCAGTCAACCAAGGGTGGTGAAGAGATTGGATGGCAGGTGCTTTGGTTGAGAGGAACAATGATAAAATAAAAAAAAAAAACTATTAAAACTAGGTACACAAATACATAAATAAATTATAGGTATACACATACATACTATTTACTATAATATATACTTATAATAATATATATATACATACAAATTCAAGGGAGACAGGTGTTGAGATGACTCTACTCTATTTGTCAAAATCCATGGCTTTGCTTAGTAGGCACTGATTTTAATTGGTAGGAGACCAAAATCTAGGTTTCCACAGCCAGACAGGGTAATAGAGAGGATTTACAGATTCAAAGTCAAAGTCAAAACATTTATTTCAAATAGGCACATAAAAGGCACTTTTGAACGTCAAAAATTACGATAATAAGAATTGATTCTAGTCACCCATTCCAATAGGTAGTTTTCGTATGGAGAAGAATGGGCAAGAAACTCCACCGTTACTCTTTTAAAATGTTTTGCATTATTTTGCATACATTAATTATATAATAATATGTGAAGACGATGCACCGAAAATAAAATTACTATACCACAATAGGTAAAAGAATTAAAAATGAAAACATGACATAAATTAATTATCTAGTAGATACATGGTGCTCACATATTTACAAACATGCTAAAAATAAACGATTTTCATTTAAATAAAAAATTACAAGTAATAAGTCAGGGTGTGAGTTTAAGTAATTACAAAATATAAATCAACGTCAAAAAAAAAGAAGAAAGAATCAATTTTACAATTAGATTAGCAACCAGTTTGATTTTGTCTAAACTCTAGATTGTCCTATGGAGCAGGACCAGCATGTTTCCAAGCGTTCTTATCTTGGATAATTATAATCTTCTAATTTATAGTATGCTTGTTTACAAAGTGTACGTTTAATGTGAGTTTTAAATTTTCTTTCATTTAATTGCAATATATCACAAGGTATTTTATTGTAACATTTAACACAGTACCCCATAAAAGATGTATGTACTTGAGGCTAATCTAAAAAATGGTTGATGTATTTTATTTATCTTTATTTCTAGTAAGTATTAAAATTATGTCTATCGCTTATTTTATTAAAAAGATGTAGATTTTTTTCTTACATACATAATATTTTCATAAATGAATTGGCAAGATACATACCGTCATAATATTAATCTTTTTAAAAAGTTCCCTGAGAGATTCGCGGCGACGTAGATTATAAATGGCTCTGACAGCTCTCTTTTGCAAAATAAAGATGGATTCAATGTCAGCAGCTCGATTATGAAACAAATTGGTACTTATAAAGATTACAAGGTGCAACGACTGCTTACACTAAACAGAAAATATAATATATATCTGTTGAGATCACAAGTCCTTATGTCAAGGGAGCTGGATAGTCAGACTGTTAACTTTCTACGTCACAAAACGGTCTTACACGACTTACACAACGGATCAAGATCAAGGATGACTAATATTTAACGATGAGTAGAAGCACCATATTGTTAAATTTACTACAAGATATTGTGCAATTTCGGTTGTACCTAGACTAGAGAACAAAATATATTGAAAAAATGATGAAATAGTTGTAACTGTGCCTGAAAAAGTTCCTCATGATCGTTATAAACTTGTTTAGTAATAGTATCATGAACTTACTACATTTTTAGTAGGTACTTTTAAGGAATTCACCTGGGAGCTAATCGTCTGTTACTAACGAAGTTTTCCACAAAAGAAAAGACTGTAAAAAGAGAAAGATGAACGTCTAAAACGTAGAAAGGGAAAATCTGAAAATTTTTGTAATTATAGGTGATTTTTAGTTATAACCTACCATAACTAAAAATCAAACTAACCTATAATTACTAAAATTACTCTTACTGTTGACAGAGCGCACACTAACCCTCTACGTAAATAAAGTACATTCCATAAGTATGTAGGTACCCAGTACTACCCACTCATGGTATATATACGCTATTTACTTAGGATTGTATGTATTTGTAGGTACAATACGGAATACGTGACCAAAGATAAATATAATTGCAATATTTTCAGTAACCTAATGGGTAAAATTGATCATCACAAAAAATCGTATCTATGGTTTCGTGACGTCAAATCCTGTCAAAATTACCCACAACCTGTAAAGGGAATGATGACGAGAGTCACTACTACTATAGTACTACAATATGTATAAGTACACTAGCTGACCCGGCAAACGTTGTTTTGCCATATAAATTATTTCTAGCTGCCCGGTGCTACTTCGTTCGCGTGGTGTCCTACCCCTACCCCTACCCCTACCCTACTGCTACCCTACTCCTATCCTACTTCTGCCCTACTCCTACACTACTCCCACCCTACTCCTAACCTACTCCTGCACTACTCCTACCCTACTCCCAACCTACTCCTACACAACTCCTATCCCCAAGTAAATAAAAGTAAAAAGAAACCGTATAAAAATGTACCGTATCCTATGTCCGTCTCCTGGTTCTGAGCTACCTCCCCACAAATTTTCAGCCAAATCGGTTCAGCCGTTCTTGAGTTATAAATAGTGTAACTAACACGACTTTCTTTTATTTAAATAGATAATTTGCCCACATTATACGTCATAATTATATAATTATGACGTATATGCCTACTCGAGTATATGACAAACTTCCATTTCCCTTGTGACGTACACAGACAAAGTATCTCGAAAATTGATTTTAAACCGGATATGTAATTTATTAGATACCAGGTATTGTTTTCAGAAACCTTTAAGTACTGAATTATCCAAAAATTTAAGAAGATTTTTGATAAACCCATCCTCTGAACTGCGGGGTAATTGAGTAACAAACTATCAGTAGCAATGGGTTTCATGTTGTCAATAACATTCATAACGTTATTTACGTTGTTAATCTGACAAATTTTTCGAAAATTTGAAGAAATGGATTTGTAATATCCTTCAAAATGATTCAGATTGTGATTGATAGTGTGTTACGCAATTAGGGGCTGGTCTGTCGCGAATTTCTGGTCTACCTGCCTGAAGTTTGTACCTAGAAACTTAACTTGTGTTGGGCTTTGGAGCTATAGATTACGCTGGCCTAGCTTGTATGTAAGACCACCCATAAACCCAATAAGACCGCCCATTGTGTCACTCTTTGTACAAACGCCAGCACATCAAGCTACTACAATCTGTCAAATTTCTTCAATAGATTTTCAACTTTATCGCTAAAGCATACGGTCCAAAGAAGATTGGGAAAATTTGACAGTTTCGGGTAGCTTGATGTGATGGCGTCTGTAGGTACAGTTTCTATAATACTTATAATAATTACAGACATATTATTATTATTCATATTATTATTATTGATTATTTTTATTTAATTATAATTTTAATAAAAAACTGTATAAAGGGTGACACAATGGGTAATTAATATGGTGTACACAATAAAGAGTATTCTATTCTGTTGTACGTATTGCATATAGCATATAGTTATTATAATATAGATATTGTCATGCATTAAAACACCTCTTTAACGTGAGAGGTAGAAGAGTTAGGGCAATAAAGCTCCTTGTAAACCAGCGGGATTGTCCAAAAGGGTTACCGCTGGCCCGAAACATAAAGATAAAGGGCGAGTCTGACACTCCCTTAGGGGAGGGGAGGAGGGAGCGGGAGGGAGGAGTCATTTAATACAAAAAAAAAGCTCCTTGTTAAAGGAATGTGTCCGTTGAAATATTGTAGTAGTCACACAGCAGACGAACTCTTTTTTTGTGTAGCCTCCTGTTTTTTGTCGCCAATGGGGTTTTGTGTAGTTAAGTTAAAAATATGAGCATAAAATGCCTAATAAACGGTTTTACATAACTATGGACATGTATGAAATAAAAGTTCTGATCGATGAGACTTCATCTGCATATAACAAAATACTTGATTGCAGAGATATCGAAAAAACATACAAAAAAAAACATTTTATTCATTATATTTGTATACCTACAGCCGGTCGATTCTGTAAAAATCTCAACGTGAAAACTTAGGTGAGTGAGTTTGTTTTTGCTAGGAATTGACACTATTGGCAGCTCACTCCACGCTCACTTCACCTAAGTTTTCACGGTGAGATTTTTACAGAATAGCACCGCAGATCGAATTCAACAAAAATAACTGCTAAACGCCTATGTCCAGCAGTGGACGTCTATCGGCTGAAACGACGACGACGAACTGCTAAACGTAGGTGAAGTGATCTTAGCGTGAGTAGTTTTAGTCATTCCACTTGTTGCTGGGGATTGACAGCTTAGTTTTAAAAACCTCCCGGGCTAGTCAGATTTTCAGAAAAAAAAAAAACATTTTATAGTAAGTATAAAAGTATTTGTTGTACCCATTGTGCTTAATATCTACATTATTGACCATACACTCACACTTAAGGCATTGACCTACTTTCTGCAAAAATCTTGCACTTAGTTTCAATGAATCATGTAAACCACGAACTCCGATTAATAGGTATTGATATTTGCGTGATGACAACCCCTTTAGCTAGTTATTTCAAAGAATTAAATTCTCATAGGTAAACAATTGTTGTGAATTAAATTATATCATTGTTTATTTATCTTATTTGAATTTTTTATTAATTATTTGTCCAAAGAGATAAGTAACTTTTTACTTAGGAATAATATCATTAGTTTTATCACATTGTTTTAATAAAATCGTTTATTAAATTATACTAAATTATTAATAATACTAAATTAAATAAAAATGTATTAAATGAATTCAAATGGTAGTTAATTAGGTATTTAAACATTTAACTTCAGGAATATTATTTCATACAAGACTCAAATTGAGTAGCTCTATTATTTATTTTTTTATTTAATTAATTACTTGTTTTGCATATGATTTCCTTACTTCATGAAATAGATATGTATCCCTCTTGGTCTGGCTCCTCACCCTAGACCTGTTTCGGCAAAAAAACTCTACTGGCACAGACCAAGAGTTCATAGGAGCGCGCAAGCCCCACCACGACTTCAACGTGGAGACACGGCGGTAGAATTATTATTTTAAAGTAAACAAATAATTGGTTTGTGTAGGTGCCTTATGTGTGGGATAACCTAATGTGCACGTCAAAAGCCATTGATACAATTTAGGCACGAAGTAAACAAAAATAATGCGCAAATCAGGTACCTAATGTACCTACGTATGTTTAATAAAATAATTATTACTAAAATAAAATAGTTATGCACCTAAAGCTCTGTCATGTACATGTATTTATAAGAGGAAAGTACCTCAAGTTACATTTAAGTAAATACGTAAACAAGGATTAAATATAAAATTAATTGCGTCATATTAATTATATTACTAACAAGAATATTATTAATCGAAATGATAATATTTGTTATTAGTTTTGTTAGTTTATTAGCAAATAATATAGGATCGTCCTCTATTAAGTACCTTAGGTAAGACTTACAGACCTGGCGAATTGTAGAAGGTAAGTACCTATATAATAGTCGAAGCGTCTATTTTCTAAGGTTTTTTCTTGCAATTTGCAGGTCAATGTCAGGTTGTATGTTGATCTAAGTATGATTGGCGCCGTAACAGTTATTTATTTATTTATTTAAAGAATTATAATCATAAATCGTCAATACATCTCTCTAAGGCCCTTTACACATTAGGTATGCCGTGGTTGTGGCGGCGCGGTGCCGATGCCGCATAATGTGTAAACGGCTTTAGGTAGTTCCTATTACTCTATTGAATGGCTCTTTCATGAAATCATGACATTTGAGGCTAGTTCTAACTCAAAGAGTTGTATTGCTGATTGTCATGATTATAATTCTGTAAAGTTATATTTGTTACGGTCGCGAATCATATTTTAGTCAACATACAACCTGACACTGACCTGCAAATTGCAAAAACGTAAAGGTGCTGCCACACTGCTGTTTAAAAATGTTTACTAACATTATAACCTAACATGAAAATATTTCTGATTTCTGAAAAGCATTTTGATTAAATGTATTAGATCACATTGTTAGAAAATGTATGTAAACATTCTATAACAGCAGTGTGGCAGCACCTTAATAAAACTTGAATGCGATATTCAAGTTTTCTTAAAGGGAATGCTCCAACCAGCCCGCGAAATTCAAAATTTCGTGCGTTTTTTGCAATTTGCAGGCCAGTGCTAGGTTGTATGTTGATTAAAATATTATTCGCGGCTGTAAGACGTATGTAGTTACAGAATTATTATCATCAAAATCACCAATACAACCCTCCAACTTAAGGTGTAAGAACAAAAAAACACAGAAAAAGTAATTCCTACAGCTTTATGAACTTAGAGCGTTTTATTGATGATTTTGATGATTATAATTCTGTAACTACATATGTTTTACAGCCGCGAATAATATTTTAATCAACATACAACCTAGCACTTTTTTTTTTTTTTTTGCGGATGGGAAATCATCAAATGACTCCTCCCGCTCTGGGTGGAGCGGAAGGGAGTGTCAGACTCTTTCTGACTAAAACCCACCCGTGTTCCTTCCTTAGCCCTTTATGTTCCGGGCCAGCGGTAACCCTTTCGGACAATCCCGCTGACCCGGCAGGCTTCGGCCCTAAGGGGCACCTCCTCGATGCTGACATCTCTTTGAGGCGCGCGTGGAACACGTACGCGCCGTCCGGCATGGGCCTGGTCCTGATCGGACGGTGAGCTACCCATTACTCTCCGCCCGCAGGCCCGCGCCTATGGTGGCCGGGAGTCGTCACGCGGCTCTCGACGCCCGGAGCGTCTCCCGCGGCGGCTGGGACGGGAGGCTCTCTCCCTGAGCCGTCCCGCCACCTCCTTCGCTAGCATGACTGCTTCGCAGAAGGAGGTGACTGCCTCCCACTCCCTCTCGCCCCGGACCATGGCTTGCACCAGAGCCGGACACGAGAGGTCGCCGTCGCTGCCGATCGCCTCTACGAGGACACGGCGGTGCTCCGCCTAAGCGGGGCAGACCTCCACCGTGTGCTCCACCGTGTCCTCTGGGCGATCCTGGCAATGGTGACACCCGGGCGCTTCCTCCCGCCTGATAATGTGCAGGAACCTCCCGAAACTTCCGTGTCCGGTGAGGACCTGCGTCAGGCGGTAGGTGAGGGCGCCGTGGCGCCTCTCTAGCCACTCCTCAAAGAGGGGTCTTATCGCCGCTATCGCGGCGTGCCCTGCGCTGGGTTGCGACAGTCGCTCTTTCCATGCCGCCATGAGATCGCGCCGGAGATCCGTCCGCTCCGCAGCGACTAGCCGCGGAAGCGGATCCTCCCCCCGGCGTAGTGCCTCCGCGCGCCACTCATACAGGCGCGCGAGGACTATCGCCTCCAGATCCCATGGCGGCAGTCCGGCAAGAAGGCTTGCCGCCTCGCCAGAGATCGTGCGGTAGCCCCGAATAACCCTTATGGCTACCACCTTCTGGGGCGCGCTCAGGTAGTGGGCGGCTCGCCGCCGCAGTGAACGCGCCCACACCGGGGCCCCGTATAGGGCCATGGACCGCACGACCCCCGCGTAAAGCCTCCGGCAGGAGGCGTTTGGCCCCCTCAGGTTGGGCAAGAGCCGCTTGAAGACGGCCCCGGCCCGTTCCAGTTTGGGGGCCTAACGTCGGAAATGCTCCACGAAGTTCAAAGCACTAAAAAAAAAAAGCATAAAGCAGGTAAAGCACTGGCCTGCAAATTGCAAAAAACGTAACGTAATTTGAATTTCGCGGGCTGGTTGGAGCAACTTACGGGTTACCGTAGCGCATCGGTTTTCATAATATCAGCTCATCTCAACATTATCAAATCGTCGCTGAGCGCTACGGCTAGCTTAGTTTCCGTGCACATAACATTGAGGAGAGTTCATTGCTCTCTGCCCACACATATATTGACTCATTATATTAACATAGCTTGTTTAAATAGCCTTGCATGTCATACGCACAAAAAATGTACCCAGGTAGTCGTATCAGAACTAAAATGATGAAATAATTTGCCTATTTCAACATATCGTAAGATTTTGTAATCCCTAACGAAATTCTTTAGGATAGCATTTAAATTGAATAGGCAGGTACTAGGAACCTACTTATAGGTACTCATATAATATATTCGCCCGCGAGGTATGTCGATAAAAACTATCCTATGTCCTTCCCCGGGATGGAATCTATCTCTCTGCCAAATTTTATCAAAACCCGTTCAGTTGTTTAGGCGTGAAAAGGTAACATACCTACAAAGAGACAGAGTTATTTTCGAATTTATAATATTAGTGTGGATGTAAGACTACAGTAAAAACTACTAAATAAATAAATACATAATATGAAACCATATCATATAGTGTGGCGATTAGGTTATAACCATGTGGTTATACCATTAATTGAAACCACGTTCTACTCTACATTACGTATTCTAGACAAACACAATTAAAATACTTAATTAACATTGTAGCCGTGGGACCATTGTTTTCGTTTGAGTATTTACCAACATTAAATAAACTTAATTTGTGATGATTTGATAACAATACCGTAAAGTTTGTGTTGAATTATTGATATGTACCATCGCGCGTCGCTTTTATTATCAAGGGTGGGGTTTATTTCGTGCCAATTTTTAAGCTATTTATTTTGTTCATATTTTTTTACTGACCGACTTCTTGACAATTCATAAGTGCCTGTAAATGGTTTAAGAGCGTTTACGCCGAACGGCATTTCATACAAACTTTCAAGCCCTTATTTTTCGAAATGAATGAACCGATTTTAATGAAACTTCATATGCATAAGCAGGACACAAAGGTCTAAAAAGTTAGTAGAAAACATTTTCAAAAAATAGTGTTACAGCCAAATTAGGCCGATTTTAAATTTTCCATAGAAACAGAGATTTCCAGTTATCTTTTTTTAGATAAGACATTTTGAAAATGTTTTCTACTAACTTTTTAGACCCTTGTATCCTGCTTATGCGTATGAAGTTTCATTAAAATCGGTTCATTCATTTCGAAAAATAAGGGCTTAAAAGTTTGTATGAAATGCCGTTCGGCGTAAACGCTCTTAATTGAAATGCTTTGAGTCGTCTGTGTGGTGCCGGACTTAAAGAATTGCACCACCCCTTACTTCCCGTGGGTGTCGTAAAAGGCGACTAAGGGTCTTACCGGAGAATGGGCAGCAGCGTTCTCTATTTATTCCACCATCATACCATACTGCGATCGCCAACCCGCCTGCCAAGCGTGGCAATTATGGCAAACCCCCCCCCCCCCAAAATTGGGGGAGGCCTATGTCCAGCAGTGGACGTCTATCGGCTGAAACGCCGAGTTTGTTTAAAAAAAACAGTTTTCTATTTTAGTACCTATTTTTATTTTATTTTATTAGGTATTTTAACAGACTGATTACTTGTAATAACCGCTGAACTTTTTAATGTGATAACCTAATTGCCACTCTTTATAATTTACATAATAACTTCATCATCTGCCTAGCCTTTTCCCAACTATGTTGGGGTCGGCTTCCATAATAATAAATTATATAATAATAACGTATAATACATAATAACTTATCGTACATAAACAAAATGCCACTTAACTGAAGTGGGACTGGGCGAGCCACGTCTGCCGTATGCCCTACGAGCTGTGGCCCAAAATAACCACTACGTGGAGCCCGACACACAGCGGCGGCCCTAGGGTGTATTTTAGGTGGTGCAAAATCTTAACGTGGCGCTCCTCTATGTACCATGTTGCTATGATGCACAATTATGCAGCTGCTTGCTTGCTTGTGGACGATCGGCTTTAGAGTAAGTTATTATCATCAATGACTGGTGCCCAGTGGACAGTGCACCAGGCGCCAAACATTGATGATATTAACTTACTCGATCGTCGAGGCGCTGAAATCAACCGAAATGCGACCACCAGTGGTGCTCGCCTCTAAAACCCTCACGCACGCGCGCTGACCGCGTAGAAGGTGGTGGGACGAGCTGAACAAAACAAACGACCAGTGGTCCACTTTAGCCCTGGATCGAAAGAGCTGGAAGTCATGGGGAGAAGCCGTTACCCAGCTGTGGGATGTTGCAGGCTAACAGTAACAGTAACGTAAACAAGTCGTTAGCATTTATTTCTTACCATCATCATCATCTGCCAAGCCTTTTCCCAACTATGTTGGGGTCGGCTTCCAGTCTAACCGGATGCAGCTGAATACCAGTATTTTACATGGAGCGACTGCCTATCTGACCTCCACAACCCAGTTAATGGGTAATACGATACCCCTTGGTAAGACTGGTTGTCAGACTTTCAGGCTTCTGACTACCCGTAACGACTGTCAAAGATCCACAAATGGCAGCCGGGACCAACGGCTTAACGTGCTTTCCGAGGAACGGAGGGGTCACGGTATGTAAAGATGGTCACCCATCCACAGACCAACCGCGGCAAGCGTAGCTTAACCCGATCGATCGACCTGTGTGGCTGTTACTATTTAGCCACGGGCCCCTCATTTATTTCTTACCATCGTACTTAATTATTTTTATGAGTCTCGCTCCCGTGACGCAATATCGAAGACCTTTTTACGTAATTACATGAAATCATTACTACCTAACTAGGTGTCTATGTAACAGAAAGTAGGTACAGTAACGTCAGGAACCTACGTGATACCTAGGGCGAGAAAGACATCATTTACTACTTACATGTTTACAATTGTGGTACAAAAAGCGGTTCACAGGCCGAGCGAGGTTAGTTCATTACCTACGTCAAAATATGATCTCATTCGTTTACAGAAAAACTGCTGTAAAATAGTCGCTAGTGGTTTACGAGTTTGTTCACTTTATTTATCGAGTTTTTAGTACAGATCCGCGAATGAATTTCGCGAATCTTAAACTAAGAACATGAGTCACAGAGTCACTGGAATATCTTTCGGTTTTCTCCATCATCAAAGTCGTTCAAATCTCCTAAAACATACGAAAAACCGGCCAAGTGCGAGTCGGACTCGCACACGAAGCGTTCCGTACCACAAGGCAAAAACGCCGAAAAACACACGTTTTTTGTATGAGAGCCCCCCTTAAATATTTATTTAATTCTGTTTTTACTGAGATACAGCCTGGTGACAGACAGACAGACAGACGGACAATGGAGTCTTCGTTATAGGGTGCCGTTTTTACCCTTTGGAACCCTAAAAAGCAGTACTTTTGTGTTATACCTACTATCTTTTTGTTTGTACATATCTATTGCCACAGAATAAATAGTACAAGCTATTGCGTGTGATTCAATAACTATAAGTCTGTAAGTTGACTTTACAGTCTAAATTAGAAGCACTCATTAATTATATTTTTTTCCAATCTAAGACTCATCATCATCATCTTCCTGCCCTTATACCATGTTACTTGGGGTCGGCGCAACACGTTTTCTTCTTCCATTCTCCCCTGTCAGCCGTCACGCTATCATTCACTCCCTTCTCTTTCATATCATTCCCCACACAATCCATCCATCTTTTCTTCGGCCTTCCTCTCCCTCTCCATCCATCTAAGACTAATTATTATAAATTCCCTCTATACTTACACCACCTATACTTACTCTGTAGATACTTTCTAACATACTCGGAGTAGGTACGTTTCTCATTACATAACTTAAAGTGCTCTATTCGAAATAAGTAGGTACATACATTATTTTTCGTAGAAAAATAATGTATGTATGTTTTTCCAGATTTCATATTTTTGGCACAATTAGTGAGGAAGTGTCGCTGTCTGTTTGTATTTCTAAATGTTGTGTGGGCGCAGCGCTTCTTTAAACGGTGTTTCGAGGTCATTGTCAAGGTCGAACCACATTGCTTTGGGTTCAAATCTTCGATTCAGCATGGAAGGCGTTTCTGACAATTATTTAGTAGGTACCTAACCGGAGTAAATTCTTTTTAAAATTTTTCTTTAATTAATCATACTTACAAAAACTAAAATGATTTGTTTCTTAACCTTTATAAACTAATCAAGATCAAAAGACATAGGTATTTAAAATAGGCTGAGAATCAGCACTTTTTGAACGACGAAATTACATAAGAGAGCCCCACAAAACTACACAACACTCCTTGGTGCTTTTGTTGGGAAGAAGTGGCGCAACCAACTGTCCAGCAGCACAGCTGTCTGTTTAATGTAGGTAATGGGATCTGTATCAATTTTTATCTGTATGTTGTGTCTGTTTGTTTTGTTAATTAATCTGAACCCATAGAGAAAACAAGAATTGTGTGTGTGATTGTATCGTAGCGTTTATGTACGGTCACCAAAGGAGATAAGAAACCAGGTCGTCGGATTTAGTTGAAGTTTAGTAAGAAACCGATGGATGTTTTCGAATAAAATTTAATTTAGTTAATAGAAAACAAATAATTCATTAATTTATCAAATTAAATTTCGGTAATCGGTTTCTTACTAAACTTCAACTATATCCGACGACCCTGGTTACTTATATTTTTTGGCGACATACACGCAATTATTCCTAAATAATGGACCTAGGTACTGTAGAGGTCTGCACTGGACCTCTACAGTTCCTCGTTTATAATTAAAAGACCGTAGACTTGGAACTATTGTATTGATAAAAAGAACCTCACAGCTTTACAGAAAATATATGAATGACTCTATAAAAAAAACACAATGTTATCTTAGTTGTCAATGCAGTTTGAATCTTAGAATGGAATATTACATCCAGCCAGACCTTTCTGCTAAAGGCCGGAACACACAAGACACTACAGTACCTACGTACCATAGATCCATTCGTATATAGTATACCTCCCCAGGTCCCATTGTTCTTGCTAGAGGCATTCCATACTTTATTGTCTGCTTATTACTACAAGAGGCTCGATGTTTTTTTTTATATAATTATCCAGGACATATGCACCAGCATTCAGTCGGTATATAATAAGATATGATTCCTATATAATTATTGTTTATCTTTTTATTGCCAATTACTTACTGACTAATTGGGACCAATAAATATTCCGATATCTTAAGTACTTACTTATTTGTCTACAACAGATTGGGGGCAAAATTGAGGACTTGGCCAAGGTTAATAGCCTAATTAGTGTAGTCTATGCAACTACCTGATGTTCTACATTCTTAAGAGCGAGTACATTTTTTTTCGTCGTACGTTTCACTTAGGTATTCTCGTAACATCACGCCTACTCTTCAAAATTTAAGCAGATCCTTATCATTATCATACATTGATATTTCATTTGCCATTAAATTTCTTCTAAGAGGTATCTAGATATATAGTCGGCGACACTATCTTGACTAGCAAAAACTATTTTACCAATGTGACTAAAAATACGAGTTAGGTCAGCCAGCACATCAAGCTTTAATCTGCAATCTGTCAAATTTCTTTAATAGATTTTCAACTTTATCGCTAAAGCATAAGGTTCGATGTTGATTGAAAAAATTTGACTGCAGGTTCGGGTAGCTTGATTTGCTGGCGTCACTTTATACCCTTTTATATAGTGTGCCTTTAAAGGGTAGGTTTTTTTAGAGTCGCTTTCCATCAGGCGTGATTGAGGTCAAGAGTAGGCCCATTCAGCAATAAAAAAATAAAATAAAAAAGGTACTTAGGTAGTCCATTATTTCAGTCTCATCTTTTGGTCTCACCCAGCCTTAGTAATCCACCCAAGTTTCCTCAAATAACAATGAGTTACAGGCACAGCCATACAAATAAGGAATAATCCAGCTCATTGTAAGTACAAAGAGATCCAACAACTTCAGGAAAAACATGACTAGCGATATTGTTAATTAGTTGTTAAACAATTATACTGAACTATCACGGTTAGTTTCCATGATCATGCAGGGGAATTACAGTGTTTAAGTTCATAATAATGTTAAGCTTAGGCCCCGCCCCGAAGGATGTGATGTCAGTAAGAATAATTAAGTTTGCGTTTGTGGAATAAAACTCACTTTAACAATGATTCATTATTTTATTAGCCTTGGTAAGGACTAAAGGTTGGAATTTCCTGAGGATTAGTGCATTTTGGGGACTTCTTAGTATATTACCTCGTAAGGCCCGGGTTTTAAGCGGATGACTTGCTATAGCAGGGCTAACGTGTAGGTTAGGGTAGGTCCAGTTCGTCACACTACTTGTTGAAGTACTGATCAATACCCTCCTATAGGTATCTACATAATGCCATTGGCAATACGTAATAAAGGTGCTTACCTACGTCAATGTTTATAGGTACCTGTAACTAAGAATAAATACACACATCAAAAGTGTCTAGGGATCAACATATATTTTTGCAATAACTTTTCTCCTGATTGATATTAATTAAAATTTTCTTTAAGGATTCATCAAATAAAGTGTTTTCGTTTGTCACAGTAACGATAAACCAAGTCACCTTTGCATTAATAAAGAAATTTGCCATTTTCCTAATAAAGGGATTTTTGACATTTGAACCACTAACACAAAAGTTCGAAAAAAAGACTGAAATAACAGTTTTCTTTAAAATTTTATTGGGTAACTTAAACAATTAATAATCCGTGTTTCTACCGCGAACACTAACAACACAAGAACATCGGTTTGGCATACTCAAAATGAGTTCATCCAAATCACGCTGTGGAATGGCCGCCCATGTTCGTTGCAACAACAAAAAAAGGTCTTCTTGCGACTGGATACCCTCCATATTCGGCAGAGCTCTTCTCTGTAGCATATCCCATGCATGCTCAATCGGGTTCAAGTCTGGCGACTGAGCAGGCCAGGGCAGGACATTGATGTTAGCTGCGGCGAGAGTCTGTCTTACAACTCTTGCGGTGTGCGGTCGCGCATTATCATGCATTAACTGAAATAAGGGACCGATTTGCACTTGTAGAGGAACGATGACGTCTGATACAATCGTCTCAGCATAAATTTGAGCGTTGAGGTTGCCTCTGATCCAAATCAACTCAGTTCTTGACTCAGGGGCGTGCACAGGTTTTTCGAAGAAGGTAGGCAAAAAAAAAATCTCACCAAAAATACCGCACTTTGGTTTCGGTTCGTCGTCTTGTCGATCGATGATGTAGGTAATTGCCAAATGCCAGCTTAAATATCCATAGATTGACGCTTATTGGCGTCTCTGTCGCTCGCAGTTCCGAGTTGACGCGAAAAAAAAGGATATTATACTTACGACAAATAAAAACATTTACAAAAAAAAAAACAATCGACTTCCAAAAAAACACTACAAATTGAAAAATAACTTTAATTTCGGAAGTCGGTGTCTTTGGTTCCGCATTTTCGTTTATTGACACCGACTTCAGAAATTAAAGTTATTTTTCAATTTGTAGTGTTTTTTTGGAAATCGGTTGTTTTTTTTTTCGTTCGGTCCGTTTGTAACTTATCTAAGTTACAATAGCCTAATGTCAACTGCTCATCACTTGTTACAAAATATTGCTTTTACCGATGTTGGGACGTTAATTGTTGAGGAGTTCTTCTGGTAAGAACCAGGAGAACTCCTCAACAACCACTCACCATACGCTTTGTGACGGGCATAAATTGCTTAGCAACCTTAAATAAAGTAATCGAATCGCAACCCGTGAAATATTTGTCATTGAGTAGTTCCAATGGCCATCTGTGGTCTTCTTCATCAGCTCCACTTTACCAAATGATGATTTCTGAGAGCAAATGCTCAAGTTATTTAAAAAAATACCCAAATCGTTATAGCTTTGCCTATAAAATTTGAGGGTTTCCCTCGATTTCCATGGGATCCTCTCATCAGATTCCAACTTGATGATAATGGGACAACCTCAAGAGTATACCCTTTCAAACAAAAAAAGAATTTTGAAAATCGATCCACAATTGGCGGAGTAATTGCGTAACAAAGACACAAAAAAAAAAGTTTATTGAAATAGGTACTTGCATTGCACAGCCAACTTCCGTTCGGGCGAGTTCGGTGCGAGTTCGGCAGTTTTCGTGTTCTGCTGTATGAAAAACTACAGTAAAGACACTGCCTATTATCGCAGTTGTGTGCGTTATTTTTTTCATTGTGTGCCACGTAGTTATAGGCGCGCACACACTCATAAAATCGTATGAGCACGACTGACCGCGAGAGCACACATCTAAACATTTAGTGACGAATAGTTTGTGTCTTCGCCGTTGAGATTGTGTGGTGGCGCGACTGCAGCGCGAATAAATGAAATTAGTCAAATCTTAATAATACTACCGGCGCTCGGTAGGTGGAGCTGATTTATGATTTAAGAATTTTTATATTTTGTTAAGTTTTGTTTATTGACTTACTTATGTAATATTAGATCAGTTCTACGGGGTAGACACTGTCTTTATCACTCTATGGAATGCCCGCCACTCCGCTCAGCCACGGTACCAGTGCTTCGGTAACGTGTCCAAAGTCGACTGATAACACTCTGACTTATTCAGAGCTAAAGCCAACGTACTGTTGCCGGGAACCAGCTTCTATCATTCCCACGGCTCTGAGCATTTCTTCCCTGCTTAAATGACGTCGCCGCTCCATAATAACGTTGGTTTTAATCAGTAGTAGGGAAACAGTAGCACTAATAATGTCTTCAATGCGTTGTATGTTTTTATAGGGAAAATATTGACAGCTGATTTTCATCTTTTACTCGAATTTGATTCACAGTTCCTGATTCAAATTATGAAATGCACCAAAATGGATCCATATAAATTTATAAAATCATAAAGAATCATGTCCAGTCTTGACCTGAAAATTTTCGAACGCGTCTAGTGATGTAAAATATCTTAAAAAATTGCATTTTTTTTTGCTTATTTCGTATCACTTAATTGAATTTTCAAATGAAGCCAGGAAAAAATACAATTTATATTATGTTTATCATTCTCAATATACTTTTGGAAACGGAACGTGTTTTACACATGTTCCATTTTAAGCATTGAGATAGGAAAAACATGGAGAGGCCGCGTTATTCTATACATACATTTGCTTATACAAATATGAGTGAAATATGATTCAGAATACGAAATATCGTTTTGTCTCGTTCTTTCTAATAAGATAATCGTATTTGATAAAAGAGACAACAATATTTTAAGTTGTTGCTCATTTTGGCAACATTTTGACGAGACGTAGTACAATTGTAGGTAAGGTGCCGGTATCAGCCATCTTTTGCGACAAGTTTCGTGGTAGTTTTGCTGTCAAATGGTTGTTTACTTTTTGTATTATTAAGATTTGCGAGAAATATACAAGGATTTTACCTTTTAAAACTGCATGCAAATGTTGGAAAACAACAATTCAACATGTCTGTGTGTTGTATTGTGAAGTGTGGTGCAAGAAAGAATGAAAATCAACCTCTAATGTCTTTGCAGAGGTTAATAACCGGTTTTCATGCAAAAATACATTTAATAATACACATTCGATGATACAGTTGTGACGCGATCATGAATTTATGGCTAAAGTATTGATATTTGGGTTCATTTCCGTATAATAGACCTTTTTAGTATATTTTGTTAATTCATTTGTTTGTTTACAATAATATGTCAAATGGAATAGGGTTGTACCGTTGCCGTAATAGTTTTCTCCGCTGAAACGTCATCGACATATTCTGCGATGTGAACATAAATAATTCTGTGTCTTATTCGGTCCGAGTGACCTTGCCAGGTCCGTCCTCTGGTTCACAGCACCGAAATTAAAATATTTTATTTCACATAAACCTACATGGCCACTTAGGAAACGTCAGTAGCTAGGTCATCATCATCATTTCAGCCGAAAGACGTCCGCTGCTGGACATAGGCCTCGCCCAAAGGGGGGGGGGGGGTTGCCATAATCGCCACGCTTGGCAGGCCTGCCCATTCTCTACCGGAGAATCGACCCTTAGTCACCTTTTACGACACCCACGGGAAGTATGGGGTAGTGCTATTCTTTAAGTCCGGCACCACACAGACTGTGGAGTTTCTTGCCAGTGCAGTAGCTAGGTGCACGGTTCCAATTGGTTGCTTCCTATGGGGAAGAACTGGCAAGAAACTCCACAATTTTTACAATGTTTTCTAATTTGTTAAGTACCTGGAACTGATTTTAATAAATAAATAACTCGTTTTTTATTAAATTTATGGACTATCTGTTTCTCTCTTCTCGCCACTTCAGATTTATTACCGAAAAAACTCAGTGAAAGCTGAAGTGACGGTAACAGAGAGTTTTTACATTTGGTACTTACGCTATTAGATGCATTTATAAGTAGGTATCTTATTATATTGCCATTTGTCTTCACAACTGGTTTGTACATAATACACATTGTTTGTACATAATACAGGTTTGTACATAACTATAATATTTTCTCTGAAAATTCTAAGTCTAATAAAAGATTTTCTTTTTTGACATGTATACCTACCGATAAATAGTTCAGTAATTAACCATGAGTCTTTCGTTTTACGCATCACAAAAGATTATAAATAAAGTATTTTTGCACACTTTATTTTTATGCAAAACTATAAAGTTACCGAAAATAAAGTAACAAACGTTATTATAAAGTATGGTTGGCAACCGTAATTACAACTGACTTTAATTTAGTAAGTTATTATGATCCAAACGTAATACCTAGTAAGACTCATATTTAGTATCGATACTCGATAATAGTAACACCTGTGTTCCTTGATTGACACAACCCTAGCAGTGGCAGCCATTTTATGCGACAAAACGAGTTGTAGGTATGCACCCTTTTTTTGTAGGTATTTCCAGTCCATACTTTTTTATGTCAATGATTTTAAGTGTACAGTTGACAGGTTACGCTTAAAACGGACTTCTTTAGCCGCAACGAATGACAGGCTGCCGCTGTGACAGTGTGACCGCTGTCATTTGTTTGACGTTTTGCAGTCGTTCGTTTCGTCTGTGCGATTTTGGATTTTCTGATACCCTTACAACTTTTGCATTTTCCATGGACTTCGATACCTACCACTTACGATTACTTTGGCCTGTGTTATACGGATACCGATTTAGTGCTTTTGATTGGGATCTAAGTTATCGTAATCGCTCTTGTTGGAAAGTGTTAGGGAGCCTTCTACGAGATTGCTTTGTATAAACTGCAACAAAGTGTTAATACGCTTCGGCGTTATCGGGCGCTTCAGCTTGATAGCAGAGTCATCTCGCTAATTAGCACTTGGATATCTCCAGTAATAGTAAGTATAATAACAATCAACTAACGATTTCGTATCCAGTCAACGGAGGCTAGCGTATTAAGTGTTTTATAAAAAAGAATTGATATTTAGAAGTGGTAAAGTATATTTTTCAAGTTACACGAAAAATATAACTAGTACTACCTACTAGAAAGAGGTGACGCCCCTAAGACGACCCACTAACCGAATGTGTTAGTTACATCTAGATTTTCCCCATGTTTTAGTTATAGTGGTTCTTTTAGACGGCTGTTTAAAACAAAAAATGTAACAATACAAATTAAATAAGTATACAACTTATTTCCATTGTAGGCTTTAATATCTCATAATTTACGAAGACACTGAAAATCTAATGACCCTTTGTGTATAACCCTATCTACCACACAAACACACTTTCTTCACTTACTTCACCCACACACATACCTCTATTTCACCACTCATATTAACACACATACCCACATCCATACCCCATATCTTCAAACTCACCAACAAACCCTAGCACTATAATAATTTAATAAATTAATAGTGAGTGTGATAGTGATTTAGTAGTCCTAAGATAAAAATTAAAATGTCAATAGCTGAACACTATCCCCTGAGATACAGGTTCCTGCCTAGTTTAGGGGCAAGGGTCAATACTATGTGCACCTTATTATGATCACCACAAAATGTTGAAGTACCTACTTGTAATGTACCTATTTGTATATTGTAACTTTTAACGGTGAGAAATAAACTATTTTTATTTTATTTGTTTTTCAGATAACGGAAGAAGATTACATTTGTGAAGTGTGCTTTGATGTATCCTTGCAGACTATTTATGCTCAGATTCATGGAAAAAATGAGTGTGATCCATCTGTTGGTTCATCTCGATGTGGTCATGCTCAAGTGTGCCCCGTTTGTGGTCGATCATTGTTCAATCGTCAAAGTGACCACATTCTCAAAGAAAACCCATCAAGCCTCACACTAAGGATGATCAACTTAATGCATGATCACAGGCATGAAACCAACATTGTGGCTCCAGTGGCATTTTTAAAAGAAGTGGTTGTACGAGAAGATATTGAATAAATGATAATAAATCAAATCCTGTTATTTATTTAATTTCCCTGTCCTCGCCAAAAACATGTAGGTGGGCTGCTCTTTTCGTTATCTATTTATGTCGTCTGTCAGGTCGACTCCTGGAGTCTGGTCCGCTTCGACGGCGACGACAGATTTTGACCGATACCTACTTCAATGAACTGTAAGTAGGTACCTAAATTGCTCAAACTTGCACAAAGTGCAGTAAACAAGGGCAGCACAACATCACACGAAGTCTTTATAACTCAGCATCGGCGGGTTATTACGAGAATAATAACTGCTGTTTGCGACCGCGCGCCAATTTGATGATGATGATTTGTTGTTATTACATTGAAGAGGGATTTATTTCTGAGTGATTACAATCACTCAGAAATAAATCCCTCTCAGCTCAGCGATTAAGAAACAATTTGATTTTAACTATCGTACAGTTTTTGAGGTTATAACAGCTGTCAAACCTTATCTGACAGCTGCTATAACCTCAAAATCTTATTTACTTAATAACATTTTTCCCTGGCCTCTAAATGAAATGATAATAAATTATTGTGTTATTATGAACAATAATTGTTTTTATACAACACTAGTTGTAGGTAGACGCGACCTGTAAAACAAATCAAGTGACAGGTCAATCAATGTATGGAAAGTGGGCATGATTCTTTATTACAAAGCCACATCTCAATCTCAAGAAATCCGCATAAAAATGCTTGATCCCTAGACACTTTTGATGTGTGTAGTTGATTTAGTGTGATTTTTTTCGCCAAGCTTGGTCTTTTTCTAATCCAAATACTTATCCAGGATTAAAACTAAAATCCCACAAACAGGCGCGACACGCGTTATAATCGCGCGCGACACAAAGGCACCGCTAGTTGCGCGACTTGCGGACCTTGCGGTATGCCTTTGTGTCGCGCGCGATTTTATCGCATGTCGCGTCTGTTTGAAGGAGCCTTAACCCGTAAGCCGTAATTGTCATGTACCTACATTAGTCCTTTAGTTATTAAGATTATTCTAGCATAAGTTTAATGTACGTGATGTGGCTGTGCTTTTTAAAATAAATAAACCTAAGTATGTCCCTGTTCAGGTCCCACGCTACCTACTTATCTGTCAAATTTCATAGCGATTGGTTCAGTCGTTTAGGCGTGGAGACAGACAGAGTGTGCAGATGGTGGCCCAGTGGTAACGGCTACGACTTACGAGTTGGTCGTAGGTTCGAACCCTGACCTAGGCGCGTTACTTTGTGTAAATTATTTCATCACCACTGCTCTCAAAAACCGTGAAGGAATACATCGTGAGGAAACCGGCATGTCCTAGAACCAAAAATTCGAAGACTTTTGACATCTACCAACCCGCACTGGGCCCGCGTGGTGGGATACTGCCCTCTCACAGAGAGGAGACTTGTGTCCCAGCAGTGGGATTAAAAAGGCTGACTATGAGCTATGAGAACAGTCACAGACAGACAGAGTTACTTTTGCATTTATAATATTAAATTAGTATGGATGGTCGTATCGGAGTAGGTAACCTCGGAAATACAAATAAGTACTAACTATGCGATTTATTTTGGTCGCACAAACATTGACTCCGGCGCAGCACACGTGCGACCCTTGTTAGTTAAAACAGTAATTACATACAGGAAAAGTTTTTAACCAGTGCGCAAATTTTTTTTGGTGGCTCGGTGTAAGCAATAGAACACATTTCCATTTTTAGTTTATGACTTTTTTTTTTTCATTTTTCCACTTTGTCCCAATTTGAAATAAGCAAGACATGGATATAATTTAATAGTAATACTATGAATGAGCATGAATGAAAACACGAAGGCCGGCCGCCGGCCGCTGGACGCCCAGCGCACGAGACGGGGCGGGGGTGCGGGGGCATGCGGCGCGGCGCCGGCGTTTTATAAACAAAACGCATGCACATGCAGTACGTCACTTGCGGAAGCGGAGGTCGGATGTCTCTTCGCCGTCCCTGCGCGCGTGCCGCGTACTAGATTAGCGTAGTGACAATGTCTCATTTTACTCACCGCGAGTATTATGAAATAGTGCGAGTGTATTTGTTAAGCAATGAAAATTTACGAGCAGCACGAAGAAGATACGAAAGGGAGAGCGTACCTCGTATGCGAGCCCAAAGGATCCTCAATCCCACGGTCCCTAATGAGAGGACAATTTTAGTAGCAAACCAAGGTGTATGAAACAAGTGAAATGCCGGCTGAGCCTAGATGACTTGAAAGAAAAAATAATTAAGGACGCCTTTACGTATCTGACAAAAATAAGCCGTTTTTCGGTGCATTTTGCGGCAAAATGAGACGAAACCAAATGTAACTAATAATTACCACAGATAGATTACTCTTTCATCTCCAAATGGTAGCCATTTTTTATTCGAAAATGTTGGTTTATAATATAGTAAAAAATAAATTCCGTTGCCTCTTCACACAAAATCGACGATATCGTGCTGTCTTTGGGGTCATTTTTCTTCTGTTTAATAACATAAACATATTTATTTTAAAATATTTTATGTAAGCAGACATGTTCAACTCAAAAAGGTAGCCAAAAGAACTATCAAAATGTTAAAAATAAGTCAGAAAAAAATAAAAATCGGAGTCTATTTTTTCACATATTTAGCTGTAATACGTGAATCTTATTGGATTGAAATAAGGGTTATTTTACTGGTCACTGTCTCGGTTTATTGCACAAAAATTTGTAATGAAATATTAGTTAGTCTGCGCTCGGCCGCCGTTGTGAGTGGACTCTGTGTCGGTTGTAAGCAGCAGCTTGTGCTAAAAGAAGATCGCTGTACGGATACTAAATATTTGACACACAAAACTTGATACTTCACGCATTCTGTATGTACTATGTACCTATTACCCAAGGAAAGATTTGATTCACAGTCTTATAATTTTTCTAGAAGTAAGTAGGGTTTATAAATTCATATTTCGTTCCGGACTTGCTGGAGTGACCTGCACAGCAGGTGTACTTCGAAGACTATTCCGGTCTGATCCCCTGAAGACTTACAATATTTCATGATGGGTGTCAATTTCGTGGTTTTCGAGGGTGCTGAAACCGATGGTGGGGTCAAAATAAAAATCCAAGATGGCGGATGTGAAAAATGTTACAATTTTTCATGATGGGTGTCAATTTCGTGGTTTTCGAGGGTGCTGAAACCGATGGTGGGGTCAAAATAAAAATCCAAGATGGCGGATGTGAAAAATGTTACAATTTTTCATGATGGGTGTCAATTTCGTGGTTTTCGAGGGTGCTGAAACCGACGGTGGAGTCAAAATAAAAATCCAAGATGGCGGATGTGACAAATGTTACAATTTTTCATGATGGGTGTCAATTTCGTGGTTTTCGAGGGTGCTGAAACCGATGGTGAGGTCCAAATGAGAATCCAAGATGGCGGATGTGAAAAATGTTACAATTTTTCATGATGGGTGTCAATTTCGTGGTTTTCGAGGGTGCTGAAACCGGCGGTGGAGTCAAAATAAAAATCCAAGATGGCGGATGTGACAAATGTTACAATTTTTCATGATGGGTGTCAATTTCGTGGTTTTCGAGGGTGCTGAAACCGATGGTTGGGTCAAAAAAAAATCCAAGATGGCGGATGTGAAAAATGTTACAATTTTTCATGATGGGTGTCAATTTCGTGGTTTTCGAGGGTGCTGAAACCGACGGTGGAGTCAAAATAAAAATCCAAGATGGCGGATGTGACAAATGTTACAATTTTTCATGATGGGTGTCAATTTCGTGGTTTTCGAGGGTGCTGAAACCGATGGTTGGGTCAAAAAAAAATCCAAGATGGCGGATGTGAAAAATTTTATAATTTTTCATGATGGGTGTCAATTTCGTGGTTTTCGAGGGTGCTGAAACCGATGGTGGGGTCAAAATAAAAATCCAAGACGGCGGATGTGAAAAATGTTACAATTTTTCATGATGGGTGTCAATTTCGTGGTTTTCGAGGGTGCTGAAACCGATGGTGGGGTCAAAATAAAAATCCAAGATGGCGGATGTGAAAAATGTTACAATTTTTCATGATGGGTGTCAATTTCGTGATTTTCGAGGGTGCTGAAACCGATGGTGGGGTCAAAATAAAAATCCAAGATGGCCGATGTGAAAAATGTTATAATTTTTCATGATGGGTGTCAATTTCGTGGTTTTCGAGGGTGCTGAAACCTATGGTGGGGTCAAAATAAAAATCCAAGATGGCTGATGTGAAAAATGTTATAATTTTTCATGATGGGTGTCAATTTCGTGGTTTTCGAGGGTGCTAAAACCGACGGTGGGGTCAAAATGAAAATCCAAGATGGCGGATGTGAAAAATGTTACAATTTTTCATGATGGGTGTCAATTTCGTGGTTTTCGAGGGTGCTGAAACCGATGGTGGGGTCAAAATAAAAATCCAAGATGGCCGATGTGAAAAATGTTATAATTTTTCATGATGGGTGTCAATTTCGTGGTTTTCGAGGGTGCTGAAACCTATGGTGGGGTCAAAATAAAAATCCAAGATGGCTGATGTGAAAAATGTTATAATTTTTCATGATGGGTGTCAATTTCGTGGTTTTCGAGGGTGCTAAAACCGACGGTGGGGTCAAAATGAAAATCCAAGATGGCGGATGTGAAAAATGTTACAATTTTTCATGATGGGTGTCAATTTCGTGGTTTTCTAGGGTGCTGAAACCGACGGTGGGGTCAAAATGAAAATCTAAGATGGCGGATGTGAAAAATGTTACAATTTTTCATGATGGGTGTCAATTTCGTGGTTTTCGAGGGTGCTGAAACCGATGGTGGGGTCAAAATAAAAATCCAACCTTACCTCCGGACTTGATGGAGTGACCTGCAGGTGTACTTCGAAGACTCCTACTGGAACTAACAGCCGAGCAGATCTAGGTGTGCCGAGTATGGGCTCGTTTTCTTAGTTATGTTGAGACCTTACCTCCGGACTTGATGGAGTAACCTGCAGGTGTACTTCGAAGACTGCTACTGGAACTAATAGCCGAGCTGATCTAGATGTGCCGAGTATGGGCTCGTTTTCTTAGTTATGTTGAGACCTTACCTCCGGACTTGAGGGAGTGACCTGCAGGTGTACTTCGAAGACTGCTACTGGAACTAATAGCCGAGCTGAGCTAGGTGTGCCAAGTTTGGGCTTCTTTTGTTAGTTTTGTTGAGACCTTAAGAATAGGTAGGCAGGCACTAAGCTGGGTCTAGTCTAGGCAGATGCGGTCACTAATCGGAAACATAAAACAAAAGTACTTATCTAAAAAAAAAAGATTACAGCCGCCATCTTGGATTTTCATTTTGACTTTGTTTTCGGCTCCAGCACCCTCGAAAACTATGAAAACGACACCCATGATAAAAAATATAAAAAAAATTACAGCCGCCATCTTGGATTTTCATTTTGACCTCACTATCTGCTTTAGCGCCCTTGAAAACCATAAATACGACACCCATGATAAAAATAAAAAATAAATTACAGCCGCCATCTTAGATTTTCATTTTGACCTAATTATTGGCTCCAACACCCTCGAAAACCATGAAAACGACACCCATGATGAAAAATATAAAAAAAAAAACAGCCGCCATCTTGGATTTTCATTTTGACCTCACTATCGGCTTTAGCGCCCTTGAAAACCATAAAAACGACCACCCATGATAAAAAAATTAAAGCCGCCATCTTGGATTTTCATTTGGACTTCACTATCGGTTTTAGCACCCTTGAAAACCATAAAAACGACACCCATGATGAAAAATTAAAAAAAACTACAACCGCCATCTTGGATTTTCATTTTTATCTCACTATCGGCGATCTCAATATCCGTCACTTTGCACGGCCAAAAATGTAATTGACAGGCTTATGGTGATTTATCGAGGTAGCCACTAGTGAATAGTCCCGGGAAATCCCGGAACCGAAAGTACCGGGAAATCCCGGAAATTTGCGTCGTTTTTGGAACCGGGAATTTTAAAACCAAATCCCGGTTCTTTCGGTACTTTCGGGAAAAGATACTTCGCGTTTCGAATATTTCTAATTTAATAGCATAAAGCCCGACCGCTTAAAGCGTGGAATACACTTGCTACCTAGCATGCACAAAAAGCATGCATGCTACAAGAGCATGCTGCACGAGGGTGCGGGAGGAGCTGGTGGCGGCCATCGCGTCTTCGGAATGTTGTGCTTTGCGTTGTGTTTGTGATTTTGGTGGACAGTGCTTCGCAAAAAAGACTCAAACAAGACTGCTTCTTTTGGGCAGAGCCAGCTTAGGAAACTAAAGACCGATAATGGCAGGATCGTATCCGACAAACCTGAGCTGTTGAGAGAGATTGAGAGGTTCTATGGACAGTTATACACGTCAACAAGTAACCCCGTTATGGATCTGGCAAACGACCCAAGAGCTAGATTGACCCGACACTATACCGAAGACGTCAGCCTGTACGAGATCAGGATGGCTCTGAAGCAGCTCAAAAATAACAAGGTGTCGGGTGATGACGGAATTAAGGCCGAGCTCCTGAAGACCGGCGGAAAACCCGTTCTTAAGGCCCTTCAGAAGCTGTTTGATTTCGTCATACTCGAGGACAAAACACCACAGGCATGGAACAGAGGTGTGGTGATACTTTTCTTTAAGAAGGGCGACAATGACTTTCTTAAGAATTATATGCCCATCTCACTTCTGAGCCATGTCTACAAGCTGTTTTCGAGAGTCATCGCGAACCGTCTCGCGCGCAGGTTTGACGCCTCCCGCACAAGCCGGATTCCGTAAAGGCTTTAGCACCGTAGACCACATACATACGCTGCGACAGGTTATACAGAAGACCGAAGAATATAACCTGCTTCTCTGCTTAGCGTTTGTGGACTACGAGAAAGCCTTTGATTCGATTGAGATATGGGCTGTGCTGCAGTCTCTTCAACGGTGCCAGATCGACTATCGGTACATCGAGGTGCTGAAGTGTCGGTACGTAAACGCCACTATGGCAGTCCGACTCCAGGACCAGACCTCGAAACCTATCCTTTTGCAGCGAGGTGTGAGAATAGAATAGAATAGAATACTCTTTATTATGTACACCATATTAATGAGACAGGGCTGAGACTATGCAGGACCTCAGTACAATGCTCGATGACCTCAGTAGAGCCTCCGAAAGAGTGGGTCTTAAAATGAACTTGGACAAAACGAAGGTCATGTCAAATGCCCATGTAACACCCACTCTCATAAAGATCGGAGACACTACACTCGAAGTCGTGGACGAGTATGTTTACCTAAGACAAACTGTCCAGTTAGGTAGGTCTAACTTCGAAAAAGAGGTCGATCGTCGAATCCCACTCGGCTGGGCAGCGTTCGGGAAGCTACGCAATATCTTCTCGTCCCACATACCTCAGTGTCTCAAGACGAAAGTCTTTGACCAGTGCGTGTTGCCAGTGATGACTTATGGCACTGTAACGTGGTCACTCACAATGGGCCTTATAAGAAGGCTGAAAGTCACCCATTTTTGTATTCTGGACGCTCTTAACGCGGACATCTTTTTTATTTTTTACATCGTTCTCACATTATATAATCATAAATTCAAAAGAAATGATGTAACAAATGTTTTTGTAAAATGAAATTTAAAAAGAGTGTCCATGGAGTTTCTTGCCCGTTCTTCTCCATAGGTACCTACGCTTTGGAATGGGCAACTAGCTTCATTTTTTATGACTGACCGACTTCTTGACAATTCAAAAGTGCCTGTTAAAGGTTTAATTGAAATAAATGCTTTGAGTTTGAGTTTGAGTTTGAGTTTGACCCAAAGGGCAATGGAGAGAGCTATGGAGTTTCCCTGCGTGATCGAATCAGGAATGAGGAGATCCGCAGGAGGACCAAGGTAACCGACATAGCCCGAAGAATTGCCAAACTTAAGTGGCAGTGGGCAGGGCACATTGCTCGCAGAACAGATGGTCGATGGGGCCGAAATGTTCTGGAGTGGCGACCGCGTACCGGTAGACGTAGCTTTGGAAGGCCTCCCACAAGGTGGTCCGACGACCTTGTGAAGGCCGCGGGAACCCGATGGATGCGAGAAGCACAGAACCGGTCGAAGTGGAGGTGCTTGGGGGAGGCCTATGTCCAGCAGTGGACGTTTTTCGGCTGAAAGGATGATGATGAATTATGTTAATAAATAACAATTTAAAAAATGTAGGTTAAGGTTTATCTAATCAATAATATTGAAACTGATTAATGCTACGCTAAAACTCCACTGTTCCTTTCCTTTTTTTTATAGATATTACGCAAGTTTTAAATTATAATTTGGTTATGCAGAATTGCAATAGGAGTCATGTTGATTTAAATCATTTGTTTGGAGATGATGTTTAATAAATGTTTCTGATAAATATTATCTAGGATTAGGTACAAAAATGTTTTAATGTTAATAAAGATGTTGCTGGTAAAATATGCGTAAAACAAGAAATCAAACGTTTTATTTGATTTGATTTAAATGTTTTTATTTTGCCCTGTCATTTCGTCTTTCTTTTACTTTCTTCGTTTCAACTCTCTTCATCTTTTAAAGGCTTACTTAAAGTATCGAAAGTACCGGGAATCCCGGTTCTTTAGCCAGAAGGTCCCGAAAATCCCGGTTCTTTAAAACAGAACCGGTTCTGCATTAGCCACTGCTAATATGCCTTTATGCAGTACGTTATCCTAATTGCGTAACACACTTGGAATGGCAATCCATTCCGATTTGACAGTTCAACAATATCCATTGCGTTGTTTTTGTTTTACGAATTTTTTAAATATTTATGAAGCAACTAGCTGTGCCCCGCGGTTTCACCCGCATAAGTTTCGATCCCGTGGGAATATCGGATAAAAAGTAGCCTATATGTGTCAGCTACCTCTATACAAAATTTTAAAGCCGACCCCAACATAGTTGGGAAAAGGCTAGGCAGATGATGATGACCTCTATACAAAATTTTATCAAAATTGGTGAAGCCGTTTGAGCGTGAAGAACAAACATATAAACATACACACACACTCACAAACTTTCGCTTTTATAATATTAGCGTGATGAATATTGTAGCATTTGTACTGTTTGCCTTGTAGGGTGTGTGCCAAATACACGTATTTTCTTTCCAGTTTTCGAGAACCTACTTGCATTTGATACCATAGCAAATTTATTATCTATAATACGAAATAAACCGAATAAAACAAGCTTGTTTTATATTTGTTTTCAATAAGCTCGTCCGCAAATTGTTAATACATAGGTACTTTGGCAACTTGTACTTGATTAATCACTGTCCAGTGAAATTAAGTAAATAGCATTCTACTTATGTGAACACTTCACATTACCTACAAACTGTGTGAAAACAAATCACCGTAAACTTAAAAAAAATACATGGCAAAAATAAAATAAAATTAGGCTCAAGTATCAAGTCGTGTCAATTTACTCATAATTTCACCGCTTCGCGCATGTCGCTGTGTGTGTGAGCCGTGCACGTGTAGTAGTAAGACTCAATACCTAAAATTGAAGCGCGTCATTTCGTAAACGCGTCCTTAACGCTTTCATTGAAGTAAAAAGTGGTGTTAGTGTCATAAACAAACTAAATGCTTACTTATTTAAACGTGCACGTTTATGCCTTGAAAAAAGGAGGAGGTCACTTCAAACAATACCTACCTAAAATTATTGTGTTGTGATTAATAAAATGTAGAGGTAAGAAGAAATTATAAACAATCTTAGTGTCTTAGGTTCTCTTTGATTAGACATTGACGCAAATTGTATCATGTCTAAGTACCTATCATACCTAAATGTTTTATTTTGAATGGACTAAAACGTATTACTTTCTTACTTATTATGATTTATTTTCTGCATTTTGATGGTCCTAAGCCCATGAAAGTATGAAGGATAAATTGGAATTTACGAAAAATTACGTTTACAAATAACTTTACACAGTCTAAACTTAAAAAATTGTAGCGCTAAACTGGGGTCAATAATCCGCCGTCGTTAGAGCGAGCGCGCGCGCGTGAGTACTTCTGATAGCAGCTGGCGCGTCAGGCGACCGGTCGACGCGCGGCGTGAATCGGGCGACCGGTCGACGGACTGGCAAGCGACGTCCATAAAATAAATTTCTGAGTAAACAAGTCTCGTAAGCGTTATCTTAATTTTTTACTATTGAAACATATCAAAACAAAAAATACGTGTTTATTAAAATATATTCAAGTTTATTATGTCAAAATTTGCGCACTGGATAAAAACTTTTCCTGTATATAATTATGTAAATCAGATGGTTCACACCTGGAACATACAATACATTAGGTACGTAATTAATAAATACCTTGGAATTTGACCCTGGTCAAGTAGATAGGTACGTAGACTGTCCTAGACCTACCTATATAACTTACAATAAATAAGTATATTGTACTTGTATCAAACACCCTCACCGCCATCTGTTAGGAATCATCATCTGTCTAGCCTTTTCCCAACTATGTTGGGGTCGGCTTCCAGTCTAACCGGATGCAGCTGAATACCAGTATTTTACATGGAGCGACTGCCTATCTGACCTCCACAACCCAGTTACTGGGTAATACGATACCCCTTGGTAAGACTGGTTGTCAGACTTTCGGGTTTCTGACTACTACTTCTTTATATGTTATGAATATGATTAATTGTGAATGCCTGCTAATCTTAAACCCAAATGTGTGCTAGTATTTCGACAAATGATAACTACCTCCAGGATAGACAGAAAACTACAAAGTTAGTTTAATGGATCCTGTCCTCAACATGAGGGACCACAAACCCCAAGCGCGTAACACAGTATCGATCACAATCTAAATGATTTTGAAGGATATTGCTAATCCATTGCTTCATAGGTAATAAGTTTGAAACATTTGTCTGCTCAACAACGTAAATAACGCAGTGAATGTGGTTTACCCGTCAAAATGGAAGCTATTCCTAGTATTCCAATTGATTAACCAGTTGAATGCCGTAACAATTTAAAAGCCACATTAATAAAACGTTGACGTTGACTGTGTGGTGCCGGACTTAAAGAATTGCACCACCCCTTACTTCCCGTGGGTGTCGTAAAAGGCGACTAAGGGTCTTACCGGAGAATGGGAAGCAGCGTTCTCTATTTATTCCACCATCATACCATACTGCGATCGCCAACCCGCCTGCCAAGCGTGGCGATTATGGCAAACCCCCCCCAAAATTGGGGGAGGCCTATGTCCAGCAGTGGACGTCTGTCGGCTGAAACGACGACGACGATTAATAAAACGAAGGGTTAAGGGGGGAAAAAAAGGTGGACTCAGGAACAGATATCAGTAGACCTGCATTCATTTTAAGATACCAGACAGTTCAAGTTTAACCCATGCCCTTTATTCCCTTGGTTGGAATAGGTCAATAGTGATAAGTATTGAGCTACTGTCTAAATTGTTTATATCTCTCTTCCACAGAACGGCATCAACCACGACTCGGGCGAGAGCGACCAGGAGCGACCCACACAACCTCTTCTGGAGCCCAGCAGAGAACGGCAGATGCCTCCTTTAGCCGGTAAATAAAAAACTAAGTCAATATGTCTCTGGTGCTTGACTTTACTAAGCACTGATATATTCTACCCACCTTGCACCTGAACCACCATCGAAATATTGGGAAAGAAACGAAAACGAATCGTTTTCTTGTCCCTGTCATCAGAACAGAGCACACCAAAAATGCTGCTAACTATGTGGATTTGTTGGGCGAACCCCATGTTACTAATACATAATTATTATAAATGCGAAAGTAACTCTGTCTGTCTGTTACATTTTCGCTCCTTAGAGGTTGAACGGATTTTAATCAAATTTGGCACAAGGGTAGACCATGATTTGCTAGTACGTTCCTGTTGTATAATCAACGACTTCCACGCGGGCGAAGCCACGAGCAAAAGCTGGACCGACAGAACTATCGGTATAGCTTTTGCTCGTGGTGTGGTAGAGACCATCCTCAATCTAATAGCTTCATGCTTCATTCCTCAGGTCCTGAGATCGACGACCTGGACGGCGATCTTCCGAAGGATGCCACACCTTACCCTGGCATCGATGACGGGCTGCTGGACACCACAGACAAGAAACCACTACCACACGAGGACCACGGTAATACGATCTTTTTATACCGTTTGCTATTAAGTTGGGGCGGTCGAAAAAGTTTGACAAAAACTATTTTAAATACCTATTATGGTATACAACTGTCATTTAACGTTGTGGTTTAATTTTATGCGACAACCACAGTATGTACCTACCTAACTAGATAGTCTTGAATTTAAATAAATAATTTGTCTGACAACCAGTCTTTCCAAGGGCTATCGTATTACCTAGTAATTGGGTTGTGGAGGTCAGATAGGATAGGCAGTCGCTCTATGTAAAATACTGGTATTCAGCTGCATCCGGTAAGACTGTAAGCCGACCCCAACATAGTTAGGAAAAGGCTAGGCAGATGATGATGGAATTTGTACGAAACGAGTAAGCAAGTTAAGATACAGTTCCGTTATACCGAACTCGTCCAGAGCCAACATATAAATAAATAGCGATCGACGATCTTGGCATTAAAATGAATACAAACTCTGTTGTACACACAACATCTGTTGTGCCCCTAAAAGGGCCATTGTCAAAAAGATAACACAGTTCTGCTAATTAGACAATGTTATCAAACACCTCTTTGTGACTTCCTTAAATTAAGGTCAGCAGAAGTATCCGCCGTCACACAATGTACCTCAATGCACTGATAACAACAATAAACCACAATGAAATTTGTGTCAACAGTTATCATTGACCGCCATGACACGAAAGGATGTGGTCTCTATGCTTGTGATAACAGTACGTGTCAATTAGTATAAAATTTTAGGCTTTTTGTAAGGACATGTAAAGAATTCAAGACGAAAAACCGACATTGTGAAGGTAGTGAAATCAAATTCCTAACTTGTATCTATCTCGTAGCCAAGTGCTACGCGAGTTACGACTGCTACGAGCGTAGCAAATGCTCCCGGGGGAAAATTGCATACAACTCAAACTCAAAGCATTTTTTTCGAATAACCAATTTCGCACTTTTGAATTGTCAAGGGGTCAGTCAGTCAGAAAGATGAAGATGTCCGTCAAACACAATTTATTAGAGAAATATGATTTTTCTGCTGCAGACTGCCAATTAACTATCCATACTACTTACGTACCTATATTATAATAAATAAAAAATGCTTATAATGCGAATGTCAATCTGTCTATCCTTTTCACGCCTAAACCGCTGAACCGATCATTACGAAATTATATAGATACTTAGGTACTCTGGTAGACTACCATCTTGGATATTTGTATTAAAAATGATACACCTAGAAGAACCAGCAGCTGTGCTATAAAAACAGGAGACGTTCTTCCTTATTGTCTTGATCAAATCTTACCCTTACTACATAGCATAAGTAATCAGCCTACAATTTTCCCATTGCTGGGACACAGGCCTCCTCTCTGTGAGAGGGAATGGGCCGTAATCCACCAAGCGGACTCATTGAGGGTTGGTAGATGTCACATGTCTCCGAATTCTAGGACATGCCGTCACTATGTTTTCCTATACCGTTGTTTGAGAGCAGAAGTGATGAAATAAATTAAACACAAAATACATCGCCTGTCTGGGTTCGATCCCATGGCGTACAACTCGTAAGTTGGGCCAATACCAATGAGCTACCACTACTCGACCTTCACCAAAGAAAATTTGTATTTACTCTGCCTTTACTGCAGTAGTCGCAGTTAGCTGCGACTACTGCCTTAAAGGCAGAGTGATGAATTGTGCAAAATACGCGCATTGACGAGGAGTTGCTGACACCAGCCCGTGTTACCTATTATCTATGAATTGCGTATAATTTTGACAGACGCCGTTTGAAGGTCGCGTTAATGGAGACTCGGATACATATCTGTTATAGTTTATTACGAGCCTGAGTGTACATACCTATTCAGCAATCACGTCATTTATGCTAAATCACCGGCACTCACTCCCAGACACGAGGTATTATAATATTATCTAAACAGTATTTATGTACACACAAGTCTCAAGGCTGAATTCCTATTATGTGCACGACGACCATAAGCAACAAAATTACAAACAAAAAAAAAAAATTTACTAAGTGACAAATTATTACTCTATTATTACCTATGTAGGTATACTTAGGTTAAGGTATGTATCTACTGAGTCTTTGGACAAGGTCAAAATATCATTGAAAGTGCTATCTAAACACATTGTCTAAACTACAGTCGACATTGGCCGTTTTCTTGTAGATACGAGTATGTATGTCTTACAACATTTTTATTTTAAGACTAGCTGCGCCCCGCGGTTTCCACTGCATAAGTTTCGATTTCGTGGAAATATCGGGATAAAAGTATCCTATGTGTTAATATACAGGGTGTCAGCTACCTCCATACCAAATTTTATCAAAACTGGTCCAGCCGTTTGTGCGTGAAGAAGTCACAAACATACAAACACATTCACAAACTTTCGCCTCTAAGTATAATATTAGTGTGATAAATTTTCTGCATGAAATTAGACTGAACTGGTCTGGTATCGCTATTTGCACTGAACCTATTTATCTCACAGTGCAGACACAATACTCACACACACTAAAATGTTGCTTGGCAAATTATTGCCAAGCAACATTTTCTTTCTTGGTTTCTTGCCCACATTTCACATCATGTATTAACATGAGGTGAAATGTGGGCAAGAAACCCCTTATCTCTACGGTCCCTACCCCTTGGGGGTAAACAGACGCTACGTTAAAGTCTCTTCTGTAGCACGTAATAAATGCGGATTCTTCAACCACAACTGCACGCGTAGCATGTCGACGGAACAGTAGACAAAATTGCAGATAGAATAGACAAATCTACAACTGTCATTTTGTCTATTCTTCCGTCGACAAAACCCGTTTCTGTGGCGGTCATGCTATGCGTGCTGTTCCACACATACCTTTACCTAACACCATGTTCTCTGTTCCCGTAGATGACGTACCTAACATCGTGTTGTCTGGTTCCTCAGATGACAGCGAGCACCACTCGGAGCTGGAGCCGAGCGACAAGACGTCGCACCACGACGACGGCGCCACCACTGACGGTAAATTGCCGTGGGGGCATGACGAGGCAGACTACCCATACGGTGATTGGAACACGACACATTATAACCACTATTCTGTTCAGTAATTGATGACGAAATATTTTCAAAATTGTATTGTGACCACTCGGGATAGCTCCTTAAACGTTCCCTCATCGAAATGTTGTTTTTGTAGATACCTGCTTAAGCTACTTACTTATATTATATCAAGCAAATTGGTTACTAGGGGCTCCAAGTTCCGCACCTATATTTAACGTTTGAATTTGTATGCTCCAGATTATTAGCTCCCCAAACAGCGTTATTTGCCTACACTATTTTGTGGGGCTAATAATCTTTTTCACTATTGTTTTAGTCTTATACATACTACCTATCTATTTGATTTCGATGCACGTTACCGCACCCGAACGCAATAGGCGACGTAGGATGCAAAGCGAGCACCCCGAGGTTAGGTTTGGTTAGGTTATTTTAAATCCTTTACACAGAAATAGGAGCCCCGCGAAGCGGGGCTCCACCAACATAAGATACAAGAGCGAGCAAATGACAATACAAATACCTTTACCGTGGATCGAAGTCAAGTATAGTATCGCAGCGAAGATCTATCGCGGTAACGTGCATCAAAGTCAAGTAGTATCGCAGTGATCAATCGCGGTAACGTGATTCCGAAGGGCAGTGGCTTCGCAGAGACGGTCTTTCGCAGTAACATGCATCGCAATTTTGTAGCATCGTATTAACATTTATTGATATTTTGTGCGTCGTAATTCCGTATTCTACTCCACAAAAAACTAATTTTCTTACGTTTTTTGCAATTTCAATCAGTGGCGTAACTATAGGGTGGCATTGGGGCAAAATGGCACGGGCCCCCAGCCGGAGGGGGCCCCCGGCCCGAGAGGCCATGAAGCACAGGAGGATCCTAACATAACAAGTTTAGAAATCCAATTTTTTTTTTTTGAAAATGTGCAACAAAGAACATCATTCAGGTTTCGAACATTTTGTACCTTTCCCCACTGTTTGTCTAATTTTTTGGACAGGACCTCATGCTTAGCAGTAGCGTTTGCGACCATTAGACCAACGAAGCAGTCAGGTGTTAAATGTTGTAGGGGAAAATATGAAATCCACGCGGAAGAAGCCGCGGAAAAGTGCTAGTAAAAAAAACTATAACGTTGGTTGAGCTTCTTTACATTGAAGGCATGGGGCCCTTGAATTTGCCCCAAACGGTATAGTTACGCCACTGATTTCAATGTCAGTATCAGGTTGTATGTTGATCTAAATATTATTTGCGGCCGTAACACATATTTCTTTATAGAATTATAATCATTAAAATCATCAATACGAGATGTAGGTACCTATATAAGTTTATATTAGCCTTTTGAATGACTATAATATTGACTATTTCATGAAATCGTGACATTTGCTGCCGATTCTTACTGAAGCAGTTGTATTGCTGATTCTAATGATTACAATTATGTAAAGCCATAATATTATTTGTTACGGTCGCGAAGCATATTTTAATCAACATACAACCTGACTGTTCTGCAAATTGCAAAAAACGTAAGTAAATTTGAATTTCACGGGCTAAAGAACTTTGGGTTTCTATCTTCTGGTTTGCCCCTGCTTTACGAGCGGTTTGCATGGATACTTATATACCTACTGCATGAAGCATGAATTTTAAGTACGTGGAAAATACCAATAGGTACCTATAGAAAAATTTATCAAACTAATGAGGAGTTAATTTTCAGATGTCAACGGGCTCGCAACGAGATTCGGCGATTCGCGGCCAGTGTCGCCTATGCCTGGGGTAAGTTACATTTTCTCCTTATAATAAGGTGATGATTGCCTTAGTTAATGACAGTGGGAGAGTCCTACGAAAATAAAAGGTGGGTAGTGTTATTTTTCCAAGAGTTTATCGCGGACTGGTTTTGAACTCTCGGTGTTGAGAAAGCATTGAGAATCCAACAGACCGCATCCCAACGCGTTAAAAAAGACAGCAGTGCAGTGTGTTCAAAATCTAGTGCGCGAATGTTTACGTCCGTGCGAACGTCGCGTGTCGGCTAAAGGGCTATAAACAGCAAGCTAAATATGTAGGACGATGTTACCAAAAAAAATATGTTTTTCACCCGAAGTTCTTTCTACCTTCTGAAGTCACCTGTCTCCTGCATTTGAAATACTTGAGTAAAATATAACATAAACAAAACTGTTATTTCTCATATTCACAATGTTAGTCTTGCGAAACTGCTCAAAGTTAACTTAGCTATTTTGTGGCGGTTTCTGAGTTTTCTTAACGGGGATTTATCTATTATTTATCGATAGTGAAGTTGAAGCAACCAGTATCGAGAGTTTAACAAGGACCTCAGAAACCACGCATTAGCCCAGGGAACCAGATATACAGGTACAAATTAATTTAGCTAGCGAAACTCCGCAGACGTGATAGATAGATATCGATATTCATATAAGTAGACAGATGTCGATACTCATATAGATAGATATCGATACTCATAAAGATAGATATCGATACTGATATATATAGATATCGATACTCATAAATATTGTCAAATATATCGATACCTACTTACTCATATATATACATATCGATACTCATATAGATATATATCGATATATAAATATATACTCATATAGATATATGTATATACTCATATAGATAGATACCGATACTGATATATACAGGAAAAGTTTTTAACCAGTGCGCAAATTTTTTTTGGTGGCTCAGTGTAAGAAATAGAACACATTTCCATTTTTAGTTTATGACTTTTTTTTTTTTCATTTTTCCACTTTGTCCCAATTTGAAATAAGCAAGACATGGATATAATTTAATAGTAATACTATGAATAAGCATGAATGAAAACGCGAAGGCCGCCCGCCGGCCGCAAGACCACGGGGGCGCGGGACGGGGGTGCGGGGGCATGCGGCGCCGCGCCGGCGTTTGATAAACAAAACGCATGCACATGCAGTACGTCACTTGCGGAAGCGGAGGTCGGATGTCCGTTCGCCGTCCCTGCGCGCGTGCCGCGTGCTAGACTAGCGTAGTGACAATGTCTCATTTTACTCACCGCGAGTATTATGAAATGGTGCGAGTGTATTTGTTAAGCAATGAAAATTTACGAGCAGCACGAAGAAGATACGAAAGGGAGAGCGTACCTCG
Source organism: Mesoligia furuncula (assembly GCA_916614155.1). Lineage (NCBI taxonomy): Eukaryota > Metazoa > Arthropoda > Insecta > Lepidoptera > Noctuidae > Mesoligia > Mesoligia furuncula. The sequence continues at coordinate 1,836,566 of OU744806.1, forward strand.
TATGCGAGCCCGAAGGATCCTCAATCCCACGGTCCCTAATGAGAGGACAATTTTAGCAGCAAACCAAGGTGTATGAAACAAGTGAAAGAGCCTAAAGTGTATTTCAAATAAACTTGCGATAAATGTCATTCAACCACCCTGTACCAAAAAGTCCAAATAACTTACGATAGATATCGTTCGTCATACAAAACTGTCGCTAACATTGCATCGATTGAGTTTCATAATACCAAACACGGAGTAAGTCAATGTTTTGATCGTGTTACCGACAATGCCCATACATTTTTTTCGTATGGTTTGGAAATATTGGGATACATTAGTAGAAGGAGGTGAACAAACTTTATCGCAAGTTTATTTGAAATGAACTTTAGATGACTTGAAAGAAAAAATAATTAACGCTTTCAATGAAGTAAAAAGTGGTGTTAGTGTCCTAAACAAACTAAATGCTTACTTATTTAAACGTGCACGTTTATGCCTTGAAAAAGGAGGAGGTCACTTCGAACAATACCTAAAATTATTGTGATTAATAAAATGTAGGGGTAAGAAGAAATTATAAACAATCTTAGTGTCTTAGGTTCTCTTTGATTAAACATTGACGCAAATTGTATCATGTCGTACCTATCATACCTAAATGTTTTATTTTGAATTGACTAAAACGTATTACTTTCTTACTTATTATGATTTATTTTCTGCATTTTGATGGTCCTAAGCCCATGAAAGTATGAAGGATAAATTGGAATTTACGAAAAATTACGTTTACAAATAACTTTACACAGTCTAAACTTAAAAAATTGTAGCGCTAAACTGGGGTCAATAATCCGCCGTCGCATAGAGCGAGCGCGCGTGAGTAGGTACTTCGATAGCAGCTGGCGCGTCAGGCGACCGGTCGACGCGCGGCGTGAATCGGGCGACCGGTCGACGGACTGGCAAGCGACGTCCATAAAATAAATTTCTGAGTAAACAAGTCTCGTAAGCGTTAACTTAATTTTTATGTGCGTGTGGTGTGAGGGCCACTTTGTTAAAACTCTTTGAAAATGTGCTTAGGATTTAGTGAACATTCCCAAAGAATTGTGAAAGTTGGTATCAGATTTTGTGAAAGTCTAATAACCGAGTTATAGACTGTAAAGTTGGGGTCTCAGTTCTCACATAGAGGATTGAGGGCCCACCTGAAACTGATAAACTATGGACACTACAGAAAAAGTCTTTATGCCAAAATCTAAGCAAATGCCAAACAAAATTTGTGAAAACAAGATATCATCGCAAATCACTGTCCTACTTTGTATATCTTCGTACAAAATGGGCCCTCAATCCTCATACACGTAAAAGTTTATTAGGCAATTATAATGAAATCATTAACTTACAGCTACTGTTTGAAATCCTATATGCTACTAAATAAATTGTGAAAATTTATGAAAGCAAGAACAGGTGACCACTTTTTGTTGTTTAAAAGTTATGACCTTGATAAAATTCGGGCCCTCAGTTCTCCATTTTATTTTGTTTTCGATTTATTACGCTTATCGTATGAAAGATAAGACAAATACAAAATTGTCTCTTTTTGTGAAAAAAATTGTGCAACAAATGCGATACCAGAAATAAATTAAAAGACCCTTTATTGTATAAGAAAATTGAGTTTAATTTTTATTCTCTGTATTAGGAAATAGGGTGACCACAATTTCTTTTAGATTGCAGTAAAGATTAGAAAATGTAGTTTTAATAAACTTTCTTCGATTTTTCGCTTATTATCGTCATAGCATTTGTACTCAAGTTTCGTGATAAAAAAAAATTATTTCGGAATTTGAACGATCACATAGAAAAATACTGTTACCCAAATCATTTTTGCTTGAAAAATCGTTCGTTCCGAAAAAACTAATGACAATAACCAAATAATTTATTTATTATTTTTATAAAGGCTTTTGCCCAGCAATGGGACAATGTAGGCTAAATATAATCCTAACTAATATTATAAATGCGAAAGTAAGTTTGTTAGCTTTTCACGCCTAAACCACTGAACCTTTCATCCCGAAAAAAGTGCTGTTCCCGAGGAAAACAACAAAAACGTTATTAATTATTATTAATAATGATAATAGATGGAGCCATGTGACTTTCGAAAATCACGCGGTCGAAGTCACGGGCAGAAGCTAGTACCTAATAAAGCAGTGCGTTCCTGGATGTTTTTTTTATTCGTAGGTAGGTACTTTCACAATAACAAAGATGTTTTCTGGAGTATGAAATAATTATATTTTACTTTAAAAACTTTACAATTTATAAATAGGTGAAATTGAATTAAACAATTTTTAGAGTGACTATCTATTATCTATTTAGTAAAATATTACGAACTTATAAAAGTATGAGTAACTGTGTATCAAAACAGACTTTACTTGCACAATAACAAAGATGTTTTCTGGAGTATGAAATAATTATATTTTACTTTAAAAACTTTACAATTTATAAATAGGTGAAATTGAATTAAACATTTATTAGAGTGACTATCTAAGTACTATTTAGTAAAATATTATGAACTTATAAAATTATGAGTACCTACCTATGTATCAAAACAAACTTACCTTGAATGTTTGATATCTTGACCGAAGATGATCGAGTGTCTTGACCGAAGATGAGTTTGCGTATTAAAAAAAATTTTTTTCATTCTTCACTACAACTGTTTCATAAAACTCGCTTTAATGCTTTATTACCTACAACTTCCGCTGCACTATCATAAACTATCGTTTAGTGACTACATTAAATATTACAACTATTGTGCATATATGTAAACAATAATTATATAATACATGTAATAATATTTTTAATATAATATTAGCTAGTTATTAGTTTTATTTATAATATTAGTTAGGATTATATTTAGCCTACAAGACCTACATTGTCCCTTGGCTGGGCAAAAGCCTTTATAAAAATAATAAATAAATTAATTGATTATTGTCAATAGTTATTTCAGAAAAACGATTTTTCAATTAAAAATGATTTGGGTAACAGTATTTTTCTATGTGATCGTTCAATTTCCGAAATATTTTTTTTTATCACGAAACTTGAGTACAAATGCTATGACGATAATAAGCGAAAAATCGAAGAAAGTTTATTAAAACCTATACTCCACATTTACTAATCTTTACTGCAATCTAAAAGAAATTGTGGTCACCCTATTTCCTAATACAGAGAATAAAAATAAAACTCGATTTTCTTATATAGTAAAGGGTCTTTTAATTTCTTTCTGGTATCTAATTTGTTGCACAATTTTGAAACAAAAAGAGACAATTTTGTATTTGTCTTATCTTTCATACGATAAGCGTAATAAATCGAAAACAAAAGAAATGGAGGACTGAGGGATAACTTTCAAACAACAAAAAGTGGTGAACTGGTCTTGCTTTTATAAATTTTCACAATTTATTTAGTAGCATATAGTATTTCAAACAGTAGCTGTAAGTTAATGATTTCATTATAATTGCCTAATAAACTTTTACGTGTATGAGGATTGAGGGCCCATTTTGTACGAAGATATACAAAGTAGGACAGTGTTTTGCGATAATATCTTGTTTTCACAAATTTTGTTTGGCATTAGCTTAGATTTTGGCATAAAGACTTTTTCTGTAGTGTCCATAGTTTATCAGTTTCAGGTGGGCCCTCAATCCTCTATGTGAGAACTGAGGGCCCAACTTTACAGTCTATAACTCGGTTAATAGACTTTCACAAAATCTGATACCAACTTTCACAATTCTTTGGGAATGTTCACTAAATCCTAAGCTCATTTTCAAAGAGTTTTAACAAAGTGGCCCTCACACCACACGCACATTAATTTTTTACTATTGAAACATATCAAAACAAAAAATACGTGTTTATTAAAATATATTCAAGTTTATTATGTCAAAATTTGCGCACTGGTTAAAAACTTTTCCTGTATAGATATCGATACTCATATAGATAGATATCGATACTCATGATGTCTGCAGAGTTTCGCTAGCTAATTTAATTTGATCCTGTAGTTTACGGCGCTTGTTCTGTCTGCTTAACGGACAGTCATCATCATCATTTCAGCCGAAAGACGTCCACTGCTGGACATAGGCCTCCCCCAAGCACCTCCACTTCGACCGGTTTTGTGCTTCTCACATCCAACTGGTTCCTGCGGCCTTCACAATGTCGTAGGTCCACCTTGTGGGAGGCCTTCCAACGCTACGTCTTTCGGTGCGCGGTCGCCACTCCAGCACCTTTCGGGCCCATCGGCCATCTGTTCAACGGACAGTGTCATTATATAATTATTCAAATACTAACTTCCGTCCTTATTCCAGGTCATTCCAGATGTGAACACTTACCAGCAGAAGAAGAATCTTGCGCAGGGCATGATGGACCTGGCGCTCCTGTCAGCCAACGCCAACCAGCTGCGCTACGTGCTGGAGTCCGCGACCTCGCACCCATACTACTACTCCAGTGTTGTGTTCATCTCGCTCAGTATTATCTTTCAAGTAAGTAACAAATTAATGTCGTAATTTTTTCTCATGCTTAAATTGATTTGCCGTGTAAACGTGCCCAAAAATGACGTGTCACTGACTCTGGCAGGGCCACCAACAGGGATTTTAACTTTGATAACACAAACAATTAGTCGCTAATTAATCGAAATTTGTCGCCAAATATCAGAATTTGTCGCCAAATATCAGGATTTGTGGGTCACTGGTTCAAAGATATAAGGGTTTATAGGTGGCCGATCTGGAGAGTCTCCCCAGCAGGGCCACATTTATATCTCAAAAACACACCTAGCACCTAGCGAAGATCTGTTTTCTCCCAAATTTTTCGCCAACTAGTCGGAAACAGTCGCCAAGTCACAGATTTAATCGGGTCTTAGTTTAGGAGATATAATGAGTTCAATTAGTCAGGTATAGTCCAAGAGCTAGATCACGGCCACCACCACGGCCTTTCATTTGACACTGCACCATTAATCTTGACGCATCGACTATAGGCTAATTTCCGTCCAATGTGCTCACAAAACCACAAATCACAAATATCCTAAACAAAACACTCTCTCCTCAGATCCTGGTTGGCGTGGGCTTGATCATGAACAGCCAATACGACGTGAACGACCACAAGGAGCGCTGCAAGGCGGACAAAATAAATAACATGACGGTGTTGGGCATCTTCCTAATCACCATCGTCAATGTGTTCATCACGTCATTCAGCGTCGCCACGCAGAACGTCGTCGTCCGTCCGTGACCGCCGTGCCGCAACAGGCAAGGCAAACAAGAAAACTATGATGTAGAAGTATAGATTATAAAATCAAAGTAAAGGCCATGTTACACGGTTCAATGAAATTAATTCACACATACATACATAAACTCATGCATTTTTCTCATGAGGGTAGGCAGAAACTACAGAACGTCACTTGCTATGATCCTTACAAACTCTTTTTGAATTGATTAATTTCATTTGTAGGTATGTATACCTATATCACCATTGAATTTGGTTGATTCATCCAAACTGGAAGTCATTATTGAACCGTGTAATATTGCCATTAGGTACTGATGTAAATATAGAACTGTAGCCAGTTCTAACAAGAAGCGTGGCTTCTGTAAGTAGATGCCTTCAATACTCAAACATATCAATTAAGAATTATTAATTTTGGACATTTTTGACAAAGTTTAGACTCAAACTAAGTAACTGCCTAATAATGTTTACTAAGTAGGTACAACTTTACTTAATAAATTATGTAAGTATATACATACATTTTGCATTTAATAAGTAGGTACCTACTTAAATAAATAATGTTCTTCCAAGCGTCCTTAGCTTAATCTGGCTACGCTGAAATTGTATATAGATAGTTTAGTTAAGATAAAGATCTGTAAAGTTTAGATATAAGTAAATATCGCAGGCGTATTAACTATTTATTAAGATAATGGCGCCGAATCTGTTGTTCACAAACTAAACTAAATTTACGTTCAGTGTATCTATTTCTTTCTATTTCATTAAGAAAAGGACAAAAGGTAAATATTAGTTTAGTCCTGTCAAATTAGTCAGCGCCTGACGTAAATTGACGTGCTTTTAATAGCCAATTTTTTAATGTCGTCTAAGTTGTCTATGGAGTATCTTCATTTGACAGGACTAAACTAATATTTATCTTCTGTCCTTGTCTTAATGAAATAGAAAGAAAAAGATGCATGAACTTAAATTTAGTTTAGTTTGTGAACAACAGAATCGGCGCAATAGCTGTGCAATGTGTTGCATGACTCAATGATAGTTTAAGGAGAGTAAACTATGCTCATCATGATTCCAGCTTTTAGTGTAAGCCTTAACCGACCTTGTCAAAATTAAGTATCAGTCAACTTAAGTTCCTACTACCACACAATATGCACCTAGAAAATACTCCCTTGGAAGTTAATATTTGTTTATTTATTTACTCAAGATTGTTGTGACACCGACTCTGGCATGGCCACCATCAGGGATTTTAATTTTGATAACACAAAAAATTAGTCGCTAATTAGTCGAAATTTGTCGCCAAATATCAGAATTTGTCGGTCACTGGTTCAAAAGATATAAGGGTTTATAGGTGGCCGATCTGGAGAGTCTCTCCAGCAGGGCCACATTTACCTTACTAATTGAACTTATTGAACTCATTATATCTCTTATCTTTTGAACCAGTGATCGACAAATTCTGATATTTGGCGACAAATTTCGACTAATTAGCGACTAATCTTTTGTGTTATCAAAATTAAAATCCCTGATAGTGGCCCTGCCAGGGTCAGTGACACAAGATTGTTAGTTACCTTTACAAGCCCCGTGCTGCTTAAGGCTTTCACATTTTGACTGGACTGATGTCTTTCAAAAACCATAAGTACATCTTTTTCTTTCCTCATACAATTGCATCATACTCCACTGTAGCCTATCTTCCGCAAGTGTAATGTAATCAAAAGTTTCTTAGTGATTGTGTCAGAATTTTTTTTTTTGTTATCCTATTTCCCCGTTACGCACTTATACTTAAATATTATAAGTATTCCCGATCTTATTCAAAAGACTGATTTATCATCGCCTTACTATTTGTACTTAGTTGTAAAAATAATGTATTTTAATTCATATAAAATCCAGCTAATCTCATAGTACATGTAGTTTAGTGATTGTATTTGTATAAGCCCTACATGCAAGAACGTTACCAACATTTACGGGCATTTTAATTACTTCCTTGCATATAGGAAAAATAGTGATAAGTATTTATAATGTTTTGTAAATCAAATAAATATAATAATAGGTTACCGATACTCGTTATTTTATTTACCTCTGATGCTTACGGCAATATCAATTATAGGTCTTTTCCTGTGTTAGTTCGTTTTTTTAGTCCAAATATATTTTTTGATGTCCGTGACTACCGCCGGACCACCAACGCCAATCGCTTTGATATTTGGTAAATAATTAGTACTCAATTGGTACTAATTAGTACTCGAACCACAAAATTGGTACCTTAGTAGTTTTCGAGAAAATCGACTTTGAAGGTGTTATTAAATATTCATGTAGGGGGGCTACCCTTAAAAAAAATATTTTCCAAAATTTTATTTTACCACTTTGTTGGCGTAACTGATATACCTACGTACTCCTACAAAATTTCAGCTTTCTAGTGCTAACGGTCACGGAGATTAAGCGAGGACGGACAGACAGACGGACAGACATGGCGAAACTATAAGGGTTCCTAGTTGACTACGGAACCCTAAAAATCACAAAGTTAATAAGCTTGTTAAGTTACCCGTTTGTCCGCACAAAAACATGCTCATCCGCACTGCTCGCGCCGTGCCGTCTTGCGCACATTGACAATTACCTAGGTACCTAACCGATCGGCGCGGAGATTTGATAACCTACTTAGTGTCGCTCCGTGTCCAACGTGGGTTAAAAATGATTGGAATCGATTCAGTTACTTATTCTGAACACACTAAATTCAGGTTTCGCATAAACTAAAAATAACGTTGTATATACAAGTGAATTTTTCCTTACTTGCCCTATTACTACCAGTTCTAATACCGTTAAATTTATAGTAACACGGGCTATTTAATTTTTCTCATCTAACAGCTCAATACTGGAGTAGTAGGAAGGGTAATCAAAATTAACGGTATAACAACTGGTAGTAAAATTGGTAGTAACTAGGAGAACAAAGGGATTTTTTGCCAAATTCGAAACAATGACGAATAGCGAAAAGTAGGTACTCAAAGGAGTCTCGTGCTCGATTTTGATCAAAACTAAAACTGCATCTTTGGATTTTTGAAAAATCAATATTTTTAGCCAGGAATTGAACCCTGTTGATTTTGATAAAAAAAAACAGTGGCACTCCGGAGTGCCGACAGAAGTGAAAACAAAACACATACAGGGTTATTATGAAACCCTTAGCTATATTTTTTTCTCTAAACCAGAATCGATAACAGAACTAAAAGTGAAAAAAAAAATTTTTTTTTCTTCTTTAGAATATCCTAAAAATTCATAAAAAGTAGGATAAAATAGCAATGTGAATGACCTTAGGTTACATTAAGCACACACGAGTAGGCAGCGAGCGGGAAATACACAGGAGCGGGAGGGCGCAAGGTGCGCGGAGGAGGGGGAGGGGGCGGCGCACGCGGCTACTGTATGCCGCCGCCCGCAACATCGAACAGTTGCCCGCCGGTCGCCGACTCGTTATCAGCCCGTGACGCAAACGCGCTACCTGCGTCGCTATTAGTCGGCTGAAGTGATAACAAAATGTACAGTAACCGGGAGTATTATGAAATGGTGAGAGTGTACATAGAAAGTGTCGAAAGTCTTTACCAAGCTCGAAGGCTCTACGAGACGGAATCCATCCCCCGACTACGTGCTCAAGGACTTTCCAACCCAACGATTTCTCATCGTAACACGATTTTAGCGGCGAATCAACGGCTCCTTGATTATGGTCAATTCAGTGCCTACACACGCGTCCGGTTCTGGTCGACCAAATAAAATTACAATCGGACTTGAAGACGAAGTTTTAGATTACCTACTTCGAGCGAAATCCGAGGGCAAGTACCAACGACGCCGCACGTGTTTTTAATTTAAGCCAGCCAACAGCATGGAAAATTCTGAAGAAGGCTGGTCTACATCCGTACCACTACCAGAGAGTTCAACAGCTGAATGATGCCGATGCGCTACCGCGACGAGTTTTCTCTGAGTGGTTAGTTCAAAATCAAAACGTCAACATTTTGTGGACTGACGAAGCACTTTTCACTCGGATCGGACTCTACAATCGCCGCAACGAGCACTGGTGGTCATTCCGAAACCCTCATGTAATTCGTGAAGATTAACATCAAGTGCGATTCAGCGTCAATGTGTGGGCAGGCATTATTGGCAACACGATTCTCGGACCATATTTTATTGAAGACCATCTCACTGGAGGTACCTATCTCGATATGTTGCGGGGTGTAATAACAGAATTTTTAGAAAACGTACCGATCGCGTACCTACGCGATTTTTATTATTATTATCAACAAGACGGGGCTCTCCCGCATTACGCCCGCGATGTTCGAGAATACCTGAATAGTGAGTACGGAGAACGATGGATAGGCCGCGGTGGACCCGTGGCTTGGCCTCCTAGGTCGCCGGACCTTACGCTATGTGATTTTTTTTGTGGGGTGAAATTAAACACGCCGACGTGTACGACGTTTTATTTAAATAAAAAAAAAAAAAAAAAAAAAAAAAACGTCTTGTTTATCATAATGAGTTGCAAAGTTTAGAGGACCTAAGACTAAAAATTTATTAGTGCATTTGACATTGTTAAAACTAATAGTGCAGTGCTCGATAGACTCCGGAGAAATGTAATTAAACGTGCAAGGCTTTGTGTGGAGAGAAATGGATTTCACTTTGACCAATTGTTACAGTATGATTGACAGTAAGTTTTGTACCTAATTTTTTATTGATTAATCTTCAAAATTGTAAACATAAGTTGGTTGCCATTTCTTTAAAAATACGCCAAAATACGATCCTCATCCCATAAAAGTATGAATTTAATATTGTACCTTAAGACAATCACGTACGTTAGAAAATTGCATGTTTAGCGGCATACGTTTATGATCGCCGGCTATTCGGTCAGTGACCGCTTCACGTACCTGCAGCGTTGACGATAAATTTGGCTATTTTGTTGGACCACTTTAAAACGTAATAATTGCTTATTTGTTGATAAAACATAAATCAAAATAAAATTAGCAAATCATATTATTAATTTAGTACACGTTCTGTTGAAATAGCTAAGGGATTTGTTATAACCCTGTATTAATACTTTGCCATTGTATCCTGTATACTTGTGGCTAAGTTTCGCTAGCTAATTTAATTTGATCCTGTATACTTGTGGTTAAGTTTCGCTGGCTTATTTAATTTGATCCTGTATACTTGTGGCTAAGTTTCGCTAGATAATTTAATTTGATCCTGTATACTTGTGGCTAAGTTTCGCTAGCTAATTTAATTTGATCCTGTATACTTGTGGCTAAGTTTTGCTGGCTTATTTAATTTGATCCTGTATACTTGTGGCCAAGTTTCGCTAGATAATTTAATTTGATCCTGTATACTTAAGGCTAAGTTTCGCTAGCTAATTTAATTTGATCCTGTATACTTGTGGCTAAGTTTCGCTGGCTTATTTAATTTAATCCTGTATACTTGTGGCCAAGTTTCGCTAGATAATTTAATTTGATCCTGTATACTTGTGGCTAAGTTTCGCTAGCTAATTTAATTTGATTCTGTATACTTGTGGCTAAGTTTCGCTAGCTAATTTAATTTGATCCTGTATACTTGTGGCTAAGTTTCGCTAGCTAATTTAATTTGATCCTGTATACTTGTGGCTAAGTTTCGCTAGCTAATTTAATTTGATCCTGTAGGTATACTTGTTTTCAATTTTTGATATTTTGGAATCTTACGAATTTTCGATCAGGGTCACGTGTCATCTTACGAATTTTCGATCAGGGTCACGTGTCATCTTACGAATTTTCGATCAGGGTCACGTGTCATCTTCCGAATTTTCGATCAGGGTCACGTGTCATCTTACGAATTTTCGATCAGGGTCACGTGTCATCTTACGAATTTTCGATCAGGGTCACGTGTCCTGACGGCAGTTTAACATTTTTTACCCATTACAAAAAGTGTATAACGCCGCTAAAGAAGTTTTTACTTAAAAAAAACACTATTATTCGTTCCTAATAAGGATCAAATTCTGGGAAGTAACGACATACGGCAAACTAAAGAAATGAGCTCTCATTTTTAACAAAATAGTTTTTTTTATCATGTGGCAACACTGGCAACATGAAAAATAAAAAAGGCCCATAAAAGGGTTCTTATAGGTAGGTTATACCTAACGTGACCATTTTTTTTCCGGACTTGGGATACTAAGGCCCGTATTAATAAACGTCACTCAGTCCAAGAGCTCGCACTTGATATCGATCTTGAGGTCATGATCGTATTAATAAACATATTATTTGACGTTCTCAAGCTACGGTTTGGGTTTACGATATCAGCCGAGTGATGGACTGATTAATAAATGAAACTTGACACTTAAGTATGCAATAGGTGCGTGTACTCAAGATGCTAAAACCTGAGTGTAGGCGGTCCGTGACTTGAGGTCGTGATTAGTACCGCGAAACACGAGTTTGAAAATATTTTGGATGAGATTAATTATTATGATGAAATAGAGTTCTGTGTGTGTATTTTAGGGTCTTTGCGATATCGTTTAACAAAAATCTATAATTTATTTATATGTTGAGGTCGGTCAAACTGCGTTAGTCTACTACGAAAGTTGTATAAAATTATTATTGGTATTACTACACACCTATCCGAAAAGTAGACCAATTCAGTGAAAATATGCATGAACAACCCATTCTCTTACTGAAAATATGCAAAAGGAAAAATAAAGATATTGGCATTCTGTCTGCATTCTTACTTTTACCATTTTTCTTACATAAACTACATAAAAAAACTCGATCAAATCTTGATAAAAATTACTAAAAATTGTGTTGCGACGTGACACTTTTTAGTGCTGACCGTCTACCCAACTTTCTTATTTCGATTCAAAACTTGCATACAGCCTAATCGATATTCGCAATTTAAAAAAAAATAGAAACTGAACAAAAACTCTTATAACTAACAAAAAGTATTGAAAGTGTTTGCAGAAAACCCAATTTATAGAATTAATTTATCATCATTCTCAAACAAAATTTTACTAAGCCTACATAGAAAATATATAACTACTGGGAATTCTGTAGAAAACTATTAGAAAGTATCAAAAATAAAATCCACAATAAATAATAGTTGTCCAATAAATTAAAATAATTTTAAACAGCGAGCGCATTCCGAATATAAATTCAAATAAGTATAGAAACATTTCGGCGCGAAATTCAATAAATGAGGTACCTACCTATGGCGTGTCTGTTAGTGACTCGGTTTACTAAAATGACCAAAAAACTATTGAAATGACATTAGAAAAGCTTAAATCATTATTATAAACAATGCATAATGTAATTTACTGCTTAAAATAAATTTATTTAATTTCCGAGTATCGATTACATTCGTCATATTATCAATCGAAATTTAAAAAAAATCGTTTGGAATAATCGCTTTCGCACATCATTGCAATAAAAAAAACAATAATGGTCGGAGATTTTGAACACAAATTGAGTAGTGGTAATGATTAATACGTGTTATTGGACCTGTGTTTGAATATTACGTTAAGACCTGGGCATTTACGTGTGGTTCACAATATTTTCAATAATATTTGTCACATTTTAAATCTTATCTTTAACTGTGTATGTGAAATTTGTGACAAGTAAAAATGTAGTAAACACGCACGATTGGCGCGAAACTTCGACATTAGAATCCAAAAACTTCATTACCACTACTTATTTGCCTTAAACTATGGATAAATTCGTCAAATAATTAAATGACGTATTATTCGCAGCCCCTGTGGTGGAGTTGGGGTGTTCGAAATACCCAATTTTTATGTTTTTTAGCCTCGACCACTACTGTCATCAAAATGGCGAGTATCGTATGTATTTACGAACTTGAATGTATTCAAGGTAAATTAATAATAATAAACTTGTGCGCTAAATATGAACATATTATGAGGTTTTTATCCAACACTCCTAATTAACGCACGTTCTTAAGATTTGATGGGTAGCATAATAAATATTTACATAATCAAATAGGGGTGTCGTATATCGTCATTCTTGATTACGATGGGACCCGGTACCGAGCCGGCGAAGGTTCGTGTGATCGGGGCGCTTCCGAACTATACTCTATAAAACGTGATACAGCACTATTCATTAAAATTTTAACAAAATACAAGTATTTCAATAAATCTTACGATATAGCAAGAACCATCATGAACGAAATGTGATGAATATCATTCTAAACTTCGGTCAATGTGACGTAATCGTTCACGAGATCAAGCCCTCAAGTACAGCATCTTGAGGAGTTGATCTTGGTAACTGAGATACTGTTTTCATGGGTTTATTAATTAGCAATGATCTTGAGATGCTGATATCGCAATAATGGCGTATCAAATGATATCGCACTTGAGTACGTCATTGAGGAAGGTTTATTAATACGGGCCTAAGACTCGCGCATCAGTCTCGCTCTCGCATGCCACTATGTAAATTGTTCATGAATAAATTTGAATTGAATTGAATATACTTTGCTCCTTTTGTAAAAGCGGGAAATTTTTGCTCTGGTTGGGGACAACGGGACACAGCCTGAAAGTGGGACTGTCCCGCCCAAAGCGGGACGAATGGTCACGTTAGTTATACCTCAAGTAACAACTACCAGAAAATAAACGAAATATTTTTATTTTATTGTATTTAGATATCGATGACCCATCACGTTTGCAGTTTCGCTAGCTAATTTAATCCTGTAAAAACATATCAGAAAAGTTTTTTGCAATTACCGACTTTTCTAATACAAACCTCAGTGGTCCGATAGTTTTTTGATCCTTTTAAAAAAACAGGTCCGACTGGCATCGAAAAAAGTTTTGGTGAAAACTGCCTATTTTCTTGTCGACTGTACGTTCTTCAGAAATTGTAAATGCTGATTAAAATTTCCCAGTTGTTTAAAACCTTTGTTTAAAACCGTTTTTCTGTAGTTACCGTTCAGGTAACTGCCCTTTCTGACCCATCTCAAAAATCCACCCTGTGTAATTATAAAATAGCGTGTATTATCTTATGTAGGTGTGTGTATGTGGAATTGTCGTAAATAAAACACACAAATTCAGAATCCAAAATGTATTGAATACAAAACAATCTAAGAAAATTGTCAGATGGCAATTTCAAAATATTCTATTTTAATAATAGTTAATAGTAAGAGGAAACATTGCCCGTCGGTCGCGCGGCGAGGCGGCGAGGCGCGAGGCGGCCGGTCGTCTCCCTATATATTACATGAGAACTGCGCGCGCCTGGAGGGGCCTCATCACAAATAAACTAACCTAAATTACATACACATATAAAATACGCAGAGTCGAGTAACCCGCCCTATACATATCGCATAACCGCTGCTATTCGCCAATTACTCAACCCGAACGTTCGCCGATTTTATAATTGTAATACTAAAATCAATCAATTTCTATTACATGTTTAACATCGTACAAACTATATTGCCATAGTTGCAGCACGTCGACGTGGCGTCATCCGTATTGCCGATACGTTTTATAACACATCTCATAGTTTTGTGACTATCGTGGCGACAAGAGGAGGCTTTCATTCATATTATCTGCGACGCTGCTGCGAGACCAGCGATACAATAGTTATTTGATTTCTCAACTAGTTCATCGACGGCTACAAGTTGTGCGTCGTCGCAAGCAGTAGCGGCTTCACGCTAGCTCCTCATTGTAATACCGCATGATGTTACACCAATGTATGTAAAACTGCGTCCCAAAATATATATCGGAAAAAAATTGATTAAAAATAACATCAAAAAATCGATATATAGGAACAGTGTTGGAAATAAGAAAAAAAAAACTATAGTTTCCTATAAACAGTCACCCTAATATTAAGCTTTGAATATAGTGATTTTAGAAACACCGTTAATTTAGTTGTTACCATCAGTACTTTCATGGATGACTATTATACCTAACGTAGAATTGTTATTTTTATTGAAGTTTCTAACGGTGAATGCTGTGATTGAAAGTCGAACTGCCCTTATGCTAGATACATCAATAATCTTATAATTGAATTAGATATGATTACCTTAAAACATCTTGAATAGCACCGCGACACGCAGCACGGTGCAATTGTTTAGATGTTAATTTCTAGATGACTAAACATTTAGTTTATAATAAGTAAACATTACATGTAAGTGGGCAGACGACAACTGTAACATCTCCGTTAACGATTTCACAACAATAGCAAGCACTAAACGAACGATGTTTCTTTATTATTTCGAAATAATTTGGATTACATCTAATGGAGTAAAGAAACTTTACACCCCCGTAAGGGACAAAGGGATCCATCTATACCTATTCTAGTTACTTTGGAAGGGTACTTTAGATAGGGTGAACTACATATTAAATGTCTGCGTTATGTAAACGGGTCCCGAATCTGTGTTTCGCAACAAGATGACGATAAGATCTATTTCATACAAAGATTGACATGAACAACTTTTACATTTGATTTTAATTCGAGACACGAAAGTGACTAATAGATAATCATCACGGAAGGCGGATAGGCAGTAAGTCCAATAAATGCATAGTTTTTAACTCAGATGAAAGAAATTTTGTGAACCATAGTTATCCGAATATAGAAAAATGTAATAGGAGTTAGAAAATCTCAGAGCAGGCAGAAATGGAGTGCTAGTTAAAACAGTAGACGATCGTAAGACGAGTCAATATTATGGTGACGTACGCTATCTTGCGAACAAGCAGGTGACAGCTCCATTAGACTACTTCACGGTGAAGACAAAGTGTAGCGAGTGAGGAATGATAGTAGCATCGTCGAGTCGCGAAACAGTCCCGCATGGTGACGTGGCGTGACGTGACGTGAGGTGACGTGGCGTGACGTCTAGATGGCGTCAATGTCGACGTCAACATCGTCATCGTCCTGCGGCTTGGGCTTAGCGGGCGCGGCCGACACCGCCTTGATGGGCGTCGCCTTCGCGCGGTCGTCGTACTCGATCTGAAACCATTGCACAGGTTAGTTTATTTTTCAGTCTAACTTTATCTACAACCAACCCAACTGGGAAACAAGACTTGCTATGCGGTGACAGACCCTGGCTCCACTTAAAGTATGGTATGTAATAATTCTACGTGACCGGCTTGTGGTTAAGTAACAGCCACACAGGTCTATAGATAAAAGTTTTGTTACAGTCAGAAGCACGAAAGTCTGACAACCAGTCTTACTAAGGGTTATCATGTTACCCAGTTGGGTTGTGAAGGTCAGATACACAGTCGCTTCTTGAGCAAAGCTGAAAATGTCGTGATGGCCCAGTGGTTAAGGCTACGACGCCTCTGATACATGAGGTTGTGGGTTAAAATCAGGGTACTTACCCTGATTTTAACCCACAACCTCCAATGTGAATTTTGAAAATCATAATGTATGTACTTTCTGACTTTATCTTGGACATTACTGACATCGGTGAAGGAAAAACATAGCGAGGCAATCTGGACTTTAAAAAATTCTAAAATCGGCACCCGTTTTGAGTAAGCATGGTTATTATCGACGGTCGTGCTATCTCTGTATGATAAGAGGTCTTTGCCCTACAGTGGGTCAGTAATAAGCTGGTATAATGAAGCAGATGTATGTGTCCGTACCTCGATGTCGTGCTCGGAGTCGTCTCCGTCGCTGGAGTCCTCTTCGGCATGCTGCAGCCACTCGAGGAAGGGCGTGGCGCGACGCCTCACGTCGGCGATCAGCTCCTTGCTGGCGTACTTGCGCGACGGCTTGGTGGACCACTCCAGGATCGCTTTCTCCTCTACGATGTCTTCGTCGTATAGCAGCTGGAAATGATTATTACTAGTGTTTAGAAACGACAGCAGACGTGAGACATCACTTGATCTAATCAAGCAACTTGAGTGTCAGCTGAGGTAAGCGGAGTCATGTATCACCTTCTCTGAAGGATAAATCAGTCTTCGATCAATTTTTGGAAAAGAACCAAAGTTACCGACCTAGCTTGTAGAGCAAGCAAGCTGAAGTGGCAGTGGGCAGGCCATGTTTGTCGAAGGATCGATGGCCGGTGCAGCGGATGAATCCTAGAGTGGAGAACGCGTATCGGCAAGTTTGGTGTGAGACGCACCCCAGCTAGATGGACCGACGTTGGTGTGAGACGCACCCCAGCTAGATGGACCGACAACTTTAAGGTGCCGCAGGGGAACAGACTGAATGCGGGAGGTGGAGGACAGGGTGTCGTCGCTCCGCCTGTGAGAGGTGTGTGTGCACAGTGCGGGTGACGCCTCACCTTGAGTATGGCCGGCACCTTGGGCAGCAGCGCGGCGTGGTGCGCGCACAGCGCAGTGAGCGCGTGCAGCACAGCCCGCTGCGCGCGCGTGTGTGTGTGTGTGTGTGTGTGTACAGTGCGGGTGACGCCTCACCTTGAGTATGGCCGGCACCTTGGGCAGCAGCGCGGCGTGGTGCGCGCACAGCGCAGTGAGCGCGTGCAGCACAGCCCGCTGCGCGCGCGTGTGTGTGTGTGTGTGTGTGTGTACAGTGCGGGTGACGCCTCACCTTGAGTATGGCCGGCACCTTGGGCAGCAGCGCGGCGTGGTGCGCGCACAGCGCAGTGAGCGCGTGCAGCACAGCCCGCTGCGCGCGCGTGTGTGTGTGTGTGTGTGTGCACAGTGCGGGTGACGCCTCACCTTGAGTATGGCCGGCACCTTGGGCAGCAGCGCGGCGTGGTGCGCGCACAGCGCAGTGAGCGCGTGCAGCACAGCCCGCTGCGCGCGCGTGTGTGTGTGTGTGTGTGTGTGTACAGTGCGGGTGACGCCTCACCTTGAGTATGGCCGGCACCTTGGGCAGCAGCGCGGCGTGGTGCGCGCACAGCGCAGTGAGCGCGTGCAGCACAGCCCGCTGCGCGCGCGTGTGTGTGTGTGTGTGTGTGTGTACAGTGCGGGTGACGCCTCACCTTGAGTATGGCCGGCACCTTGGGCAGCAGCGCGGCGTGGTGCGCGCACAGCGCAGTGAGCGCGTGCAGCACAGCCCGCTGCGCGCGCGTGTGTGTGTGTGTGTGTGTGTGTGTGTACAGTGCGGGTGACGCCTCACCTTGAGTATGGCCGGCACCTTGGGCAGCAGCGCGGCGTGGTGCGCGCACAGCGCAGTGAGCGCGTGCAGCACAGCCCGCTGCGCGCGCGTGTGTGTGTGTGTGTGTGTGTGTACAGTGCGGGTGACGCCTCACCTTGAGTATGGCCGGCACCTTGGGCAGCAGCGCGGCGTGGTGCGCGCACAGCGCAGTGAGCGCGTGCAGCACAGCCCGCTGCGCGCGCGTGTGTGTGTGTGTGTGTGTGTGTACAGTGCGGGTGACGCCTCACCTTGAGTATGGCCGGCACCTTGGGCAGCAGCGCGGCGTGGTGCGCGCACAGCGCAGTGAGCGCGTGCAGCACAGCCCGCTGCGCGCGCGTGTGTGTGTGTGTGTGTGTGTGTACAGTGCGGGTGACGCCTCACCTTGAGTATGGCCGGCACCTTGGGCAGCAGCGCGGCGTGGTGCGCGCACAGCGCAGTGAGCGCGTGCAGCACGGCCCGCTGCGCGCGCGTGTGTGTGTGTGTGTGTGTGTGTACAGTGCGGGTGACGCCTCACCTTGAGTATGGCCGGCACCTTGGGCAGCAGCGCGGCGTGGTGCGCGCACAGCGCAGTGAGCGCGTGCAGCACAGCCCGCTGCGCGCGCGTGTGTGTGTGTGTGTGTGTGTGTACAGTGCGGGTGACGCCTCACCTTGAGTATGGCCGGCACCTTGGGCAGCAGCGCGGCGTGGTGCGCGCACAGCGCAGTGAGCGCGTGCAGCACAGCCCGCTGCGCGCGCGTGTGTGTGTGTGTGTGTGTGTGTACAGTGCGGGTGACGCCTCACCTTGAGTATGGCCGGCACCTTGGGCAGCAGCGCGGCGTGGTGCGCGCACAGGGCCGTGAGCGCGTGCAGCACAGCCCGCTGCGCGCGCGTGTGTGTGTGTGTGTGTGTGTGCACAGTGCGGGTGACGCCTCACCTTGAGTATGGCCGGCACCTTGGGCAGCAGCGCGGCGTGGTGCGCGCACAGCGCAGTGAGCGCGTGCAGCACAGCCCGCTGCGCGCGCGTGTGTGTGTGTGTGTGTGTGTGTACAGTGCGGGTGACGCCTCACCTTGAGTATGGCCGGCACCTTGGGCAGCAGCGCGGCGTGGTGCGCGCACAGCGCAGTGAGCGCGTGCAGCACAGCCCGCTGCGCGCGCGTGTGTGTGTGTGTGTGTGTGTGTACAGTGCGGGTGACGCCTCACCTTGAGTATGGCCGGCACCTTGGGCAGCAGCGCGGCGTGGTGCGCGCACAGCGCAGTGAGCGCGTGCAGCACAGCCCGCTGCGCGCGCGTGTGTGTGTGTGTGTGTGTGTGTACAGTGCGGGTGACGCCTCACCTTGAGTATGGCCGGCACCTTGGGCAGCAGCGCGGCGTGGTGCGCGCACAGCGCAGTGAGCGCGTGCAGCACAGCCCGCTGCGCGCGCGTGTGTGTGTGTGTGTGTGTGTGTACAGTGCGGGTGACGCCTCACCTTGAGTATGGCCGGCACCTTGGGCAGCAGCGCGGCGTGGTGCGCGCACAGCGCAGTGAGCGCGTGCAGCACAGCCCGCTGCGCGCGCGTGTGTGTGTGTGTGTGTGTGTGTACAGTGCGGGTGACGCCTCACCTTGAGTATGGCCGGCACCTTGGGCAGCAGCGCGGCGTGGTGCGCGCACAGCGCAGTGAGCGCGTGCAGCACAGCC
Organism: Mesoligia furuncula; assembly: GCA_916614155.1. NCBI lineage: Eukaryota > Metazoa > Arthropoda > Insecta > Lepidoptera > Noctuidae > Mesoligia > Mesoligia furuncula. Next base: position 1,856,432 of record OU744806.1, read on the forward strand.
CGCTGCGCGCGCGTGTGTGTGTGTGTGTGTGTGTGTACAGTGCGGGTGACGCCTCACCTTGAGTATGGCCGGCACCTTGGGCAGCAGCGCGGCGTGGTGCGCGCACAGCGCAGTGAGCGCGTGCAGCACAGCCCGCTGCGCGCGCGTGTGTGTGTGTGTGTGTGTGTGTACAGTGCGGGTGACGCCTCACCTTGAGTATGGCCGGCACCTTGGGCAGCAGCGCGGCGTGGTGCGCGCACAGCGCAGTGAGCGCGTGCAGCACAGCCCGCTGCGCGCGCGTGTCGGCGTGCGTGCAGCGCAGCAGCAGCGCGCGATGCTTGCGCACGTCGGCGGCCAGCGAGGCGGGCCGCACCAGCACCTCCAGCATCACCAGCGGCGCCTTGGACTTCACCTCCAGCCTGCGACACCACGCACAATGTCAGCACGATAGACGACTAATTATCGGACTAACCACGGTTGGTTTAGGACGAGTCACGACCGACTTCAAACCGAATATTGGGATGAATAATTAAAAGCACCTGTAAAGCCTATTACGATAAAATATAATTTATCTCGTTGACCCAATAATAAACTCTATTTACTTGCAATTATGAGTTGAAAAATCTTTTTTTTTTTTGTTTGTTTCATCACATAACCAGCCTGTGAAGTTTTTTTCGCTAGTTATTTTAATTAGCCTGTTTGAATGCGCGACCTCTCAGCCTCGTGCAGTATCTCGGTGACGGCGCGGTTGGTGTCGACGTCTCCGGAGCTGGCGCGCTGCTTGAGGTACGCGTAGAACAGATCCATGCGCTGCTTCTCGTTCTTCTCGCTGTCCTCGGACACCGTCATGCACTTAGCGCCCTCTGTCAAGTCTGTAACAACAACACAATAAGTCAATAACTCGGTCACACGGCCTGTATTACAGAACAGAAACTCCTAATCACTAAACGTAGCGAGGGATTCAAAGTACGTTCGCTCGAAGTTAAATAATTTTGTTACCGTGTGGCACACCTGTTTTTCATCCCCTTCTATGAGAAAAATAAATAAGACATGCTTTTAGTAGTGACGAATATTTATATTTCTCTCAATTTTTTTGGTAGTAAATTGTTTATGACAGTTTATGTGTTTAAGTTTACACTTTCTGGTGTTTATATTTCACTTTCACTCATATTTTATTCAATTTGTGTGAATCAAATTAAAATTGTTTTTGATGAAAAGTAATAAAAAAAAACAAGAAGTTCCCGCGTATTTTTTTCTTTTAATTTGGTTAACCGATGCCGCGTCGGCAGAAGCGCTTTTTTTATTACCGGCCAGGATTTTATCGAAGCGAATTGCGTTCAAACTTTTTATTTAAATAGTGTTCCAAATTCAAAAGTAATTTCGTCACTGTCGGAATGACCCATTTTGCTCGCACATATCGAGGAACTCTTAGGCTCTTTACGAATAGATGGGATGAAAAAGTAGTGGTTTTCATTTCAAGCTCATTTATTACATAAAACTAGTTCAAAGTCATTAAATTGGTTGGAATTAGTTTTAAGAAATGCTCAAGTCTTGAATGAGATTCTGTTATCAGGGCCTTATACCTAACATCACGCCTGTATTCTGCAAGAAACCACTGGCAAACAGCAGTTGCTACTGGGAATTTCCTAATAGAAAAACCCCACTAAAACTGCCCGACCAAGGGGGATTTAACCCAGGACCCCTCCCATGCTCAACATGCGCACTTGCTGCCACTAGCCAAAAAAGGCACTCAGACAGTCGCACTACAAGTTGTTCGCACGCACACTGTGCATCGCATTACCGTGAGCCCACCGCTGTGTAGTACATCTGTGCACTATTTGTGTGTGGGTAGACATTGACTGAGCTAAGTCAATGACTCGGCACTTGCGCCATGCGTAGTACTGCTGCAAAAGTCACTTTTTTACGTAGAAATAGTTTTTATTCTTTGTTCAGGGTTGGATTTGGACATATTTCATAACTGAAAGAGTCTCGTGGGATCATACCTTGCATGCGTGCGCGCACGGCGGCCTCGCTGACGTCGACGGTCCAGCAGCCGTCGTCGTCGTCGTCAGCTGACTTGTCCTTCTCCTTCTTGCTGCTCTTGGGGTTGGGCGTCGTGGGCGTCACGGGAGCTTCGCCCTCCTGTGGTTAATGTTCACGTTAATTTCGGCTCTCAACTATGGGACTTTGTTCTTAAGGTTTAATTGATTGTAAGGGAATTGTCAAGTAAGTCTTTATTGCAGGAATCTACACCCGTTTGCAAAACTACATTACAAAATTTTAAATACAAAAAAAGGAAATCAACTGACAGTTAAATTGTCGGTTTGTCATATCGTGAGTTTTGAAGACGTCCCGAAAAAGGAAATCACGTCTATCTCAACAATAGGGCTGAGTATCAGCAACTACAATTTCCAAGAGACAGTTGCTAGACCGCTAGTGGTGTTGAAAATGTCATAAAATATTTAAGTTGCAACGTAAACTAAAGTTTATGTGTAGTTCATCCTGCCCACAACACTTATCAAGTAGTTATGTGTAGATTAAGCATATTATAAACAAATGAAAAGTTAAGATAAGTAGTAGTAACGTGTTCTTTAGTCTGATTAAATACTTCATAGTGTAAAGACGTTCCGTTTCATTTACTTTAGATCCCTTCTGTCATAAGTAACTTTGAGTTCGTACCTTCGCGTCGTCATGCCCGTCATGGTTCCCGTTGGCGGCGCCGGGTCCGGAGCGCTTGGAGCGCTTACCGCGACTACCCTCCGTCACCGAAGAGCCCTGGAACATCATGGTGTTAATCAAGTTTGAAAGGGGAGGGAGAAGTACGTGGAGGGCGATTCGACAAAACAATGTCAACAACGCCCCCGTGAATAATATTCAAGCGCCAAAGTATCCTTGTATAAAAATACGGGAATTGCCTCTCGTGTCGACGTGTCGTGTGTCATTACCTGCTGATAGGCCTGTAAGCTGGGGTCGAGCGCGGGCGGGTTCTTGAGGATGAAGGTGTTGAGCTTGTGGTTGAAGTCCAACACGCCGTGGTAGCCGCACGCCTTGCAGCCCTGCGAGATGGTGTTGCGCTTCGTGGACACGATCAGCTCCGTCTCCGGGTTGTCGCACTCCGGGCATAGGACGAACTTGCGGATAAATCTAGCAGAGGGGGGAATGTATTAACACTAGTTTTAAATGCACAAACAGCCAGAGCCGGAAACACTTCCAATATTTGTTGCTTGCGGAAATCAAACCCATAACTTAATTATTCAACAAGTATGTAGTAGTAAGTAAACCAAATTTTTTTTTTATTGTAAAAAACAATTTTGTTGCTATAAAATCGTTATGTTACAAAGGAAATTGTTTCACGAACGAAAGAGAATTTGCAGCCTCTCATAACAGAGTCCCTTGACTTCAAGTTTATGAGAGGCTGCAAATTCTCTTTTGGTCTTGAAACAATTTCCTCACGATCAGTTTCCTGGCAGTAATGATGATAGTTATTTATATTTTTATTTTATGGGATGACCAAACACATGTTGCTAAAAGAATGTACTGCAAGTTTTGTAAGTAAGGCTCGTGAGTTGAAGCTAAAAGTAAACCCCACCCACTCCACTCTGATAGGTCAGTAAAGCTAGGTTTAGCCGTTACCCGTCCAACAGGTCTTGCAGCTTGGCCGAGTCGTGGCTGCCGTTGACGATGAACCGCTCGTTCTTGAAGTCGAACTGCGTCTGCGCGCCCAACTCGCAACCAAAGTACTTCGTAGGATCTGCAAGTGTACCGAAATACTCTCTCAATAACGATCATTTATGTTTACGTCGAATCTTAAAAGGCCCCAAAATGTTAAAATAGGACTTAAGCGCCACTTCGCACCACAAATGGCTCGAGATAACTGTCTCTTTCTCTCTCTCTCTCTGTAGCTTTAAATGTTTTACATTGTTGTTTTCTTTTCTCAATTATTATTAATTTTGTAGTCAATGTCGATCTAATTGTAGAATCTTAGACTGCTCAAATAAATAAACATGAGCAAATATCTCAAAAAAAAAAGACTTCGTACCAAGATCCATTTTCCAACATCGAACTATTTAGCACATTACCCAAAGACCTGTTAAACCGGAACGAGTGAACGATTTGCTAAATTGATAAAGTTAAATACGAAAGAAGAAGCAGAATGACTTACAAGTGGGAGGTCTGCCAATCGCCTTAGCCACTTCGGGCATGTTGACGATGACGGTCTTGATGCCGTTGCCCTTGCCCTCGACCTTGGCACAGATGCGAGGCATCTTGTACCGGTAGAAGGCGTCCGCAACATTGCGGTTCACGTTCACCGAGCCCATGGCGGCGGCTGGCGAAGCGAGCTGCGACGAGAATGGCCGGCAATGTGCCTTCTGGAGCAAATGATGGTGGTAAGATTATTACATGATGAAGCTTTAAAGTATAATAAGGACCTTTTGATCCGATGATTTAACCTTCAACTGGAATGCTATTTGACATCATTCAGCCGTAAGACGTACACAGCTGGGAAAAGCCTTCCCCAATCATTGTTGCACCGACCGGTCCGGGGCTCCCCGTTCCCGAAACTCAGCAGAATCCAGCGACCTTCACCAAATCATTGGTCCACCTGGAAAGCCAAACTACACCAGTGCCTCCCTAAAACTTTTCGGCCCATCGGCCACCAGTTCAGCGAGCAATATGCGCCGCCCAATGCCACTCAAGTTTGGCAATTCTTCAGGCTTCGTCGATAATCTTAATTCTCCTACGGAATCATTTCTGAGGGGATGCTAGTTTATGTAAAATGTCCACAATATCGATTACCATCCCGTGAAATAGTGGTTGAACGCGAAACCATCAATAATTAAAAAAAAAAAACAAGAGTTTAGATCAGTTGAACTCACCTGATTTAACTAAAGCAGTCCTGTATCAGTGTGTAGTTAGTGTATACGTGTGTTGTGTGTAAGTATGTGGCGTGTGAGTGGCGTGTCTAGGGTCGTGGTGCGGGGCAGGAGGCGGCGTGAGTCAGCGGGGCGGCATGCGCGCGGGCCGCCGTGCGCGCCAGTCACGTCTGCCGCAGAGGCAGCAGCTTGCGATGCCTGTTACTGCAAAATTTTGATGGTCTGCAACAGAGCGGCAGTGATATGCTGACTTACTACTACACTGCTACGTTACTTTCCCATTCTGTTTGCAAACAAGCAAGTGGCACAGATCCCTTTGAAATTCGACGAGTGGCGATACTTAATGGGGATGCGTTAAGGTAGGCCGCACGAACGCAAAAATTGAATTTTCAAGTTTTTCTAAATAAATACTTGTTAAGGTCGCAAATAATATTTAGATCAACGTACAACCTGATACTGGCCTGCAAATTGCAAAAATCTTAAGAAAACATGAATTTCGCAGGCTAACCTGACACTTTCGCCTTAAATGTACGCTCGCTGCACACTGGTCGGTCAGCCTCCACCTTGCCGACTGAGTAATATTTTTACCACGGCATGAGCTAATCCTTTAGACTTCATCTCAATACGAGACACAAGGCTAGTCTTTAAAACTGTCCCACTATTCTGAATCCGTCTTCAAAACGAGAAACTGTTCAGTCTGACTTGGGCAGTTTCATACAAAAATGATTTTAATATTTACTGGCTGGAGAGTATTTTCCATATTGATCAGACTTCCACGCAATTAATTTAAAATCGCAGGTTGTGACTAAATAAATACTTAAAATTGATGAATTGCCTAATGTATTTTCAGAAATAATGTTTTTTGAGTAGGAGAAAGAACTCCCATAATGTTTCATATAGTATTTCGTTTAAAGATTTTAAGGTAAATACAGAAATTTAAGTTAATACAACTTTCCAGTTTGAATTATAAAACGATTTCGAGAAATGAGGTAAATTCCTCTTATATCATTAAAACTTTGAGAGCTGAAATATTGACTTTCATCCGGTTGTCGGCTTTGAGTAAACTTTGAATATTAGCGAACCGATTTCAAGATAAAGATATTTCCTTGATTTCGCAAAGTTAATCGGAAACCGTAGAAGTTGTGAACGGATATTTGCTTATTTCTGATAGGTTGATTTGCAATTTAGCAAAAGAGAGATAAGATTGTGAGGGATGAATAAATAAAGTCATTACTCAACTCTGAATTGGAACGCAATTTCGAGCTTACTTTGGAGTTCAAAGCCTGATCAATGAAATATAAATCTGCTGTCAAACCGTTCCTTACTTTCACGGCGTTATATACAGGGTGACAGGGTCGTCCTTGACAATTCAAAAGTGCCTGTAATTGGTTTATTTGTAATAAATGGGAACGACGCGCAAACTGTAACTACGAATTCAGCACATGATGCTGGATTTTTAATAACCGACGAAAAATTCAACGCAGGGTTCAGAATCATGGTTACAGTTTGCGCGTTCATGTCCCCTGTCACCTTGTGTACAAGATTTCTATGAGAAACAATATTTCATTGATATCATTGGTTATCTGTCGCGGATTTGTGCAGGACAGATTTGATGATGGCCACTACTTTGAAGACATTTGACCGCGACTATAAAACTTAGAAAGACTTGAAGGCAATTTTATTTACGAGTCCCTCCCTCTTAACCCTTTCTCAGATGCGCACACTTAGCCCACGTTCGCACGGACGTATGCATACCGCGGCGGAATTTTATCGCGCATTGGATTATCAACTCTCGGCGGAAAGCAGTGCTTTGAAACTACAGTGCGCAACAAATAATCGCCGCGGAAAAAAACGCGCCCGTACAAATCTGGGCTTAAAGCTGGCCACAGCAGGGCTAGCATGGGCTGGGGATAAAACTTTTCTCCACCGGTTATTTCCACTGACAAGGGATAAAATTATTTTATCCACCTGCCAAAGCACGGCAAAAGCGGCAGCACGGAGAATTATATCACTTTTTGACATTAGACGTGGATACTCACCCCCCGTCTATAGCATGGCGACTAGTGGAAGAGAAAAATTACAGATATTTTAACATAACAAAGGGAGAAATTTGTCCTCGTCTTTAGATGGTGGGTTTAACTTTAAGTATATCTCTTGGAGAAAATATAATTCATTGTACTACAAAAATGTCTCGTGCTTACTGCCACCGTGAATAGTTTATCCACCCATGTCGCCATGCTCGGAGGGTGGACAAAATTGACTGAGGGGAATAGTATTTTCTCCTCTCCCCGTGGATAAAATGTCTCCGGCCATGTGCAGAGGTCAACTCCGCACGGGACGCGACTGCGCGCGTCGTTTGTTTTAATGATTCGGAAATCGCGACTATTCGCAATAGTTTGAAGTCCTTCATACAAGTTAGGGCCTGTGCACACCACGTTTTTTAAACGCGCCGTTGACGCGCGTTTGTAGCGATACAGACGCGACACGCACGCGAGTCAGACGCAGCCTGTAGAGCTTCTGTAGGATAAAAGCGCGCCGTCGACGCACGTTTCTAAAACGCGCGTCAACGGCGCGTTCGGCGCGAGCGAATACAGGATACAGTCAGCGTCAAAATATAAATGCGAAGGTGTTTGTTTGTTCTCCTTTCACGCAGCGACACAGCAACGGGTTGACCTGATTTTTTACTTAAATATAGTTTATTGAGCGGAGAGCGGAGACTGACGTAAACTAGGTTTCTGTAGGTTAACCCCAGATACGAAGCCATGGGTAAAAGCTAGTTGCGATAAAGATGTAGTTACAAGCTTTTGGCACTCGAATGACGTTCACAGGGGCGCTGTTGTTAAACATTTGTGCAATTGTTTTGTGAAATGTACTGTAAAACAAGATGGCGGCTTTAGTTCAGACTTTGGCCAAGCGTCAAAAAAGCCTTGTAGCGCTTTAGTTTATTAGCTTTTTAAGTAGTTCTGGTCTTTTTGGCCAGTCTGTTCGTGTATACTGTTTTGACGCTGACTGTAGGTGTGCGTGGTTAGTCCATACCTGCGGGCAGTATATCTAGATGTATGCGTCATGCACGCTCGACGGCTGCGGGCCGGTCTCCTGGTCGAGACACACCGACTACTCTCCTCGCACTGTACTGATGTGTCTGCAATACAATATTACAACTACGTTAATATTGATTGACGACAGAAAAATGGATTTACAAAAATGTGCAATGAAACGTTAACGGTTTGAACAAATTAGGACATTGGGATCAAAATATGTATAAATCAGTAACCTAAACCTTGCTTTCTTGACATTCCGTACGATTGTACATCGACGGGATTTTGCTACTCAAAGATCTTCTAGGTACAAAGGAATAAAAAAAATGAAGATATCTTCATAGTGCATTAGTGCCTCCTGTCATCTTCAACAGTATGAAACGCAGCAAACACCTGATTCGTGAATGCACACATTCTTACACACATATGATTACCATTCAAGAAAAGTCGTGACAAAAAGCTGGACACTTTAATTCATCGATATTCATTTAACTGTTTTAATAACTAAGAGGTATTTTCCCTTTATTTGAGAAAAGTCTTGACAAGGCCGAGGACGAAGGGCCAACACGCCAGACATGTCCTGACAAATCAGGACGGATAGTAATACACACACTTGGCAAATGTACACGCATTTTAGACATCCTGCGACACCAATAAAGACGCAGAGAAAAAAAAACACAATCATTGCGTCACTCCAAGCCATAAAAATCCTTTATGTTTAAAATAAGCGAGGTGAGTTTATAGGCGAATGGAGCCGTGAAGTGCAGAGTAAAACGGGAATAAAATTACGCGCGGAGCGAATCGGGCACATTCAATAAGACATTTGTTACTCTTCTCTTTATGCTAGGTCCTGAATGTTGCTGAAATTGTGTACTGAAGAGCTTTATGTTAGTTTGGAATAGGAATCCTTTTATATTCAGTCGAGTGCTACAAGAAAAGTGGCACTTAGTCTAGTTTTATGTCGGGTTAACATCGAAGTTACAGCAGGAATATAAACTAGGGCCATCTTTTTGTCTCCTTTACATAGTTATTTTCGTTTATTTGTTCACCAGTCTTCTGTGATGAATCAGAAGCCTGCGTCTTATGTAAATAGCTGAGGGTTTATAAAATGTTCTTTGCGACTTCTGAAGTGGTCAACAGAATTAAAAAATAAATTCTACACGAAATAACGTGGGAATTGGAAACGTTGTTATAAAGGTAAATTATAATTTATAAATTGTGTGTATATAAATGTAATAAAATCATGATAATAAATACATATACGTTGGCAAAGTACAGAATATATTCCGTGGTTCATAGTAACAAGATTCACATTATTATGATGTGGTTTCATCATCATTGTAGTGAGTACCCCCAAGTAGTACAGTCAACAGCAAAAGTAGATGATCAAAATCAGAAATTCAATACTAATGAACGGAGATCGCGTCAGAGCTGTGTGGCGTCGAAGTGATTTCTGTGTGGCGTTGATGTGGCGTTGAGTGGTTTGAATCACTTCGACGCCACACAGTTCTGTCGCGAACTCCGTTCATTAGTACTGAATTTCTGATTTTGATCATCTACTTTTGCTGTTGACTGTACCAATAGGTACTACGGGCTGGTGTCCGCAACTCCACGTCAATGCGCGTATTTTGCGTATGGTTGACTGTACCAAACAGATAATGTATATTTTTTCTGCTGTGGTTTGAAAAACATTTACTAGACATACAGATAACAACAGACCCATTATATTGGTTTACGCAAACGAATCAGTTGTTGACTTAATGTGTTTCATTAAGAATAATGCGAGTAAGTAGGCAAACGTAGACACGTCCGATTACCGTTCAAAGTTACATAGATAAAAAACACGATGACGTCAGGAGAGTGATAAACACTCACATTATCTTGAGCTATCTCCATTCCCCGCCGTGGTCCGTCAAGCTAGAGGTACAAGGTGATCCTATTGTAACTGCAATGTTGACACGACGCGAGTTCAAAACAATACGACCACACACACATGACACACAGAGGTAACTTCAGAACGTCCTTGAAATTGAACATTTTGCTTGGTGGAAAGGTTGGCGCGACGCATACACGCATGGAGCTAGGCAAAGTTTTTAGTTATATTTTGGGAATTGTGTACCATCGGTGTTGTAATTCCTCGACATTACGGCTGTGTGTGGTGTTAGCGAGAAATGTACGCAGTCGCAGAATGTTATTGAATACGATTGTGTGCGGTCACGGCAATCGCCCGCCAATCATTCTCGATCCGACACGGTTGCTCGCTCGAATCATCGTGTTGTGTGTTTAATGTGGTTTCGGATGTGGCCACTTTATTGCTACAATGTGATAAGCACTCTGATATTGATTTTTTCATGCGGCATTGAATTCTGCCTTTGCATAGGTAAAAAGAAAAAATCATGCAAACCTTTCTCCAAGGTACTCCTATAAAGACAACCAACAAATTACGAAGAGGTGAGAGCTGACACAATAGGCAACATCCTAGGCACATTTTTCTGCAATTCCCCCCAACATAAATATCCTTCCGATGCACACAATATAAACTAATAAATTACGAAGTTAGGTACTCTTAATAAAGTTAAATTGCCAGCAAGCCCCGCTTTCATTAGAGCAAGCACTAGTGTAATTAAACTCTGTGTTGGTTCGATACTAGATGCAATTAATTAAAAATTTCCGAAGAGGCGAAGACTAGAGGCAGCCACTTCAGTGGGGCGAGTCGCTCCAAGACACAACACATTTGCCGAGCACACTTCAGAGCCACAGAGCAGACGTTTACAGTAGAACAAATGAAAACATTATTTATGCTTGTTACAACAAACCCTATCCTAGGATCTCATATTCAACACCGTCGCATGACTACTGCCTCTACAGATAACTACGCGATCCACATTGACCGTGTACCCGTTAGTGCTACAGAAGCAAAGGCTTCCCAGAATAAATCACAAAATGCATACAGTTTGCAATCAATCAAAACAATGCAAAATTAGCTGTAGTGAGAGCTATGGAGACCAAAACAAAAATACCTCATTCATGTTTTCCATATCCCAGATGGTTTTAAAGAAAGTGTCTAATTGAAATACTTCAACAGTGCCTTACAAAATCTTGTCCCGACTACGATTATTTGTTGCCATTCCGAATGGCCATAAAATAACTTTTTTATATTCTTGTCCCACTGCTGTAACTGGGCTGTGTGCACAGTCGCGTCGCGTCCTCCAATTACACCGTGTGCCGCGCCCGCAATGCGCCACGCGAGCCGCGCCTTACACCGCACTAAACGGGCCATTCTTTAAATGGAACACCAAATAGGGGCTGCAATCTGCAATACATTTATAATCTGCTCTTCTACAATTGGGGTGAAGATAGGGGGGGGGGGGGGTGGTTGATTATATGCAGGGTGGGAGGGACAGCGACGCCCAAACTGTAACCATGTATTCACCTTCAGCATATATGATTCATCATCTGCCTAGTCTTTTCCCATTTATGTTGGGGTCGGCTTCCAGTCTGCAGCTGAATACCAGTATTTTACATGGAGCGACTGCCTATCTGACCTCCACAACCCAGTTACTGGGTAATACGATACCACTTGGGTAAGTCTGGTGTTGTGCTTTCCGAGGCACCCCCTCCGTGCCTCGCTATGTAAAGATGGTCACCCATCCACACAACTACCGCGGCAAGGGTAGCTTAACCTGATCGATCGACCCGTGCGGCTGTTATTATTCTAAATCATATTTAGCATTATGATTCTAGCGTAGAAAATTTTCGTCGGTTTTCAAAAAGAGAATCTGCTGTTTCTTAGAAAAGTGCAATACCGACACGATCAAAATGTATGGAACAGCAAGTTTTTTTCTTTAATAACCGACGATAAATTTCAATGCAGGGGGTTGGCTCAGAATCATGTACTGAATCCATAGGAACAGGCTGCGTGTCGATGCCACCCTGTAATTATCATACAAAACTTTGGTGAATAGAGAAAGTTTTTTTCTCTGAGACATATGAACTACGCTTCTTTCAGCACAGTAACGAATTGATGCTGCTACTTGTTAAACAGATCTTTCCATAATAGGTACGGTAAAAGATGAAAGTGAAGATCCTAGGCTAGAACCTGCTAGGACTCCTAACGGTTCCTACTTAGCAGTAATGTTTGGGGGACTAGTTTTGTTCTATTATTTTGTAAATGTGAGGACTTTGTAGGCCTTGTAGACTTTAGATCTGTATACCATTTGTTATTTTATCAAGTACCTGGTACTTGTTGACAGGCCTACGCTGTCCTCCCATACCTACTGTAATTTGAAAATATTATAAAAGCCAATTATTTTAAAAAGAGTAATCGTGGAGTTTCTTGCCGGTTCTTCTCAATAGGAAACGACCAACTGGAACCGTGCAACTAGCTTCTGACGTTTCTTAAGTGCCCATGTAGGTTTATGTGAAATAAAATATTTTGATTTTGAACATAATATATTTTCAATACATTATACTCAGAGGAATGCCGAATTCGTACTTTTGGCTTATAAAAATAGCTAAGTAGCCAATATTTCTCCAAACCGAGACGTGCAGTTCATTAAGCGGCATATTTATGAAAAATTCTGGCAACACGGCATGCGGCATAGAGAACATTTACTAGCTGGTTTTGAAAACTTTGGGAGGACAGGAAAATATACCAATCAATGACCGTTATCCAATCGAATCCGCTTGAGCAAATCTGATCATCGTATCGTACTTGATTATCGTAGTCTGACACACACACCATGAGACATGTTACATCCACCAACCCGCACTGGGCTTGTGCGGTGGATTGTAACCCACTCTTTCTCAAAGAGAAGCCTATCCCAGCAGTGGGCGGTAGGTGGCGGTTAACGGCTTATTATGCTAGCGTAACCTAGTCTTCTAAAAAGATTAGAAGACAAGACGGGTAATAGCTAGAAGTCGCAGGACCGCTGTAACGGACGAGATGAATAAACATTGCATGAATGAGCGTAGGTCCATACGAACAATGGTCTTATTTAGTCTACGACTACATGGTACGACCTAGCTCAGAACCCTCATTGCTATATGTATATAGCTAGTTACATTGTAGTGATTTCACCACAACAGTTAAAACAAAACGCATCATTCTGAAAACTGTTACGACATTTTGTTTACACCTCAGTGTCGCGTTACGATGTGTATGTAAGTCAAATAACGACAATAACAGGAAACGTGTAGCATGCATTACTTGCGCCGTGTGCCGGGGAATTCGCAGTGACCGGACACGCAGACGGTGGCCGGATAGTACACGGGGAATTCAAAACATGAGACAATGTTGTTTGGACTACCAGCGACCGTCATTCATTGACTGTGTCTAGAGTAGGAGTGGCTTCGATGACAAGCGAGTTTAAGCGACAGCGAATGTGTGCTAATATTATTTCTGTGAATAGAGGATATAGATTTGAGACAAGCTCAGCACTTGGCAGCCCGTGACTGTTTTGGACAGAAATTTTGTACAATCTCTTAGCCAGTCTCTAAAAAGTTACCCCCTTACCACAGATAATATAATACTAGCGTACAGATACCCCATCCCATACAAAGAAACGTGACCGCCGTAACTACGTCATTTCTTCGGCCTATTCGGCTTATTTTCTAAAGTGGCTGAGTCCGGCTTGTTTCACTCACGTCGCCGCTAGATGGTGCTAGCAGCGTTGACTCGCTAGCTTGTGGGCCGCGAGCAGTTATTTTACACAAACACCAATAGATGGCGTTAAAACCATACTGTACTTTTGTAGGTACTACAAAACTAAAGTCGCCCTGTGACCTTGAAGCTTACGTCGTCAGTCACTCGACTCGGCAATAATAAATTCACGTTCTTTCATGCATGCCTTGCGATAGCGCATGATTTCTTGAGCGTAGTAATGGTACAGCTAGGTACATGTTTTCCGATGTCCGTTTCAACCGCGCGGCCACCTCATAATATTTTATGAAACTTTGCCAGGAATTAGTGCGAATTTGTTACTTTACACACCTCTTTTCGTGAATTTGTTACAAAAAAAACTAAGACGCTATGACAAAGAATAGTTGACCGCTAGAACCGCTACTTAAAAGTGTGGTACAGACCACCACACTGAACAATTTTCTCCATGGGACCAACATCGTAATCGCGAATAAAAATTCAGCCATCCCATACGTTTAGGTCGAGTAGGTATTGAAGTTTTCTATGGGACAGTTGATACATTTTTCGCGATTAAGATATGGATCCCATGGAGAAAGTTGTTCAGTTTGATGGTCTGTAGCATACCTACCCTTAAATTTGGCTGGTCTTTGAAAACTAACCCTGTATAAGCACTCGCCCTAAAAAAATAAGATATGAATATCGAACATTCCAATAATCACCATTCAGTCTCACTTCATTGTGAAAATTCATGATCACCCTACTCTCATACGGTTTCATAGGTACTACTGTTTTTTTGTAAATATCTTATAAAATATGAATGCTGCAGTTATATTCGCCATATTTATCCAAACTAGGTCACGTTACCCGTCGATTAGTCCTTTAACTAAGCTTAAACCTACTTTTAATAACGAGATAAACGCCATTTTGTATTTTAGGCATATTGCCGTCCGAGCGGCCAACTAAAATCGACTCTAACAAATTATTGAACTTACTTTCTAGTATTTTTTTCTATTTATTCGCTGTAACAAATTAGTAACTAATTGCCCATACACATTAGCCTCTATTAATTTGATATTTATGGTGATATACCTACCTACTCGTAACCTGAAAACTAAATATTGCATAACTTTTTGTTTATTTACGTTTTGACGTTTTTTTTTTTTGTAGCAAATTGAACAAATTAAGACCTTTCTTTTGATGCATCATTCGTCTATCTGCATTATATAGTTTCTGTGTAATCACGGGCGATGACTACGGCAAGTGGCGGTTCTAGCGGCCAACTATTATTTGTCATAGTGACTTATTTTTTTTTGTAACAAATTCACGAAAAGAGGTGTTTAAAGTAACAAATTAGCACTAATTCCTGGCAAAGTTTCATCAAATATTATGAGGTGGCCGCGCGCTTGAAACGGACATGTTTTCCGGCAGACTTAGTTATTTGTTAGGTTCGGCGTCAAACGTCAACGCAAATTATTATACTTAAATTTATAAGATCGAAATACCCAGCTCTTGAAATGATTAGGTATTTGCTGCAAATTAGATGATTTTAAGAAGGGAGTGTTAATTTTTTTAACAAAGTCAGTTTCGAGTGTGTAGAAAACATTTTACTTTAATTACAAGCTGTTATTACTTAACTAAGTAGCAATATTTGGGGATGCAATCTCGTTATCGCGAGATTTCAGCTTTTTTTTTAGCGAGATTGATTTCGGACGAAAAAAGGGCGAGATCTCGCGAGTTTAACGAGATTGCACTCGAGCTTCTTTCTATACGTCTTATTCGAAGAGCGGACTGACACGGACGGAGTTGCGATCCTGTTGGTTTCGTAGAAGACTGGTTGTTTCTTTCATTTGTTATTTGATAGATACATACGTTACATAAAAGTTTGTAAAAAAATATAAAGACAGTACGTCAAACAATGTTTGACGCATATTGGTCCTATTAGACATCAAACAATTGAAAGTTGCCTGCCAAACTTGTCCTTTAACACAAGCCGGGTCGTCGTAAATGTTACTTAATTTCCAGTGTCCGAGGTGGGAAAGCCAATGTCAATCGTAATAACAGCAGAGTCAGAGTCCGTTTACGTGCCAAAAGTCAATCGAGAAAGAAAGCCGTGTCAATATCCGATTTATGTCCAGGTCACTATATACGTGGGGTACAAAAACTCAAACAAAGTGATGTGAAAAGACTTCGTCGTCATCGTGTCGTTGATTTCAAAGTTGAAACTAGAGTAAATATATGGTCCTTGAGTTGAACTTGAAAACAACAAAAATTTCTTTTTTTTTATGTACGGTACCTAATGTTTCTGACATGGCTTCAAGGCCTATAGGTATGCCAAAAGTCAACACAGATATATTTTCTACACATCTAAATATATTTTGCTTTATATTAATAAATATTTAATTCTATCAAAATAGATACCTATGGTAAATGGTAATGTGAGAAATATAGATATTGAGCTGTGTAGTAAAACTCAGAAAATGAAAACAACGCCATCTATATTGGAGGAAATAAACATTAAATGAGTGAGCAAACATTGATTTGTTAAAATCATGGAATTTGGAACTAGGAGCCCATTATTCCTTTTTTTGTGATAAGGGGATTTTTAAAAACAAGGACATACTTTTTTTATGGTCAAATTTAAACAGATACACAAACTTCAAAAACAAATCGATACATGTAACGCCATCTATTGAGGCTTTTTTGAACTATTTTTTCTTTCTTCGCAATGAGACCCCATGCCCTTACTAATAAACGTTGTATAGCGTCTGTATAGTTACACAACGCTTTGTCTCCTTTTTTCGAAAGTCAAATTACTGACGACTGAAAGAGAGAAATCGGTGTGTAACTATTCGTGTGATATAATGCGTTTATTTGAAAGAGAGAAATCGGTGTGTAACTATTCGTCTGATATAATGCGTTTATTTGAAAGAGAGAAATCGGTGTGTAACTATTCGTCTGATATGAGTTTATTTGAAAGAGAGAAATCGGTGTGTAACTATTCGTCTGATATAATGAGTTTATTCGAAAGAGAGAAATTGGTGTGTAACTATTCGTCTGATATAATGAGTTTATTTGAAAGAGAGAAATCGGTGTGCAACTATTCGTCTGATATAATGCGTTTATTAGTAAGGGGGTTAGAATACAAATAATATAATAATGATAAACAAACGAACTAAATTACTAGAACCTCGGAACCTCCTCTTATTTGATGAATTTAAAGAGAAGCAAGTAGGAAAGGAATCAAAAGGGAGTAGAAAATTGACAAGAAGTCAAAGATGTCAAATTATCATATAATCGGAAAAACAAAACGGACAAAAGAAACACATGATTGTATAATCAAACAGGCCTTCACTTGCACCACAGCTATTCGGTATCAAATGCGGGTAGATTCGATGCTGTAAGGCGATACATGCGCGGGCGCAACACAATCGCTCTTGAGCTATCAACGCTAAGGCCTGCACTTATTACGTGTTGCAAAGAATAAAATTAGTGACATCATGTTGGGGCAGGTTGGAACTTTGAACTAACAATTTCATGTTTCTGAATAGTAGGAGAAAATAAAAAAGTCAATGTTACAACAATAGACTTATGAAAAGAGGAGTACATATAGTAAAGAATCAAATACTACCTCCTGAGGTGGTTGGGTAGCCAGCCGCCTTCCAACACGATGCTAGAAAACATGATGTGGCGAAAACTGCTATGACAGTCACGACCGATTAACTGACGGGTCTCCTGGCGTTATCTAAATCATACTGCCTTAATTTTAAAGACAGGCAAAAGAAATCAGTAGATGGATGATTCGAAACAAGGAGACCAGTGAAGAGACTCATGTCTATTTAGGAATGAACGAATTAAAGCACATAATATGGGTAACGCAAATTAGTGAGTCAGTATTATCAATTTAGCAAAACTGCGCACTCTACACATCGCAAATCATATTACACATCGCCGAGTGTTCTATACACCCAACACCGGGTGTCTGCAATCTATAGACAATGCACGCTACATCCGGCTGACTACACAACACCATAGATAGCTACATATAGATGGAGTGGCATGGCTGCTTCCGGCGAACCCCCTAGCTCCCACCCTGAGGCATCACATGTATTGACGTTAGTGTATACTAAATATGACTATGTAAACTGCCTGGCAGACATATTGATTTATGATGGAAACTAATATTCCTGTTTAAACCTACAAGTTCTCAAATGTTTCAAGAGATAACGTGAACAGAATTTAGGATTGCCTAGTCACATAAATTCGTGACATTTGGAATTCTTGGCAAAACACTAATCTGGGAAATTCATAATAAGTAGAATATGGACTCCAACGTCATTTAGTAGAATAAGTTGATTTCATTCAAATGGAGCAATTTCAGAACACAATAATGTATGCATTCAGTCGTCACTGAACGTCAGAACACTGTATTCAAATGGCATATTTACCCAAATTGCATATCACTTACAAAGATTGCAGCAATCATAAATTGCAAAGGCACATGCAAACGGGAGGAGGTCCGTTTATGGTCAGTATCAAAGGCGAGAATATTTACAAAGTTGAGCAAGTCAGTTGTACCATTTAAATGAGGCCATAAAGCTTGGGAGTTACAGCGCAGGCCCATAAATGAGGCGTCGTGACCGCAGCATGGACAAGGGGTGAGGGATGGCGGGGCGGGGGTTGATGGGCGACGAGCGGTGATAACGACCAGCGACGCTTCACGGGAGCATGCGAGGGACACATTTCACCCTTCTACGGCCGATTGCAATGTTTGGCTTAAGCTACTTTAAACGTAGCCTTACGCACTGCAAATGCCTGCTTCGAATAAATGTTGCAACACGAAAAATAGTTGCTAGTAATGTAATAATCTTAGCCCTACTAATTCATGTGGGACCTGAGAAAAAACGTGCTGCAGTGCAAGTGTCAAACAGTAAATTAGCGCCACCCGTTACGATTTATATGCATAACTGCATGTTAATGTACACAAGTTGCCAGCAAAGTAACCAGTCAGGGGAAGCTAAAAATCTCTCCTGCCTTTATCTTCGACCACGCAAGGTGCTGGAGGCGTAATATTAGCAGAACGATTTGAATACAGTTAGACGATTTGTCGACATGTAAATAACTCGTTCACTATAATGCATGGCTTATTTAGTAGAATTATTTATAGCTTACACATTATTTTATTTATTTTAGTATATTACGAGGACTTCTAAGTGGTAGGGGGGAGTATTTAAAGTGGAGAACCAAGGGTGTATCGTGTGAAAAAGAGATGGCTACGAAGGTGATCATTGCCTGATAAAGATGAATGACGGAAGAGCTGAGCAGAAGCTGCGCCGATTCCAAATTACTTACTTTTAAGAGAATGATGATAGTTCTCGAGATAACCGCAAACATACACATATATAACAAAGTATAAGCATTATAATGAGAACCTCCATTTAATTTGAATAGGTTAGAAAGGACTGGTATAAGCCGTTCGTTGCTTCGCTTCGGGGGTATTGGAAACCCTTGCCGTAATATGGGTGATTGCTTTTGACACAATAGGATTATTTCTAGTTATTAGGGTCAACCCGCCTTCTCGCAAATTGAGTTTTAGTATCGATGTCAGAAATGTATTACTGTATCGAGCATAGATATGAGAATATTATATTTCTATGGTATCGAGGGTAGGTTACTAAAGTAACGTTGTGTTCACTGTTGCTAGGAAAACAAAACGGGCTACAAAATATGATATTCCAAAGCCGTTTCAGAAGACTAGTAAGACTTATAAAAATCTTTCAGCAGTATTGTAATTGAATACTGAATAATTCATATGTCGTACAACTTTTTAATCACAAAAACGGTCGCGTGTTTCGCCTTATCTTTAAATAAGATTGTTTTAAAATACATTATTTGCCACTTATTTTCAGTACGATTTCATTACTTATCTGAAGCTACAAACTTTGACAAATTACATAATTAGATACTGTTTTCGATGGCAGAATATCAATACCAAGACATCGCAAGTACGTTGTCGTCTCATAACCCAAGCTAAAACGTAACTAGTGCTTGTAATTACACCCATACCTGTCAAAACTTATACCCAAACAAAACACAATGGCCGGCTTAGTGCTGTGAAAACAATCTGGCAGAAATTGTATTGACTAAGTTCACAGCACCCAACGCCATACAGATTTTCAGCGATCCCCAATTTTATTAGTCATTTCCCCTTACAATCAAAGTGACGTACAAACAAATCAAATTATTATTAGTACACACCGGTGCCAGCCGGTCTGCACTGCGAGATTTATTGTGTGACATTTGTACAGCGCCACCGCTTGCTGAAGAAGTATAATGTTACAAGGTTCTGAATCCGCGATGGAGACATGAAACACAGATTATTTTGACTACTGTTTCAGTTCTTCGATTCTGCTTAAAACATCATCACCGGGGTATGGCAGTCTACTGCCAGAAATAGGTACCAAGCATCGCCGCAACGACTGGTCTTGCGTTTCTCTAATCCAGCGAGTTATCACGTCTACACTACACTTCATTATAATAATGAATACAGTGACTGTGTACCCGTTCTCGACGTACACGTGGTTTGTGTGGGAGCCAATAAAATTATCTCATTGTTCCCTCATTCATAGAATTGACCGGAGGAACAATTTGATCATCGATATCCTCACCAAGTCTAATAAAAAAAATATCAGCAGTTTCGTTAACTCCCCGCGTCGAACATTTTAACGAGCACCAAATACAGTGGAATAGCACATATACGACGTACCTACAAGAATATCACTGTGAATCACCAGCATAGTGACGTCACCAAACTTGCTACAATTTAAATATATCCAAGAGGGTGGAAAATAATTGTCCCGACGAAATCTTGTGTTTAATAGGCGACAAATCACGAAGAGGGGAAACGGATCCGTTTCGTTAAATGAAAACTGAAGTTTTTATTGGATTTGCTATTCATTATATCTTTAAATCTTTCAAAATTTGGGAAAAACTGCGAAAAAGGGGCATATAAGACATTTTTCGGACGCCTTTGTCTGCCATTTCTACACTTACATGGCAAATTGAACTCGTAAAAAACTTTGCACATGCGTTTCGACCTAGTTGGATACCGTATCAGGCGGTACCAGAATGTTTGGCACATCAGTGACGTAGTTAGGAAGGTGACAGAAGCCAAGGTTGAATCGATTTGCCAGGTGCGAATGACTTAGATTCTCGTTGACCGACTTGGTAATTTTTTTAACTACATGATGGCAAGAATTCTGGATCTGCCTACGAATAAACAGCATGTGGAAAAACAAGTGTACAAAATATGCTGATAATCGCAAGCTGAGTGAATGACACATTCAAATTAAAGCAAATGGAAATTGTGCTAGCACAAATGAGAGGAATTATGTCAAAGTGCTTCCCTAAATCGGTTTAAATGTTTTCGAAAATCCTCAAAGTTTCGACGCTCTCAAAGTAACATAATTCGGTTTCAAAATCCCATTATTTCCAACCCGACATCGTATCCCTTCTCGTTTTATCATTAATTCAGCGTAATCGACAACAACATTCGTCATTTATCATTGAGATTCCCCAGTCTTCTTTCATTCAGAAGAAAGCAGAAGGCACATTACAATGAGTGGCACGGACCTCGGTCATATTTGCGGCAAAGCCAAAACCATTGCAGTGGTCGGTCATTTCATACGAGCAAATGTTTGTGTTTCGATGTGTGAGTGAACGTGTCGTGTGGCACTTCTGTAGGTATTTACGAATGCCCGAAGGCTTCGCAGGACGCAGCTAGGCCCGGGGCTCATACCGCCCGGGGGGAGGGAGGCCGAGTGGGGATGAAACGCATGCGCTGCGCCTGCCTATCGATTATGAGCCCAGCCGCCTCCAGTTTCTAGTCTAAAGTAGTTAAAAAAAATTGCATCTATGTAATAATTTTTTTTTAATCCTTTTATAACTATGATCGAGTGAAGTTAGCAGAAAACCTAGATTGAGTACCGGATAGTACATTTGTGGGGCGTATTCTAATACTTTTTCAAATCAATAAGCTTAGAATAGTAATTTTCTTTATAAAATTTGCGAATAATAAAATAAAACTCCCAGAGAACTCGCGGAAAGTTCTGAAAACAAGTCAGGGAGAACTTTCAAAGCATATTATATTCAGCTGAAAGAACTGGAAACTATGAACTGAACGCTACTCAAACTTTCAAACACGTGGCACCAAGTCAGCACGCGACAGTCGAGACCCCATCCTCCAACTAGGTTATTAAATAAAACAGACAAGAAACACAATCATATAAAAAGAAAATGACAACGAAATGACAGGCAATGTAATAAAAGAAAAATAAATTGGAATTGGAGCGTGGAAAACGATCCTAAAACCGGGTCAATGAACTTCGACAGAAATATTGAGAAGCAATGTTCGGTTGAGAGGTCCTTAAAGTTGTTTCGAAGGCTTTCAGCTAAAGGAAAAGTTTTAAATGTTATATACATGTAGTAATAGTACATTGTTCTGAAGGCGTTTTGAGCCTATAATGGGTTGAAGTTGGGAGGCGGTCAAGGAGAACCGGCACGGCCCTTAGGGATCTTTCGCGTTTAGAAGCGCGCTTCTAAAATTTTTGGGCTACTGAATAACGAAACATGGTGACTGTGTGCGTGTCGGTATAGTTTAAAATAGTTCCGAGACCTTGTTATTTGATAGCCTGCTTTTGTATTAGAAAAGTTTTGTGGCAAATAAGCTACATTGTTTAATTTGTGTGAACAAACTAGGAAACATCGTTTTCTAAGTCACAGACAAATCTAAACGTTTTGATTCTATTACGTTCCTTAAAAATATTAGCGAATAATTTATTTGTTTTACGTAAAAATACATAAGACATTAACTGGTTGTACTCACGATTCAAAGATTCCATAAACTTTTGTTTAATTCGCTCGTTTATCTTATTTATTATGACAGCTGACGATTTCTGTTTACGGTTCTAGCGGCAATTCAACACTTATTGGAAGAGGCACCTGTTTGCAACTGGAACCTAGTGCTTCAGTACCGTTTTACCGACATTTTCCGAGTAGGCAACGGGGACAGACAGGGATTGTTTTTCCGAGGGTGGAAAGCTTACATTTACTGTGTAATAAAATTGTATAGGTACTGCGAACTGTAGGATCGATGGTTTAGATTCTGAAGCTAGGCAAATGAATGAGGGAAATCCCTTCTCCCACTCGACCTTAATTGGAGAGCCTTTCGCAATGTCTTTATATAGGTAATATGCGCATTTTACTGAGAAGCAATCTGATAAGAGGTAATGAGGCCGTGGGCAGAGGGTGCTTTCTAATTATATCTGAGGAAAAGAGGGGCTACTGAAATTTACGGTAAATTGACAGGTTAATGAACGGTGTTTAGAGATATTATAGTTAAGTACAAAAACACAAATAGAATTTTCTATTTCGATCATTTCTATGTTAAAAGTTAAAATACAGTAATTTGGCGGTCGACATTGTTGGGCATCGCGTGTCGAACCTGGATAAGACTAACGTAGATGCGTGGAGATTGGCAGTCGAGAGACCCCATGCTCTGCTGTGGATTCATAAGATTTCGAGCACTCCAAAACTCGTTATCGCAAAATGAAGGCAAAATTCTCGAGTAAAAAGCTGATATTCGCATAATAAATCTTAAGTGAGCCGAGGCCAAAGTGGTCCTGTTATCAGGGCTGACAGTAGAGCCTACTGTGACGTAGATAAGGCCTAATGTAACGCCTACGCATCATACATTTCACGGCCGCGCGTCACCGCTTACCCAAATGTTTTGCAGACGTTACGCAAGCGGTATTATAACTACGAAAAACGGTGTGGACTGTTTAGATTAGATAAAAGATTCTGTTGCTGAGCAACACTGGTGTACTTGACAATTTTCCACGGCTATTCCTTTGGTTGCTATCGTCAAACAATCTCTAAATACCTTTACTTGATTTGGCAACGGATTATTTAATAGGCAGCATCCCTAGAAGTTCTTTGAAAAAGAAAACCGCCACAATTGCAAAGAAAAATTCACGTGGCATCTTCTGAAGTTCTGATCCCCAAAAACCGTTTAATGTTTGTCGTTGTAACAGTGGATTCATGTTGCAGTACACCTGACAGTTTCTTCTGTAAAATGTTGTGACGTACAAGCTCGTGTGACGTCTTGTTTGTATAAACTGCCTGCATGGCTTTGCTTTATTTCAGCCATATTGATTAGCAATCGTTCAGGTGTTACAGTCTACCGGTTAGCTACGCGACCAAACTCGTAAAACCATTTAAACATTATACGAGGACAATTTTCAGGAGCATGAAACGCGAAGGTTTTGTTAAACAAAGACAATACTTACTCATTATTTAGACCGTGAAGTCTAGTCTGGGTACAAAGGAATAATAAAAATTGTGAGCCGCTTTTGTTGATCGCTAGAATTACTGGTGAAACCTTTTTAGATTTTGGTTTTATCCGGCTCACGGAAGTGTCTGACAAATCCCAAAGATTTCCAAACTTTGGGTTCGGTAACAACAGCCCTTTTGTATTGTATAGATGTTTGTGAAGAACGCAGCATGAATAATATCAGACTACTGGGACTCTGACAAAGAACGGCGTATACAGGATCGTCCACATGCATTTTAAAAAGAATTCGTTTTGCAGACAATGCTAGTCTTATAAAAATTACTATTGCGGGTTAACAAGGACTATTCGGCTGAAATAAAACAACAATAAAACGGATAGCATTTCTTCATTCTTTCCAGACAGTGCTTGAAGAGTAATAAAATCTGGAGCTTTTTCCAAACAAACCAGATTATTGATGGAAATGCTGACTGAGGGATAAAAAGGATGAAGAGAGAAAATAAATTGGGGAATGAAACGGATATTTTTTTAAGCTTCGTATTTATGTCAACAGATACGAGATACTCGGCAATGTTAATTCGACCATTGCAAATTGTCAAAGAAGAGGCCATGAACAATAGCGGGTATACTTCAGCGGGTAGACTTCATAAAGGTCTTCCCTGGTGTCGACCTTTCCATAAGATATCATTTCATGAGACGCCGACCGCGACCTCACGACAACGATTTTCCCACATCACTCAAAGCAGCCATCGACTGTCAACGATTGCATCTATTCGATTGATCGATAAGCCGCATTACCGATGCAGCGACCGTCGCCTGCGCAGTTGAGTTGCAAGATCTTGGGCCAACGAACTGTGTGAAACGACCTTAGGTTTTGTGCGCATTTGTAACTGTCACATAGGATAGCCGACTTGATTTTAGTGTTGAGCGAATTAGGTGGTTCATTGAGTTTTGAGGTTGCGGCGGAAGTAGACAGCCAGGGTTGCCATTTTAAATGTTACCTACTTCCAAAACATAATAACAACTTTCTAAATTGATTTTAAACTATATAACATACAGTAATTTGTAGCTAATAGGTGTCTTAATTGTGGAGGTTGGAAGTTCACGCGGCAGCGGGCAAAGCCAAATCAAAATTAGCGACAACAGTGAACCAGAAAAAGAAACCACAAGCAATTTCTGCTCGATGGTATTCAAAGCTTTGCTCATCAGACATGACGCAATAGTAAAACAGCGATTCAAACACGCATTCGCATTGTTTGTTTACCATAGGATGTGCGGTTGTTTGCGTGCCATGTCCGCGCGTAAACTATAGAATCGCGGGCACACGAGCTTGTGTCCACAACCCATATTGCCTACATGAAGTTATTTTGTGTGAACACGATGTTTGCTGTCATATCGGAAACGAGCATAATTTTTTTGCGAACTGTATTCTAGATACGACTCGCCAGTAATGCAGAAAGTGACGACGTGGTCGTGAGGAAGCCTTCATTAAGTCAGATGGGTGTCTGAACCAGTTCCTGTATCTATGGCCATCCAATCAAAATTCTACGCTAAAATTACTCATAGACCAGAAGAAAAACTGTCGTTCTCGGATGCCCTACAAAAGACGTTCATGACTTATGGTAGGCTAAAAACAAAGAGATTTAAGATAGGTACAATAGAGGGGCCATGCAAAGAAATGTCTTAGAAAAACTATGATCCCATGTCTCAGTGCCGCCATCTGGTAAGATATAGCATAATTAGAGCGGCAATTTATTCAATTAGGTTCAGCTATCGCCCGGTAGATGGCCAGTGTTGCCAGATACGATTTTCAATTCATCGATTAAAAATCGGATCGGTGGTGCCTGAAAAATCTAATATAAATCAAATCAGTTAGATAAATATCGAAAACTAAACAAATTAGGCAAAAATTTAACGAAACGGAAAACGGAACGCGCGCCCCTCGCGCCAGTGCCCAGTCCGCTGCCCAAACGCATACTGCGTAGACGCATATTTATCATCCTACCGCGCAAGTCGCCACGTGCCTCCCTCGTGCCGCCATTGTAACGCGAAAGAATAATTATTAAGGGTCTTCGTTCCCAATGTTTTTTTAAAAATTAAAGTGTAAACTAATTTTGTGCCTATATCACAAATAAATACTCTATCTCTAAAAGGTAGTTTCCCTAAGATAACCTCCCTCACACATTTAAATAAATATTATCGATAACAAAATCGATATACAACATCACATCTCTGAAAGGCAGTCCGACTTTTAATTAGTTTTTAATTCTTCTAATAATTATTACCCTCTTTTATAAAATCAATTAAACATGGATCGATTTTAAACTGAATGTTACTTGAATGAATCGATTATTTTGTCACACCACTATATTAATTTTGTTAAAAAGTGGTAACACTGAAGCTGTCATTTTACCCAAGTATAGTAAAGCTACTCAGCAATAGATGGCGTTTAATACAAAATAAACAAATTTTCTAGATCTTTTTATGAAAATTATTTAATTCTAATTACTGAGTAAATATAGATAATACATACGAAAATAAACTGAATTTAGGTCCAGTTGTTTTACCATAACGAGACTTGCAGTAACGTAATGCGCAAGTCGGCATATTTCCATACAAAATATTTTTCTTTTGTTGGACACGAATGCGTCAATGCGACTTGACGCGCAGGCGTACAATACTAGACTGAGAGACTTGTTACGCCTAGGTCACAAGTACCGGGACACTGTTTTGTTCGCAATGTCCCGTCTATTGTAAATACTTTAAATGTCTTTGGCTAAAAAGTTTGAGTTTGAGGACGTCTTAAAACGGAGTTTAATATGTATACGCGCCTTTAGGTCAACAGTCTGGTGAGGGGCGACATTAATATCTGTAGGTAAACATCGAAACCTTGAATGCAGTAATTGTTTTGATTGAATGCAGATAACTGTGTATCAGTGGAAACGGGCGTGCCAGGCCATTGTTTACCGTTTTCGATTCAATTGCTTCGGGTACTGCAAATAAATATTCAATCGACTTAATAAAGATCTTTTGAACATAGATATCATGGTTTCACTACAAATCAGGAATCTTAAAGTAAAGAAGAAATGCAGATGAAGAAGGTACACACATCGTACGAGGCCGGGAGGCTGCACGTACGTACGCAGATTCCCGTACCTAATTTAAAAACGTTCAAAATCTAATAAATAAAAAAAAAAGTAGGTAAATTAGAGGCATTTTTGACAGATTGAGACTGAGATCAGACTGTGAACGTTTTTAAAATTACCAGAATTACCTCTCTGATATTTTGGGCCAAAGTAAGTTAAACCAACAACATTGCACAAAGCATCAGATTTCGTAAACCTGCAATAAATGACACGTTTCATTCTTCCTGTCCAAATCGTCACTGGTTACTAGCTAATTTTTGATGGATCTGGTACAACGCGCTCAACTTGGTGAGGGAAGGTCACTTCCGTCCCGTTTGAGCACGTCGATCATGTGTGTCAAGGGTTCCGGGTTACACCACTGCAGGCGGATACGCTAACATAACTAAATGATAGTCACACATACTTAATGCAGGGAGACAAACTTTTGACGTAATATAAAAAATGAGTACAAGCGGCGATTTGTCTAAATATCGCATCAGCCAGCAACCGACCAGGGGCCCTAGTCTGCTATTTTTATAAATTCGTCATTCCAACACGATTCCACCACCATCCCATCCCATTGTCATTTTGCTAAAAGTTCGTAATCTGCCATTGGTCGGTCAATGGCACAGAAATTATACGATACTCGTAACGAATTAAAAGCAAGGACTGCACAATGAAGTTCTAATGGTAGGTCACTGATCAAAGGAACTGTCAAAAATTTTACAGATTACCGCTTAAGTCAGTAATTCATTTTTCATTATGTACGAGATTACCATTCTATGCCATTTCTTTCAATGGAGTGTCAGTGGTTGACCATTGTAAAGTCATAATGACGCCATTATATTAGTACATTACCAAACTTGTCAAAATCAACAATTATGAAATCAATGATAGACCATTCTGACACTATTGTAATAGCAGACTTGAGGCCCAGGACTGATTGTTTCAGATGTTTTTAAAATAGCAAATAGGACATGAGAACTTACCTGATGAAACGTGACTACACAGAAATATAGGTTCCTATAGAAAATATTCCACGTGTTGCAGAACAACATAAATCTCATTAACGCAGATTCTCCGAATAACAAGTAGCAAACAGACGGTCGCCCGTTAATGAAGATAATCCGTCATTTAATGAACGCTACATCCACTACCGCACATCTAGGCCTCTTTAGTTATTTCCTGTCCAATTTCAATATGATACTAGTACTTAAATCAGCTAGAATACTTCAGCTAGGCGGCTAGATCCAGACGCCACTAGTTTCTCATTAGAGACAGCAAACTATTTCGCCATGATGGAATTTTTAAAATGAACTAGCAACTGGTTTTAATCTAGATTTCTAGAGCGGATTAGACGATCGGTTTAGGCATGACTCAACCTTTCATCAGTCCCGCAAGGTTTAACTATTTTTGGTGTGTGCATAATTCTCGATTTTAAAGCAAGATGGAAAAAACGAAAGAAGATAGTCGAGACCGCGATATGGGAATGGCGAAAGTTGCCAAAAATCTGAAGAGAAAACTAAAACCAAAATTTGTTGGTTCAAATGACATACCTACAAAGGTGAAACAAAAACAAGACGACGCGGGCGAAGATCTAACATATAAAGCAAGGAGAATTTTCCAATGCATTATTCTTTGGGAACAATAAGATCTTCAGTGTGCTGGCAAAAGGCTTGAAGCAGCTGTGAGAACAAACGAAGAAAAGCTATGATAAGTCAATAGGATCGCTTCAAGCGCACTTTACAGTGCGACGATCCTATTGGTTGCACCCAATTCTTTGCTGGTCGCTTGCTGCTTTTGAAGGAAATGTTGGTTTAGATTTTCAACATGTGACATCTGTTCTATACGCCGGATCTGATCTTGTTTAAAAGGTAAGAAATGTGATGTTTTCGACAACCCTGCAAGCACAATATTGGCAGCAGGGTACTGTACACTGTATTCTAATTCTTTCGCACAAAATATCTGAGAACATAGCGCCAGCGATCTCCCGCTAGACCGAGAGCCGACATCGCGTAATACACGTGAAAGGCGGCCGTTGACCCCGCGTGACATAACCAGGTTTCGGCAACACTCGTAACATTCGCTAAGGGATCCGCTAGACTAGTGCCATTAAAAGGAAAGTGTAGGTGATCATGTATTTCACTCACGACTTTACGAGAATTTTACATGTTTGTTTGGAAGTGCGTGAAATTTTACTGTTAACCATGAAAGTATATTTCATGGTTAACAGTATTGCATATTATAAAAGTATATGTATTTATTTATTGCAGACAGGTTGATCTGCATTATGCTATTCACCAATCATTCTACATGGCTTCAGAGTCGAAAGTGACACATTTTCGGTTACCTGATTTGCCTAGTATCCGAGCAAATAGCCGTCTGAGGAACAGTATCGTCTATCTGGTTTAAACCTTTGTTGTCGGATTTGTGAACAGCGTTTATAGGACTCCCTAGTATATTTTTTTATGTTAAATGTTATGCCGGCCTAATTTCTAGACGCTAAAGTAAAACGAATGCGGAAAATAAGGAGTGTAAACACAATCTCATTTTATCATTTTTCAACACACCCAATGACTAAGCAACAACTTAAAACTTATGCAACACTTTACTTACTATCCAAACACGTTGCAACATTCAAAGAAAATACTACTTACGCATATTTGGATACCAAAAACTAATACATCTGAACAAGTGGAGAATTTACATGTTTGTGCAAAATATGTGATTACTAAAAGCTGAATTTATTTCGTAGACACAGGGAGAGCCAGACATGGGCAGAATATTATTCATAAAACACATAGGCTCTGTGGATATGTAAATGCATATAAGGGTTGTGAAGGCAGATAGGGCGAGATTCGCGTTAATTTGCGTACGCTATTGTCGCAGTGTCTCTTTAAACATACGGGGTGAGGGATGAGATACGGAAGAGGAACCTTAGTTGTTGAGGCACAGGTTATATACTGTACCTACGTATGCATAAAAGAAACATGTATATCTACATATAGTACAAAATGTGAATGTACTCCGTAAGAACAAATTGAGGGCACTGTGTTAATGTGGCCATAGATGAAAGATCAGTAATCTGTCAAATGTGTTTTTAAATAATGCGTCGAGGTTACGTCATGGTTTTGAGCATGTAAGAAGCTGAAGCATTGTCGACCTTATAACAGCATTACAAATGTTTGGTTGTTTCTTCATAGGCAGACTTGCTTTTCGATCTGGATAAAAGAGAGACAACTTTGGAATAACGAGATGGGTCAGAAATATTATACCATATTTAAAAAAAGGCTTAGGCATATGGCAGATGATGATTTTTACAACACCAACGCGCATTTGGGACGTGATGTTTACCACCATCAAACTTGAACGGATAGTTTCATTAGGTAGTAACAAAAAGCAAATACTAATGTACTAACTTACGCTTACGCAGTGCGGCAGTACGCACGGAATGAGTCGAAGCACTCGAAGCGCGCACGACAACGCGCAAAAAATGTTGGAAACGTTTCTAAGAAGGCAAAGAAAACAAGCTGGCCTTCTACACACAAAAAACAGTTTTCTTATAAAAAGACATATTAATTTGAATAAAGACATATTTATTAGATGTAAGCAACTGGTTCTCTCCCTATAGACGCTAGAGAATAATTCCTTAGTAATAGTAAAAAATATTCTTAAAAATATTTAGTTGTTTCAAGAATAATAAATTTAATCCAAGACAAATATTGTTTCATTCAAGACACTACTACTTTGTACAGTGAAGTAAATGTTTTCTTCATACGAAAAATCTTCTTTATCTCTTTCTTTCCTTACCTCCCTTAGAGTAAATTATTATTTTATTCATACAAGAAAATGTTTCATTAGTTTAACTAATTATTCAGTTTTGGTGAAAAAATATAATCTAAAATTGAGATTCTATTTTTTTGGTGTTATTAATAACGATCTCAAGACAAAATTCAATTTCTTACATTAAGGCTGTTGGTTTTGTTGTATCAAAGCAGTGGATGTCTTTGATAGAAAACTCTTTACTTAATATTAATAAATTTATACCATTAATTTAAGATTTTACTGTCTTGGGTTCAAACATGGGATATTTTTGATTTAAGCCATTTTGAGGACACAGTTTGGGATCGATTTCCATTGCCCGCGAAGAGAAAAATAAGAAAAGCAAGCCTATTTTTGGAACGAAATTGTACATATTACAATTCTGAATAAAATATGCTATTACATTTCGTTAGAAAAATATGCTTGCTGTTCTTGTTTTTTTTCTCTTCGCAGGCAATAAAAATCAACCCTTTGTAAAACTCATACTTCATACATGTGGAGCATGTAATAGTAAATGTGCTCTCCAGTTAAAATGACTTAAATAATGAAAAGACTAATATATAAATCACAGAAAGGTTTATTGTCATTGCAACTGTACTACACTCATAAAATATCAAAATGTTCAACAAAGATACATCGCTATTTTGATACCAAAATAGCGGGATCAATATTTAAAATATCAAACAAAAAATGGTTTATAAAGAGCGTTTTAATATGAAAGTATAAAATATAAATATTGTAATAAATCCTTTTCACATGATATTCGAAAAAGGTTAAAATCTGGTGGGTCCCGTCATCTTGACCATAATAATTTTACATATAAGACTCAAAAATCAACTTTAACATATGAATCTGAGTTGACTTTATAGACTACAGAAGTTAAATTTGTGTACAAGTCTCTATAAGCTATAGTACAATTACTAAGTGTTTGTATTACCTTAAATGCCCTAAAATGAGCACTATAATTAACGATATCTAAAAAATAACATTTAAACAATATGTCATTATTATTATTAATTACTATTTTGTTAATAATATAAAATTTCGGAATGTCATCATTAATATCTTGCAGCAAAACATTATGCACTGAATATTTAATGCCATTTAGCTCACACCAATCAACATGAATACAATTTACATTCTCATGATTGTTGTCAAAATCAAATTTACCATACAAAAGATTATCATTCAAACCCTTATCTGTGGCGTATCGAAAACTTTGCTGTAGTTGACTACGTTTCATAACAGACAGTGGAAGATCTTTACGCGATGTTATTGACTGACATACCTTTTTCAATTCTTTGTGTTTTGCCTCGTACTTAAAAGCACTTATAAGTATAGGTGGACCTATTTTTTTAATAATTGTGGGATAATGAATCAGAAAATGATGTTTTGGTTTTAATGGACTTTGAAATAATTTAAGGTACCTACTGCTGGTGATGTTCTTCAATAATACCTTTTAAATAATCAAGTAATTCTGAGGAAAACGATTGTGAAGTAAGAATATTTGTTATTTCCAATAATAATAAATAATAGTTCCAAACGGGATCATTATCTTTAACTAAATCTCCAACTATAAAAACAAAATTTCTTACTAGACATAGCATTTCAGAAGCAGACATTGTTAAACTTTTGTTTAGTAGGTGTTGATTATTTATTGGTGGCGGTATGTTTTTTTCATTATTACTGTATTTAAAATACTTTATTCTAGAATTCAGATGACCTAGTGAGAAATATTTTTTATCAATTAGAGTTTGAATGATCTGGGCCATTCCATATCGATGCACTCCTTCCGTAAGATCGTGCATCAAATCACATGTTATATTTTTATAAATATGAAAATTTTTCAAACGATTCCAAACACATTTTTCTTTGATTCCTATACGATTTTCAACATGTCGCTCATAATCCCTAGGAATTCGCAGATTATTCATTTCACATGATTGTGTTTGGGATTCAATTTTAGTAGTTAAACAAAACCTGCAAAAATTTGTTGCCGTAAAGCTCTCCACAAGACCCAATATGCTGTGGAGGCCTAAGTTATCTCCAGATAAAGCAATTACTATAAATTTTACTGTCAGGTATTTGGTAGTCATTGCAACATCTATGCCAATTTCTTCTAAAAACTTAAGTTCTTCAATTATCTTGTTAAAAATTGTTTCATTGCCAAAATATACTCTATCGTTAGAATGAAATACTTGTGTCACAAAAATATTTTCCAACCTACTTGATTTTTCTGGTGGAATAGTTGCAATAGAAATATAAACTGCACCTAACTTATAATCGCCCGCATGGCTTCCTAGAGCATTTCCGCTTTCAAAATCATCAAAATACAAAATTAAAGGAATGACAATATCATCTTTCTCGTTATTTGCCGTCATTTCTTTCCACAGTGACCCTTGAGTCACATTTCGTATCACGTCACAGTCACTAGAATTGCTTTCCTCAAAAAGCATTTGCTGATAATTTAGGATATCAGAAAGTACTCCAGGTAAGTGTAAAAAATTTTTCAATGTTAGTCTAAGTGGTGTCATGTAAAGTTTTCTTTCTTTTAATATCATGGTTACATCATTAGTTTTGCTTCGTCGGTCTTTGCTAGATCCAATGGTTACTTCTACAGGAGCTACATAATATTTATTGTCAAATAAATGTTTTAAACGCTTGTATTCTGTATCATAGTCTTTAAAAATACCCGCTAATGCTAATATCATTTCTTGGACAACATTAATTCTTTTTGTGGCATCTACTTGTTCGTTTTGAATTGTTCCATATATTTTTGAAGTAATATTGTTGATTAAGTTCTGAACCAATTCTATAAAAGTTTGTATTAAAGATCTGGGTAAACCAATAAACCCATATAGATTACATACAAATATGTTTAAGAATGATTTTATAGATCTTATAAAAGTTTCATTTTCAGAGTCTATATCATATGACGGCGATGTGTCACGAGTTTGGTTAGTATCATTGGTATCCTCATTAGTACTCGGAAATGAGGTACATTCCGGTGAAATAAAATTAATCGAATTATTATTCTTGTAATTAAAAATGCTATCCCTACTGATATTTGAATTGTAACACATAGTTAAATGACTTTTAAAACGGTTTTTTTTATCATATGTCCTTTTGCAACTTTGAAAAGGACACACAAAATAGTTATTTATATTATGAACTGTTTCTAAGTGGAAAATGTATTGCTTAAAATCAGTAACTTTTAAATGACAATAATTACAATTCAATTCCATTTTGACAACACAACACTGTAAGTATAGTTTTGTTTAGGTTAGGTACACTGGTTTGTTGATAATAATTACTATATTGAATTTGCTGCAAACTGATTGAAAATTATTTGAAAATTGTTCTGTATGCGTAAAACTAACCCCTAATACCCACAGAATGTCATGGGTAGCATAATTGTTTCACCAGCTTACATATTCAAAACATCATTTATGTAAGATACGACATTATCATACTTAGTTTCAATATTATATACACACCTTTGTATGATCAAGTACAAATGGTCGCCTGGTTTAGGATATCTAACATTAAAGGTATGGTAAAGCTTAAATAGAATGTCAAAAGCTTTTGTTATTGTTGAACACTGGTATCTTACATCATCCACTATAATCAAAGGTGAGCCGCAAGCCTGTAAGGATCCTTGTAGTATGATATAGGGTTGAACTGACTGCTTCTTTGTTCTTGCTTTTTGTTTTTGTTCCTCTATTGTCTGATCTATATCTCCAACATTCTGTTAAAAAAAAATGTACATAACTAATGTGTTCCAAATCAGGTAGAGACAACAATATAATTATAAAACAACAATACCTACTTGTACACAAATATATAACGAGTCTAAAGCTTCTTGTGTGGTGAATTTTATTTTTTTTGATAACCTTCCCTTTGGAGGCACTAGATGTGCAAGTATGTTAAGCTGGGTAGGAAGTTTTGCTGAAAAAAAACATAAAAGCGTAACGTAATACATAAAAACAAACATAAGGTCGAAATGAGAAACCCTCCTTTTTTTGAAGTCGGTTAAAAATCACGCCATTCTCCCATGGGGGTAGGCAGAAACTAAAGAACGCCACGGTCTACGATCCATGAATACTTGTTTTGGTTCATCCACATTCATGCATCAAATCATTAGATACTTACCATCATCTTCAAGGTCTTTTAGTGACTCAATTAGGTATTTCGTTTGTTCGTCTCGTGAAGGTCTTAGAATTATTAATTTTTCAAAAAATGTATTAAAGTTTAAATAAAAATTTAGACCTTTGTCTGGATATAAAAAATCAAAGTCAATATTAATCTGGAAAGAAATAGAATTGTTAAGATTATTGCGAATATGTTACATAATCTAATTGTTAGGTTAATAAAAAAATAATTACAGAAAAGAAATGTGTCCACTCATAGCTGATATTAAGATTCCATGTGTCAATTACAACAAGTTTAATCAAACACTAGTAATATCTCATAGACTCACGCCTTTATTCCCCAGAAGGGGTATGCAGAGGTATATAGTACACCCACATTTCGCCGGCTATGTTATAAGTCCCATGTAATAGGGGGCGAGCCTATTGGCATTAATGGGGCACAATCCCAGACTCCGTGCTGCTCCTGAGAATTTTCTAATGGAAAAACCCAATAACAGTCTGCCCGACCCGGGGTTCGAACCCAGGATTGTGATCAGCAGTCGCACTTGCTACCATTAGACCAACAAAGTAGTACTATCTCCTAGCTACATAAGCATAGCTACACACAAGATTTAGGTGTAAAATATATTCATGTAAGTGTTTTTAGAGTCACATGCTTGAATTCTTAATAATTAGCATAAGTTTTCTTAATAAGACCATAACACAAAAATTGTGTTTACCCTTGTGCATGCCACTGTGCACAGAAGGTAGCCTAGGCCACATATATATCTAGGCCACTGGACCATTAGTAGGTAATTACCTACTAATGGTCCAGTGGCCTAGATATATATGTGGCCTAATCAATATAATCAAATCACTCACCAATGTTTCACTTCTATGGTCATATAAAATTTTCCATTCTTTTATAAATTCTTGAACATTTTGGAATTCACTTTCTTTTCTTACACTGCATGTGTTCTTCCATTTTTGTATCACTTCATCCCATGGCTCAGTATTGGTGTTTAGAAAAAGTATATCTCTTGAACACAAATCTTAAACAAGTAATACTTAATTAAAAATTTAAACACAAAAGCAGAAATTTCATTAAGTATAATCCTTCCTTCCTTCCACACTAATATTATTTTGAAATAAAATCTAGCCCATGTTAACCAAAGAATTTAAATTATACCCCATACAATGCGTTTCAAATAAGAATAGGATCGACTTAGCACCATGTTGTGACGTCATTGCTGTCAAATCGAATAAATTGGGTAGGGTGAGCAAAACAAGATTTTTTTTTAATAAAATTAATTATCTACGAATCATAAACAAATAATTTTTAATCTGAATTTAGTTATTCAATTCATCTCTGTTTGAGTGGTCATCGTCAACAAATAACAACAATAACAACTTTAACAGGAAACAACCAAGTAACATACAGAATTAACAAAAGAAACAGTAACACTCCACAAGCACTCAGTCTCACGAAGAAGCACACCAACAAACACAAAGCATGTAACACAAAAAAAAGACAAGATGGCAGCTGGCATCTTCGTTGCTTTCTGGTGAATTGTTGTCAACAATGAAAATAAGAAAGAAAGTAGCATACTTAAAAAACAACTAATTATGACAATTTTTTTAACTTTGATTTATCTAAGACTCGTTTAAACAAAAAAAGTTATTGATATGCATATAAGTTGTCTTTGCAAACCATACTTTTCAATCAACATTTGACAGATAGAGGTCATTGACGTTCCTATTCTTATTTGAATCGCATTGTACATTACACTAATCCGTTTTGAAGTTATGTTGGAATAAACTCTCATATATGTATATACATAGACACTGAAAACATACTCCTTTTTTGGGCCAATGATATATAAATAATTCAATTTAATATTAAGTAGTGTGTGAGAATGTAAATTGTTAAATTGAATTTTCTTAAAACATCATCTTTCACAACAGCTAAGCAAGAACATGATTATTAAATATTAACTTACTGTGCAAGTCCTCTACTTGTTTCTTCTTAGAAGGAGTACTTTCTAACTCAGATTTTGACTGTCTTTTCCTGTCTCCATATTTATAGAGAAGGTTTCTCACTTTATCAACTAATTTACCTCGGGCTATAGTGGAGCGGCCATTCAAGGAATTTCTTTTTGCTATTGGCTTGGTGAAATAAGTCCCAATGCACTCTTTGGGAAACAATGAAATTATTTTTGCTGCAATTATATTGTATTCTTCATATGTTATACGGCTGAAACAGGTAAATTTGTATTTAACTGGGTGTAAGGGGCACCTTCCCAAAGATTGATAGGGTTAATTAATTTAATTATTAAGCAATTAAGTTACAATATTTAATTTAAGTATTTGGTAATTTTTTAAGAGCTAAGAAGTTTTATGCATACCAATTGACAATGTAGGTATATATATGTTTTATGATAATGTCCACTAATTGGTTCCTCTTGGTATTATCCAAATAGCCATATGTTTGATAATATTTTAGAATACTATTGCCACCTGCTGAAGTTTGCAGTAATGTTTCCAAGTCAAAATTTGGAAAGAATTTTCTGGGGAGCACCCCTTTGGTGTCAAAGTTCAGAATTGTATCAGATAATATTACATTGCTGGTTGAAGCAATTTGATCATTACTTATGCAACTATTAGTCTCTGTTGGCGCCTGTAAATAAATTACACCTTCCGTGTCAGAGTTCAGCACTTGTATTGAATCTGATTACTTATGCTACTGTTAGTCTCTGTTGGCGCCTGTAAATGAATTATGTTATTATGACCAAAATAATACAAAATGACATTTTTGAAAGTTAGATTTAACCATAGCTAAGCGGGCACAATGAAAGCGCCCATAACCTAGTTACTAAATACAATAATTAATTAACTAGGTTGTGGGGCAAGATAACACGAAGAAGAACATACGCAGGCAGTAATCAGCTCTTCTATTTTTTCTTGCAGCAATAATCTTGAACCTATATGTGGGCACAATTCCTTCATGTTTTCCTTAGTCAATTTCGGTAATTGTTCAATCGTAATTCCATTTTCTGTAAAAGAAGGACAAGAATATTTCCTCTTTTTTGACTAGGTACATGACGAATAAAAAACAATAATAAAGTACCTAGTTACCCATCTTACGGCGTTCATTCGCCACGCAAGTTTGTTTCTAAACAAGATATTTTCATTTTAGGAACTTAAGCAGACGAACACAGAAAATGACCTACTCACCCGGTTTATACATGAAAGTATGAAAATAAATAATTACTTACGCACGAAACTATTGATAATTTCTTGAGTTAGATTCCAAGATTCGAGTAACGCAGTTATGGCGTCCATCACTGTGATGAAAATACTCTTTGCTGTGAACCGATCACTTGAGACAATGCCTGTCCTCCTGTGCAAAGAGTACTTTTTATATACTGCTCCTGTGCCTGTGCGCCGCCGGTTACGTCGCCTCCTATAAACCTGTTTGTTGTGGGTGGGCTTGTGGCGACTTGAGCGCTGCGCGACCTTGCGTTGCATTGCGCATGCGCGAAATGTTGTCATAGAAAAATACTCTTAAGTTTAATTCTTTAAATTATTAGTTGAAGAATTACCGTTTTAAATTGAAAACTTAGACTTTGTTGTCTTAAAACTTTTAATATTACTCTGAATAAAACTAAGATTTAAAAAATCTTCTAAAATAATTTCTTAAATCTAGTATTTTTTTTCTTATATTTAATAATTTGTGAGTACTTCAAAATAATAAACTAGGTATCTCAATTATAGAAAATTTGTACTCAAATTTAGTTTACTTGCTTTGATGTGAGAGGATTGGAATTTCGTGGTTTAAGTAAACTAAATTTATTTGATTTAAAATTGTAAAAGACTTGAAATAAAAATATTTCTCTTAATTAATAAGAAAAAAAATGTCTCGGAAAAATATGATCAGTATTTTTGTTCTAAAAATATTGCATTAACCAAAGTAAATATATTTTTAGAATTACTAAATATTTCGAGAAATTGGTCTTTCTTCTTTAAAGAAATCCTTTTTTACCGTGTAATGATTTGTCAAACGCTTTTGGAAGTAACCTCGTTTTATACGTGGCAAGAGGCTGTGGAAGTTGTCTTTTCGCACAAGTTGTATATGCTGCCCCGACTTCTGCATCTAACCCTTTTACGGAAACTCCTAAAGGGTAGTTTAGGCCATAAGAAATGGCCGCTGTGTTTGCAAGCCTCCATTCAGACTTAGCAGAAACGATCAACGACAATACCAGCTTTAGCATTTTAAATTGTAATAACAATATGATATACCAAGCATAATGCTGTTGCCATCAATGGTTCAATTCTGCTATTGCACTTCTTTCTTTGTAATAAACTTGTTTATTCATAACACCACCGTATTATTTCAACAATCTTTTCCAAACATACAAAGAATCGTTAATAGACCGTTGAAAAAAAAAACAAGTAAATGTTTTCTCGTGCGAATACAGAGGCCTCAAGGTAAGGTAAATACAGGGGTTCGCGATGTGTGGCCGGCGTTGTCGCGTTTGCATCAAATCGGACCTTGTCAACGGCTTCCTTATTCATGAGGCTATACACAAGTGTGCAGCCACAAATGATGAATGGATGGAAGTGTTTAGAGCGTTGCTGTATTAGCATATCTTGAGACGAACATGCTTGTATTAGCAGATTGTAGCACAGACACGTTTTTGGAAACCTTATTCTCCTTGCCTGCCTTTATATTTGTATTTATTTATCCTCCCACTGGAACGCCATACAACAAATACACCAATGGAGCAAAAATTACTTCATATTATTATGCTGTTGGGGAGTTCGTTGCGCCACGTCTTCCGAAAGCACTAGGTGGTGGTGAAGGGCGGCAGTTTTGGGGCCTGTCTTTATCTAATTTTAACGTTCGAAAAGTGCTGATTCTCAGCCAATTTGAATAAATTAATTTTGATTTTGCTTTTCATTCATTGTGCGCGGTGGACATTTAACGGGTGGCTCTTTACAGAATATTTGCCAAAGAATGTTAGAGAATGGAGTGACAATTTTAGTAGCTTAAACAAGGGAATGCTATAACTCTCTAAATGTAGAAGCATAGAGTTCAGTCAAGACACATAACTCAGACCTCTGTCAACAACATAGAAAAAGAGCAAAATAAAACTTTTATGCACGAAATGTGAAGAACTGTACAGAAATAATTGAAAACTGCGATAACAGCTGAAACTAGGTTCGATT
Source organism: Mesoligia furuncula (assembly GCA_916614155.1). NCBI lineage: Eukaryota > Metazoa > Arthropoda > Insecta > Lepidoptera > Noctuidae > Mesoligia > Mesoligia furuncula. The sequence goes on from OU744806.1 coordinate 1,896,615, forward strand.
GTTACAGCAATTGGATGCAGCCGCTGCGCTATTATGAAACTAGTTTTAATTAATACTAGTTCAACATTTTTACCTTTGCAGGCACTAATGAAACTAGGCAAGTCGGACGTACACGAAGCCCTACCAACACTAATACCTAGGATGACAAGATATATGGATTGCGGAAAAATCTACGAGGATTTTATTAAACAGTTAATAGATTAACAGGGATTCACTGATCCCATGATATAAACAGCAACAGTCAGCAAGAAATAAGCTTTATTACAGTGGTGGAAATCCTAAAAGCTACTAGAACACTGGAATACGCACTCCATCTCATCAGTTTTCTAAAGATTTCTTTGAAATTACATTTCGCATTTTCAACTAGAATTTGAATCTCGTGGTGCAGGCGTCCCGTATTTTCAATAACGTCGAGTGAAAAGCCAACCATGCGGGAAATCAAATGCGACTGTGCAACGCACATCTGCATTCAACAAACTTTACAATTTTTCGTCTCAATGCCTCTAGGACTTTGACATCGTCTTCCTTTTCGTGACTCATAAATAATATAACTCCAAGTTTTCAAACTACGAAATTTTAATTTCCGGAAAAATCTTTCACTGTTCCAAAAACCAAATGTATATATATTATAGATTTTCTGCAAAAGAGACCCTTCCTTTTTAAAGGCTTAAGGCAATTGCGTCTTATCTCAAGAGCCACAGAATTTCAGGGCAACCACTGTATAATGAAGAATTATTATGAGCCGACGGATACGCCATCATATTTTCCAATCAAGCTTGAAGACTGAAACCCACGCAGTCTATTATAGGACGTAATATCGAGTTTCCAGTAGATGTGGTACTCGCGAACCGTAATGGTATATGTAACCTAATATAATTCTGTGCAAAATGTGTATCGATCGCCTGCGAGATGTCAGGGAGGGTGGGGTTGCACCGGCCGCGCCGGCACGTGGTCGGCCGTTAGGCACGCTTAGATTGGAGTTTTAAATTCTAGTCAATAAATCTTTAGTACGTTACACGTGAGCTAGTTTTACTGCGCACTCAATTTAGTTTCGTGGGTGGACTAATCTATGTTTATAGGTTTCGGACGTAGAATTTTTAACTATTCTAACGGAAAAGCTTTATACATGGCGTTTATAAGACTACTGGCCTATATGATGATAGTAATTGATCTTTAGATCCTAAATGCTGTTAGCATTTACATGTCTAAAAGGCCATGTCGCGGAGGTACACACATGTAAATCGTTATTGGATCTCACTCAATCTCTCCGGCATTTGCATGAAAATCACGCTGCTAGGATTTACATCAGAATTGTGAATTCAGGGTCTAAGCTTTTATGACGTGAGGTACGTTCTTCGTCAAATAAGACGCGTAATCGGGGAATGTATGTGAGGTACGCGACAGGAATTATTACTACATAGATAGGAAGCATGAATTTTGGGTTGTGGGTGTGTGTGATATTCGCTCGTACCACAGATTAATACCTGATAGAGTGGATATCGTTTGAGAGTCCATGGTGTATCTAAACCGTAATATGAATTAAAAGCATAGCTAAGGAAAACATAAAATCACTAGAAATAACTATATTGCTAAGAAAATAATGCCATAGGTATAAATACGACTTAATAGGCGATTTACTGGTAAATTGCGTGGGGTGTCGGGATTAAAAGCCAGTTTCGAGTTGGAAGCGGATCTTCATTATAAAAGATACGGATCTAATGTCAAAGTTTATCGAGCGTTCACGACTAAATAAACAGGAAAATTACTTGGCATCTTTAAATCATACGGAATGACACGTTAGTATTTATTGTTCTATTATTTATTAAGATAAGATCAGCTTGCATTCTGCGAAAGGGGTAGGCAGAGCAGTTTGGTAGGTTTACCCACATTTCGATTGATGTCCCGTTATTAGGTGGCGAGCCTTTTGAGCACTCTCATATTGTTAGCAGGATATTTATTATTCTATAAAGGAGTGGTATTGGTTACCGATGAAAAACGATAGATTAAACAGGCAGGGAGATGAGTGACAGAATTATAACTTCCGTATGAAAGACGGCGGACAGAATCGTCGGTGCTGCTGTGAAACTTAAACCTATGCCCCAGTAGACTGCCTGACAGCGTGACTCGCTTGATCATTGTTGTAACCAGAAAACAAACTGAATTATTAAATTGTCATTAATTCTAATAATACCAACAATTACGAAGATAACAAAACGTTCTTCGGACAGTTTTGTAATTCCGCCGAACCTTAATAACATAGCGATAATGGGTGGCAATTAAAATAACTGCATTGATAACAAGTTGAAGTGATACGTTTGATGCAGTTATCGGACTGAGAGCACTGCCCAGTGCCCATGCCTATCGATATTCACAAGACGTAAGTAGAAACAGAAACTAGAAAGTACCGCCATGTTTTCAAGTCACGTGCATAGAGCTGGGTTGGTATGATTAAAAAAAAATCGAAGGTGACAAAGGAATTGCACTATAATGCATGGTTAAAGTCTTATATCAAGTCGCCTCCGTACGAAGATGGGAGGGGTGGAGGGGGGTTGGGGGGGGCGCCCTGTTTCACCCCCCCCACTCCTGCCCTGCCGGAGATGCGTAGTTTTTCTATTATTCCACTTTGAACAAAACCTTCTAACCTAACCAACACAAGTCTGTGTGCTCTGAGTAGGATCTGTCACTCATTAGGGTACGGGGAGGTAGTTACTTTCTGGCGCTTCGCCGGCCGCTGCCGCGGCACGCTCGCTGCGCTCGCTCGGCTCGCGCTAAGAGGTCACCGTTCTAACCTAACCTAACCTACACAACTCGCTTCGCTCACTCGGTTCGCGCTATCTAACTTAACCTAACCAACACAAGTCTGTGTGCTTTGGGTACGATCTGTCACTCATTAGGGTGCGGGGAGCTAATAATAATAGCAAAATATAAAATTCACGTAAACTCGAGAACAACGGAATGACAAAACGAACGCCAAAAGTATTTGTCAATGTAAACAAAGTGGCGGCTTAAGTTTCTTTTCACGCATTTCGATAAACGCAGCATCGAAATCGCTACGAAATGTATCAAAATTACGTTCCTTGTTAAGCATTTGTAAGTTTTTAAAATAATAATTAAAATATTTTGGCGCGTCTCCGGCAGCAAAAAATACATTTTATCGCTTAGTACGAACCCCCTAAACCCTCCCATATCTACATTTAACTCAGATTCAGGCGACTCGATATAAGACCCAACCCGTTGGCCCTTTGAAAAAGCTAGAACATTTGAGGTCATTGTATTGATGACTATGGTTAGCCGACACTCTATTAATTTACTTGCTCTCTTGGGGTGTATCACTATAAGACGACATGAGGGCGGTCTTTGCCAAGTATTGCTTTAGCGCATCTTCTGAATTCATAATTCAGAAGAGTTGTCATTAAAACTCTCATGGGCACTTTTATATTTTGGAGGTGCATTAATTGGAAAGCATAAATGAAGCATTGAGTGTACAAGCTGTTAGTTTACCAACCATATGTTAAAAGATGGGTAGAGTAAGTTGCTGGACAAAATGTTATAAATACAAAGTTGAAAGTTACAATGATAATAATCCTAACCAGCAATCAATAATTTCATACAATGTTATTTGTAGCATTTACTACTTGCTAAGTTAATTAACAGAGAGATAATTCCACCGATTAATAAATAAATAATTATTATCATTATTTATTTTACATTTGTGCTATTATTAGCTTGCCTTGATGTGTAGCTATGCATTTGTTTGATGACTTTTGGACTTGGATCTTTATGGCAAAAACAAGCAAGGTATTCCTTGCTTGGTTTTCCAGAAAGCTCCTTAAGAATCCTAAGGAGCTTTCTTAAAAATTTATTTATATTATGCAATTTATTAAACTTCATTAAACACAATATGTTAAAAATATCTTCATGTGTTTATTACTCCAGTGTTTATTTTACTTTATGTATCATACAGGTAACCTGTGAACAAATCTGTGAATTGTCTTACATAACTTTTGTGTTTTATAGTTTAACTGTTTGTACCATACCTTATTCCACTTGAATAACAAACTGATAACACCCCTGTTTGTCACCCCATCTTTAACATCGTAACTTTTCATTATCTTAAATTTATTGATCACATTTGACGACTTTTCAAAAGTCATGATAAAATTGTGCAAGTATAGGTAGGTATTGGTTTTAGTAACAACAAATAATAGAGATAAGGTTGGTATGTAAGTTTTCATACATTATGTTTATTTGGCCGAAGAAATTGTAGTTGAACTATGAGCACTTTCATTAAAATAAATTATTAAAAAAAAAAAATTGGTTTCGGATTTAACAGTTGTAAACAGTAAATGTTACTAAAGAATTAATTGTTTTTATAATTTTATCTATTATAATATTTTCCAAAGTCATTAGATGATAATAAGTTTGAAATGAGTGCTGCGATGTGTAGTATTACAAATTCCAACAAGAAAATGTTTACTGTAGTTTATAAAATTACTTACTTCAATTTAGGCTTTTGTGAGCTTATGCCACTCTAACCATGACATTTTTATAAATCAAATGTTTCTTTAAATTCAGAGAATTCATGAAATAATGAGGAAAATATCTAAAAGTCAAGCACTTGCAAATACTTAGTAGGATTACTAACTCCAGAGGACTAAAATGGCCATAAATTTTTCCAATACCTATATTTTAGCTTTTTTTTTGCCACAAGTACATTCAGCAGATTTTTTTGCCTAATCATGCAAGCAAGTAAAATACGACACGTTTATCATCAATATTCGAGTAAAACTTAGGTTTTGGTGGACGATAGGGCTCTGATTATGCTTCATTGCACATTTGATGAAGGTAGTTCCCACTTTGGGTTATAGAAAATCTCTAATAAAGATTCCATGTCCACGCGGGCGTCGCGCGAGTATAGTTACTCTAAAACACAATATCACTCACCTTTAAATCTTGCTAAAGTCATATAAAACGGTAACGCCCCAATGGACGAGAGCTGACGAACGGGATCAATTGTTGATACTGGCTTCGAGGAAGCTGGCTCCAGATGAACTGCCTCGCACACGCCGGGCGCACTACCTGCCGCAATCAGTAACACCACAATCAGCTAAAAATACACACACACTATTCCAACGCAACATTTCCAACTATTCTAACCAAATTCTACTGCAGCAATGTACGCACCAGCTGGCGAAAACGTGGTGACCACGGTCCGCGATAGCTACTATACTATACGTAAATATGGACTAAAGATATTCGATATTACGTCGCTAGCTACCTTCCACTGTCTATGACGAAGCACCTCGCTATTCCACCCTCGCCGTGCACTTGGAACGCGAAATACAACAAGGATCACGATCGACTAATAACGAACATAAAATAAATGAGATTTCATCAAACGCAACACGTTTCCGTGTCTAAATAAGACGACAGAAAATAAATGAAAATTGTACACTTTCTTATGTTTCTTGAACTGCCTTCACACCGGAAACGGGCATTTTTTTTAAACTTGATACAACTATCTCATAATTTAGAATGTACGATTTTATGCTGGAGAAATATTTCATTTCTAGTTTTTTATACTTTATGTAATAACAGAAAATTTTAGGATTCATTAATTGTAACAAACAATCGAAAAAATCATTCCAAAATAAAATTGGCAGCAGGAAATACATAAACTTTTAAACATTTATTGTGTCTATTGTCTATGCTTCATGCTTGACATTACGACTACGCTATGCGTTCTCTAATTATTTTGTGATTTTTGAACGAATATTTTATATTAATAATTTCGTTATAGGTAGTATCCAAAACCTTAGGCAATTAAAATCATATTTTATAATGTATGTTAAATTAGTCGCAAACGAGGCCTTTACATTTGTTAGCTTTTTTATTCTTTTTGTTTTTGGTAGATGTAGAACGTAGAGTGATTATTCCTCAGCGTAAAAGCGGGGTTTTTGATTCGTCACGAAATAACTATTATTTTTGTGATTGGTCATTAATTTCAATGTCATTATAAACCATAGTCAAGGAAATCTATAATTTATTGTAGTGAGAATAAACTTCAGGTCTTTTTGACAGGAGATTGCACGGATTATGAATAAGTTTTCGTCGTAGTCCTAAAATTCGACTCTTTCATTTTACATAGCAGATTTTTAATTGAATATTATAGTAGTTAATAGTTTTTCCATATACCCCGTGCGATTTCTTAGGGTATTTACAAATATGGTGAGAATAGTTGAATGATTTTTAGGTTAGGTATGTTCAATGTCCTTGGTTCAGGCTTCAGGCTAACATTTTCAATATTTTTTAATTTTTTTAGCATGCATGTCGACAGCTGATATACAGTCCAGCACGGTGGAAATTTGCATTACCCACCAATTTTAAACCAACAGTAGTCGCCAGCAAACCAGAGCAGGTAAGGTAAACCTATATTATTCATTTTGCGCATTACAATGATGAAATTTTACTAATACAGCTGAAAGAAACTATCGCCTGTTATAGCTTGAGCTTCTCAGGACTGACCGTCCTGATAAACTCAAAAATTTGTTGTTGTTTATGTCATAAAAACAGTGTGTAATGTCAAAGAAATCAGTTGATTATCTTCTAATATCCAATAAGAACCTTATAGGCACATATAAATAAAAAATATTAGTTGGTCTATCATGATTTTCTTGCTAAATAAAAGTCTGTCAAGCAAACATGACCTTTACCCCTTTCAGTTCAATGTGCCAGAATGCAGACAATACTCAGCACGGAAAGGGTTCTTCTCGTCCATCATCGAGAACATCAAGGAGGATATGGCCAAGAACAAGGAGATGAAGGACAACATCAAGAAGTTCAGGGAAGAGGCACAAAAGTTGGAGAACTCAGATGCATTACTGGTAGTTACTTATGTCTAACCATTTGATTAATTAGAACTTATTATAGTCACAATAACATCAATAACACTGATACTGACTGATATTAAACTCAAAATTACATAAAGGTGTTATTGCTTAATATCTATGTATAATACCCTTATTTGGCGCTTACATTCTTTGCAAATAATTGATTCCGATTCTAAAGAAATAATTTGTTATAATAATATGTGATTTGAAGTAGTGTACTTACTCAAATATTTGTGTAATTACATCAGAGAGAGTTACAGGCTGTTTTTGTTTTCCTAATTCTGCTTGTATACCTACTTCTGTCTCTTGCTGAAGATTTTTTCTGAAAAGTAAAACACAGTAGCGACCCTAGGGTGGTGCGAGCGGTGCGACTGCACTGGGCACCATCTATGTTCTATGTTCTATGTTATGGGTTTGGTTTCCGCACTTAGTCCTTCAGTGGACCATTGTGCGTGGGCCATGGCGGCCGTCGGTGCTTATTCCAACCAGCCCACCTCCCTCCAGAAGCTGATCAAATCTCCTGGTCTGTCAAGAACATCTGTATACGATCTAGGTGTCCCGAGGGTTTCTGACCTTATCTGGGTGACGCCTGTGCACTCAAACAGCACATGCGCAACGGTTTCATCAGCCTCCATGCAAGCCCTGCACAGGGGACTGTCTGTTATGCCTAATGTGTAAAAGTGTTTATTTAGTGAGCAGTGTCGCGTGATGGTCCCCGTCACCAGGCGCAGGCCTTTCCTGTCCAGTCGTAGTAAGCGCCTGGTTAGCCTGCCATCCAATACCGGCATGGCTTCTTTGGACTGCCTGCAGCCTGGTGACGACGTCCACCAGCTTTCTGCTTGTGTGTGGGTGTGCTCCTGTAGCCACCTGCGTAGTTGGTTGAAGGGGATGGGCACGATAGGTTCTGGTCCACAGACTGACATACTGGAAGCCCTTCTGGCCAGCTCGTCAGCTGCGTCGTTGCCTAGCGATCCACTGTGTCCTTTTATCCATTGTAGTGTCACTGTATTGCGGTTCGATACAGTTACCCGCTCGAGCGCATTGTGACATTCTAGTATTAGGTCCGATGTGATGCATTTTTTGTCTAAGGATTGGAGGACTGAGGCGCTATCAGAGAGTATGCGAACTTGGGTGTCCGTGACTCTCCTAGCCGCTATGGCATAAGCCGCTTGCATTATGCCCACACACTCTGCTTGGTAGACCGTGTTGAGCATTCCCAGCGGTTTGGATATTTTTATGTTGAGGTCGTGTGAGAAGACTCCGACTCCAGTTCCGCAGTCAGTCTTTGAGCCATCAGTGTAAATCCTCAGTTCTTTCGGGCCTGAGTGGTCGCACCGCTCCTCTTCAAGCACTATGTTGTAATGCTTTTGGAAGCAGTATTGTTTCGGGGCTCTGTCGCAGGGTGATGCCATCATTGGCTGCAGTTTGATCGCATCTTCTTTTAGACGTATGTGTTTGACCCTAGAGTCTTTGCTCAGGGTCCCTGATTTGAAGAGCCTAAAGGCAGCCAGGGTCGCCTCCTCCCTCACTATGAGGTGTAGAGGCGGCAGTCCAAGCATAGCCTGTAGGGCAGCAGTGGGTGTAGTTTTCATGCAGCCAGTGATTGCCACACACGCGAACCGCTGCAGCTTTTCAAGGTCTTTTTGGGCTGTGCTCAGGTCTGTTCTGGGCCACCAGACTAGTGAGCCATATGTGATGATTGGTCGGATGACTGTGGTGTATAGCCAGTGAGTAACCCTGGGGCTAATCCCCCAATTCTTGCCAAGCATTCGCTTGCATTGCCACAGGGATATGCTGGCTTTCGTGGTAATATAGCTCATGTGTTTTGCCCAGTTCAGCTGTTTGTCCAAAAAGATGCCCAGGTATTTGGTTTCAGTTGATAGGCTTAGGGTTGTACCAAAGAAACGTGGTAGTTGTAGTGTTGTCAGTTTCCTCTTTTTCGTGAAGAGAACCAGTTCAGTTTTTGTGGGGTTCACTGATAGTTGGTGTTTACCACACCAGTTTTCCACTATTTTCAGGGCCTGGCGCATTAGATTGCACAGTGTGTTTTCGTGAGTGCCATTTATTATTATGGTTATATCGTCGGCGTATCCTACGGTATAGTAACCTTTGTCGTTGAGTTCTTTTATTAGACTGTCTACGACCAGGTTCCATAGAAGCGGCGACAGGACGCCCCCTTGCGGGCAGCCCTTCGCCACTATGGCTCTTGTGGTGTCGTTTACGGTCACTTGTACTGCCCTTCGTTTGAGCATGTTGGTGATCCAGCCGCTCAGAGACGGGTCTATATTGTGTCTGTCTAGGGCCGTGCTGATACTGTTGAAAGTGGTTTTGTCAAAGGCGCCCTCGATGTCAATGAAGGCTGCCAGTGCTGAGCATTTGTGGTCCACTGCGCATTCAATTTTGGATACCACGCTGTGTAGCGCAGATTCCGTTGATCTGCCTGTGGAGTACGCATGCTGTTGTTTGTGGAGTGGCTTTGCCCGAAGAGGTCCATCTCGGATGTGTCGATCGCAGAGCCTCTCTAGGGTCTTTAGTAGAAAGGATGTGAGGCTTATGGGTCTGTAGGCCTTGGGTTGTGTGTAGTCGGCCTTGCCCGGTTTTGGTATGAAGATGACTTTCACTTCGCGCCAGGCTAGGGGTATGTATCTTAGTGCAATGCAGGCCCGATAGATTTCTACCAGGCGTGGTGTGATATGGTCAACACCCCATTGTAGTAGGGCTGGGAAAATGCCATCTAGTCCTGCGGACTTATATGGCTGGAAAGTGTTAATGGCCCACTTTACTCGGTCTTCTGTTACTAGGTTGTGGGCACTGGACCAGTCTTGTTCCGTTGGGGACCAATCTGGCACATCTTCCCAGGTCCTGTCCTCCAGGAGTTTGCAGTCTGGGAAGTGAGTCTCGAGAAGGACCTTGCTGGTTTCATGGTCTGTTAGTGTGTATGAGTTGTCGGGTTTCTTCAGCGCGCCAAGGGTTCGGTCCTGATCTGTTGATAGGATCTTCCTTACTCTTGCGGCTTCATTATTGGTTTCGATGGATTCACAGAATTTCCGCCAAGCTGTCCTTCTGGCGGTTCTGATTTGCTTTTTGTATGTGTATTGGGTTTCTTTGTATAGTTCCCAGTCTTCCGGAAGTCTGGTGTTTTTGGCTCTGTTAAATTGTTTCCGAAGTGTGCTTCTGAGTTTACTAAGTTCCGCGTTCCACCAAGGATTTCTTTCACTGTTGGTACGCGGTGCCCTTAGTTTGCAGCATGCGTGGTATGCTTGGCACCATCAAGGGAGACCGAAATGGGTTGATTTCAGCGCCTCGACTATCGGCTTTATAGTAACTTACTATAAAGCCGATCGTCCACAAGCAAGCAACTGCATAATAATGCATGTATCATAGGAACATGGTACATAGAGAGGCGCCACGTTAAGATTTTGCCGCTGGTAAAACAGCATCATAAAGTTACTCAAAGACATAAATAGAAACTCATTATGATTGTGTTTGAGTAACTTAAACACTTTAATATACTTATTCATATTGTAATTCCAGGCTGCAAGAAGAAAGTTCCATGCGGTTGAATCAGAAGCTTCCAAGAGTTCGGAAGTACTGAAAGAAACGTTAGAAGGCATCAAGGGCAAAATGGAGCATGTCATTGAGGAAGCTGGTAAAACTGATATTGCCAAAAAAGCTGGTAAGAAACTATTAATCATAACTTCGTTTATTCATAATCATTGCTTAAAATTAAGTAGTGATTAGCGACTGTTTAAGCATACATCTACAGTCTTATTTATAAACACCTCTTAAATTTAAATTAATTGCTAAGCAACCGATTAGCATACTTATTTATCATAAACACTATTTAGTGCTAAGAGGTTGCTAAAAGCAATTGAAGAGTAACTGTCAAAATTAAAGAATAAGTTCATGAAGAAGCTCATCACAGATAGTGAATATTCAATGTGTTATCCCATGTGCCCATGTGTTAACTTATGACGCCAGTTCTAAGGTACAAAACTAAAGAAAAGCCACGTTGTGGCAGTCACACACAAATAATGAGACATTTTGTGGAAATAATTTATTTTTATACGAAATAAAACTATGTTTCACATAGCATGGTCTCCTCTCTCGCCGTCTTTGCGAGGTTGAATAGTATTGGTGCTAGGTGGTAATAGTGGCTTTAATAGCTGCAGTCAAACTTCTGCCTGTAAACAAGTATAATAATTGTTATTAAAAGACACTGCACCCCCGTTACAAATGCAGTAGGAAGTAATATAGACACAAGTAGGTACCCACTAACATTTCTAAAAGAACAAATTCATGTTAACAAGCATAAAGGACATGAAAATACATAGCTATTCAAGCATATATATCGGCTACTTAACTGGTTTAACTTTAATTTGGTTACTTTATATTGGTACTAGCTTCTGCCCGCGGCTTCGCCCGCGTGGTTGTCGGAAATTATCCCACGAGACAGTACCGGTGAAGTAGCCCATGTCCTCCGCTAGGCTGCTATCTATCTACTTGAAAAATTTATCGAAATCCGTTCAGTGGTTTAGGTGTGAAAAGATAACATATAGAAAGAAGTACTTTCGATATGGCTCACTATTTACGGCTTCCACATAAAAGGTAGATATATGTATGCTGTCACGGCACTTATTTAGAACTGTTTAAGACAAACAGTCCCACGATACGTTATATTCGTGTAACAACAACGCGTCTGCGAGATTCAGCCGTTGTAAAGGTTTCTGTGGTTCTTTGGGATGCCATGTAAGTCGCCTGCTGCTGACGTCGAGCTTGAGACTGATCTGGAGTTTCAGCAGCTCGTTGAGATGCCAGATACTCAGCGTGTTTGTTGACGCCGATCTTGGGACTGTTTTGGTGTCTCAGTAGCTCTGTGTGCCGCCTCACGCGCCGCCTGCTCAAACCTTTGAAGCTCAGTTTGTTGAGACGTCTCGTTAAGTTTAGCTATTTCGTAGCTCGAGCTTTATTAGAGCTTTGTGGAATATTAGATTTACGCTTTCGCGTCATTATTGTGAGTACTATTAAAAAAATCACAAAATCGGTAGTAATTTTCAAACTAACTATAACAATTCCAATAGGTAAATTAAGAGGAAAACGAATCTATCTTCTCTACTTACAACACAACCTAAACCTAAAACTATACGTTATCCTTAAACTCACAAAAAAAACAAATGTAATAAATCTAAGCAATGAAAACAATAACGAATCCATTTAGGTACTTAATACTTAGGGCTGATTTTTCAATCGACCGATAATTTTTGTTCGTGGAATAAAATTGCCGTCTGACAGTTTTTTTTTATAGAAGACCTGTCAAAAATTCAAAATTATTCTTCCGATAAAGTTATCTGGCGTTGGAAAAATCGGCCCTTACAAATACAACCTATAAGTACCTAACTAACTAAAAATACAATCCTATAATTAAACAAACAAAGAAAACAATTCTAATATGGACTATAATAATTAAATTAATAACGAATCTGTATTTCTACTTAAAATATACTACATAAAAATTATAATCAGGTATGCCTACTGTAAGTTAATACAACGTTCAACCGACAACGACGTCTGCCGGTCTGCCCTCACGCCCAGTAGGTATTATAAAAAGTTATGCGTGGTCATACATTAAAAAATATATCGATACCTCTGGGCTCAAAGGGCGTATAGCACAAAACACAGGTTTTCAGGAGAAGCAAAAAACAAAAAAATAAAAATTGTTTTCGTTATATCTCTTTCATTTTTAGAGCTACATAAAAGTATCCAAGGGATAAAGTTCTTAGATTTTTGATGTACTTAAGAAGGTTTTTTCAAAAATAGGCCTGGTTTTGTATTGGCTGAGATAGCATGTGCTTTACGACCAAAAAAATTTAATAAATGTCCTATACACCCCATAAAAATACGCCCTGAGCAGGTACACAGGGGCGTAAGCCCAACTTTTCATAAATGATGCAAAGACACAGGGGTGTATAAATTACTTGAATTGTTGTATAACGTGCTAAAGGACAATATTTTTACAATAATTTTATAATTGATATTTTATTTATTGAGTAGGCATCTATTCTTCGATAATTATTTAGATTTTTTTTGCCGTTATGCTGCTGGACAAAGATCTCCCTAGTCCCTACTCTCTTTCCACATCCCTCTGTCCAGAGCAGCTCTCTGGCAAACCTTGAGCGTAGACCTCTGCTGAATTATCAAAGACCATGTTTGAGAACCATACGTGAGGATGGGAAGAATACACATGTCGATGAGTCTTCACTTGAAGTGATAGTGGAAGATCGCCCTTCGTTTGATATTTCATGGCCCAATGGCTCTTCCAGGCATTTTCGGCGCGTCTTGCAACTTCTTTGTTTGGTCTTGCCTGAAAGAGGCTATTTGACCAAGATAGAGCTACTCATCGACATATTTAACCTCCCCACCCGCCACTGTGATCCTGCGATGCACGCTATTCATCATCAACTTGGTCTTTGACATTCGCTATTACTTCGTTTTCGACATATTCATTTGAAGTCCGACCTCTAGGCTTGCCGTACTGAGATCTAGCATCTGAGTCAGCTCGGAGACTGAAGACGAAAAAAGAACAATATCGTCGGCAAAACGGGGTTGGATAATCTCTTTTTTTCAACCATAATGCCCCTTTCTGCCCAGCTTGCTGCTAGCTTTCTGAAGACTTCCTCCAGAACGGCCGTAAATAATTTCGGAGACAGCGGGTCTCCTTATTTAACTCCTATATTGAACTGTAAAGACGGTTGTGTCTTGGAATTGATTTTAATAGCAGCTGGGGTGCTGTTTCTATCAAAAGAAGTGGTGTCTATTTCTTGATTTTGTAAGGCGTTGGAAATTGAGGTATGGCTGATGCTATCAAAAGCTTTCAATCAATAAATGCAATTTAATGAGTAATCTATAAATGCAATTTAAAGTGGGAGCTGGAACTCTGTATGTTTCTCGAGAACCTTGTTGATGGAGTGGAGGTGGTCAGTAGTAGAATGGCCGCGACGAAATCCGGCCTGTTCGCGGGGCTGATGTTTGTCGAAGGCTCCGGCTATTCTGTTCTCGATTATTTTAATGAAAGCTTTGTACAGGTGTGAAACCAGACTGATAGGATGCTAATTGTCTATGTCTGTTTTGTCACCCTTTTTGTGGAAAATAATAATCAAAGAATGGCAAAATGTGCGTGGCAAAATTCCGGTGCTTAAAATACTGTTGAAAAAATTGGTAACATGTGGAAGAAGGACAGGCTCTCTTATTTTTAAGGCTGCAGTGGTTACGCCATCGTCGCCTGGGCTCTTACTATATTTCATGCTCTGCAGTGCCTCTCTTCAATTAACTGCTTCGTTTGGTAACAAAATTTACTCTCTTTGTATTTGTACGTTTTTGTTTTATTACTGACCTTTTTAGTGCTGTTTTTTATGTTAGTGTATTGCGTTTGAACGTCACCTTTGTCTGTTCTGTCTAATAAACTAAAATATTTTTTAAATCTAAATTGAATTGCTCTTGGTTTGCCATGAGAGTAGCTTTATTTAATCTTCTAATTAAGCTTTTAATAGAAATAAAAAGAGGATAATAGAAACTAAAATTATGATGAGAAATAAAAATCGTTTATTTCACTTTTCTATAAAAAAAAAACAAAAATATACTAAAAGTTTTTAAATTTGTAATGAGATCATTTAATTTTTCATTTTCTTCGTCATTTCTAATTAATTTTTTTTCAGTTTTTATGCTATGTAATCAGGTGTCTTTGTTATAATCTGCTACATCAGTTTTAAGCTAATAAAGCTTAAAACTGATGAAGCAGATCTCTTAGGTCTCTTTATTTTATAATAAAATGTAGGTCGTATAGCACAAATATATGTTTATGTTTGAAATTTTTAAAGGACGTAAAGAGCAATATTACTTTTCGAACGATCTTACACCCAAAATCTTCAACCAAATTGGTTTATACAACCTGCCTATTTTTGTGGAGGCAGCAATATGTTCCTTATGCCCCTAATTTTCAAATAAGTTGTGCACACGTAACGAAAATTACGAGGTCGTATTCGACTTTTTTTTGCGAATTTCGCCACGTGGATTACACAGATCGATAGAGAATCAAAAACTGAGTGAGAAAAGTATAAAATGTCAAAAAGCCCAAAATGTGCTATACGCCCTTTGAGCCCAGAGGTATCGATATACGTGTCGACTTGAGAACCTCCTCCGTTTTTTCGTCGGTTAAAAAGTGCTCTGTGCCTCACGCTTCTGCATGCCCACGTTCGGGGCTTGGTCGCGCACTCGGCGATGGCGCGCGTCATTGCCTCATAGGCGCTCCACTCAGGTCAATCTTATCGTGATAACTTTTAAAGTACCTATTCGTCTAATTTGCTTAGTGTAAAAGACAAAGTTTATATACATTAAATATCGAAAGCGATAAATGTATTAATTTTGATAAGAATTAACTAAGAACTCTAAAATATGCAATGTAAAAAAAGTATCCAATTTAAATGTATTTATGGCTCACTATTTTGGATATAATCGCTTCCACATAAAAGGTAGATATATGCTGTCGCGGACTTTTATTTAGAACTATTTAAGACAAACATTCCCACGATACATTATCTTCGTGTAACTTTAATGGTTTAGGCAGCGCACGCTAAAATAGCTCTCAGAGGGCAGGAATTTTTCCGACTTACTTGATACTTATCGTTATATTATGGCCAAAACACACAAAATCGTTATAAATTGTAGCTTATGTGTTATTCTGATGTATAAGCTATATTACTGTGAAGTTTCATCGAAATCCGTTCAGTAGTTTTTGCGTGAAGTAGTAACAAACATCCATTCATCCTCACAAACTCTCGCGTTTATAATATTAGTAGGAATAGTAGGATAGTAGGAAGTAGGATTAGTAGGAAGTAGATATTGTATACAGTTCAGAGATAAATACCTATTCCTGTTTACTCCAATTATTGGAGCTTATTATTTTCATTGCTACCATCGCAAACACAATGATTTAAACATAATAAATTATTTTATTCATATTCTAATTATATTACGAAATTTCTGACTTTTGTCTGCTAAAGTTACGACAGATAAAAAATCGTAGTTTTGACAAGTTTATTCTAAAAAAATCCGTTTTTTAGTCAACTATTCTGATTATAATCAGTGCCGAATGCGTAATTTCACCTCTATTTCGTTTCGCTACTAATCACCTGCTAACTAGCGTTTATAAATAAAGAAAAGTTACAACACTGATTAAGAGCTAACTAAATGGTAAGCTAAACAGTAGCTAATCGATTAGCGAGATTTTTATAAATAAGGCTGTTTATGTTAGGATGTCACTTAACTTTAATCATTGTTTATAAATGTACTTTGATGAGTCTGAATCAGAGTGGGTAGAGGAAAAGTAGCTTAGGTATATAGATGTTAAGTTTATGTAGGTATGGAAACAAACTGTCATAATAATTTGTTCTCATACCAAGTAGGTATGAGAACATATTATTATGACAGAACTCTACAATCAATCAGTCTCAATCTTTGACAGTCGTTACGGGTAGTCAGAAGCCAGAAAGACTGACAACCAGTCTTACCAAGGGGTATCGTATTACCCAGTAGCTGGGTTGTGCAGGTCAGATAGGCAATTGATCTATGTAAAATACTGGTATTCAGCTGCATCAGGTTAGCCTGGAAGCCGACCCCAACATAGTTGAGAAAAGGTTAGGCAGACAATGACCTACTTGAACTCAACATCCTTATGCCTATGCCACCTGATCTATAGGTACATAATATATAGCCTATAATGTTCCCACTGCTGCAACACAAGTCTCCTCTCGGTGAGAGTGAGTGGGCCGTAATCCACCACGTGGGCCCAGTGTGTTTTGGTATGGTATATATACATCATACATACAAATAAATAAAATTGAATTGTCTGTTTCTAATGTCAAATGTTTGAATGATACTTTGAATCCTGGGGAAAGACATGGCTTTTTATCGACCACACGATCAAGCTGACTAGCTTGTATTAAAGATGTATTAATAATAATACATCTCTTAATACATACTAGCTTTTGTCCGCGAGGAGGTCCGAAACTATTCCACGAGAACATGCCTGCTAAGGGTCAGTTCACACCGCGACGCGACTCGGCGCGCAGTTTTCAAGATAGCAATACAATTATAGACCTTATCTACTACAGTAAAAGGTACACAATTCAGTGAGGTGGTGTCTACTACGTCGAGCTACGCCGCGCGGCGTTGCGCGGCCCACCTCACTGCATTGTGTACCTTTTTGTGTAGTAGATAAGGTCTATAATTGCATTGCTATCTTGAAAACTGCGCGCTGCGTCGCGTCGCGATGTGTTCTGACCATAAGGGGATAAGTCTCTTGTGCATGAAATTTCATTCAAATTTGTTAGGCGTGAAAAGGTAACAGGCAGTCCCTGTGTTCTGACAAAATAATAACCACTTCATCAAATTGAAATTTTCATATGAATTTCTTTTCTTTTACAGGACAGTTTAAGGACGATTTTTCGAAGACAGCGAAGGGTGCGGCGGAAAGCATAGCTGACACGGGCTCCAAACTCGGAGCGACATCAGCTTTCAGAACTATTTCACATGTAAGTAAGACTTACTAATACACAGAGTTACAAGGCTCTCTGAGCGCTTTGATAACATTGAGAGGGGGTGCTGTTAGTAAACATTTGTTTTAATGTTTTGTGAAATTGTATTGAAAAAACAAGATGGCGACGCTAGATTTTGGCCGCGCGCCTAAAAGATCCTTGTACAACTTTAGTCGTCATACAGTTTTTCCTGCGCATTTTTTTTTTAATATGCTAATCAGTCAGTCCGATATGGAGCCAAAAAGTTTGAATATCGAATGGTAACCACTGTCTTGTTAGTCAAGTGATCGACTGTTTTTTTTTTGGGCGGGATGGCAAGTCAGACTTTTACTGACTATAACCTACCTCTGTTCCTTCAGTTGCCTGTGCCAGGGGCCACGTAACTCTTTCGAACAACCTGTGACCCTGGCAGACACTGCTACCCTGGGTTGGGAAAAAATGTTAACAGGTCTTTCCATCTGGAAGTTCTCATCAACAACCTGACGCCTGGATGTTCTTATGCCCGATTCATGGCATGCAACTTTCTTGTTTCTTATACCTTTGTGAAGAGGGACATTTCTGTCTGCCCGTCTGTCTGTCACAGCCAATTTGCTCCGAATCTAATGGACCGATTAAGTTGAAATTTGGTACACATTTGAATCTGTGACCCAAACACAGACAAAGGGTCATTTTTGGGGGGCACATTGAAAAAAAAAATTTCGCAATCACGCTGTGACAATTAAATGAAAGGGCTTACTGTGAGGATCTCAAATATATATATTTTTTTATAATTTTAAAGTAGATTGTATTGAAAATAGACCATTCCCCCACCCTTATCTCCGAAACTACTAAGCCTACAATTTTGAAAAAAAAAAAAAAAACAAAATAGTTCTATACTTAGGTACCTATAGATTACAGGAAAACCTATAAGAAGTCTGTGGTCTTAAAACAACATGGTAAATCTCTCAATATTGTGCGCATCGTACGGAACCCTCTCCACGCGAGTTCAACTCACTCTTGACCGGTTTTTTTGTATGTTTTTTGGTTACGCTTTCACACTAAAATGGCTGCACGGATTTGGATGAAATTTGGCACATGGGTAGATCATGAACTGGATTATAGAACATAGGATACTTTTTATCCCGATATTCCCACGGGATCGAGACTTATGCGGGTGAAACCGCGGGGTGCAGCTAGTTACTTAAAATATCGTTGAATTCGGTGACTTTATCGTATAAAAAATAATAAAATATTCGGGTACTTATTTTTTTTTCTTTTTTTTTTTCTTTATTTTTATAGAGGGTTTAACCTTTGCAGATTATGCCCCCCTCATCGTGGCAACAAACTTAAAAAGAACATTAAAAAAAAACTTACTCATTAACCTCTACGCTTAATTCCTAAATTTACGAGACTGTACAGTATTCCTGCAAGTTCCGAAGTAGGATTTGCAAGAACACTATTGCATGCTCCAGTCCATTCGGGTACTTATTGGTAATATAAAGGCGTGACTTTCTGATGATGATGATGATGAATAGTGCTGTGTCATTATATTCTGTTTATCTTTTGTTGGACATCCATACTAATATTATAAATTCGAAAGTAACTCTGTCTGTCTATCTGTCTGTATGTTACCTCACGCCTAAACCACTGAACGGAATTCGATAAAATTTGGCAGAGAGATAGATTGCATCCCGGGGAAAGACATAGGATAGTTTTTATCGACATATCTCGCAGACGAAGCCGCGGGCGGTAGCTAGTCCTAAATAAATAAATAATAACGTGTTGTTACAATGTGTTTGCAGGCGACCGCAGTGGTGAAGGAGGAGATATCGCCGCGAGGGCTGGAGGGACGTGTGTACATGGCGCCCACTGCTTTACGGAAACGAGTCGAGGTCAGTAACATTCGTATGCTTTTTAATTAAGGGTTTGGTTTTAAAAGTGAAGAGTTTGTTAGTTTCCCCAAAATCTACTGCTCATTAACAACTTCAACCGCGCGTCTGTAACGGTATGGCTCGTTGTACACGGCACGGTTTCTTTACGGTACGGCGCGCTAGCCGCACAGTATCGCCGTGACGTCAACAAATAATTATTCATAGTGATCCATACATCCCTCTCAGAGAGGAGGCCCGTATCCCAGCAGTGGGAACATTATATGCTGATTATATAATTGATCCATACAACACACACGACCGAGCCTACACACGCCAAAACAAGTTGTTTTTCACGGCAAGACCGTAGTTTTTTATGGCAAGAAAAACCGGTTTTTACAACGGTCTAACTAATTACTTGGAATTACGAAAACCGCCCTTACTGCTACGAAATAAGGCGCTCTCAACGTCAAATTGTTACCCATAGTGTAGTGGCTTCTACATCGCCACATGCCAACTACGCATCGCACTGACGTCACGAAAAATCCGGCATCGCGAAAGCGGAGTTTACAGTGCGGCCCAACATCAATCGTTAGACAGTAGCCCACCAGACACAACACCCGTATGATCTGAGGATCCTCCCTTATTCTAGAGTGATGAGTGAACTTTTACATCCTGTTGCTCTTACCTCTATAATAATAACAACATGACTTGAACAGCGCCTAGGTAACGAGGTATTTCGCTTACACCAGTCTGAATAGCATGGATGTGTGGGTTGACTATATTATGAAGAGGTTTCATAGCTGAGAAAGTAATTCCACAGCACTGAGCCTAATAAATCACGACGACGACACAAACGACGTCACTTACTCGTCGTCGTCGTCGTTCTGACGTCACTTTTACGTTTATGTTTCCATGATGACGTTAATTTTATTTTAGACTCGTTTCTGCCCGCGATTTCGTCCGCGTTAAATTTCTTGTTCCCGACCACCCGTCGCATCGCATCGCCTGCCCGCGCTATTACTTTGTTTTCGCTTAGAATTATTTTTATTTTATTTTTGTTCGGCTCCCTTAGAGTCCAGTCCTAGCGAGATGTTAAGCCTTCCACAAGAATTGGACTATCATCAAAAAAATTTTTTTTTTTCAAATCCGTTAGGTAGTTCCAGAGATTAGCGCGTTCAAACAGACAAACAAACTCTTCAGCTTTATTATTAGTATAGATATAAATTTAAGAATTTCAGAATTCGTCCGCTTATTGTACTGTGCCAAATAAACGTTTATTCTATCTTTTCTCTAAAAAAGAGGTTTCTTGTTTGGATTCTGGTTAATTTAAGCTTTTTGTCTCGTATAGGTTGCTACGGACGAGCGAACATATGCTCCAGACACGGAAACGATGGGCGTGGAGCTACACAAGGACTCGAAGTTCTACCAGCAGTGGGAGGACTTCAAGAACAACAACCAGTATTTTAACAAGGTAACTTATATTCACTACAAGCCGAGTGCCCGATGGTATTTCACGTCGGCAAAAACTACGAACGTCCATACAAACTTTCATCCCCCCTGTTTACCCTTCAGCACGCGTAGCATGAACACTTCTATCTCTACGAAGAGAAGACACATTGCTTTCTATACAAAGTGACATTTCTTTTCTTCATTTTTGACATACCGCCTAGAAATCTTTCTACAATCTGTCATTTTGTCTTTAGTTTCTAACGATCTATGTCTAGGTCCTTTTTTATGTAGACTATTTCAGAAGAAAGTTTTCTATCCCAAATGTCAAAATCACACTGACAACTGTCAGTTGTCTAAGGAAGTGAAGAGATTTTGTAATCGCTAAAGACAGTAGAAAACTTTCTACTCGACGGCCACAAAGTATATACGGTTATCTACAAAATCCCACAAAAAAAAAAACAAAACTCCCAAAATTCCACTGTCATAAATCCACGAATGACAGCCGGGACCAATGGCTTAACGTGCTTTCCGAGGCACGGAGGGGTCTCGGTATGTAAAGATGGTCACCCATCCACGGACCAACCACGCCAAGCGTAGCTGAACTTGATCGATCAACTTGTGCGGCTGTTATTAATTGGCCACGGATCCCTACTTATAATGTGACTTAATATCAGTAAAAATTAAGAATCAAAAAGAAAAAAAATCGTATGACAAAACAATTTAATTCTGAGTCAAATTAAGTAAAAGAGTGAATTTCGTAAAAAGTGCAGTTGACTCTTTTTACTTTGCTGCCGTCGTACTATCTACACGGAACGTCATCTTTGTCTACTCTTCCGTCGACAAATCGGTGTTCATGCTACGCGTGCAGGAGTGAATTTTCTAAAATCCTACCTTAGTGACCACTACCGCTAAACAAGGAACTTTTCTCCAAAAGTGTATGCTTTTAGACCCAGCGGTTTTGGCTTAGTGTTGTCTTTCAGTGAATGAATGCATGAATTTAAGATTTTTATTAGGTAGAAAATTTCTCACCTCATTATGCCTCTATAAATAGCATAAGGATGTGCCTCGGAAAGCACGTTAAACCGCTGCCGTTGGTCCCGGCTGTCGTTCGTGGATCTTTCGGATCGTCCGTAGCCCGAAAGTCTGACAACCAGTCTTACCAACGGGTATCGTATTAGTAAGGAGTATCGTAACTGGGTTGTGGAGGTCGGATAGGCAGTCGCTCCATGTAAAATACTAGTATTCAGCTGCATCCGGTTAGACTGGAAGCCGACCCCAACATAGTTGGGAAAAGGCTAGGCAGATGATGATGATGCTCCAGTCATTAACTGCTACTTTCTTAATAAGTAATACATTTCTTCTGAACATGTTACAGGTACTAGACTGGAAAATAAAATACGAAGAATCTGACAACCCCGTAGTAAAAGCCTCGCGTTTCGTCACCGAGAAGGTAAGCAGCTTGTTTGGAAATCTATTCGAGAAGACCGAACTATCCAAGACCCTCACCGAAATATGCAAGATCGACCCCAACTTCACGTCGCAGTCCTTCCTAGAGGACTGTGCGAACGACATCATACCGAACATTCTCGAAGCGATGGTACGCGGAGATTTAGTCATACTCAAGGACTGGTGCTACGAAGGCGTTTTCAACATCCTGGCTACACCCATCAAACAGTGCAAACAACTCGGATATCACTTAGACTCTAAGATACTGGACATCGAACAGATCGAGCTCGTCATGGGCAAGATGATGGACCAGGGGCCTGTTCTAGTGATAACATTCCAGTCTCAGCAGATCATGTGTGTCAGAGACAGTAAGAACAAAGTGATAGAGGGCGACCCCGACAAAGTGATGCGCGTGAACTACGTATGGGTCCTGTGTCGAGACCCTCAGGAACTCAACCCCAAGGCGGCCTGGCGACTGCTGGAGCTATCCGCCAATAGCGTAGAACAGTTAATATAGGTGAATTAATGTAGTCTTAATTAAATCGTTGACATTTTATTTGTATGGTTTTCATAAACCTGTCCATGAATTTCCTAATAGGACGCAACATCAGACGAAATGTTCGACCGGACCTGCTCCGCGAAAATAGCGCAGCTCATGTTGCGTCCAGCACCTAGAGTGTTGCGTCAACTATAGCGAGTTTAATAGATAGATACGACTTAAATGACGATACGAGTCTTATGAAATATATTTGAGACTAAAACGATGATAGAAAGTCTATGAAATATTATATACATGAATCGCTTACGTAACCAGTCATATATTGCCAAAGCGGTATGTACCAGCCAGTGTAAATAATGTACCATGTTTAAGTTATCCCAGAGGTTATTTATAGTTTCGTTTGCAATCGGATTAGAGCTGTGTTCAGTCGGGAATTTACTTTTAAGTTTTTTAATACTTTGAAAGCTTTTCATGCAAATAAGGATTTCTCAATACTACGTATATTTATTTATTTTCTGTTTTGAAACTACAAAAAATTGGTCAAATATGTTGTTATCCAATGAAATGGTGTAGTTCCGGTTTTATCGAATGAGATGAAACGGTTTTAGTGAATGAAATAGAGCGACAATAACATGAAATAGTGATTACAGCGCATGTAACGTTGTAAGGGCTCGTTCCCGTACCACAACCACACCACATCGCACCGTAGTAGTGTCGCTGCAACTTCTCGTAGTTGCGTCATTGCTGGTAGTTGCGAATGTGGTTACGTTGTGGCTGTGTTTGCAGACGGACATATCGTTATGTTAGTGATGTGGCCGCTAGTCCGCGGTCTGGCTGGTGATTGCGACCTGGCCTTAATGTGGTCGGTATCGTCCACACATTTGATTTTGACGGTCAAATGTGGTCTGTGTGAATAAACTATTCATTTTCATACAAATTAGCGCCCGTCCACGTGTTGTCGTTGTGGTACGTGTGATCGGGCTCTTAGGAAAGGTTTTCGAGTAACATTATGTTTTGAATAATAATTTATGATTATTTTGTATCATTATTAGTTCGTTTCTAACGATTTATTATTTATTTTAATAAATTGTTTTATTTTTATTTTTTTGCTTTTATTTTATTTATTGTTTGTTTAATAATATTTTGAAGCGGGTGGAGCTCAAAATAGATACCAGCCGGTCGATTTTGTAAACATCTCACCGTGAAAACTTAGGTGGTGAGTTTGTTTTTCTAGGAATTGACAGTGTTGTTGTTGTAAACGTATTTTCTTTCTTTTCTTTTCTTTCTTTCTTTGTTGACTCCACGCTCACTCCACCTAAGGGCCCGCGCTCACTGCCGGCACGGCAGGGCGTGTCATGGCAAAGGATTTTATTACTAATTAAGTTATTTTGAATCTTATTTCAACGAGTTTAGAATTCATGTTACTATTTTTCGATACCACGATGCCGCGAAATGACGCGACGTGCCGCGGGATGCTGTGGCATGACGAGACGCGCCACGGGATGCGCCGCGCCATGACGTGTCATGCCGTTTCATTCCACGGGTTGCCGCGGCACGCCATTGCATCCCGCGAGACGTATGGGTCTCTTTGTGTCGAGGAATTATGGTTGCTAAGCTAGTTGAAATAAGGTTGAAACTTGTGCAGCGGTCATTTCGGTTAATGGGGCGCAGTCCGGTCGGTGCGGAGCAAAACTGATTAATGCCAGAGTGGCTGGGCTTTTAGCAGGATGCCACGGGATGCCACGGAACGCCGCGGGATGCCGCAGCACAACCTACCGTGCCATGCCGTGAGCGCGCCGGCCTTAAGTTTTCACGGTGATATTTTTACAGAATAGCACCGCTGGGTAGACCTAGGCGCGTACGTACGGCGGTAGCACTCGCTGGGCGAAGTTTTATTCGTTCTTGAGTAACGACAGCGATAATAAGCCTAATTTTCTTTGAATGTACGTCGAGCTATTGGTAAAAGTCGACATGCGCAATGTTTTAAGTACAGTACAGAGACGAGCGCTCGGGCTCTTCTGCATTTGGTTGGTTTCTTTAGAATCATCCACTTTATAGCCTTTTTATAGGCTATACAATAATAGGTCACCTTATATCACAAATATATTTGTAGCAGGATTTATAAACTTGATACAAATAATTATGATCTTAGGCGGGATATAATTTGACACGAGTGAGCAGAGCGTAAAATAATGACAAGAGTAATGAAGCGAGCTCTCTCATAAGAAAAACGAATGTTTTTCTTCCCTGACGCTGCGCGTACAAACACAACCAACTTCACACGTTTGACATCGCCAGGAACGCGCCGCACGCGCCATTCATGAGCTTGACGTGAACTGCGGTGCTATTCTGTAAAAATCTCACCGTGAAAACTTAGGTGAAGTGAGCGTGGAGTGAGCTGTTAATAGTGTCAATTCCTAGCAAAAACAAACTTATTTCTCCCAACGGTGCATCCACACCGCAGTTACTTTTTGTGGAGCAACAGAATGCAACACGATAACATTAGGTAACATTCTTCAACTTTACAAATACTTAACTTTTTTAATCGGATGTTGCTCACTAACACTTGGAAACGTTGCTCCACAAAAAGTAACTGCGGTGTGGATGCACCTTAAGTTTTCACGGTGAGATTTTTACAGAATCGACCGGCAGTTCGATATTTACGCCATGTTTGATATTTCGTAAACCGCGCCCGCCATCGCACCTGCGAGTTAACGTGAACAAGCCGTAAACCTTCGAAGTAATTCATTATTAAACATGAGGGAAAAAAAACCAGCAATAAATTTAAATACTCAATTATATTGGAGGCACAATGAACTGACGGTGGTGCCGTCGTACAGTACAATATATTTACAAATACGATAATAACATTAGTGCTACTTTACTCGTGAGAACACCGATGCGGATGACGCAGTGACTAGGCTAATAAACCTTAATGTTCCTAATGAAACACTTAAATAAAAACTATGTTAGGCTTGCTTGCTCGTGGAATGTACGATTGGAATCATTTAGTTTAATAAAATCTTTACCTAATGAATGCAAATTTGTTAGTGCCAAAGAATCTATTTCTCCTCTCGTCGGTACAGAAAATAATATCTTTCCAGCACTTTTTGATATTTAAAATAAGGTCGCTTACTGTATCAGAAAAAAAGGCGCAAGAAAATAATAAATGTTAGCTTTTCTTTGTACTGTAAGCTGCATCAACATAATATGTTGGTATCGTTAAAAACTATACAGAAATAACTTTGTCGTCATTCAAACAATAAAATCAAATTATATTATCTTAAAATGGCTGTCTTCACTCAAGAATTTTACTAACTCTTCGATCAGACAGTGTAATTATACATAGATGTTCACAAAACGCAGATCTTAAAATAAAAAATAATCTAATTTGTATTAAACTTCTTATCATGACTTAAAATTATGTAAAATATGTGTACATAATTATACTATGCCTAAAATATTATAATTACGCGCCAAAAAGCTCAATCACATAATAATTAACTACACAGTGTTGCAAGTGTGTATAATTCGTTAAAAACGTTAGTAGTGTTGCCATGCACGTTCTACACCTAGTGTTAAAATCGACGGATTCTCATAATATTTTATTTATAAGTAAACATTTGTATTTCTCTGTTTTAAGATTCCTTTATTAAATTATTTGAAGTTCTCATTTATTTATTTAAACAAATGTTTACAAATAAACTGACCTTTCTCTACTTAGCTCGTTTTGATCACAACCGTGCATCTATGCCACGCTAGTTTAGTGTACAATCTTTTAAAATTAATTATAAATATTAGAATACAGTACGATTTGCATAAAAACTGAAATAACATCATGTTCATCAAATAGGCGCTTGAAATAGGCATCGCAGATCACTAGTGTTAAAACAGAGTAAATTCAGTGATTTTTGCAAAAATCCATTACAAGATTAAGTTAAGGTTTACTTATCCTTAACTTCGTGCTAATTAAAACAAAAGCAATGAATGATTTCTTCGATAAATGTGGTGTCCGACTAATAAGTCAAAAAGTGATTGAATACCTTGATATTTGTTTTATAATCACAAAATTGGTCTTAAAAAATTCTTCATGATTTCAAGTTGAAGTCGTAATTTATACATAGAAGGCGATGTAGAACAGAATTATTATTCATTGACAGTTGAATGATACCATAACTATTTTTCAATAAGGTGTAATAAAAATGGGATCTTTACCCCAGAATCGGCAAGGTGACAGAAATAATCAGGCTTTGCACGCAAAAAAATCTGGACTTATACGTCTTGTTCTTGTCGATGAGAATTTGATTTTTTTTGTCCCTATAATGATTAAACTGGAACCCAGATTGTCTTCAAATCATTCCCTCTATAATAAATTCCGCCTCACATGTGTTAGTAGAGTGCTACAAGGATCTTTTGGCGCCTTGTGTTGTTGATAAATGTTTTGTGAAATTGACACAAAGATTATGTTGACAAAACAAGTTGGCGGCATTAGTTCAGATTTTGGGCACGCGCCAAAAGAATCTTTTAACCGCTCGTGAGGTTTAGTCGACGACCCACTGCAGCACGCTGGTGTCGAGCCCCCCGGTGGTGATGAGGCGCGAGTCGTCGGGCAGGAAGCGCGCGCACGTCACGTGCGAGGAGTGCCCGCCGTACTGGTGGCACAGGGACTGCAATACATCAATACAATGTTTTATTAATAAAAAGAAAGGTATGGTATATTACTTTGGAATCGTTAGATAAGCATTCTAACTAGCATGTTTTGTCATTCTTTTCCCGTTTCCACCCAATTCTGTCTTTTGCATTAACATAATCAGCCTGTTCTCCTCAGATGTTCCCGCTGCTGAGGCACACTCCAGCCTTCTCTCTATGAGATGAGGTGGATCGGGTCCAGTGCAGTTGACGGATGTCACCTATCTCCGATTTTTTTGGTTTTACAACAAGCCAGTGTCCCACAATGCTTACCTTTCTCGTTTTGAGAACCACCGTTCTTATATAAGACGGCGTGACTTACCTTAGGTTGTGTGACAGGATACGCGAACAGCTTCACTTTGCCAAAGTCATCACCCGTGGCTACCAGGCGACAGTCGTTAGACCTGCAACCGTACATTGTCACTTTAAACTTCAGTAGAGTATAGTAGACCTCTTTCGAAGGTTAACTTATTCAAGGCACCTTTCGCTAAATAGTGTTGCTATGGTTTGAAACTATGAAATTAGTATGAAACACAATTTGATACGATGAAAATGAAATGTGCTAGGCAAAAATAATAAAACATAAAAAGTTAATAATTTATTTTCCCGCCGGAATAATCTCTATTTACCCAACTTTAAAAAACAGAGGGCGGTCGTGGCATTTGTATATACAAGGATAACTAAGAGATTCCTGGGCTGTTATACGTTTTTGTATGAACCACATTAAAATTTAGTTCATGGTATGTCTCTGAATTCTATAGATGCGGTATCTACCTGGTGCAGGAGTTGATATCAGTCCCGTCTGCGTTCTCAGGCCACACGCCGATGGTCTGGAAGGTGATGGGACACGTGTTGGTGGACCACACCACGTCGCGCATCGACGTCGGCGCCGGGATCTGACGACACGTAGTTGCGTTCCCTGGGAAAACAAGATTATTTGACGTCGTAGCACAACGATATTTGTTGTTGAGAGGGCATAAAATATGCGCATTTCGGTACGCAAGGTATACTGGACGGAACAAGACCCCCCGAGTATCTGGACCTTGGAACTGACGAACGCGATCCTTGCTTATTAAATTTTCACACCTACTATTTCTTTCTCATATTCGTATGGCACCAAGATGTCCACAATACCCAGTTCTTTGACCTTGTAAAACTTGCACTTTTTCGACAAAGGAACTTTCAATGTGACTGATTTATTCATTTACATCAAGACCATAATAATATGTCAAGTCAGTCTTACCAAGGGGTATCGTATTACCCAATAACTGGGTTGTGGAGGTCAGATAGGCAGTCGCTTGCTTATGTAAAATACTGGTATTCGGCTGCATCCAGTTAGACTGGAAGCCGACCCCAACATAGGGGTTAAGGCTAGGCAGATGATGATTAAGACCAAAGTATTAAATAAAAATTTATAGATGTTAACTCACAGTATAGCAGTTCGTAGTCTCCCGAATTGCTCCTTATGTACTGACTATCCTCCGACCAGTCCAAATGTGTTATATAGCTGGAGTGACCCTGCGAATATTAATTACACATTATTATATACGACGTAAAGGTGGGAAAGGATGCACGCATGTGTTAGCACTACCTGCACTACTTGTATATACAATAGTTTGTGTAAATACTTCTTATGTGAAAGACCTAAAGAAAATCTCTCAAAACGAACACTTATAATAGGTACTGTCTTATTTCGAAACTTTAACGTTGTGGATATATGCCACGCACATATAATTATAACATCACGCCTTGTTTACCCGAAGGGTTAGACAAAGATGTAGGTATCTGCATTTCCGAATTAACTACTTGTGTGCCGTAATTACAGACACAATTAAAACGCCATTGTGTCTCGCGTAGATCTACGTTCCGGCAGACTAAGGGTTAACGCGCTTGTAGGCCCTCCTAACCACTAGTCACCTCGTATTTTTTCAAAACAACGACGAGCATTTCTTAAAGATTAGCGCACATCTCTAGCTAGAGTGACTTTTGGGTGTTCTAATATCTTGCTGATAAACAGCCTTGCCTTTCGGTGCTGTTTCTGCCTTTTGGTGCCCTTCCGAGTCGCGATACACTAAGCAATTGCTTAATTTGCTTATAGGCTAATCCGGCACTGGGTATCTGTAATATATGTATCAGTTATGTTTAAGTCCCATGTAAAAGGCGGCGAGCCTATTGCCATCACCGGCCACAAATTCAGGTTCCTACTGAAAGATACCAGATAGAAAAAGTCAAAAACACTTCGCCCGACCTGGGCATCGAACCCAGGACCTCAAGCTCAGCAGGAGCGCTTGCGACCACTACACCAACGACACATTCAACGTGCAAGTGCTACCCACATTACTATAAAAAAGTATTCGTTCCAAGAGATGATTTTGTAGGTTTTTCCAAAGTAGTATTTTCGAATAAAAGATTGCCAGTGTTTAAATATATTAGCAGGGTTTTGGGTTATAAAAATAAGCACAGTTTTAATTTAATTTTCAAGATGTATACAAGCTAAATATAGTAACCCCCTTATTAATAAGCGTATATCAGATGAATAGTCACCGATTTCTCTTTTTCAGTCGTCAGTAATTTAACTTTTGAAAGAGGAAGCCAAAGCGTTGTGTAACTATACAGACGCTATAAGTCAAAGTCAAAGCGTTTATTTCAAATAGGCACTTAACAGGCACTTTTGAACGTCAAAAATTACTAAAATAGAATATACAACGTTTATTAGTGAGGGGGTAAGAAGATAGGTATAATAATAGGTAGGCTGACAATCACATTTTTCAAGCTTAAGAAGGTTATACAGGATGGTAGAGTCATTGACGCGCCACCTGTTACCATGAGTACAAGATACTGAACCCCTGCGTTGATATTTTTCGTTGGTTATTTTAAAAAAAATGCTGTTCCATACATTTTGACGGCGTAGGTATTGTACTTTTCTATGAAACAGCTGATTCTTTGAAGACCGACGAAAGCTGTCTACGCACGGGGGTCAGAATCATAGTCTACTCATGTGCTGAATTCATGGCTAAAGCGGTGCTATTCTGTAAAAATCCCACCGTGAAAACTTAGGTGAAGTGAGCTCACTTCACCTAAGTTTTCAAGGTGAGATTTTTACAGAATCGACCGGCTGTTTGGGCGACGATGTCACTGCCAGCCTGTATATTACAGTATTTGCATATATTAAGGATATTATACAGTAGTTTTCAGTACTTGAAATAATAGCGGTCTAGATAGGTTGGGGTTTTCATTCCTGAAAAGCATTCTAGGGCGGGATTTATATTATTAAACGTGCAATATGAATGTAGTCAATGTTACCCTTCTACGTTTTTTCTCCGTGCACTAAGTCGCGTGAAATTGTACAAGTTAGGATATTACTCAATTATTAAGATTACTGTTAGTAAACACAAGAATTCTCTAACAAAATATTTTTCTTTGGGATACGAAAGTTCTAACAATTTTTTACTACTATAAGAAGAAAGAAAGAAAGGAAAAAAAAGAAAAGAAGAAAGAAGGAAAGAAAGAAGGGCGGAAAGAAGTTTTTACTGTAGGTAGGGATTAAGGCAAAAGTACTATTATTGGTCTGGAATAATTCTTATCCTTTAACTACCTACTTATTACAATTGCTACGTTACGTCTTACTTCTACAAATGAATCGTGAAGCCATAATCACTTCACCTAAATGAGTTTTGAATAGTATAAAATGGTCTATAACTTAAAATAGTAATGGGTTTATAATTGATTAATTAACAACACTATTGCCATACATAAACTATTTAAATGACATGATAGTTTGATATTTAAGTCTCATGGTATGCATTCTATAACTTGAACATCACTTTCCTAGTTATGATTGCATTGAATAATATAGTAAATGCTAGGGAGTTTGTTGCGCCACTTCTTGTGGCGCAACAAACGCACTAGGAAGCGGTGAAGAGCTGATGTGCCGGCGGACTATCTCACGGAATTTTGAAAGTTCTCATTTTTAGTTTAATTTGAATAAATGAATAGATATTTTATTTTGAAATGAATTAAATTATTCTCACCAAGCACTTCCCGAGTCGGCTGTACCGCGCACCGTTGTCGTCGACGCGGTACACGTAGATGAAGTTGTCTCGAGAGCCCAACGCGACCAGCTTGTTGTCAGGCGAGTACTGGATCGTTTGGATCGGCTCGCACCTGGGAGGGTTTTTCCAAGTTAGTTTTTAAAATGAAATGGCAGTGTTACTAGTGACGTAGATTTTTAAGTAGGTATGTATGCGAGAACCTCAGAAGGTTTTACTTTAATCTTTTGACCGCCACAGTATAGATGATAGACCAAAATGTGCCCAGAGCGCCACGGTTCGACTACATGACAGACTTTGACGCTGAGGGTACGTTTTTGATTTTTTGACGTGTCGCGGTCAAAAGGTTAAAAACTATTGGGTATACTAGCACACAGTACTTTTTGATAGACTGAAATATACTAGTTTTTATTATTTAAACCTGGGCTTTTTGTGTTCCATTGCTTCCCCTTCTTCTAAAATCACTCTAGCGCTTGCAATATTGGTCACGTTTGGGTTCTGTCCAGATCCTCACACCACTTTTTCTGTGGCCGACTGCGATGCTTTATTAGTAAGTGACGGTCGTTGACGACCTCTCCGGGTGCACTTGCGCGACGTGGCTAGCGAAATACCATTTGGCTGTTTTTTCTCCAATATAATTAAGCTTGTCTGTTGAAGGGGATGTCAAGTAATAAACTCCTTTTCTTGATTCAAAGGTTTGGTATTGATATTGCAGTAGAAATATAAAGATATAGCGGTACAGACCCGTCCTGCAGCTCGGCCAGCAGGTCGCGCGAGTGCGGCTCGTACACGCGCCACTTGCCCGTCAGGCAGCCCACCGCCAGCACGCGCTCCTACATAACATAGCGGTACAGACCCGTCCTGCAGCTCGGCCAGCAGGTCGCGCGAGTGCGGCTCGTACACGCGCCACTTGCCCGTCAGGCAGCCCACCGCCAGCACGCGCTCCTACATAACATAGCGGTACAGACCCGTCCTGCAGCTCGGCCAGCAGGTCGCGCGAGTGCGGCTCGTACACGCGCCACTTGCCCGTCAGGCAGCCCACCGCCAGCACGCGCTCCTACATAACATAGCGGTACAGACCCGTCCTGCAGCTCGGCCAGCAGGTCGCGCGAGTGCGGCTCGTACACGCGCCACTTGCCCGTCAGGCAGCCCACCGCCAGCACGCGCTCCTACATAACATAGCGGTACAGACCCGTCCTGCAGCTCGGCCAGCAGGTCGCGCGAGTGCGGCTCGTACACGCGCCACTTGCCCGTCAGGCAGCCCACCGCCAGCACGCGCTCCTACATAACATAGCGGTACAGACCCGTCCTGCAGCTCGGCCAGCAGGTCGCGCGAGTGCGGCTCGTACACGCGCCACTTGCCCGTCAGGCAGCCCACCGCCAGCACGCGCTCCTACATAACATAGCGGTACAGACCCGTCCTGCAGCTCGGCCAGCAGGTCGCGCGAGTGCGGCTCGTACACGCGCCACTTGCCCGTCAGGCAGCCCACCGCCAGCACGCGCTCCTACATAACATAGCGGTACAGACCCGTCCTGCAGCTCGGCCAGCAGGTCGCGCGAGTGCGGCTCGTACACGCGCCACTTGCCCGTCAGGCAGCCCACCGCCAGCACGCGCTCCTACATAACATAGCGGTACAGACCCGTCCTGCAGCTCGGCCAGCAGGTCGCGCGAGTGCGGCTCGTACACGCGCCACTTGCCCGTCAGGCAGCCCACCGCCAGCACGCGCTCCTACATAACATAGCGGTACAGACCCGTCCTGCAGCTCGGCCAGCAGGTCGCGCGAGTGCGGCTCGTACACGCGCCACTTGCCCGTCAGGCAGCCCACCGCCAGCACGCGCTCCTACATAACATAGCGGTACAGACCCGTCCTGCAGCTCGGCCAGCAGGTCGCGCGAGTGCGGCTCGTACACGCGCCACTTGCCCGTCAGGCAGCCCACCGCCAGCACGCGCTCCTACATAACATAGCGGTACAGACCCGTCCTGCAGCTCGGCCAGCAGGTCGCGCGAGTGCGGCTCGTACACGCGCCACTTGCCCGTCAGGCAGCCCACCGCCAGCACGCGCTCCTACATAACATAGCGGTACAGACCCGTCCTGCAGCTCGGCCAGCAGGTCGCGCGAGTGCGGCTCGTACACGCGCCACTTGCCCGTCAGGCAGCCCACCGCCAGCACGGCACCGTCGCGCGACCACGCACAGCACTGCGCTCGCTCCTACACCACAACAGTCTCATTAACACTCCTATAGATCCACAGATATATGCTAAGTTTTACAATTAATAATATCAATAATTAAAAACAAGGATTTCATAGATTTTATTAGGTCAAATTGTAAAGACTTTAAGGCCGAGTGTCTTCACAATGTTGGGACATGGAAATTAACGCGAAAACTGTTACCATTCTAAACTACACCGTAAAAAGTCGTTAGTCATTTACAAAAAAGTCAGCTGTTTGATACAACGTGCAATCATTTGCGCGTCAATGTCCTTTACACCATTAACTATACAACGTGGCGCTTCAATGGTGACATTAATTTAACACACATATACGTTTTCACATTTTCATTTCATGAAGCAATTATATTTCCATTAAACGTTATTATTTATGGATTTATTTAAAATTTTAGAAAATGCCATCTTAGAGCAACCTGTACTTAAAGAACTGTAGCGCAGGGGTCATTTGCCAGGGTCACGGATCATAACATCGCATCAATGAAATTAAAACGAATAAGCAATACTATTAGGACGAAACAAATGCAAAGAGTAGGCGAATTGAAGGAAAGAGATAATCCCTGTCGGCGCGCATCTCTTTCCTTCCGGCGGCGGCGCGCGGCGC
The DNA here is from genome assembly GCA_916614155.1 of Mesoligia furuncula. Lineage (NCBI taxonomy): Eukaryota > Metazoa > Arthropoda > Insecta > Lepidoptera > Noctuidae > Mesoligia > Mesoligia furuncula. The sequence continues at coordinate 1,930,907 of OU744806.1, forward strand.
AGGCGACCTGCGCCCCCTTCCACCCGTGTCCTTGACACACTTCGTCAAACTAGTGCGCAAAATTATGTCGTTATTTTTGTGAATGTTTCCGCGAAAAAGACGCTTACCTGTTGTTTTATTTATTTATTGTTGTGTAATTAGGGTAGTAATTTGATTATGGTACTCGTACTGCGCTAAAGACGCTTTGCTTTGTTTTCTAATCTAGTACGTACGTTTACATCGTGCGATAGGGACGGTTTTATTTGTGTTATGTGCTTGTGTAAACTTGTGATCGTGGTGGCAAATACACATCCGAACTACACAGCAGCTGAATATGCGGACGTGATGCTAATTTATGGAGAATGTCATCAAAATGCCGGCCCTTGCGCTAAGGACATATCGCGAGAGATAATGGCGATTCAAAACAATGCCCTACTAACCTCGCACTATTGTAGGACCTCTTCAGCGCATCCACGAAAACCGGCCAGTGGATCCTAGGTCTTTACGCCCAGACCGACCGCCTACACGACAAAATGTGCTACAATATTTCGAAGACTAACCCAAAACTGAGACAAAATAAAAGCAGTGATTAGTGATGACTGTGATGAGTGATGTGATGATAGTTATAACTAAACAAGAAAGGGTGACGTTAGACTAAGCACCTCCGCTATAGGTATGTACCTACCACTTGCGCCGCGCCGCGCCGCTCGGTTTCTTTGATTAATGCCGACAAAGAATCGGACCGATCACGACGAGTACGATCGCGCGAAGCGTAGGTAAGTAATTTCATGAATGAATTTTTGCAAGGGTGATCCCAATTTTAGTTACTATAATATTATTTAGTTTGTTTGAAAAACATTTTTTTTCAATTTATGAATTATTTTAACCTATACTTATATATATGATTAATGGGCACTAGCCCTACCCGTGTGTTAAATTAATGTCGCCATTGTAGCGGCACGTTGTATATTTAGTACACCAAATTAGCTATTAGTAGTAAATACGTGTAATAGTATATTGATAATTAGTATAGTGACCTCGATGTCCTTGCTCCACACGGTGCAGTGCGACAGACCGTCCCACAGCTGCAGCAGCTTGTCCCAGCCTGCCGTCGCGAACTGCGCCAGCGTCGGGTGCGTCGCCAGGCCCCACAGCTCGTCCGCGTGACCTGTACGGACAACACTACATGATATCACTCATTCGAAAATCATTCGAACAGTTAATAAGTAAAGTGTCAGTTACCCAGCACGGCGGGCGAGAAGCCCAGCTCCAGGTCACCGTGCAGGATGCAGTTCCTGGTGCTGCCCACGAACAGCTGCGCACCGCGACCCTCCGCCAGCACACGCACGCCGCCGTAGTGGCCCTCGATCTGTGCACGAACACCAGCGTTTATGTAACTGTCCACTAAGACTAGATTATTTACTAAAACACTATATTGTATCCCGAGCGTAACGACGGAATCCCTATGCGAGGGAATTAAAACTAGAATCCTTACGTCTCACGCGTAATACCATGACGTTCGACCTTCACAATTTATCACCCTAAAGTAGGCCATGCCTAATTGCCTACTCAAATAACCAACCGAGAATAAATGTTAAAATCGTAATTTGTTTAATTCATTCGTAATTTGGCCGTGCCAAGAAAGAAGGGGTAAAAATGAAAATCCAAGATGGCGGCTGTAATTTTTTTTTTTATATTTCATCATGGGTGTCGTTTTCATGATTTTCGAGGGTGCTGAAGCCAATAATAAAGTTAAAATGAAACACCAAGATGGCAGCTGTAATATTTTTTTTAATTTTCTTCATGGGTGTCGTTTTTATGGTTTTCAAGGGCGCTAAAGCCGATAGTAAGGTCTAAATAAAAATCCAAGATGGCGGATGTATTGTTTTTAAATTTTTCTTCATGGGTGTCGTTTTCATGGTTTTTGAGGGTGCTGGAGCCAATAGTAAAGTCATAATGAAAATCTAAGATGGGGGCTGTATTTTTTTTTTCGTCATGTGGGCGTTTTCATGGTTTTTAAGGGTGCGAAGCCAATAGCGAGGTCAAAATGAAAATTTAAAATGGCGGCTGCAAACATTTTCAAATGTTTCCTTATAGTGCCGTTTTCATGGATTTCGAAGTTGCTGGAGCCGAAAATAAAGTCAAAGTAAAACTTTTTTTTTTGTTAATACGTTATATACGATACGTTTATTTTATGTTCCTGACGCTGACCGCGTCTGCCTAGACTAGCCGGCCTAGTGCCTGCCTACCTATCCTGAAAACCAATGCACGCCACTGAATCCTGAGTGCAGCGAGGGTTTCAAACTTGCCCACGACGTAGACTTATCTCCGAATAGAATATATTACTTTTCACACTTGCGAGGTAATAAAAAACAATTCGATTTCATGTAAACTTTTAGTTTAGGTTAAAATTCAAATCGCATTATGACCAACAGTTTATTATAAAATTTTGCACAATATTATTGCCCGGCGAGACTCCAGGGCATAATAGAATTATAAATACTCACGACATTCTCAACGCCAGCCGCGTTCATATCGGGATCAAACATGACGATCCTCCCGTCCTTCCCTCCGCCCGTGACGATCTGTCCCTCCTTCAGCACGCACACCGAGAACACCGAGCCGTCGTGCACGCCGCGCACCAGCTTGTGGATAGTGTTGGTGCCGCGGCCCCACACTATTATGTTCCCGTTAGAGTCGCCGGATAGGACATCGCCTGAGGAACGAAAGACAAACATAACATAACACGCATGATCACGAAAATGGCAGCGGTAGAGGTGTGTAGTAACATTACGTCAGTTACTTATTGAACGACTCTTATTGCGGCGCATTAGAGTGCTTTACGATCAAAAATTTTTTTTTGCCTCCTTTCTGCAACCGTTTCTGATGTTATACTCCTGCTAGTACACAGTACCTACATTATTATAGATATTTAGTGGAGATTAATTCTGTACTTTTCAAAAATTTATTTAATGCAGTAGAAACGAAAAAACATCAAATTATTGTAAACAAATCCCGTCAATCAAGCGTGAAACCTGAAAACTTTGTAGCTTGCGAAAAAATCAATTAATTGAGTTTTTTTTTATAGATTCGTTTGACCCATTGGAAGAACCCGGTTTTTATACGATCAAATGATCATTATCAGTCGTGCATGTGCAGGACTCATAATGCTCACACGAGTGCGAGTGTACAAATAAAAAATTTGGAAAATCCAAAACATTTAGGATTTTCCAAATTTTTTATTTGTACACTCGCACTCGTGTTAGATACCTCAAATACAGGTTTATTCCTCCTTCAGGTGCCTAGAATCCAACTATGATATATTTTGTTTATTATTGTAAATATTTTTGTAAATCAATTACCAATTTCAATTGCGACGGGGTATTACGATTTTTCACATTTTTATCTAAAATTATCAATCAATTAACAATAAGTACATGAAACAATACTCACCATTATGATTGAATCCAAGGCAGGTGACGTATTTAGGCTTGTCCCTGGTCTCGAACACGCCCATCCGCTTGTACAGCATGTTGGTCTGGTCTAGCGTCCAGAACGCGATGTGGTTCTTACCACACGTCACGATCTGGTTGCGGTCCAGCGGGTGGAACTCGGCCGCTACCACCGTGTCTACTGAGCACTGGAATGTGGCATATTGGGATATAGAAGGAAACTTGAAAATAATAAAGTTTTTATATAGTCATCAATGCAAAACAATTCTTATATTTGATCAGAAAATAATGATGTAAATCATAGTTAGCTACAAATAGCTCCTATTGTACAAGGACTAATCGTATGATTCGAAAAGGAGCAGATTCTGTAGAAGGCACGACACTGTTAAGCCGAAGTAGTCTTTGATCCTGTACCTACCTTAGTCTCAGCAAGACAATGTCCCTTATCCGGCCGCTGCCACTCCCACACGGAGATAGTATGATCGGGCCCGTCGTCCACAGCGGCCAGTAGGGTTCCGCCATCAGCTCGGGAGAAGGTCACGCAGGACACTGCGCGCTCCATGTGACCCGCGCCGATTACTGCCAGAGTGGCGAGGGAGACCGAGTTCCATACGCGGACATGAGGCTGGGAAATAATGGTTAGTTATATGCATGGGTTTCATGAAAATAGGTGTTTCATCCTTGTTTGTATTAGGTATTTAAAAGTTATGTTTTCGGCTTCAACTAAAAATATCACCATTCGCTAATCTTCTGCAGATTATAAATTTTACCACAGATTAACTAAAAAACTCTTTAGTTATCCGGCCGTGCAAGGCTTTTGTTGTTGGCCAAATACCCTGTTCCAGTATAAAATTACCTTACTATTAACAGTAGACTTTTGGCAACTCCTAATAATTTTTGTTTTTAAGGTTGGCGATATATAAATGTGCTTTCATTGCACCCTGGGTAAATAGATTAGACAACCTACCGTCTTGCTAGCAGGGTAATATTTTACCAAGTGACAAAATTATTCAAATACCAGTTAGTGTTGATACTAGGGTATCAACACTCTAGAGGTAGGGTAGGGTATATCGAGAAAGGGACTCCAGACAGAAACTAATCACTCACCCTAGCATCAAGCCGGTCATGACCCGCGCACTGGCCGCTCGCTATCACCATCTTGTTGGGATGTATGGCCAGGCACTTGACGTCATCTGTGTGGCCGGTGTAGTGTCGCTGGCACTGCTCCTCAACGTTGAACAGTACGACTACAGCCGCTACGAAGTAGACTATCTCTCCGGTTGGGAGGAGGTATAGATTGCTGCGACAGTCCTTGCCCCTGGAACAAGTGAGAACAAGTTAAAGATACAGCAAACATAACATCACGAATGGTTTAGGCAGGCTTCCAGACTCCGTGCTGCTACTGAGCAATTCCTGATAAAAAAAAAGCCTAGTCATAGTGTCACATTTTCCCCGACCTGAGAATCGCACCCATGAAGCTCAAGTTTAGTTGTAATGCTTGCGACATGGGGTCGGCTTTTAGTTTAACCGGTTGCAGCTGTAATACCAGTATTTTACATGGAGTAACTGTCTATCTGTCTGTGTAGTGCCGGACTTAAAGAATAGCACCACCCCATACTTCCAGTGGGTGTCGTAATAGGCGACTAAGGGGCGTACCGGAGAATGGGCAGCAGCGTTCTCTATGCATTCCACCACCATACCATACTGCGATCGCCAACCCGCCTGCCAAGTGTGGCGATTATGGCAAACCCCCCCCCCCCTTTTGGGGAGGCCTATGTCCAGCGGTGGACGTCTTTCGGCTGAAATGATGATGATGATGATGAACTGTCTATCTGACCTTCACAACTCAGTTAATGGGTAGAAACCTTCGGAAAGAAAGTCTCTCAAATGTGTCTCTTTGGTTATCTACTGTACTAAGCACATGAAGAATTTGAACTTTTAGTCTAGGAAAATCTCTTGGTATTGCTGTACTGTAATCTTTTGGTGGAGGAACCGGGAACCACTTTTCATCAAACATACTTTAGACATGTTTGCTCATCGAATTTGATTAGACGAAGAAACCGTCACTTTGTCGGTTTCAATTGTCTCAATTACGAGCCAAGAAACCCATACAGTGCTTCCAGCTATTTTGCTAGGTGACACATTCAACGGTACCCCTCAAATTACGTTTTTAGTCATTGATTAATCTATATTTCTAATACGAGATAATAAGGTATGTATTTTCATGCTGTGACATTTAATTTAAACTTATATTAAAAACTTATATATATATATATATATAAAGAGGTAAAATAGTTTGTTTGTAAGAGGAAACCTCTGGAAGTACTGTTCTGTGATTTTAAAAATCTTACATAATTATTGGGATATGTTTTGTGGTATACCTAGTTGACTTCCACGGACGACAACACACGGGCAGAGGCTGCTAATATTATAAAGAGAAAAGATTTGATTTTTTGTATGTTTGTGACGCTTTCTCGCTAAAATGGCTGACCTGGATTAGGAATTTAGGACATAGCATACGTTTTATCCCGATATTTTTACGGGATCGAGACTTATGCAGGTAAAACTAGTATTTAATGCACTGGAAGGAACTACTTAAGCAAAATTGAATCACAGACTTAAATCTTAGTCATATGAAAGTGCACTCTAAAATTCCCAGTTAGCTTTAACCCAAGGTCGTGGTCTCGTTTGAGTGGTCAACAACGACGGATGAGTCACAAGCAATCGATTGAATACGTGGAAGCCACAGGTCACTGCTGAAAGTAAGACATCAATGATTCAGAAGACAGTGTTGACATTTGTTGAAGGACGATCGATTGGTGACTGTCTAAGGAAATAAAATGATTGACAGGACAAGGTCTAAGCTTTGATTATATAAATGATATGATCAAAGGGTCTAAGAAATGTTGATGGAGGAGTTAAGGTAATCGCTATACCACTTAAAATATTTAAAAAGAAGGTACATGGACGAATCAATAGGAGTAGAGAGATTATGAAAGGTAAGAATCATAGCAAGTGGCGTAGAGGTTCTGCCTACACTCAATCATACATGAATCGAAAAGATCATACATTAGGTTAATCGCCCAACAAAAATAAATGTATCCACTTCTCAGCTTAGGCATGCATAGTAGTACGTTTTACCATGCAATCATGGTTATAAAAAAAATGTTCAGAACATAAACACTGATCATGTATCAGCATAAGATAGGTACTAAAAAGCTAATGACTCAGTTATAATTACAACAATAAACATCATTGTAATGTCTGTTTTTGTTTCAAGCGGCGCCGTGATTGTTGAGTTCATGGCCTTGAATGGAACCGGCTACGGCTGCTGGTCACTCTGGCGGAACGGGACGTGTTTCTAGTAAAACTACAGGTTTACTAACGCTGACATGCTTTCTGTAGCGTCTTCTTACATCTCTTATTGCTTCATTGTTGTAGTAAAAACTTGTAACGACGCGACGGACTCTTCAATTTTTAGGGTTCCGTACCTCAAACAGGAAAAACGGAACCCTTATAAGATCACTTCGTTGTCCGTATGTCAAGACCCTTTTTCTCAAGAACGTGTGGAATTATCATGTTGAAATATTAAATTCTCAGGGCTGCAATCCCTTGAAGCAGTGAAAAAATCAAACTTCTAAGTCAACGCAATCAAAAGATACGGGCGTTTTATGTTCCGTATATGCCGCATATTTTGACACTCGCAAGGGAATCAAAACCTGTAGGGTACTTCCCGTTGACCTAGAATCATGAAATTTGGCAAGAAGCAATGTTATGTAGCAGAAGTAAAGGAAAAAATCCGAAAACCTTAAAGTAGTTACATACCTACAAATTTGTAGGGAGACCTTGGTGCGCGAGTCCGATTCGCACTTGTTTTTTTTTAAGAGTAACCGTGCAGTTTCTTGCCAACTCTTCTCCATAGGAGGCGACAAATTGAAACCGTGTACTGAGCTTCTGATGTTTCATAAGTGCCCATGTAGGTTTATCTGAGTTAGAATATTTTGATTTTGACGAATCCGATACTTTCTACATAGTTTTAGCCGGCCTGGGGCCCAAGTCTGCTATTTTTATAACATCGTCATTCCAACACGATCCCATTGTCATTTTTCTAAAAGTTCGTAATCTGCTAAATTCATAATGGACGGTCAATGGCACAGAACATATACGATACTCGTAACGAATCAAAAACAATTACTGCACAATGACGTTCTAATGGTAGGTCACTGATCAAAGGAACTGTCAAAATTTTAGCAGATTACCGCCAGTCAGTCATTCATTTGTCGTTATGTATGAGATTACCATTCTATTCCATTTGTTTCAATGGAGTGTCAGTGGTTGACCATTGGAAAGTCATAATGACGCCATTATATTAAGTAGTAGATTACCAAACTTGTCAAAATCAACAATTATGAAATCAATGATAGACCATTTTGACACTATTGTAATATCAGACTTAAGGCCCTGGACATAAGCTCCTTACCATCTACCATCATGACCTCGAGCTCTTTCAGTGCACGGCTAATGAGGACCAATGTATGTTACCGGTAATTATGGATTTGATCGAGGAATTATGGGTGTAAGAACGAAAATAAATACTATATAGAAGGTGAGAGGACTTCCAAGTTTAAGAAAAAAGCTGGTATTGCATGGAATCATCTCGTAAATATCAGGTAGCATATTACAGGGATCCTAGAGCTACGAAATACGAATAAGTTATCTAGATCTAGTATATAAATTAAAAACAAATATTTAAAAAAAACAGAAATCAAAGATCCATAGATATAGGTAGGTTATAAAAAAACAATATTACATAAATGAAAATGAAGATAAAGCAAAGGTTCTTTCGTTTTAAATCTCATGTGCGGACTACGGTTTGCGGTAAAGCCTTGTACCAAAACTGGAACAGGTATTTAATTCGTGTGTTTAATACAGAATGTCCTACTTATAAGTTGCGTGTTTTATAACTAGTTCAATGTCCTGCTTGTTTTATATTCGTAAACGACTGGTGTTTAGGTATTAGGTTCATAGACCGATAAGCTCTTTTTCGCGTTTTCTATAAATTATGATCTAAAATTCTAAATGCTCCCGGAGTGTTGACGTCTAAGCAATAATTTACACCAATAAAATTCAAGGATTTTTTGGATTACAACAATTCTGTGAATATTTTATACGGACAGCGGAAGACAGTAATTGGGAGACAGGCTATCTATCATAAATGGACTATAAAACTATCTTTAACTGAGGATACAAGCAAGGCAATTTTATCGAAGCTATCGAAGTATTACGAAGATGTAACGAGCCAATGTTAACCAAAAAACAGTCTATAAAGCTGGTGCTGAGTTACTCGTCTCTTTACTGTGTGAAGGATCAGGGCCGTAATCCAAATTCAAATCGAATTCATCAAATCAAATCATCATCATCATCAAATCAAACAACAATCAATCATCATTTTTCATTCAAATATTTCGGTTCAACGACATGCTGGTTTCCTCATGTTTTTAGAGCAGTAGTGAAGAAATAAATGGTAACCGTCCCGCAAGCTGTCGTGACAAAGCTATTTCTTAACTCCTCGAAAAGCTTGGGTGACCAAGCGTTAGCAACCTTGGATCAGTGCTGAAGATTGCAGTATTGCTAAGACAAAGGCGCAATTTTATGCTGAAGGAGCCAGGTAATTGTGGGACAAGTAATAAGTTGGGTTTGCCCGGGGATTGGTTAGTCTCGTTACAAGGTTGCCACCACATATATAGATACACCTAGATAACGCAAGAGCAATTTTACTTCGCGTGCCAAAAATCGCACCAGCTTACGTTCAAAAATGGTAAGCTGCCACTTTCGCTCTCCTGTTGGCTGGGTAAGCGTGAGCGAGAGCTTGTGATGTCATAGTAGGTAGTAAAAAAATGGCACACTTGGTTTTCATACAGTTCGAATCGTGATAATTGTGTTATCTATGTCTATCTATATCTGTGGTTGCCACACTTATTTTTGGTCAAGGCATACTTGACTCTTTGGGGTTTGGTCGGTTAGTCACCGCTTTTTTCACACTTTTTGTCATACATTGTGTATTTTACGGTTATTATTAGTCTTTTTCATGACCTTAGTATTTCCATGTTTAGACAATCATACAGATATTTTTTTTAGAAAGTAGTGTTTTCGCTTTCGATGTATTTTGTCGCCATACATAACAGTGTTGATATGCGGGCATGAATAATTGCACGGGCACACTTAACATATTATTACAAAACCTGTTTTTTTTTTAGACTTCTAAAGTATTCCTTAATAGCCTGCCTATTAAAACAAATTGGATAAACGTTCGTACGTTAAATCGTGCGACATTCACATAATTACTGACATTAACAGGGATGATTACGGAAACTGTGTCGCGTTTTGGAATAATTCCGAGTTTGTTTCGTGTGTGGGCGTAAAGTAACTACTGTATGGAGAACAATTGGTAAATTGACCAATGAATTTCACTCAATATAGAGCTGGCTACTGGCAAAGGCGATTAGGTCTGGGACTGGCAGGTAAACAAAGATAGCAGAAATGTATTAAACACGTCGGATTGATAAGCAGTAATGAGTTTCAGCAGTTGGCACAATAAGTAGGCATCATAAAATGAACATCTGTTTTGCAACAGGTCACCTTTAATATTTGTTCTGAATGATTATCGCACCATCTGGTACTCAAGCTGAGCGGTGCAAGTTGGCCATTTTTGGTGAACATTGCCAAATCTGCCAAATATGGATCGAGTTCTGTTATCCTATACGTATTTTTTGTATGGAAGTAGGTAGGTATGCCTTATTGTAATTGTGAAGGCAAACTTGTAACGAAGATAAAATTTATACCTAAGTAATAAAACGTCTACAGAAGATTAATAACACAATTTCAGCGTTTCAGCATCATAATCGAAATAATAACAAAGCAACAATGACGTGTTTAATTCCCCGAAGTAACCCTTTATTTTCGTTTTCATGAATAAATTACATAAAGTTTATTTTGCGTTACATACGTTACATACGTACCTACGTATTATGTAAATTAGGTACAAAATAATCAAGTAGGTAAGTAAATATTCATAAATATACTAAGAGCTGATTTTTCCAATGCCAGATAATGTTATCTGAGGAATAATTTAGAAAATTTGATATTTTTGACAGTTCTTCCATATAAAATCTGTCAGACGTCAATTTTATTCCACGAATAAAAAATATCTGTCGATTGAAAAAATCAGCCATAAGTGTCACTAAATTTTTTTTCGTAATGTATTACTTATGTGTAAACTTTATTACGTTGACTGCCCCGTAGGTCTTGTGGTTGCAAGCGCGACTGCTGAGCGTGGTTCTGGGTTCGATTTCCAGGTTGGGCTGTGTTATTAGGTTTTCCATTAGGAATTTCTTAGTAACAGTCCGGAGTACCCCTGTGCCTCGGTACGTAAAGCCGTTGGCCCTGCGCCTGATCTCTTCCCGGTCATGTCGGATTGCCGTCCCATGGGACTATGAGAGTAAAGGAACAGAGAGTGCACCTGTGTTTGCACAAACACTTGTGCATTAAATCTCCTGCGTACCTGGCTAATCTCCGTTGAGATTGGCCACCGTGACCGAAATCGGTCGAAAGGATATTAATCTTTAATAGTACCTATCTAAGTATTCTGTATCGAGTTAAGTGATATTGATCGCTCTCCTCTTCCTATATTTTCAAAGACTCATGTCTCCGTAATTGGCTCGTTTGGCTTGGCTACCCAACCGAAAATATTTAGATTCCGTTTTTCAGATAGTAATCTTGTTTTCTAAGACACTAGTGTAGTGGAGTCAAGATTATTGTTTTATTTTAGCTAGCTTCATCGATCTAGTGTACGTCAGCGCAACTGCAGAACTTGTGAGTGTGGTTTGGAGTCCACCCGGTCGATTCTGAAAAAATCTCACCGTGACAACTTAGGTGAAGTGAGCGTGGAGTGAGCTGTCAATAGTGTCAATTCCTAGCAAAAACAAACTCACTTCACCTAAGTTTTCACGGTGAGATTTTTACAGAATCGACCGGCTGCACCCTAATTGCGTGACACACTATCAATCTCAAACTGAATAATTTTGAAGGATATTGCAAATTCATTGCTTCATATGTTCGAAAAATGTGTCAGCTCAACAAGGTAAATAACGCAATGAATGTGGTTGAACTGTCGAAATGAAACCCATTGATATTAACGCGCTGGCTTCGTTTCCCGGGTTGGGCAGGGAATTAAACGAGACTCCAGGCCATGTCATTGCCAGTAAACACTGACAATAGTCTCACCCCTTATTAACCTTTTAACCGCTTGTGTCGCATTTATGCGACACATATTTCCGTGCCCCTACCGCGCGTGTCGTATTTCTGCGACAGAGAACATGCATGATATTTTCGTTCTATTCAACGATTGCTCCTCCTTATTTGTTGTAGGTATTATTTTATCGATGTAGGTATTCAGCTGCATCCGGTTTGACTGGAAGCCGACCCCAAAATGGTTGGGAAAATGCTAGGCAGATGATAATTATTATTTTATCGATTTGTACCCGCGGGCTAGGGGCACGGCAATTGATATTTAGCCAAGCGCTTAAAATGTTCAGCGGGATTGTCCGAAAGGGTTACCGCTGGCCCGGAACATAAAGGGCTAAGGAAGGAACACGGGTGGGTTTTAGTCAGTAAGAGTCTGACACTCCCTTCCGCTCCACCCAGAGCGGGAGGGGTCATTTGCTGATTTCCCAACCGAAAAAAAAGCGCTTAAAAGGTTAAATGGAACATACAAGAACGTCCTTTCGGGAAATACAGGCATAAAGGGGTTTTTTCCGTACAGGAAAAAGTAAACTCCAGTAATAATCAGAGTTACATTAATGTTATCCAAACCAAACGGTCATGTTGATATCGATAATGTTAGAATAACATCTATGTTTTCCTATAATATCATTAGTGATAATTGTGTGCTTTTCTACATACCTATCAATAATTTCAGGTGACACCAATCGCCTACCATTGTAAATCAATATGCCTAGCCTTTTCCATGTTGGGGTAGGTTTCCAGTCTAACCGCATGCAGCAGAATTTTACATGGAGCGACTGCTTATCTGACCTCCACAACCTAGTTACTGGGTAACACGATCCCCTTGGTAAGACTGGTTGTTAGACTTGGGCTTCTGACTACCTAGAACGACTGGCAAATATCTATGACAGACAGCTGGGACCAACGGGTTTTAACGTACTTTCCAAGGCTCGGAAGGGTATCGATGTAATATATTGGATGGCCACTCATCCGTGAATCAACCGGGGCTAGTGTAACTTAGCTTATATTTTTATTTTTAAAAGCAGAAAAAAGTAAAGACAAATGAATTGTTCAAATATTGAGTACTAGCTTTCGGGTCGATAAAAACTGTCCTATGTCCTTCCCCGGGATGCAATCTATCTCTCTGCCAAATTTTATCGAAATCCGTTCAGTGGTTTAGGCGTGAAAAGGTAACATACAGACAGACAGACAGAGTTACTTTCGAAATTATAATATTAGTATGGATTTGGATAAATTATTTACTGTCTAGACTATCTACCTTGACGTCAGGGTGTGTTATCCTGTCCATTACGAACATAACTTAATTAGTATAAATAAATAATGGAGTGGTTATCGCCATATCTTTGACCTTGGTAGCCAGAGCGCTCGATAACGTTTAATACTAATTTCGTTTATTATTCAACAGGAAAGCTTTTACGGTTCGGGCAATATTTTTTCCAATACAGATTATTATGTAGAGATAACGGGAGTGACATGTTTGGAGGGTGTTATACATGGTAACGGCCGCGATTTGAGTTGTTGGAAGTGAGTTATAACCCAAACAGGCACTTTACTTCGAGTAAATTATTTCATCACCGCTGCTCTCAAAACGGTGAAGGACAACATCGTGAGGAAACCGGCATGTCTTAAAACCAAAAATTCGAAGACATGTGAACACTGGGCCCGCGTGGTGGATTACGGCCCAGACCCTCTCACAGAAAGAGGAGGCCTGTGTCCCTGCAGTGCCATTACCTACTTATAGGGATTACGCTACACACGGTGTTACAGGATAGCGGAATGATATTTGAAAGGGTGAAATCGTCCAAGAATATGAAAATTTGAAGCTATACTTACTACATATTTAGTAGTACATTTACGTATTATATACTTAGGTACATTCACAGCCTGTGAATGTACCTAAGTACAATACATAATGTAATACATAATGTAATGTACCCTGTGAATCACAGGGTACATTACTATGTTCACTTGACATATCACGGTACATCTAGAATCCTAGTTTATTAGTAGGAGTACCTACTGCTAACAATGTAGGTCTATTCTGTCTGATGGTCTCATTAATGTCCCATGTGATTGAGGCGACAATGCCAGCAGATAAGGACACTAGGACGGTACGTTATGGAATTATTTACTATATAGTACTAACGACCTTGGAAAAGAATACTTATTTTACAAGGTCAGGTGAAAAATTTCTATCCTACCTACAGCTTTAGAATTTTCGTCCACTGCACGAAATTTGGGACTATTTATATTATAACACTTCGCTGTGATCAACATCCTTTTTTTATAAGTGGACTTTGGATTGCCATCGTGGTGAAGGGATCAGCCAATCAGCGTGGATAACTCGCTGATTGCCCAGGGTGCGCCAGACGTACAGTGGTTCTGTAGATACGTCGCTCTGGGAGGTTCCTTTCATGCAAACAAGTAGCCGTATTCTGGGCCGAGTCTATTTAGATTGCTATCGACACGCTAAGAAGAACATCCTTTTCCATTTTTTTACCTAGATTTCTCTTGCAGTTTCTTGTTTTACTTTTCTGAGGCGATTTCAGTAGCTGCTGATAGTCCGGGTCTGAAGTTTTAGTACTGCCGATCAATTCTGTAAAAATCGCACCGTGAAAACATAGGTGAAGTGACCTCTAGAAGTGAGGTGTCAATAGTTTTGATGCCTAGCATCAAGTGGATTGACAGCTCATTTCACGCTCAACCTAAGTTTTCAAGGTGAGATTTTTACAGAATAGCACTACTGGAGGTCATCTGGTAAGTGATCACCACTGTCTATGGATATCTCCTATACCAGAGCCATCGCAGTGCGTTGCCATCCCAAAGACAACGCTAAAATGTCTCTTGTGCCTGCAATTACACCGGCACCCATTCCTCACAAACCGAAATTCAGCAACTCTGATTGGTGGTAGAAATAGGTTTGGTAGTAAATATGGCACTTTTCTATGAAACAACAGATTTTTATTTTGAACTAGCTGCGCCCCGCGGTTTCACACACATAAATGTCGATCCCGTGGGAATATCGGGATAAAAATTATCCTATGTCCTTCCCCGGGATGCAATCCATCTCTGTGTCAAATTTTATCGAAATCCGTTCAGTGGTTTAGGCGTGAGAAGGTAACTTACAGACAGTCAGACGGAGTTACTTTCGAATTTATAATATTAGTATGGAATTTTGATAATCGACGAAAGACATCAACGCTACGGAGTCTAGAATCATGTTCTGAATTCATGGTTACAGTTTACGCGGCGTTGTCCCTGCCACCCGGTCAAGATCTTTTAGACTTCTATTACTAAAATCCCTAGTAATCTTCATAATAGAGCCTTACCTGTACCCATACGCCCACTCCAGCTTCAGCTTACTCTGCGGCGGGGGAGCCACCTTCGCAGGGTCCAGACCCTCGTGCTCACTGGGGCCGTACAGCACCACCGGTCTACCTCGCAGGTACATCCGCATGGAGCCATCTTCTTCGTTGTATTGGCATGTGTGGGTGCTGTAAGAGAAGTCGTGTTAGATTATTTAGCTTAGGAAAGTTTTCTCCGGGACTTTTTGCTTGTCTTACGTCGGGTTTTTGTTGTTTTTTTTTTTTCTGTTTAAATATTGGGAAGCAATGGTTCTCGCTTGGTTAAATACCTATCAGGCTAAAAATATATACCTAAAAGGCTCCCGAGACAGGCCTGACGCGAGGGTGTTACGCGATTCTATAATATATTAGAACAATTTTCAATGAAGTTTTCTTAGAAATTGTTCTACTAATCGCGTCGCGACTGTTTGTGTGAGGCTTAAAAGGATTTTTTTGTAAGATCTACTTTTTTGAGCAAGAATAATGTTTAAGAAAAAAATCAGTCGGCCACACCTGGCTTGTAAGGCAAATCAGCCGATCAGAGTGTTTGTAGACGTGATAACACTTTTTTCAAGATAAACATTCTGATATGCAACATTGTCTACTTTTCGGAATTGTCATACTTTTTCAGAATGACTCAAGTGACGTCAATTTTTGAGGAAAAGACATAAAAATATAACTTATTATTATGTACCGCAAACCAAATGAATCGTATTTCTTAAAACTAAGACGTAAACAAACAGTTAATTACAATTATGTTAGTCGATAGTGGTTAGTGAATTAAAGTACAGCGTGTTAAGTAATGTTAGTTAGTATGTAAAGATGCACCTGCAGTCCCATGATTAGATGCATAGTTAGATGACGTCACACAGCTTGGCTACCATAATCAGAGCTGATTAAATTAAATAGAAATGTCTGTTCCGCAAAAAAAAGAAACGAGTAATTAAAAACTGGCCAGGTGCGTACTGGCACAAGGCAAAAACGCCGAAAAAAACACGTTTGTTGTATGGGAGCCCCCCTTAAATATTGATGTTATTCTGTTTTTTAGTATTTGTTGTTATAGCGGCAACAGAAATACATCATCTGTGAAAATTTCAACTGTCTAGCTATCACGGTTCATGAGATACAGCCTGGTGACAGACAGACAGACGAACAGTGGAGTCTTAGTAATAGGGTCCCGTTTTTACCCTTTGGGTACGGAACCCTAAAAATTGGTAAGTAGGTAGGTATTTATTTTTAATTACTATGACCCTATTATTCTGCACTTTGTTTTTAATTACTTACTTAAATTTATGTCTAATTTGATGAACAGACATTTTCTACATTTTTTATTAATCCCATGTCACCCGTCCGCCTATTTATTTTATGAGGTCATAGGTACTTTAGCTAATTACATAAGTACTTAGTGCATAATATTATACTTACCTCAATAGCTTTTTCCATACACCGTGTTTATTTTCAAAGACCAGCCAAATTTAAGGGTGTGGTATAGATCATCAAACAGAACAACTTTCTCCATGGGACCAATGTCGTAATCGCAAAAAATTTATCAACTGTCCCATAGACAACTTCAATACCTTCTCGACCTAAACGTATGGGACGGCTGAGTGTTTATTCGCGATTACGATGCCGGTCCCATGGAGAAAATTGTTCAGTTTGATGTTCTGTACTCATACCCTTTTTGGCTGGTCTTTGAAAACTAACCCTGTATGATGTTGTCGACTGACATTTAATTTGGTAAATAAGTTGTTTTTTTTTTATAAATAAAATTAAAATTTATTCGAGAAGAACCATCGGTTTCTTACTAAACTTCGACTATATTCGACGATCCTGCATATTTATCTCTTTTGTTGACTGTACAAACAAGAGGTACCTAGTATTAAAGATTGTATTAAGTCAATCTTCCATACACCATAGATTAAAGAATGATTCTGACAGAAAATCTCCACAAGAAAAAAAATCAAACAATTCAAACAATCCAAAAAATAAGCAAACACCAAGGCATCGCAACATACATCCAAAAGCTTGATTTTGCAAAAAAAATCCCCAAGCACTTACATCGAGGTGAATGACATTGTTTTGTTACTGCCAAGATGCGTTTAGCATCTGCCCACTATAAAAAAAAATAGCCACCCGCGCAGTAAGCCAACGTTTGTCCGACTAGGCGATAGAAATAAATCTAAAATAAAAATATAATTTGTTACGTTTATATACAAATAATCTTCACTGATAACATCTTTGGCATTGAATACACGTTATTTCAATATAATGAACTAACTGTACAATATTTACAAACAACATGTTCAATAAGCGATCCATTGTGTAGATAATGGATTCCAATTTATTGTAATTCATTTCACGACTGATTTAATTATTGTGTAGGTATTTCTTACTGAAAGTGCTAATGAATCTATCTACAACAGTTTTCATAACAGAATCAACTAATAATTATAATAAACAAATGATAATGAATAAATGAAACAGTTTTTTTACCCTTCCTCCATGGCGCCAAAAGATTACCAAAACTTTTTTTTATTCTTCCAATTAAGGCAAAGTTACCGAGATTCGAACGCGAACTTTTTAAAAACCGGTATTAGAGGCACGGGCGCGAATCATGCAGCCGGCTGCCGAGAATATCTTTGCCAGACTGCGTGCGGTGAGGAATAAACGGACCATGAACTTAATTTTCAACTTTAGAATGCGATTCATTCGAAATGTCCTATTTCCATTGCTGAGTTTCATAAACCGTTATTTTTTGTTGTAAAGGAAAACAGGCAATGTAGTTCAAGTAATGAGTATTCATCTGTATTATCAAGCATCGTTGTGCCAGTTTCGCGAATGCTGCTATAGCTTAGTTTAGTGAGTCATTCTCATGATTTCAATGCACGATGACGTCTACTAGGATTTAAGGAAATTACCATTTTACCTGTGTTATTGTTGACTAGATAATTCACTTGTTACCGCGGTCAGGTCAAGGTCAAAGATTATCACAGTTTGGAATATCACCGTTTTTTTCGATTTCAAATGTCCTTCACAGGATTTTTGATGTCATTACTAGATGATTTTAAGATGTTTATTTGTAACAACTGACTGTTCTAGTATCGGTTTTTCAATTTATTTAAATTTATATTTGCAGATACGTAAGAGTACTTTTTACCCGACTGCGCCAGAAGGAGGGTTAAGTATGTTTTTCGAGTGGCAGTATGTACAGACCTATTTCTTTGGCACGCTCTGTAGCCTAAACGGCTTGATCGATTTCAGCTTAAAAGGTGCCGTTAGATTCGTCTTAATTGTGAGAACTGGATACTTACATCAAATAGAAAAAAAAAACTTATTTTTGACACCATAGTCAAAAAAAATTTTTTTTTTCTCAAAACCTTTCGAGTGGGGTATCAAAATAAAGGGGTTTAAAAGGTGATTACAAAAATATACACAACTTATATGGTTCAAAGTGTTTCGAAGTGACAAATAGTAAAAAACCCGTACCAAGAACTAAATCGTCTGCGAAATCTTTCACATCTGTAAACTAATAAAAAAATATAACCCGCCTTCTGACGCATTCGGGTAAAAAGCCGGCGGGTCCCATACCATTTTTATTATATTTTCAAATTCAAATGGGTCCCGCCTGCTTCCAACTTTAATTTAATTTAAAATGGACTTGTTTTTAGCTTTTCAGTTTTTTTTAAGTACTTAAGTTTTTACCGCAGTCGGGTTTTTTATTTTATTTAATTACTTTTTTTTTCTATCCATTATTCCTTGTTTAAATAAAACTGCATACTACCTACCTAATCTTTTCCCAACTACATTATGTTGGGTCGGCTTCCCTTCTAACCGAATGCGTGAGTGAGCGACTGCATATCTGACCTCCACAACCCAGTTACTGAGTAACTATGCCCTTTGATAAGACTGATTAGACTTCCGAGCTTCTGATTTCTCGTAACGACTGTCAAAGTTCTACACATGACAGTCTCGAATTCTCGATACGTAATTGATGGTCACCCATCCACGAACCGTCCCCGGCAAGCGTGGCTTAACCTACGATCGACTCGTGCTGCAGTTATTATTTAGCCACGAGCCCCTAGGTGCTCATGGGTAGGTACTTTAGTATGGAAAAACAATTCAGTAGGTACAAAAGCTATCGAAAGATATGTCAAATTTCACGGTGGCTAGGATTATTTTTAAGATAAATGTGCATCAATTTCTCACGATCTGACAGTTTCCTGTGACAAAATGATATATTTGATCCACCCACGCGTGACAAATAAGCGCCGCTATTATTCTATAAGTTCTATTCAATACATTCTTCTAGTTAAACGTGTAGTGTAGTGTTGAACCTAACAATTCTAACAGGTTTTAAGCCGAAATCAGTTCGGCCTAATGCCTGCTTTAGCCGAATGAGGCAAAATAGATGACCCTATTGAAACGACTCTTTAAAATACATAATTAAAATCAAGATTTTGAAGAACAATCAATTAGACTGCCTCGTTGGTCGTAAGCGCTACTGATGAGCACGAGGGTTCGATTCCTGACTCGGGCAAAGTGTTTTATGGGGTTTTCCGTCTGGAATTTCTCAGTAGCAGCTCGGAGTCTGGTTTTGTGGTCGATTGATGGCAATAGGCTCGCCCCCTATCACATGGGACTTAAACATAACCCGTCTTATTACAAAACGAGATCTAATTTTAGATCTAGCCTAAACCTTCGGGCCAGTTACTCTATTTTGAACTTTATTCCGACAAACGTAAAGTTCTTAATGCAAAATTGACAACTTAGACTCGGGTTTAACGTCAGTTTTTGTAATAAGAACTTCGTTGGATTATAGTTCGAAATTTAAAAATGGCTGGATGGTTTAAACCTGGGTCTAAAGATAAATCTTGTTTTGTAATAAGGCCGAACGGGTGCAATGTGGAGGTACACATCTGAACCCTTCGGTGAATAGAGGCGTGATGTCATGTTCTCAATTTGAAAACAGGAACATAATTAGACGAATACAGATACTTAGTGCCATCCACGAAGACGCGCCCCACTCTTCTTCCTAATCGTTAGTGGCTATCGCTACTTAATTAGTGTTTTAGTTTTTTCGATTACCCACTAATAATAAATTTGTGTGTATCGGCAAAACTAAAATACTAGCGGAATATTGCACACGTGTGAAGTAAGCATTAGGAAAAAGAATGACGTCTTCGTGGATGACACTATCTGTACCTCCTTGTTGTGATTGTGGTAGGTAGGTAAATATGGTTCACAAAATTGACTTTGGCCTGTAATATTATTACCTATTTCATTCGTGCCTGCATATTCAAATCTACATATGCTCCTGCATACACTATTTATATCTACATCCTTTATTACCATTTTTAACAGAAGCCGAAGGTATCGCCGAGGCCGAATCTACGCCCCATCACTAATGTTACGGTGTGACGGTCAACGTCTATTAGTGTAATCAGATGCGCTAGAGCGTGGGCAAAGTTACACAATACACGGTTTTTGTCCTCTACCGACTGAACAAGTGAACAGTGATCAAATTGCCCGGCGAACCTAAACGACAACCAATGTATGCCAATATGCGGATAGTGGACATCAAATAAGTTTATAAATAAAGAGCTATTTATAAAAAATATAAACTGGGTTTATTTTTCTAGAGAGTAGTGTATATTTACAAAGCATGATGCACGGTTTTATTTTATCAATATATGTGTTGTACAGTTTGTGTAAATATTAGGACTAGATAACTTTCTATTGTAGGTCGGAGTTTTTTTTTTGCAATATATTACTGTACACTACTTCTCTGCACCAGGTCCGCCCGCGTGGTAGATTACAGCCCAGTCCCTCTCGAAAATAGGAGGTCTGTGTCCCAGCAGTGGGAACATTATATGCTGATTATGAACTACACCCCTAGTCGAGTGGTTCGTAGTAACTGTGGTAGTAAGGTGATTTACAATGAAGAATTAAAAAGATCGAAAAAGGTA
Source organism: Mesoligia furuncula (assembly GCA_916614155.1). Taxonomy (NCBI): domain Eukaryota; kingdom Metazoa; phylum Arthropoda; class Insecta; order Lepidoptera; family Noctuidae; genus Mesoligia; species Mesoligia furuncula. The sequence goes on from OU744806.1 coordinate 1,951,952, forward strand.
AAGGTTTTCGTTTTGCCTTAGAGAGGCCTATGTTTGAAGGTCATTCTTCCCAAATAAAATGTACCGCGCGTTGATGTCTTTAAAATTGCCAAAACTTAAAACAGAGGTGTCGGTTTCGGTAACAGTGTCGCGAATTCGATGGATTTTTCCCATCTCAAAAAATGCCCAACGCGCCTAAAGAAGTTTTAAATTTAAAAAAAATAAGAGGTTGTTAATATTTACAGAAAAAGCAAAAAATACTCCAACAAATTCATTGAGGAAGAAAAAACAAACTAGAATCTAGGTGCTATTTGTACAGACGCCAGCACATCAAGCTACCCGAAACTGTCAAATTATCCCAATCAACCTTGAACCTTATTCTTTAGCGATCAAGTTGAAAATCTATTAAAGAAATTTGACAGATTGTAGTAGCTTGATGTGCTAGTCTGTACAATTGAACCTGACAATTCTATTCACGACACATCTCCACAATGTCCTTATACAACTAGATGTATATCGTTAAGCCAATTGTAATGAAGGTCACCCAAGATCATTTATCTGTACTCGAGGAGCATCTTCAAGACTATTGTCTTGCGTCAACTCTAAATTACCTGTAGTTGTCGGTTTTTATAACAGCTTAATGATTTCTGGTTTCTTTTATGTTTATTTAATTGGTGTAGTTTAACAACCAAATATATTAAATATAGCTATATTTGAGGCTTTGTTATATTTCGTGATGTCTTGGTGACTCTTTTTAATTGGTGTAGTTTAACAACCAATTATATTAGATACTAGCTTTTGCCCGCGGCTTCGCTCGCGTTAAGTATTATAAAAAAAAAACTAATACATTTACATCCTCCATCATCCCTTATTTTATCGCCATGGGGGTTGAATTTATCAAAATCCTTTCTAAGGGGATGCCTACGTCATAGTAGCTATATGCATGCGAAGTCTCAGCCCGATCGTTTTAAAATTTACAAAGTTTCATACAAAGATTCATCCCCTATTTTATCCCCTTGGGGGTAGAATTTATCAATATCCTTTCTTAGCGGATGCCTACGTCATAACATCTATCTGCATGCCAAATTTCAGCCCGATCCCTCCAGTGGTTTGGGCTGTGCGTTGATAGATCACTATGTCAGTCAGTCAGTCAGTCACCTTTGAGTTTTATATATTTAGATAGCTTTGCGGCTTTGTTATATTTCGTGATCTCTTGGTGAATCTTCTTAATTCACCAATTAAGAAGAGTCACCAAGACATCACGAAATACAGTTATATAATTTAACAACCAAATAATATAAAGTATAGCTTTGAGGTTTTGTTATATTTCGTGGTGTCTTGATGACTCTTCTGTGGTGTCATACGGTTTGTCCTAAGCATTCCCAATGTCAACAGTTTACAAATACTTGTTGCTGTAGGTATTTCTATATAAACTGGTACTAGTTATGCAGAAAAAAGGCTTCCGCAGACAGGCGTTACGCGACTCTGGTAGAATAAAATCTATGAAAACGTCATGGAACTTGTTCTACTGGAGTCGCATCGCGCCTGTCTGCGGGAGCCTTAACGTTTAAACGTAGGTAGTCCGTGAGAGAAAACTTCATAGTTAGGTAAATGATAAATTAATTAAAATTACATAGTAGTAATTATTATCGAAAATTAAACTTATTTAGTAGTTGCCACCACCGCCATTATGAATTACCTATAAAACCTTAAAATAGATTAATAAACTCAATTCCAAAAGCATTCAATATTAGTCCCAAATTATATTCCCTTCACCAACCAACGCCAACATTTGTACAAACATTTGTACGAACTTACCCATGTTTCATAATCGGTCCATTTTGTGACGGCTGCTTAGAATATAAGTTTAGCAACGACTTTGTTGTTGTAAATCTAAAGAGAGCACAAATAAACAATTAGACATTACAGGAAATTAATAGAGAAATATGAAATAGCGAGAGAATAACGAACTACGGCAAACAGCATGAATTTAGCGCTTGTGTGTGCAAAGTAAAGTAAAACTGAAATGATAAAAGCTTTTGGTGTTTGTTTATTTAGGCCTAAAGTTAGCGGTGATCATGTTTTTAGAATTACAAGGAAACCTAGATATTTTTCCTTAATCTTTGGCTCATCTAGCAAAGTTAAATAAAATCTGAAGATCAAAATAACGCCGTGTAACTTTTAATAGTGCTATGTCCTTGACTGTGATTCATAATTATTGAATTGTATAAAACGACCACATTTTTTTAATCTCTGTTTAGGTCACATCCACAGTATTCTACTGAGAGAATCGATAGATTGCTGCAAAAAGAGTAGTTTATTTATTTATTAAAGCTTTATGCACAAGTAAAAAAAAGTACTGTACATAGGCGGACTAAATGCCTGAGGTATTTTCTAGCAGTCCACCTTAGGGTTATGCAGTAGTAGTTGTAGTTCCCTCGACCAGATATTTGTATACGTATGCCGAAAACTAATTCTATACGTATAGCATTTGTATTTTGTGGGTATATTTTAAAGTAAAATTGTACGTTTGGCGAACTTTACTTGCGCGATCTAGGATTGTGTCCTCATTGGCGCCATCAGTTACTCTGTCAAAGCTGTTTACCAAGACAATTCTCATTTCGCCCGACAGATGTCGCTAAAGTACTTTTTTGTTAACCTTTTCTTTTATTTTTTATTCACCGCTAACCCTTAGGCGTATATGATACGTTCTCGACATACCTGCTATTAGGCAGCAGTCCCTGCGCGTTGAAGTCGCCCGTGGAGTTCCAGCGCTTGGTGAGGTTGTTGACTCCGGGCGAGACGCTCTGGTTGCTGGACGTAGAGTTGTTTCGTGATCTAGATGTATACGATATCACTACGATACTGGCGCTTAGCTAACTAGAATATGAAGCTAATGCTTTTGGGCTAGCAAGCGGCAAAGTAAGGTTCTATCTAGCTTTAGGAACATAATATTGCCCTAAAAAGTCTTCGAAAGGTGTCTTCGACATCATCATTAAGCAGAAAGATGTCCACAGCTAGACATAGGCGTCCCCCAAGCATCGCCACAATGTAACGCTGAAGCTAACCCGTTTGTAGCGTGTGTATATAGTCGGTCAAGTTGGTGATCATACATAGTAAGGAAATGTTGATGCTCATCCTCTTAAAAAAATGTTGCTCGTCGCTTTTTATGACATCTACGGGAAAGGAGGTAGATTTTGCATGTATCCATTGAGGATTGGTAGAATTCATTTTGAGCACAGTCAGGAGAAGCGGTATGCGCTTATGCAGGTGCTAACATACGCACAACGCAACAAAAGAAGCGACTTATAATATTTTGCAGCTTTTCTTCTCTATCCACCACCATGTAAACTTCTACTTAACTTAAATACCTACCTATCCAACTTATCTACTTTAAAGCCTTGTGAAGGCTCGACAGTCACCTTAAAAATATCGGTGCAATACCACACCACACAACTTAACTTAAGCCGACTATTAGCATCAAGATACATGCTTTCGCTTAGAACTGCTCATTCTGTAATTGTCTTATTTTATTTTTATTTTCTATTCTATTTTTTTATTTTATTTATTTAGGAAAATAAACAGTTACACACTACAGTAATATACAAACAATTCATACAGAGTGAGCAAGTGTATAACCCACGACATTTTCCACAGATTATAAAATATCATAATCTTCACCAATAGTGAATTAACACTCTGTGGTGAAGACTGCACTGCCCTGTAATACACACCGCATTATATTGTAGTCTTTGAATACACAGTACTTGTTTATTAGAGGTCAGTGGTATATAGGTATTACTTGGAAGGAACGAGACGAGATCCTTTGGACGCATTATGTCCAATTCGCAAAATGTCCGTCCTTCCTACAAAAAGTGAGGACCTTTTCCTTTCTTATTTTTTGACGTATTGTTTTTAGTAGTGACAGATTCTAAACAGTTTTACTCGAAATGAAAACTCCATCAGGATCCTCACTTTTTGTAGGACATCTTGTCTCGTTCCTTTGTGTCCAATGAACCTCACCGGTACCCTACCTCAACGTGGTATCCGCATGTATATATTACTTTACGAGAGTGTAAGGACTCATGTCCTTACTCCCTTGTAATATGCTTACGTCATGTTAAAGCACACAAATAAGTGCATTTATATCGTTGCTTATTTATCATAGTCGCCACGGGGCTAAGGTAGCGTACAATACGACCGACGTAACTTGGCGGGCCTGAACATAGGCTAGCTAAGAACTTTCCCGCATGTTCTCTAACTCGCACTATACTCATGTCACCATTTGGTTCCTAAAAAATCTTACTGCGCAGCCTTCTGCGCAAAGTTCGGGCTCGCCAAGATACATCGATCGTATTGTAGTTGCAACCGCAGCGCGAGCGCCGTACAAGTAACCTGTGGCAAGTAACAGTATAAACGAAATAAGCGCGTCGTCAGTTACTCTCTATGCATAGCTTCCGCTCCGCACTTCGGAGGCAACTACGTGAAGACCCTTTTAGATGAAAAACTCTTGAAAGGCTCGTTTGAACGACCCTTAAGAGGTTATCATCCGAACGTGTCGTCAAAATTTTACCTCACCAAACTACTTAAATTCATTCCTTAGTATCATCAAGCACTGCTGCTTCACACCGACTAAACTAATAGTGTTGCTATCTCCTGACATGGAAAGCCAGAAAGAAACCAAACCAGTTTTCATGTTTATTTGGAGAATTTTATCCTGTGTGAAGATTTTAGATAAAGCTCTTTGATCGCTTTAAAGTTTATAATTTAGGTAATTCCATTTCTTTTGTTCAGAGAAAAAGATAGCAACGGATCTGTCTCTGCAGGAAAGGAATCTAAGTCCTATTTAAGTAAATACCGGCTTTAGATGGTCGTGGAAGAGAGATTTGTGGAAGAAAACTGATCCGATTTTACTAAAGTCAGACTTCCCACAACCTTTTCACTGCAGACGCCAGTCCAGTCACAAAACTTCATTCGTTCAGTCGATGCCCAGCAGTACCAGCATGGTTGCTCGTGTACCTGTACGGTTGCGGAGGGTGCGGCGCGTGGTGCGGGGCCGGCGTGGCGCGCGGGGAGGGGGAGGGCGCGGGCGACAGCGACGACGACGACGCGGGCGAGTCCGACTGCAGCGAGCCTGTAGACTGGTGCTGAGGGCCGCGTCTGGAAGGAATAAAGTAATATGTACAAGGAGGGACCCCGCGCGCAAATTGAACTCGTGGTTGGCAACAAAATAATTTACTTTCATAATGTATGATTTTGGATATCACGAAGGTCTGAATTCGCCAGCACCCAGTGAACAAATGTGTTCTGCTCATTGTTCGTTTTTTCTCCGTACGAGATGAGGCCTCTGTCTTCTAGGTGGGATCTGGGCTCGTTTGGTCAACTTTGATCACTGCATAAGCCAGTAGGCAGAAGCTTCAATTTTCGCTGGCAAGCCATTATGAGCATGTCAACTATTTCTACCAACCATAATATAATCAGCCTATAATGTTCCACTACTAGGACATTGCTATTTGAGAGGGAGTGGGGGGATCTATCACGCGGACCCAGTGCGGGTCGGTAGATGTCACATGTCTTCGAATTTTTTTAGTTCTAGGACATGCCGGTTTTCTCACGATGTTTTCCTTCAACGGTTTGAGAGCAGTGGTGATGAAATTATTTATAAAAAGTTTAGCGCCTGTCTGGGTTCAAACCCAAGACCTACAACTCGTAAGTCTGGGCCGTTACCTCTGGGTCTCCACTGCTCTGCGTTCTACCAACCGCTTGCATGAAGTACAATACATAATGTCCTTCGTATTCATGAAACAGTGCAGTAAGTATTATAATCACCTTTGTGGTAATGAGGAGGTACTGGAGCCGTAGCTGGAGGTCCTCTTGGCAGTCTCCCGGTAGGACGGCTGCCTCAGTCGTAGCTCCCTCGTCGGAGTACCCGTAGACCCTGGAAGCAAGGGAGAAGTTCTTTAGGAAACAGTTTCAAATAAACGAGAAATGTAGGTATTCTAGATGAATAAAACACAATGTAAAAAAAATTAAATCTATCAGATAGTAAAACAAACAGGTCATAAAACTTAGTTTTCCGTTATATTGGTTTCTCCCCGCCTCGCGGTTTCACCCGAATAAGTTTCGATCCCAAGGGAATATCGGGGTAAAAAGTATGTCCAAATCCAGGTCATGGTCTCCCTATGTGTCAAATATCATCCAAATCCGTTCAGCCGTTTTAGCGTGAAACCGTGAAAGCATGACAAACAAACATAAAAAAAAAAACAAATTTTTCTTCTTACTATATTAGTTTCTAAGAAAAGTTATATCGTGGCTTGCATGACGACGAAGACATTTTATTGCCTTTCAAAATGGTTATATTTTGAGACGGTTTTTTTTCGGTTTTTGTGACGGTTGGTGAAAAATGTAAAGAATCACGAATATAAATTGTAGTTGTCCTAACTGGCCAAGTGCGAGTCGGACTCGCACACCAAGGGTTTCGTACCACAAGGCAAAAACGCCGAAAAAAAACTCGTTTGTTGTATGGGAGCCCCCCTTAATATTTATTCTGTTCTGTTTTTAGTATTTGTTGATAGAGCCGCAACAGAAATACCTACATCATCTGTGATAATTTTAACTGTCTAGCTATCACGGTTCATGAGATACAGCCTGGTGACAGACGGACAGAGGAGCGTTAGTAATAGGGTCCCGTTTTTACCCTTTGGGTACGGATCCCGAAAAATCAGCCAAAAATGAGAAAAAATAGATAGGACTTTTAGTCATGCGAGCGCCGATATTAAGGACTTCTTCTTGCACCTACCTACCATCCTTTCTATAGATCACTTACTGCCATATAGATATCGGTAAAAAAACCTTCGCACGCTCATATCTGCCATAACACAGACACCAGAGGAAATTAACTTCATCATAATTTCATATTTCTCATCGGTAACTAACTTATTGGATGTACAAATCATTGAGATTGATAGCTTCCGTGGGATAGTGCAGTAAAGGGCATTCTCTCGATAGAAATAAATAAATTGAAATAAACTTGAAATACTTGCTTGGACACTCTTTTTAGGGCTGATTTTTAGGCTTCCGTGCTAAAATGGTAAAACGGAACCCTGGTGAGAGTGAGTGAGTGAGTGAGTCTGTCTGTCTGTCTGTCACAGCTGGCTATCTCAAGAACTACTAATGCTATCAACTTGAAATTTGGAATAGTTTTAGATGACGTTTGCCCAACTATTTTTCCATCGCCAGATACTTCATTCGAGAAATGAAATTGACAGTTTTTGTATGAAAGAACTGTCAAAATTACAAAATTATTTCTCGAATAAAGTTATCAAATAATTGAAGAAATTCATTAATTAATTAAATTTAATCTACTTTAAACTATATACTTAATCTTTGTCAATAAATTAGGAAGGTTTTATGTACACTAAAGTCTTATGCACAGAGGCCCAGCAGTGGGAACATTATAGGCTGATTATGGTATGGAATGCTGCCCAGCCTTTTCGCAACTATTTTGGGGTCCGCTTCCAGACTAACCGGATGCAGCTGAATACCAGTATTTTACATGGAGCGAAAGTATTAAGAAGAGTAAATTAGGGCGAAAAGCTCATTATGTCCGTATGGATTGAGGAGCCATTTCTCATATCTCATAGGCTTATCATAGATGACCTTCAGAATGCCGTTGACGCCCACGCACTCTGCGCATCATGGTTGCAATCCTTTTTCGCAAGATGGTATTGAAACCATTAGTATGTGCTTCGGCAAACATTCCTGATGCACTGCAGTGCGTGGAAGCCCCAGCAACATTTTGAAGGCACTATTATATTGTGGTTGGCAAGACCTACTTATATTAATTTCCAAGACCAATGTACATGTACAATGCTCTGAACCTTTTAATACATAACTTTATGAGAACATGTCAACCGAATGATTATGTGAAAGGCTTACATTAACTGGGCCACCGGCCGCGCCTGCCTATTCATGTAAGTATTAATTTATTACATCTATATACTAATAAATAAAATTGAAGTGTCTGTAATGTCAAAATAACAGCTTTTTACTGAATGCATATGAAAGTACTAGCTGCGACCCGCGGTTTCACCCGCGTAAATGTCGATCCCGTGGGAATATCGGGATAAAAAGTAGCCTATATGTTAATCCAGGTTGTCAGCTACCTCCATACCAAATTTTTATCCAAATTGGTCCAGCCGTTTGAGCGTGAAGAAGTAACAAACATATAAACACACACACACACTCACAAACTTTCGCCTTTATAATATTAGTGTGATATACGGTACTTATAAAAAAAAAATTGTGTTTGTCTAATTGTTTGTTCCGGCTAATCTCCGAAACATCTGGATCGATCTTAAATGAAATTTGGTATGGGGATACTTTGAACTCTGGGGAAGGACATCATTTTTATCGACATACCACGCGGGCGAAGCCGCGTGCGGAAGCTAGTTTTAATATAAAAACTATACGGGACAGTGAAAGGACATGGTTTCGTAAATATTGACTTATAATACGTTGTATGCCGTAATAAATATATTGCGAAACTTTAAATAACAGAATGATTTAAGATTTATAACTGAAATACAGGAATAAAAACGTTAAGCACCTTTGGGTTCATTTTAGTTGCACCGTACATGACACATTTTTGACTACGTACAGAACTGTAGTAAGGTCATAGCACACGTATCAAATCGGAAAGAGATCGGCACCGTATCGTCTTTCGCCTCGCCGACAAACGGGCGTCAATCTAACGTAACCAAAACGGATAAGAAGCTCCGATACGTCGACTCGGCTAAGGCTAGGCGACCGACGCCGCGATTGCGTCTCGCCGACAGCTCGTTGATGGTGCAGCAAGCAGGCAGGAGGGGTGACAGGGGCAAAGGTGGACGAAGAGCCTTTGGCATTAAGTCCGCCTCTGTACATTTATGTGCTTGAAGTATTAAATAAATAAATAAATAAGAGACATAAGCTCGGGTACGGAGAGACGTAAGCGCGGGGACGACGAGCCGCACGCAACGCACCGCATCGCGGTTCGATTACGTTACGATTCCGATAAGAGTGCGTTGCAGTAGGGAGTTTTATACAAAGAATCCTGAATTGCTCGAGTTGATACGGTGCCCCGTACGCTGCACACCAGTGGTAACAAAACCAGTATAATCAGGCCTCTTTTTCTGTTGAAACTCCGTACTACGCTAGCCCTTGAGCTGGGCAAAGTGTTAAGTACACGTGCGGTCGACTGTACTGCCATCATGATCTACACATCATCTTGGTCGTCGTCATCATCAGCGCTGGGGCTCTGTCTCGCATAGGATCATAACATTATGCTGAGCGATGGTCGTTTTGCGTGGATGTGACGCATATTTTCCCGCAACTTGTTCTTTTTTGTGTTTTTGCTCTGCGTCATGTTTGCCGCAACGAAAAATATTTTCGTTCTTTACTTTTCTTTTATAATCATCATCCACAACCCGACTTAACCCACTCCTGGGCAAAGGCCTCTCTTTTCTTGTGCCAATCCCCACGCTCCTGTGGTCTCATCCAGGTTTTTCCCGAGATGCAACAGTATCGTCTGCCCATCTCGCCGTAAATGCATGCAAATGACAGTTCGACAAGTGCAAATTTACATGGTAATGTATTACCATGTAACCTTCCACCGAAAATTGGTTTGAACGAGATCTAGTAAGTAGTTTTTTTTTAATACGTCATAAATCGTAAACCGCAATTTACCATTTATTCAATCAACTGAAATATAAAATTAAAAAATAAAACATTTAATTTCATAAATATAAACCTTATGCATAAACCCGGATGTTACGGAACCCTCGGTGCGCGAGTCCGACTCGCTCTTGCCAGGTTTTTATTTAGTAGCGAAAGCACGATGATAGATGCTATAAAACTATGATTTTGCATTTATTTAATTACTATATTAAAAATAAATCGCCGTTTGCATTACAGCTATTTGTCAAGACTAAGTATCGTCTGCCCATCTCGCCGTAAATGCATGCAAATGACAGTTCGACAAGTGCAAATTTACATGGTAATGTATTACCATGTAACCTTCCACCGAAAATTGGTTTGAACGAGATCTAGTAAGTAGTTTTTTTTTTAATACGTCATAAATCGTAAACCGCAATTTACCATTTATTCAATCAACTGAAATATAAAATTAAAAAATAAAACATTTAATTTCATAAATATAAACCTTATGCATAAACCCGGATGTTACGGAACCCTCGGTGCGCGAGTCCGACTCGCTCTTGCCAGGTTTTTATTTAGTAGCGAAAGCACGATGATAGATGCTATAAAACTATGATTTTGCATTTATTTAATTACTATATTAAAAATAAATCGCCGTTTGCATTACAGCTATTTGTCAATACTAATATACTGAAAGTTTCTAAAACTTTTTAAGCAAATGTCGCAACGCTAATAAACATAATATTCACCAGTATAAGCACCATTTCTTTGTCCCGTACTGGGTGCTGTGGGCGCTCTGCCCTCCAGCGCGTTCAGTCTCCGCAGGGCATCGGCGAGGGTAGACCGGAGACACAGCAACTCCTCCGCCTGACGAGCGCATCGCACCTCGAGCTCGGCCACGCGGGCCGCCAGCCCCGCGCCCTCGCCTTCTAGCATTTCATCTGGAATTGAGAAAGAGAATGTTAGATGACTTAATAATGTCCAGGGTTTTGGTAATGAATCTTAGAGGTGGCCGAGAAATTTCTGCCAAATGGTGACGCGAGACGCCTTAACGTGTGGGTATGAATGACTGTGGGAGCTAACCCATACAGCCAGAGGTATTTGAAAGAACACCGACCAAGTGGTATTAGTAAGAGTTTGACAGACCCACTTGCCCGCGGATGAGGGATCCCACACGAAAATAATCTTCCTATTGCTGATCGAAGGCTGTGCCAAAAGATTGGAACATGTTATTGCAGGTATACAAATTAGTACGTTTTATGTCTTTAAACTATTGCCAAGGTGTGGTCGCAATAAACATTATATTGACGAATCACGGAAATTAATTATTTCTTACGTGTGTTTCTTTATAGCATGGATGGTAAATTAATTAATAGAATGCTATCGGAAATTAATTTGCTTTCACACATTGCCGTAACTCATGATATTCGTGATGGATTTGAGGAGTTTCTTAATAATGATTGCGATGATGCCAAGGCTAATAATGTTACATAAACTATCTTACGTCAACAGGAAGTATTGATATTGAATAATATGTTATTAAAGGACTCGATTGATGAATCTAATCCAGAGAAAGTAAAGGAAGTACTTAATACAAACATGAAACATTTTTTTACAGATATATAATATATATATATATATATTTTTTTTTATTCAAGGTGGCTGGGACATCGGCACGCAAACTCTAACCATGAATTCAGCACATGCTTCTAGACATAGCATAGAAATTTTTAATCGGTTATAAAAAAGAATCTGCTGTTTCATAGAAAACTGCGGTCAAAATGTAATGGAACCGCATCTTTATTTAGGGCTCCGTACCCAAAGGGTAAAAACGGAACCCTATTACTAAGACTTCGCTGTCTGTCCGTCTGTCTGTCACCAGGCTGTATCTCAAGAACCGCGATAGCTAGACAGTTGAAATTTTCACAAATTATGTATTTCTGTTGCCGCTATAACAACAAATACTAAAAACAAAATAAATTAAATATTTAAGGGGGCTCCCATACAACAAACGCGATTTTTTTGCCCTTTTTTGCTCGATATCAAAAATGGCAACAGGTAGGCACTTGAAATATTCACAAAATACTCAGTTGTATTTTAACTTTAATAATACTTAAATAATAAAATAAATATTTAAGGGGGCCTCCCATACAACAAACTTGTTTTTTTCGACGTTTTTGCCTTGTGGTACGGAAGCCTTCGTGTGCGAGTCCGACTCGCACTTGGCCAGTTTTTTTTAAATAACCAACTAATAATTTCAACACAGGGGAGCTGCAGAATCATGTACTGAATTCATATGGTAACGTCAAGTTGTGCGTCGATGTCAAAATGGAAACTGAAGGTGACCGATAAACATTTTAAGGTTGCAGCAGAATCTGCTTACGCAAATACAAGGAGGCAGATCTTGATGACTTTATCATTATTTGGCAACGCTGACCAGTCACCACATTATGTAGCAATGTCGCACGTAGCAGTCATACAACAGAATTGGTTTGCAAATTCAGCTCCTTACTTGACACACTATTGTGTCCCAAACAATAGTATAAACGACTGGGCAAGAAAAAAATTGCATAATCAGGTGTAAGGGAAATTCGACTTTATGTCTTAGACAGAAAGGTTAATTGGGGTGAAGTAAATAATGTTGTATATGTGATTGTGTATATTATTACGGTAGAGAGCTATCGGCAGTTACTTGTTGAAGGACTTGTTGTGTTTACTTTATTTATATTTATAGCTGTTTTGTTTTCAATGTGTTCAATAGTGTGTTCTTTGTAGGACATTACGCAATTTATAACAAATGTGGGTCTAGGTCGATGCTAGGACGAAGTCAGGTCTATCGTAGTTCTGTTATTGTCTTCTATTTTTTTTATCTTCTTCGAGCTATATGCAAGTGTAACCGTTACAATGTTTTAATAGGTAGTTCTTCAAGATCAAGAAAATAACTATACCAGATTTATTTAGAGTTCAATGGTTTGCTATGCATATATTTGATACAATAGCCGACTCATCATCATCATTATTTAGACATTTCTGTACACACATATAAACTGACAAGAAAGGAACGGAAAAATACGTACAAAGGTGATGCTTATTTCTAAAGAAATCTCTTCCAACATACCATCATCATCTACCTATCTACATGGAGCGACTGCCTCTCTGACCTCCACAACCCAGTTACTGGGTAATACGATACACCTTGGTGGTATCGGAGACAATAGCTGAATATTATCTCAAATATTATACTCTCTCATATCACAATATTTCCATTTCAGACATCTGACTTAAGAATTCCTAGACTGAAAGTATATACATTTTGTTTTTAGAATAAAAGCGCCAGACAGTGTCTTATTGCAGGCTAAAAACAAGTACAAACTCAAGATATAAAAGGCACAAGGCAAGATGCAACAGAAATCAAAACAGACGGGACGGCTCCACAAATCAGTGCTTTAAACAACCACAAAGGTGCCAAAAGTAAGTTTAATCCATAGGACTCACGCCAGGCTGCATAGACATCGTTCATGGTGTCTCCAGGCGAGTCACTGGCCCTCGAGCTCCTGGAATCACGGTCTCCATGGCTGTCCATCTTCAGTGGCACTTAGTGGACCATTTGGCACATATTAGGTACTATACAGTTCAGGTTCAGTTCATACTTTTTGGTTCCCTTAACTTCTATTTTTGTAATGTATATTTGAATTTGTATATTTTGTCGGTCTGCATTTGTTTTGCTAAAGCAGTTTTGTTTTGTAACTTTTCGAATGTAGCAATGTTAAGGAAGTTAAGTTTGAAAAGTGAAATAGATTAGATTGCTTTATTGGTCAATCTTTGGAGCTGCAGAAAATGTTGTCTTTTACGACTCAAACGGCACAATGATTTTAAAATACTTGGATAGATTATTTTTAGAGACGATAAACCTTCACAGCTTTTGGTTCAAACTTCAAATATGCTCGCCCCCAGGCTTGTAGAAAAAATATCAATGTATCGATAAATCGATATTTTTTGTTCGATATGTCGATATTTCTTGGCGATATCTATTTTTTTTAATTCGATACATCGATATAAAATCTGAAGTAACGACAATGTATCAAATACGATAAAATACCAATGGTAACATAACATCGTTGTCGCCACTGATTAGAACCGCTGGATTACAGAGCCGTAAAAAAGTTAACTTTTTCATCGTTCACTTTGCTTGCTCGGAAAAAATATACATATTTATAATTTTACATTACTATTACTTGATTATTTAAAAGGTAGTTCCTGTTTTTTTTTTCAATATAGGTATCGAAACCAATATCAATATTTTTTTTAAATATCGATACGATGTGTACCCTGTAACGATACTTTTAATTAAAAATGCCCTACTTCCCCCACCTGCAGCCCTACTTGCTCCTACACTTACAATGTTCGAATTTTATCTAGAGTGTGTAAGTGAACTGAGGGGCAATTCTCGTTCAGTCTGCTCTCAGTCTCAATCTGTCACAAATAGCTCTAATTTCCCTACATTTTTGACAAAACATTTTTAAACATTGATTGTCACTGAGATGAGATGGCGACTAGATTTTGAACGGTTTTAATTACGAGAATTGGCCTTCAGAAATGTCACCGAATAATTGTATAAATGCGTGAAACAATGACGGTACAGTTATGTTGAAAAGTCACTTTCCCACATAATATTGAGGAATTCGGGTAACGGTGAATGTACAGGTGTGGCCGTTTGCATAAGCATGTGCATTCTATTGATAACTGTACCTCGACTCATCTCGAGCTCTCGACTGTCGGCTGCGCTGACCTTTTTGTTTACAATCTTTGTGGTGACCCGTTCGGTTATTCTCGTTACTAGGTTAGGTAATATTTTAAACTATTTTCTTGCTTCTTCCTTTATCTTATCACGCATTACTGAGCCAGTGATACATAGCAACAGTTACTGTTTAGGGAATGGTGTGACGTCCAGCAACTATCCGACCATTAAATAATACCTATTCTTATTTTTGAATGACACATGACTAACACCAATTCTGCCTTTCGAAACTTGATCGGTATCAATTCCCACGATTCTGTAATAATATTACTAAATTAGATAGTTTCGACTTACAAATACCTTTAAACTAGTTTAAACAATATCATATTGTACGATGCAAATGGTGACGTCAAAAATGAAATGAAATGTTATTCAACCAATTCAAAAGTGATCAACGTTTTCGTAATGTGACCGCATGCAAACTTCTTGTAAAGTTATTAGGTACAACCGTACAATGAATGCAGATTGCTATCTACTTGCAAGACCATTAGTTAGAGGGCAACGTACTGAGCACACACATTACGTAAGAGGACGGTAGATCACGAAAGTAGGAAGTCACCGTTTATTGGACGACAATCACCGTGGAATTAAGCGAGCTGGTGTCACAATACACGAGCTTATGAAAGTAGCCGAGCGGACTTGAAGTCAGTTGAAGTAAATATTTGTCGGAGACATCATTAGTACGGGAGCTAACTTGACAACGAGGCGGAAGCAGTGTGACGACAACGACTATTCGGAACGCCAGCGCCATCTGGAGGCGCTTGACAGAGTCTAGCATGAGTTCGTGGGGGGGTCGACGCTCGAAGACAGCTCGACAAGATCGATGTGGAGCCCTCTTGGACATTGGACATCGTACGAACAACATGTGCTCAGAAACTGTCCCGCGTTCCGTATCTGGTTGTGTCGTGTACCTACAGTGTGTAATTTGTTAGTGTGATTAATTTGTTTGTGAAATTATAATCTGATTTGAACTGCAAACCGTTTTTCTATTGCGCATTATCCAACACTTACCCACAGTAGCCCACACATAGTTCAAATATGGCTGATAATAACGAGACACACTATACCTTCCCCGTCATCAGAAGTGGGATTCGTGTTGGTTCATGCGCAAAATCGGAACGCTTAAAATTAAAGTGACCGTTGACATTTGATAAACAAAGTGCAAACATGCGAACGCTTATTAAATACTCGTGTGGATCTGTCCAAGTTCGACCCAGACAAACCAGATACGGATGCGCGATCATAGTACATGTTGTTTTGGGCATAGGCTGTATGCAGAAATACCTTTGCACAGTGACGCGCCATTTGCGCCCTACCGCCATGTTTGAAAAAAAAAGTGTTTGTAACCGGCGCTTGAGTCCGTCGTATCCTGTTTTCGTATTAAGAACACACGGTAGGACGCGTCGTGTGCAAACGTAACAGCATACAGTACGATAGCTGATTTGTTTTGCTGAAAATTCACTGCAAGGAGGTCAACTTGTTGTTGTGGCCGTCATTAAGGCGCACAAAGGGAGCCAAGGACGTAGCTTGGAGCTACCAGTGACGTGGGGTGACTTGAAGAATCGAGCCAAGCAGCCTGCAGCCGTCGGTGAAGCCCTTCGTGTGCTGTATGTGAGAGAATCCAGGACAAGTCGCGACATGTCATGGGCCGCGACCCGGTGCACGAGCAGTGGCAGCCAGGCAGATGGTGGAGGTGGACCGCGTGCTGCAAGCAGCAGCAGCGAGTGGACGTTTGCGTCGTACAGCTACTCTCAGGCACGTTAGAAAATAAAGGTGAGCTGTATTGTTTTGTTTACGATTCTGGTGCTGAATGCTCGTGAGTAAAAGCGAGTTGTGTAGCTAAATTAAGTGGCAAACGAGTTAATAATGTTGTTACGTTGACTGGTATTGGTCAAACGCGTGTATTCAGCACAGAACAAATCATATGTAGCGTTGCGATTAGCGAGCAAGAACTTGAGATTTTATTACATGTTCTACCCGACATCTACTTGCAAAGTAATATTATGACTGGACAAAGGCAGCTATAACAACATTGGCTATTTTGTGTTATTAGAAAACGAAGAATGAAATCAGATTATAAGACTAAGTTAGATCGGAAGTTCCGAGGTCCACTTAAGTTAGTTGGTGTTTTGGATTGGGGATCGCCTCCCCATACGTTAGTAGCGTTAAATCAAAACCGTACTTACAAGTATGCTCACGATCGCATACGAAAGATGCCTCTAAGTAGTGTTCTTAACGAGTTAAACGTAGAAGACGGTGACGAGAGTTCACCGAGTAGTTAGAGCACATACCATGGCCAGGTCGCACTGTACGCACTTGTCTGTAGTCGTAACTGCAATTCACTTGTGAGTTGTTCAGGGAGCGGTGGTGCAGCGGGGACCAGGGTCTCAAAGGAGACTATTGTTGTCTTGGTTTTGTAATGACCTGGGAGTCGTAGACTCTATGTGAAGTGATGTGTGTTGGTCGTATCACTTGAGGTGATGACGATATGGGTGGCATGAGTGTCACTAGCTGCTGCGGCAGCAGGGCCATGAGCGTTGTATGTGATCTAAGTTGATATAGTTCCTGACCAACTATTACTAAGGCCTGTTATTAGAGGAATATTTTGTTGTCGATGATTGCTATCGTTTTTACTTTTTTGTTAAGTAATGCGTTTCGATAACAATGTGGTCAGAATTGGCCGAGTGGAACATGCACTGCTGTTGGTTTTTTTTTGTGGTTACAGGTTGACGCACGGCGACGTATGCGGGCGGGGTGGCGGTGTCGGACGGCGCTGCACTCTGGATCTCCTGTGCGAGTGGACGCTGATCAAGGACGGTGCTTTCCGTGCAAGAAGCTTCGCGACTTCTGCCAGGGAAGCAGTGGCTGCGGGTGGATGTCTGTGCCGTTGAGCCGGCTACAGATCTGTTGTCTACCGAATCTGGTGAGCCGTTTTCATTTTGTTTTGACTCGCGTACTGAATGTTTCTCTGGTAAACAACAGCAAAAATGGTTACATTGTTAGGTATAGCCCAGTCTAGTTTACAATGCAATTTTTGAATACGCTCACGTTAGGTTAAGAATGATGCCAGTAGGTCATGTACCAGTCGAAGTAGATGGTGATCACAGTGATGATGAGCAATGAGCAAGCCTAAGTAGTGGGAGCCACGCGAGTAGGGGTTCTCTAACGGCCGTAGTAAAGCTGTGTGTAGTCACAGGGTGATGCATACGGATCAATGCACTGGATGTGTGAGAGCAATGCGATTGCTGGTCGGCCGGAGCGCCGTGGCGTTAGAGTGGTTTACTCGTGTGTGGGTTTCCAGGTGTCTAAGCCTTTTTTATTTTAGTGAAAAGATTATTGTTGTAATGTGAATAACGATGGTACATGGCTCTGGTTGATGTTAGTTTGGGTCAGTGGGTCGTCTTAGGGGGGCGTACTTACAAATACGCTCTATGACCGTGTTCGGAAGATGCCCGAGCGCCAAGTACCAATTGAGATTGTAGACGAAATGGATGATGAGTTGGCATCACTTTAGTTTATGTACTCAGGTTCTCGGTTCATTGGGTCGGAGACCGTACCAGAGTATCGTGAGTACGTGGTATACGCGGTAGCTCTGGGTAGTATGGTCGGGTCTAGCGTTGAAGCCAAGACCGTAGAGTCAAGGATGACTCGGCATTCCTGCGGGAAGTGCGTATGTGACAAATGTGTGGGCCCGTGAATGGGATACCTGAGGTTTTGTTTTCTTTGACTAACGTAGTGTGGAATCGTTGTACTTGGTCTCGGTAATCTCGAAACTAGATAGTTCAAATTCTTAGATTAGCCTAATTTTTGGTTTCTAATTTGAATGCTTATTGCAAATTGATCGTAAAATAAAACAGATTTTATAGAGTCGAGTCCCTTTTAATTTTGATCCATCAGTCTTCATATGGGAGGTTGCGAAAAATGACAGAAAATCAGAGTATTACTAACTAATTTGAGGAAAGCCAAGTAAAAAAAAAAGTAAAGTCTTGTTGATGAAACAGAGTAGAGATTAAGTCGCGTGATAGTGGTGAATCTTAGGTCGGCTGGTCGGGACCGTACCAGTAGTCATTTCGTAGCCGTAGTCCGTTAGAAGTCGGTATCTGCTTTTAGTAGTCCGTGGATACGCGGTGCGCGGGTGTCTCTGGCGGAGGTCGGGTCTTGTAGAGACCATAGAGTCCGTGGGACTCGGAATTCAGAGGAATTCATAGAAACAAACATGAGGTTTGTTGGGCTTAATGAAAAGCCACAGGCCACGAATAAGATTCCTGCTTTGTGTTTTGTGATGCTCTAAGGATGTTTTATTGGCTTAGTTGATTATTTAGTTAGTGATCTTGAGATTTGAGAATCAAATAATGAGTAATGCTCTGAACTCTGCATTTTTTTTAGTTTGTTCGAATTGTCATTGTGTTTTTGCCTGTACCATATTTGGTCAGGAGTGACCGAGCTATGTGATACTTTGCGGGTATGTTTGTTGACAGATTAACACACGAGGACGTGTGGAAGCAGGATGGCCGTGTCGGAGACATCATTAGTACGGGAGCTAACTTGACAACGAGGCGGAAGCAGTGTGACGACAACGACTATTCGGAACGCCAGCGCCATCTGGAGGCGCTTGACAGAGTCTAGCATGAGTTCGTGGGGGGGTCGACGCTCGAAGACAGCTCGACAAGATCGATGTGGAGCCCTCTTGGACATTGGACATCGTACGAACAACATGTGCTCAGAAACTGTCCCGCGTTCCGTATCTGGTTGTGTCGTGTACCTACAGTGTGTAATTTGTTAGTGTGATTAATTTGTTTGTGAAATTATAATCTGATTTGAACTGCAAACCGTTTTTCTATTGCGCATTATCCAACACTTACCCACAGTAGCCCACACATAGTTCAAATATGGCTGATAATAACGAGACACACTATACCTTCCCCGTCATATTAATAATTGCAGCTTCAAATACCAATAAGATCAATAATTACTTCAGAACAACAATAATTGGAAGGTTCAATTGCGTTAAAGGGTTGGGCAAAAATTGCAAAAGACCGGGAAAAGTGGAAAGAGCGAGTGAGTGGGTTTTGCCCTGCAGTGGCACAGAACAGGCACATAATAAAAAGCATCAGATAGCTTGAATTCAGAGCAGTAATTGAGTTCTAATTGGAATATAAAATAATTTAAATGTCAATTATTTTGTAACTCCTATCACCATAAAGCAACTTTGTGGCAATAATCTTAAATTGGATCAATAAAACCCTAGAAAACCAGTATCTATAATGATGTCAGTAAGAACCAGTCAAGAGTCTCGTCATATCTATGGTCCCGTCACGTCAGTAAACAGTCTCGTCAAGTTCCGTGCACCACAACACTAAGATATTCGCACAACAACAAAGTGTTGATTTTTCCCACGACCGAGAAAGTTACGTGAGAAGATCCGAACAAAAAATAAAAGTAAACGCAATGTCGCAAAGCTCCTTTCGATCTTTAACTGCTACGAAATAAGGTCGCTGCTCGGACATAGATTAAAATTGCTCTATTATAGATAAGTGGACGGTACAATTAATACTGTATCATTTCTAATGGCGCTTAGATTGTTTAAACAATTGGGTTGTTATTAGGTTTTAATCTTTGAAATAATCATAGAATTTCGTATCGTTTATGATTGGTATTTATTTTACAGTAGTAGGGAAATGAGGAAATGGTCGTTAGGAAAGTTTAGAGTACCTATGTATAGGAATAGCTATAAGAGTAGGAAGACGTGTGTCTATCTGGCTTAGCGGTTAACGCTAGAGATATGATGATTCGCACGTTGTGGCCCGCGTTCGAACCCCAGTGACAAAGACAATACACTTTGGTCAGCGGGGTTGTCCGAAAGGGTTACCGCTGGCCCGGAACATAAAGGGCTAAGGATGGAATACGGGTGGGTTTTAGTCAGTAAGAGTCTGACACTCCCTTCCGCTCCACCCAGAGTGGGAGGGGTCATTTGATGATTTCCCATCTGCAAAAAAAAAGAGTAGGAAGACCAAAGAAACAATGAATGGACTGTGTAAAAGATGATGTTTCGAGAAAAGGATGGCACGGCCGTGCCGCTTTTTGCTCGACTTGGCGATGTGGCTAGAAAGAGGGTGTCTACCGAGATGATTTTAGTCGTCATCAAGAGAAGTATGGAAGAAAAAGACATTTTACGACCACCCCAAATAAATTGGGCCAAAGAATGATGAGGAGCCTAAAGTAGTTAAGTATCTTTCTTTTCGTGAGATAATCTCTCACGAAAAGACAGAAATTCTACTCAAGTAACTTACAATTTCCCGTGAGAGGTTCAGTAGTAAATGTTGTAGGTACTACAAAATTAATAAATTATTGATGTTGTAAATAATTATGTAAGTGTCTAGGAAGTGGAGAATGGTTTTAGTGGCTTCTAAAACTATAGCTTTATGAGTTTCTTCCTTACAGCCTCGAAGATAGCGGAAAACTGTTGTAATTCCTTGTAATTTATCGATAACGCAAGGCTTGTGAAAAGTCTATTTCAACAGTTCCCGAGGGTGAATAAGTTACAAGATACAACCTTCCAAGTTTCCACTCTGTCAACAAAAATCTCTAGCAATACATATAGGTACCTACAGGAATTTTTCTCCAAATCTTTAAAACAACAGAGCAGTCAAGGCTCATGATAGTAAAACGTCCACTGCTGGACATACATAAGTATGCCTCCCCCAAGCACCGCCACTTCTACCGGTTTTGTGCTTCTCGCATCCAGTGCATTCCAGCGGCCTTCACCAAGTTATCGGTTCATACTTTTTGAGGTTTTGCTCATGTAAAGCAGTAGTCATTCACAGAAACCTATGAATAAATCTGTAATAAATTCATCAATTATTCAATATCAAGCGTAATAATTTAATAAATTAACATTCATCTTCTAACATTATTTACTCAACTGTGGCCTTAGTGTGAGTTTTTTTCACTCACGTTCGATTGCGAGCGCGTTAGAATTTTATATGGAAAAAGTTATAGCGCCGCCTGGTGGTCACTAGGAGAAACCTAATTTCCCATACAAAATTCTAACGCGCTCGCAATCGAACGTGAGTCGAAAAAACTCACACTAAAGCCACTGAGGTCACGCGTTTAAAATTCCATTTAATTTACAACATTCATACACAAACGTCTTGAATTTAAATATATATAATGGTTAAAATCCACGTCAAAGGTAACGGGAATGTTCCCGTTGTTTATTAAGGGAGGGACCCTTAATAAACAACGGTTAAGTCAAGTTATCAACACTTAAATTCGTAGACTTACTAGATAGATAGGTGATAAATACTTGTGTATTTAAAAAACTAGATAACTTAAGGATATTGAGAAATTTGCGCTGAAATTTTAATCTGATTGATATCAATGTTATCTCGTTTGCCGGCGACGCTGTGTCTAGATCTAACGTTCCATTTTATTGCCTGGCACGAATCTCGTGGCGCCTGCGAGCTGTTTCCGGAAACGTTGATGTTTACCACGTCTCGTCTGTAGTTTGAGTGAGGAAACTAAGTTTTATTGTGATTGTCTTCAATCGATGGAACAAGGAAATAGCAAGACAAAACAGGACTTTAGATGAGCACAAACAAGCAGCAAGACAAAACAGGACTTTAGATGAGACAAAACAGGACTTTAGATGAGAGGAGACGTGAGGTTGTAATAAAATAATCACTGATTGGGGGCTGGGAGCATTCACGAGGAGCGTCAAGATGGGTCGACGAGCTCCTCAAGTTCTGAGTTGAGTTGCACGATTTTTGACAAAATGCGTGCACTGATTGGACAGGTCCGCTCGATCTGTGTGGTTCTTTCCTCAAAAGACCATTTCAGACACAAATTTACATAGTCTTCACGCGATCTGACCAAGATTTTGTCTGGACTTTAAAAGAGACTGTGACCTCTGAGTTTGTTTCGGCCTTTCTTCTCGGAGTAGACAGGAAACGCCGACCTCATCAAAAATATGATTGACGTGTAAAAGTGTTTGTACAAACCTACTTACAGAAAATAAATCATTTATCATTTACGAAATGATTACCTAAACTCGGAAAGACCGGGACAAAATGAACTGAAGACAGGAAGAGGTGGCGAAAGTGAGTTGTTCCGGTCTGATCCTCTGAACCCCCCCCCCCTCCCCTCCCCCCACCTCGATTCCCTGCTTGTTCGTCGGAGTGGAGTGGTATATTTATGCCTGTAATTTATATTTTTATGGTGTTACATTAATAAAGAGTATTCTATCCTAAAGACTGTACTTAGATGTTGATGAACAAAATAAATTAGAGAAAGGAACAGTATTCAGAGCCTAGGCAGTTTAAGCAACCATATCAAATAATAAAACGAACAAATTATTATACGCCAGGAGGCCCGTGAGAATCGAATGACAACAGGTAGTAAAGAAACTAAGTTTATGTTCTAAAATCAACATGAAATGTGCCATTACTATCGCAATCGGCAAATAAACTCCTCCGGTTGGCTTGTAAATCTAATATTTTACGACTGCACAAGCCTTTTAATCATACTAAAGTATCATTTGTTCCAACAGCTTAGTATTCCCCTCACTTTGTAATGGAAAACACAGACAAAGTACTCACTGAGGGTGATCGTACATCCGTCAAAGTAGGAGCAGCATTGCCAATCAAATCACGGCATGATAGACTAGTAATCCCATGGTTGACGGCGAACAGCCGGATATGACGACAACTAGCCATCGTTTCCATTCCTAAGGGTTACGACATATTGGTGAAGGTGAACGACTGAACGTGTAAGCTACGCAATTAGACATACTTTATGTCTTTGAAAACTGAAGTAACGGCATAGCTGACAGAATCAGCAAACTTGGTCGAAGAATCGATGAAGGAGACAGGTATACTTGATTCATTCATTAACAACCGACAGGGCAAAGGAAGACTGGATTATTGGATGTTCGTAAATGTTACCTAGAGTAGATGTTAACATATCAGTTTAGCTTATAAAAGTCCTGAATCAGATCCATCAGAGGGTTGTGAACTTGTGATAACTGATAAGCTTAGGTTATAGCAACGTTCATCATATATCTTTTAAACCTAGAAAACGTCCAGGACGTTTCGCTGGTGAGAACACTTCCTAATATCTCATTGTAATGCTGCGCGTGCGACCGCTACATGCATGCTAAACACGCCATGAATTTTAATACGGAACGAAATTATGTAAATGACGAGAATCGCCGTAATTCTGTCGGCCTGTCGCGCTTCTGACGACTTTATAACGTTCGAGCGTGTTTTGGAAACATAAATTGAGGGTTTATTCTTTACGACATTCACGAAAACAAACGGGAAATGACTTGTGAAAGATTTGAGAAGATATCCTAAAGAAAATTAATGAAAAACTACGTAGGTTTTCATTAATTTTCGTTAGAACTTCAACCGCCTTAACGATGTCGAATCAAGAAAATAATGTTATGTAAATCCGTATTTACATTATTATTATTTTGCTGATTCGATACTAAACTATGCCTTCACCTTTCTCAGCCAACCATAATAAATCTAACAAGTAAGACGTACTACTTGTAATACATGACAGTTAACTAGTAGATGATGAATGCGAGGTACACAGCATAGTACTCAGCCGACAAAGCGACGCACAGTGGATCGACTCCATACAAACTGGCGGACATAGGACTATAAAAATATAATTTCAAGATTTTTGAAAAACAAATGATGCCAATGTGCTCTCCTCAGTAATCTAAATTGAAAGTACTCTTATGGTTTTTTCGATTAAACCCTAATTTTAGGAGTAATATGAGTAAAACTGATTGCAATGTATGGAAAATTATATTAAAAAAATGTTTTCCTGCGATTCCCGCACATTTTCCGGTTTTGACGCTTATAATATATTTTGGCATAATATTTAGGAGATTTCGTCCGAACATACTTATGTCCCCTAGTGTCCCCCCTTGGAGATATACGACAAATATATGATTTTTATTTTTTGTATCAATAACCCTTCTTGTTGTTATATGATTTTAGTGCAAATGAGGCTTTAGTTTTGTACAAGATATAATAATAACAATCGCAACATTACACAATGTGAGTATTGTTAGTAAATAAGTATGAACATCAACAGCCGGCTAGCAAGATAATCGCAATTAGTTAATTGGATAATCATTAGTCAACTTTCCAAATCCTTCTTGTAGTCCTTTGTCCATTAAGAATACTTAGATAATTACGCATTTATTGTACAAAAAAAAAATGAGATTATGAAGAGATGTAGATAAATGAGGGTAGTTACGTATTTTAAAACATAAGGCAATATAAGGTCTTGTAATGAATAAGTGTACTTAGTTAAAATTGCAATTTCCTCCCATTAAAATCATTATGGCCTTCCGTGGTTCCGGATAATGATTAGGATGCAGAAGTTTAGAGGTATAAACAGTAATTCATACGTTTTATTTTGAATGTATTTTGAGATTATAGTGTATTATCAATTTGATCAATAGAACTAATTAATTAGTATATTTTATGTTTTCTGGTTAGTTATTACACATCCATTTACACTTATGTTCTTTGGTTTTAATTCCTACTGTATAAAACCATGAAAACATATCCTTTTATTTCATCTGAATTTCTCCATTAAATGTCATATTAAACATTAGAAAAATATTTCCTGTATCTAATACTAACAATACTCACATTGTGTAATGTTGCGATTGTTATTATTATATCTTGTAGAAAACTAACTAATGGACAAAGGACTACAAGAAGGATTTGGAAAGTTGACTAATGATGGTAATGGTAATGGTAATCCAATTAACTAATTGCGATTATCTTGCTAGCCGGCTGTTGATGTTCATACTTATTTACTAACAATACTCACATTGTGTAATGTTGCGATTGTTATTATTATATCTTGTACAAAACTAAAGCCTCATTTGCACTAAAATCATATAACAACAAGAAGAGTTATTGATACAAAAAATAAAAATCATATATTTGTCGTATATCTCCAAGGGGGGACACTAGGGGACATAAGTATGTTCGGACGAAATCTCCTAAATATTATGCCAAAATATATAATAAGCGTCAACACCGGAAAATGTGCGGGAATCGCAGGAAAACATTTTTTTTATATAATTTTCCATACATTGCAATCAGTTTTACTCATATTACTCCTAAAATTAGGGTTTAATCGAAAAAAACATAAGAGTACTTTCAATTTAGATTACTGAGGAGAGCACATTGGCATCATTTGTTTTTCAAAAATCTTGAAATTATATTTTTATAGTCCTATGTCCGCCAGTTTGTATGGAGTCGATCCACTGTGCGACGCAACGTCTCGCTCCGCTGGTATTGAAAACGATGCTTGTCAATGAGATATGGACAGCGGGACGGCTCCATTTGAATGTGACACTTCGGAAAATGCTGACTTTGATCTTAGATAAACCAGTGGGAATGTAAATACTGAATTGTAAACAGTAGTTGTTGTTATATCGATTGACTTTATAAATAGAGATGGCCGTGGTTTTATAAGAATGATGGAGAAAGATCACGTTGAGGATGTGCAAATATAATGTTCAATCATCATTCTGAATCATACAAGCTGCTTTAGAAATATGTTGTGGTTGAAATCTACGGTAATCAAGCTCGGACAGCGAATGGTTTTTGACCTCTGCATAATAATATCAAAATAATACTCATATTGAAGGAATAAATCAAATGCTTGCATTATAAAACCACGAACGTTGCCAGGGCGAGGAAATAGGACACAACTCCCCTTCCGTTTTTCAAAGGATGTTTCATAAAATTGTTGGAAGCCCGCCTGCCTGCTCCACTTAGAAATGCATTGGGATTAATACCTAAGTTATGGAACTCTACGGAAAACGGACGACTCGATCAATATTCCCCTTTCGGGTGCAACATCGCTCATCGGAAATAGTTTAGAAAGAGGTTCTATATTAATTTCAACATTATGCACTCTAATCGTGTTATCCGCAGGAAGTTCTTATACTTAGTTTATCTTCTTTAATCATTTTTACTACATCCTAACTTTAATTGCTGTCACGTTTGCAAGCACAAATGTGTAATAGTTTCATGACCTGAAACACAACATGACACGCAACACAACACCACATGTACCTAAGTATAATTATGTCTGAATCACGACCAAAATAGAGGTGGATTTTTTGCTTTGCAGTCATATCCAAACACGTCTTATATCTTGTAAACACGACTCGGTGATTTAAATAGAAATGTGGTCAAATGAAGTGCCAATCATGCAATTAAAGTTTAGATCATCTATAATTTGGAGAGCAAACATGATTTGAATAACCAACTAACTAATGGACATCAAATAGTCATTAATCTGACTAAATAAATGATCTGATAGAGAATTGTGGAACAAGACAAAACTGCGTAATTGCATATATCCAAACACAATATGTTTGGGTATATGCAGTTTTGTTGTTATGCCAACCCTCCAACCAATCCAATCCAATTCTGTCGATACTCGAACTAAAATAAATAGACAATATACAGAATGATTTGGATAACACAACGCATGTCGCAGAAGAAGACGATTGAATCATTGCTCTACACTCATGCCCATACATACATAGGTACAGGTAGTACTTGCATTAATACCTGTTTAGTTTTCCTAAAAAAAATCTGAAGTCATGACATCAGTAAGCCAATATTGCAGAATCCTATGCATGGTCTTGTCCTTGGGAGATATTTTAAAAGTACCAGCCAAGATTTGAAGAACTTTCAACCTAGTCTTGAGGAAGTACCTAATGACACTTAAACCAAAGACATAAACTGAAGCAAAAAGTCTTAATAAACACGATATCATCTTACCTCAGACTGTAAAAACGTGAACTACAGCCACGTATGTACAAACATTATTCTAATCTAACACATCGGCCATCATGTTTACACAGTTATGACGTCACGCAGGTCTGGTAGTCACAATATTTGATTTAAATGTTTGCAAGTTTGTTAAACAACCTTGCAGTAGACTGAATAGTTAACAATGACTTGGGATTCTGCTACTTGATTCATCATCTGTTATTATAAACTGAGCTGTATCTTCATCTTCAACAAGATTATCTGAATGGGTTATTTTGTTATCATTTACACATTTTCTTTTGTCGTCGGTTCCTTCATAATGACGTGGCTGTGCATATGTCAACTTTCCCAGAACCCCAGTCCCTTCCTTATGGCAGTCATTTGAATTGGCAGCAATCGTCATGGGTTTTACCCAAAGGTTTTTACCAGATTTTTTATTTAAGTCAAATCTTTCCACTTTTTTTTAGCTTATTGCAAATACTACAAAAATATTGGTAAGAAAAAACGTCAAGGCTTATTGTTTGAAATCCTTCTTGTTTAATTTTTAGGTGAGAATAGATTTAGTACGCCAATACTTATAGAAACGTAATTGTTTCCAGAAATAGAAGAAACCTTGACCAAAGCGATGTGTGTGAGGAAAACCCATAAATCTGCAAACCCAAGGTCCATGGAATAATTAAGGTGGACATTAGAGAATATGGCCAAAACCAAGCCAAACCTCACAGGTAAATCGAGGCCACGTTATTATATTTAGACGAGAATAATTGTGAACCGAAATGACAAGTCGTTTAGCAGATATCTGATAATTATTTTATGAGAAGTTTAAATGGAGCTGAACGCTGAACAGTATAGAATATTATGGAGGAACTGGGGAAATACTTCTTTACAAACCTAATTAAGAAAATGTTAGATACATAATTTCGAACATGAAGTTTGTTATTTTAATAGTCTTTATTTTTCTAAATTATTTTGATTCAAGCGAAGAAAACTGTGCGGAATGATCGATATTTCCTACACACGTATAAAATCACAAAATTGGCCTCATTTCCGATTCGATCACTTCATCATAAATAAAAGCCGTTCCCCTATTATTTTATCCATATTGACCTGTCAAGAAGCGCACACAAATTGGATTAGTGATTGGCACATGTATGCAAAAAATGGCTTCTTTGATAGAACCAATCCACTATTCAAAACACGCTGTATCGTTTAGCAAAACAAATGCAGACAAAAAATTGCACACTCCCAAATTACGTTGCTCTGGCAACGAAAGATAACCTAAGTTTTTATCACAACCTCAATTTCGCAGCTCTATTTTAAAACTCAATCACAGACAATAGCACCAATTTCACACTTCACTCTTTAATTTTTACTTATTTTTTGTAACAAAACGTGGCCGAGGTTTTGAGCCGGCAGCCTCAGCACTAACTGAATTATCAATTGGGGACACACAGCTGATTAAACACAAGATGAAATGGTTCTAAATGAAACCAGATCTGAAATAGAACCTTATTCTCATAGAGGAAAAGTAGAAAGTGGTGGAAATGGAAATGCTAGGAACCCTGTCGTTGTAAGTGGGGTAGGTCGACGCGCATGCGTGTGCTATCACAATGGACCATCGAAAAGTACTGGTGGTATTCGAATTTAAGTCTTATTACGATGTGGAAAGGTGGTTAGTTGAAAAGTGAAACAACGCGCGTGCGTATAGCTGTTGTAAGGTAGTAAATATTTGAAATATTTTGTTTGATGATTTACAAACAGTAACCAAGGAAATGTAAGACAGTTGTGTACATAATACGTGGTAGATTTACTTAGAAGTTATAAGAGAAGTGGAGAACAATGTAGAGACAGCGAAAAAGATTCATGCAATGGAAAATTCCTTGGAATTATTAGTTTAGTTTAGTTTATTAATTAATAATTATCAAAAATTACAAGTCAGTTTTATAAAATAAAAAGACAAAATCTTCATACAATCCGAATCATAGAATCCGGTTCATAGAAATAATCTAATATCAGTCATTGAAGCAAATTGGCTAAAGTTTTCGTAGTGATTTCAAACATAAGCCGTAAAAGTCAGCGGAAAAAGGTTAGGAAACAAATAGAAAAAATTGCGAAAGGCTTGGAAAGGTCTGACGATTTGGCTACGAAAGCCAAACCAATATCGTAGGATTGTCAACCGTTAGATTTGCTTTGGAAGTTTGGATCCATCCCAATATAAAAGTCCCAGGAGACCGATGATCCCTAAAGCTTTGCTTATTTTTCTAAAGGATTAAAAAACCAGCTTTTTTATGCTGTTTTGCTCTATCATGTCGTTGTCCGTCTGTCTATCTGTCAGTCTTATCATTTCAGCCGAAAGACGTCCACTGCTGGCCTCCCCCAAGCACCTCCACTTCGACCAGTTCTGACCCTTTTTCTCAGGAACGCGTGAACTACGTATTAGATATTTATTTCAACTTGGGATCAAGTTGAAATTAATATCTAATACGTAGTCTACGGTCCCTTGGGGCTTTAAAAAAATCAAGTTTCTAAATCAACACAATTAAAAATACGGCCATTTATGCAACATGTTTTGATACTAACAAAAAACCACCCCAAACAAGCTGTTTCACAGTAGAAGGTAGCGATCCTCCTTTTTTTTCAATCAATCGCTTTTTTATCAAAAGCCAATCCATTGAACAACCAAGCAAGTAAATAGATAATACCCTAAACCAGTATTCTCATTGGTCAACAAGGTTACTGATGATGTAATATTGACATCATGTACCATTCGATTCAAAGGATGGCACATGTACTATTCTAATGTGACCTTCGATGTCACATTGATTGGCTGCTCCTATAGTAATGGTTTTATTGTCTGGCTGTAACTTAATATAACCTGTCGAGAGAATGATGAATCTTTTAACATTCACACAGACATTGTTGGTATATCGTACTGCTTTTCCTTCGTCGTTTATAGGTATTAAATCATCCCCATTATCAATTTAGCCGAGAATCACCCATCGGTGGATAAGTATAGGCCTGCTTTTCTTTCTGCCATACTTGAAGGTTCAGTGCGACCCCGTTGAAGTGTTTCCCGCAACTTTTGTAAAATCGTATGCCGAATGCGCTTTTGGACGTCCCCGCACCCTACTTGCGGTCACAATCTGAATCATAGAATAGAAGAATAGAATAGAATACTCTTTATTATGTACACCATATTAATTACAGACATAATTATAGAAACTGTACAAATGGTGACACAATGGGCGGTCTTATCGCTAAAAGCGATCTTTTAAAGACAACCTTCAATCATATTGCTAATCCATTGCTTGCACTATAAGGGTCTTTTTTTTCCCAAAAAAAAAAAAAAACCCTTATATTGAAAGTGCAGCAAAATTGAAATTAGTTAAAGTTTTAACTGGATTGGCCGCCTAAAAACAATTTGCTAATAATTCAACGTAAACATCATGTTTTTCGTACACCTTACAAGCACACGTTTCTAACGCATACGCGTGCGTTACGCATAATTAGTGGGGAATTCCATAGAATTCCATAAGCTACAGAAGAATTTTAATTACATTCTTACTGAGGACATTATATAAAAGAAATCAAGCTGTGTATATTGACAAATATTTAAGAACAGGCAGTGGCTTTTGTCTTTAAAGAGAAGGAATTTTGACATTACTTTCGATTTTTTTTTTCATAACTTTTTTACCTTCACCATTTCATGCCTTATCTTGGTTACTTTCAAGCATAATATCAGAATTCTCGTCATCCGTGGTGGTGGCCACTTCGTCCTCGTCACTTAAAATGGAAAGCATCTTATCTTACGTAGGTACTTTGTTTTATTTCAAGCTTCATTTAGGCTACATGGACATCGATTTTAAAAACCTATTCTTTGAAAGTTTTTGTTTGTTTCGATCATTCACCATCGTTCATTGCACCCATGTTTTGTCCCGAGACATGAAAACACTGCCAATCAAAATTCAATGTCCCAAACAGCTTGTCGATGCTCTTTTTATGACCACCATACTTGTCAGACAAACGTCAATCCATTGTCACAGGCCATTACATTCGACAATATTCCATTATGTACTATCTTTATATTATCTCTGTATCGTTTTACGACAGTGAACTCTTTGAAATTATCTATGTAGGCGAATATTTATTATGTTAATAACGTTATCTGCTGTACCACTTTCTAGATAGTTATCAAGGATTCTGAGAATGATACAGGGAAACGACTGTTTGTTGTTACGACGTACTATTCTCCTGTTGAGCCACCCATGAGAGACACGCTAGTTCTTTAGAATTTTATAGATACTGCGTGAGATCCCGGATTAGATTAGACCACCCTATATTTTCCCATGATGTTTATGTTGATATACAATATAAGGCCTGAATCATATACATATATAATTGACATGACCCGTCTATTTAATAAACTAATAACTAGAAAAGATTTTTTGTATTTTGTTTGTCATGCTAAAACAGCTGAACGAATTTGGACAAAATTTGGCACATGGGTAGACCATGACCTGAATTAGGACAAAGGATACTAGTTATCCAGATACTCTCACGGGATCGAGGCTTGTGCGGGTGAAACCACAGGGCGCAGCTAGTCTCCAATAATGATGAGTGGCAATATACTCCATGTTTGGTTAAATAAATCAATCATTAATCAGGGTACTATTATCCCATATTTAGAGATATAACTAAAGGTTTGAATGACTATTATCAAGACAACTTCAGTCTTGCACTAATCGATCAACATGTGCATGCATGTCAGTACCTATTTTAAAACATTATTTACCATATTGGCATGCAAATAGCCCATGCATTTGTCTGTTTACCACCTTAAGCATCGAATTAGAATATACCTTAAAAGGTGTTTTCTGCGTAATGAAACAACATTATAACTTTGAATGGAGTGATTTAAGACTTGCGTTGGAATAAGATTCAGAAAAGCAATATCTCCTGGTAAAGATTCCCTGTAACTGACATTACGGACTCGAATCACGAACAGGCAGACACAAAACAAATACCTTCAGCACGTGCAAATATTTATCCCGGAGCAGAAAAGAAAATGTATTCACAAAAGCATGAATTTCTATAGCAGAACCATCCGCAACTCACCACCATTTCTGGTAGCAGCAAATTAATTTCCTACATTGGTTCGAATCTGCTAAGCATTGATGTTGTGATTATTGTGATTCAAGCCTTGTAGACTGAAAGAGCGACTGTCGCAACCCAGCGCAGGGCACGCCGCGATAGCGGCGATAAGACCCCTCTTTGAGGAGTGGCTAGAGAGGCGCCTCACCTACCGCCTGACGCAGGTCCTCACCGGACACGGAAGTTTCGGGAGGTTCCTGTACATCATCAGGCGGGAGGAAACGCCCGGGTGTCACCATTGCCAGGATCGCCTAGAGGACACGGTGGAGGTCTGCCCCGCTTGGGCGGAGCACCGCCGTGTCCTCGTAGAGGCGATCGGCAGCGACGGCGACCTCTCGCGTCCGGCCCTGGTGCAAGCCATGGTCCGGGGCGAGAGGGAGTGGGAGGCAGTCACCTCCTTCTGCGAAGCAGTCATGCTAGCGAAGGAGGTGGCGGGACGGTTCAGGGAGAGAGCCTCCCGTCTCAGCCGCCGCGGGGGACGCCCCAGGCGTCGGGGGCCGCGTGACGACTCCCGGCCACCGTAGGCGCAGGCCTGCGGGCGGAGAGTAATGGGTAGCTCACCGTCCGATCAGGACCAGGCCCGTGCCGGACGGCGCGTACGTGTTCCACGCGCGCCTCAAAGAGATGTCAGCATCGAGGAGGGGCCCCTTAGGGCCGAAGCCTGCCGGGTCAGCGGGATTGTTTAGTTTAGTTTAGTTTATTTATTAATAATTATCAAAAATTACAAGTCAGTTTTATAAAAAGTAAAAACACATAATCTTCATACAATAAAACGAGCATCCCACAAAAAAATAAACTTAGAATAAATTAAAATTATAATACATTAAAAATTAACACATACAAATTATCATAAATTCAAATATACTATAAATTAAAATAATTTATTGAACAGTGATAATCACAAAAAAAGAAACAATACAAAATAATCGTCATAATTAATCAATAAAATCATATTAAATTATCTAAAACCATTCTTTTAGGTCATATAATGCCTGGTCGCTTAGCCAGCCCTTGAGTTTAGCTTTAAAAGCATTGTCAGATGTCTCGCTTAAGATATTATCCGGTAGCCGGTTGTATACTGATGGACCCATAACGTGAATTAACTTTCCAGTTTTAGACAGGGTGTGTGGGTAGCCAGCTAACTTGTTTCTACCACGAGTACGATAGTTATGCCTATCTCCTCGTTTGTTTGTAGCGGTAACCCTTTCGCACATTGTCCGAAAGGGATACCGCTGGCCCGGAACATAAAGAGCTAAGGAAGGACACGGGTGGGTTTTAGTCAGTAAGAGTCTGACACTACCTTCCGCTCCACCCAGAGCGGGAGGAGTCATTTAATGATTTCCCATCCGCAAAAAAAAAAAAAAAGCCTTGTAGACTGTAGATTTGTAAGCCATTTTCTATTTTATTAAGTACCTGGTACTTGTTGACAGGCGTTCAATCTCAAAAGATCCATTAGCCAGATCCATGATGGCCCTAGTGACGATTGTTTTCTGATTCGATCCTGACTTCCAAGATGTGGATCTGCTGAGATTTTATTTTAAAGACCCATGAGCCAGACCCATGATGGATCTTATTCAACTTGATGATGAGCCTACACTGTCCTCCCATACCAATTATTTTTAAAAGAGTAACTGTGGATTTTCTTGCCGGCTCTTCTCCCTAGGAAACGATCGTGCACCTAGCTTCTGACGTTTCAAAAGAACCCGTGTAGGTTTAAGTGAAATAAAATATATAGATTTTGATTGATTTATAAAAAGAAATATTTCAATAACAGCACCATTCCTTACATTACCTTTCTATTTCTAGACCAATCAAAATAACAAATTCCTCTACGACACCATTTCATTGATTTATAAAAGTAATCAAGGTTTTGAGAACAGCGTCTGGCATTCTAGACATAGTTCTTTTCGAGAGACCTAGACTAGGAAGGAAACAGCATAATATGCAACATTACGCATTTAGTTCGTGTTGCGCATTCTTAGCACATCCGTGATTGATTGACATTGCACTGGAGCTAGGGTAATGTTACATTGTAAACTTGTATGTTGTTACTTATTCTCTTTTGTGTTAGTTTTATTTTTTTTCATGTTCTGGCAGTTTGAGTAATGTATGTGGCTTACCCAAATGTCCTTTCTTTGGTATTATCGTTGAGTTCCTTAAGTTTTGAGTTGAGCTGCACGATTTCTGACAAATGCGTGCACTGGCTGGACAGGTCCTCTCAATCTGTGTGATTCTTTCCTCAAAAGACCATCTCAGACATGGTCTTCATATAAACTGACCAATATTATTGTCTGGACTTTAAAAGAGACTGTGACCTCTGAGTTTGTTTTCGGCCTTTCTTCTCAGAGTAGTCAGATAGGAAACGCCGACCTCACCTAAATGATAAATGATTTATTTTCTATAAGTAGGTTTTTACAAACACTTTTACACGTCATCATATTTTTTAAACTAGATGTGGTCGGCGTTTCCTATCTGACTACTCTGAGAAGAAAGGCCGAAACAAACTCAGAGGTCAGTCTCTTTTAAAGTCTAGACAAAATCTTGGTCAGATCGTGTGAAGACCATGTAGATTGATGTCTGAAATGGTCTTTTGAGGAAAGAACCACACAGATTGAGCGGACCTGTCCAATCAGTGCACGCATTTGTCAAAAATCGTGCAGCTCAACTCAGAAATTGAGGAGCTCAACGATTCGACGAACAATACCAAAGAAAGGACATTTGGGTAGGCCGCGTAAATTACTCAAACTGCCAGATCATGATTAAAACTAAGAAGGTAAACAGATAAAAAATGACCCACATAGTCCTCACATTCACAATAATTAAATGAAAAATAAAAAAAACAAAAATACTTTACAAAGTAAATATTCATGTCATTGTCTAAATAAAATTCATCAATGTCAATGTGTATATAAAATTATCCGGACATAATCTTTGAGGACCATGTAGATTAGTGTCTGAAATGATCTTTTGAGGAAAGAACCACACAGATTGAGTGGACCTGTCCAGTCAGTGCACGCATTTGTCAGTAACCGTGTAGCTCAACTCAGAACTTAAGGAGCTCAACGATTCGACGTACAATACCAAAGACAGGACATTTGGGTAGGCCGCATAAACTACTCAAACTGCCAGACCATGATTAAAATGAAAACAATGACCCACATAGTCCTCACATTCACAATAATTAAAATAATATAATACTTTATACAGTAAATGTACATGTCATTGTGTAAGTAAATAGATACTTAAAAAAAAATATATATATATTAAAGTGTAAAATAGCAAAATAACATTCACTGTCTAAACCTATTGGAGCAGCTCAATCCCAAGCCTTTTTGTACTCAATATAGTCTTTTACAGTATAATAGGCTTTCTGGCACAGTTTTCGCTTTATAAAAGATTTTAATTTATTAAGGCTTAGTTCTTGAGTTACCTACTTTAAAAAAATATGATTGACGTGTAAAAGTGTTTGTGCAAACCTACCTTCAAAATAAAATCATTTATCATTTAAGATTGGCGATACTTCGATACTTCTATTGATGAAGGGCGAAAGTTTTCCAGTGGGATAGTTGCGTAACAATAGCAATACCGTTCATTTTGACATTGTCAACAACATTCATTGCGTTATCTACGTTGTTGAGCACACGAACTTTTCAAGCATGAAGAGCATATTAGCAATTTCTTTCAAAATTTATCCGATTGTGATTCAAACATTGCAATTGGGGTGTTGGTTATTTTGGGGACCGATCTCCTTTTTAATTCATTATCGAATAAGCAGAGGAAAAAATATCGTAGAGTTTAAGCTCTGCGATAGTTTTTTTATACTCTTCCGTAATAATAAAGACAATTATAACGTCCAATTAATAACAATTTGAAAAACACAAAAAGTGCATCATAAGTTTGTGTACATTTGTGCACAAACTTATGAAGCACTTTTTCGCTGCAAAGCAATTAAGGCACGATTATCCGCTTTTTGCAGCGATTGCAGTCAGCAAAATAATCGGATAGCGCTAATTGAAGTATAATCAGATCCACTCGGCCTTGACCGAAGGCTGACTGACGTAACTGAAAAGTTTGTTTTACGCAGTGAGTAATTTGGTAATAGCTTTTTCACTCGAATCAACACAGCTTATCACAATTCGCATTCTACAGTATCTTCCAAGTTGTGCCACACACCTGTGG
Source organism: Mesoligia furuncula (assembly GCA_916614155.1). Lineage (NCBI taxonomy): Eukaryota > Metazoa > Arthropoda > Insecta > Lepidoptera > Noctuidae > Mesoligia > Mesoligia furuncula. Next base: position 1,988,579 of record OU744806.1, read on the forward strand.
GGTAATTGTGTAGCACATAAAATGATAAGCGATCGCAATGTTCTTCATTTTGACAGATAACCCTCGTTCATTGCGTTATTACGTTGTTGAGCAGACAAATTTTTCAAACATATGAAGCAATGGATTAGGAATTTCCATCAAAACCCTTGGATTGTAATTAACAGTGTGTTACGCAATTTGATTCTTCGCCTTCTTCATCCTGTTTGTCCTCGTTAACTTTTTTAGGGTTTTCAGTTCAGTTATAGAGCTCTCCAGTTCTTCGTGAGAAGCATCTGCGAAGATTTTTTCATTCCTTTCGTTGTTAAGAGTTGCTCAGTAACAATGTTGATTAGAATTTATATCTATTTTATACCTGTATTTATAATTCCCATAGTATTAAAAGGCTGATAACACAATAGTTTCGATGCAATTTTATCGCGTGATAGTAGATGATTTGGATTACTTATTACTTAATACGATTGCAACTGGTTGAACAGTAGTTCTGCAATAACCAGTATATTATCTTTTGAATTTATCTTTGCCTTCCGTCTGAACGTTGTCTTTATTAAATACCTCATTTCTGCATGCTCTTGGCACTCGTTCAATTAAGTAATGATCAAGCTATCATTAAGAATGAATAACTTACAATTTACCAACCTAGATTCCACTAATTGGCACAATTGGATACCTACTCCTGAACAATTGATTCTAGGAATAAAATAATGATCAGATGCACCTACGGGGTAGTTACGTAAGACACTGACAGTAGGAATGGCTTTCATTTTGACAGAACAACAACATTAGCAATATCCTTTAAAATGATACCGATTGATAGTGTGTTACGCAATTAAAGGTGCTGGTTGCTATACGACCTCTAATATTTAAATACTATATTATCATTCAATGTCTCATAAAGTCAATGATCTACATTGCCATATTGGCCATCCCACGTAATAATGAGCAATGTTATCAATCGTACTGCTATTATTTCTAATTGAACCCTGTAGTCTGCGAGTTACGATTCAAAATTGAGTATCAGACTAACAATTTGGTGGTGCAATTAAAGTAAAGGTAGATAATAAAGTGTAGGCAATAATTAAATTAGCATAGTAAACAATGCTATGGTGGGTTAACGCCGGCGTTTGCGTCGGCCATAGATCAGCGATGAATAAGTAATGAGACGATCAGTCACGCACGCACGCTCCGAGGCGCTTCAATAAACACCTTGCGAGTTCTCGAGAACAGTCGGTAAACGACAAAGAGCTTCGGCCTTTTCAGCAGTAGACAGCATCATTTTCTACATATCTCTTGAATATTTATTAGAAAGAACCGTTATCTCGAGCTGTCTTCGGCCTTCTAGGCTTCTACTAAACACACCGACACCTCCTAAGTACAACTAAGTAACTGAAAAATGAAAATTTTATAGGAGAGCGAATTGAAGATTTCAATTTTTTTAAATTGCCATAGCTAAGCCCCTACTTGGAATTAAAGTATAATATTTATTTGGTGAGCGGGTTTAAACTTAAGTGAAATCTATAATTAAGAGTATATTTCGCTCTCCTATAAAATTTGCATTTTTCAGTTACTTAGTTGTACTTAGGAGGTGTCGACACTATGCCGAAGGTACGCGACCGAAGTTCGGCATGATTACGCCTGCAATGCCATTTGAATTACTGACGACAAATTATGCCGAATTTACGTTGCGTTATAGAGTAGGTACAGCCGAATTTCGGTCAGGCGTAACTTCAGCGGCAATTCGGCGGCAACGTATTCTGTAGAGCATACATTATACGTGACCGAAGTTCGGTTCGATTCCCGAAGAACACCCGGGGCGGGGAGCAGCGGAAGACAGGCATGCCCGCGCCCCGCATGTGCGCAACTGAATTTCTGCAGCGTAATTTTGGCACAAATAGTGTGTCATCAGCCTAATACGTCGGAACGTAAAATCAGCCATGGAACTTCGGTCGCGTGCCTTCGGCATAGCTTTTGGACACCTAGGACCTATCATTTTGGGAACTTCAATAAGATCCCTAATTCTTTGCTGAACATAAGCAATTGTATGGTTGCGAACCTACCTTGTTCAGGACACTGCCTTTGCACTTGTATAATCAGTCTATAGTTCCCTCTGCAGGTATCCTCTCTTTGAGAGGGAGTGGGCCATAATTCACCACGCGGGCCCAGTGCAGGTTGGTGGATGTCACATGTCTTCAAAATGTTTGGTTCTAGGACATGACGGTTTCCTCACGATGTTTACTTTGCACTTGTGCCATATACATTTGCGTCCGCCATTTCTTAACAGTTAGAGTTTCAGACTCTCCATAATTTCTTTTAAAAGGATGTTGTGATCTCTCCTCAGTGATCTCTTACACCATCTACTGAATGTACTTAATAGTACTGTCTACTCATTTCCAAGACTAACGGTGTTCAATGTCGCGGAAATTCGCACCTCGATTACGCAGAGTTCAAAGTGCGGTAAAAGAAACAGTTTAGCAGAAGGTGCAGTTACTGTTGCGTCATCGAGAAATCTTATAGTGTTACCATAGTTACTTCTTGACATCCATTCCGAGTCGTTTACTGTTGATTATGTCTTGCATAAGCTGGAGACTTGAGGAAATCATTACAGCTGATTGCTCGTATATTTTTATTGATATGCGCTTTTGTAAGCGCTTCTTTCCGGTTGGAAGTTTTAACTTCAGTTTCCTTTTTTAGTCATTTTAATAATTCTCTGTTTGATTACAAGTGGGCAGTACCGTCTCTTGAAACATTCCCAGTGATAACGCTGAAGAAATGATTTTCAGGATTTTATAAGGGTTTTCAGAAGATTGACTAAGGGTAATAATTGTACTTATATCAAGTGTAGGCTATACTCCAACTTATCTCTCTTAGTCAATACGTTTAATGGATTCTTGTTGTACAGGCAGATATACAACGTTATTTTTAGTATATGCGATTTAGTATAATCGATTCCAATAATTTTTACGCCATGTTATATTTTGTCCCAAGAATATTTAAAAAAGGTTAAAAGTTGGACACCGAGCGACACTAAGTAGGTTATTCAATCTCCACGCCGAACGGTTAGGTACCTAGGTACTCTTATCAATCGAGCGGCGCGGCGCGGCGCGGGTGAGCATGTTTTTGTACGGACAAACAGGTAACTTAACAAGCTTTGCAGAAATTTTGTACATACATATTGTATGCAATACATATGTATGTAGGTATATATACAATATGGAGATGACAATACGACAATAAGTGAAAATACTGGCAATACTAATGAATAGGATTATTTTTAAACTATCAAATAAATACTAACATCGACATTGAAAACGTGTTTTTTCAAACAAAATAATATAGATAGTAGTGATGGGCTGACTATGGGTTTTGAGAATCTTTGATTACCTATAGTGAGTGACTAAACTATTGGATATATATTAGATTGATTTTTTTATTGGACAATAGCAGTTTAATTCATTGTCGTCTCTACTTTGTATTTCAACCACATAAACTTGACATAATTTAGGTGTAATGCCAATTTACTTGAGAGGCACCCTGAATCACGTTTGTAAAGACAGAACAATGAATTGCCATATCTGAACTAGAATCTATGTGCGGATCAAAGGCGCACGCGTCACGTGGGCGGCCATATTGGCAACATGGCTACCGGGCCAGGGTCGACAATCATAATTACACACGACAGCGGTATCCGATGACAACCAGTTGCACAATCACAATGAGTCGTTAATTCAATTGTTGGTGCTTTTAAATTGTGCTAGTTATACTGAAATTGTGTTCGGTCCTGGTAATCTGGACTATAGATGTGGGGCAACAACCTGCGCTAACCTGCGCGTGATTGGATGCAGGAGGCAGTAGCGGGAAAGGTCAATAGGCACTGGATTAGTCGGTTGCATTCAAAGGACAGTGTGCGGTCAACAACCCGTTTGTCCGGCAAAATGAATGCAGGTTTGTGACCTTTTTGGGACATTGCCTTTACCTTATGGACTGCGATTTATCTCAGTGGGTTTACTTTGCAGATCGGATTGGAAGGCCTGCATATAATGAGTCATGTGTAACTGTGTACCTATAGCGTTGATTTGTTTTGTAGTAGACTTTGAAGTCTTCCGTATTGCGTTGTAAAGTAATAGTTCATGTCAGAACTCAAAATGTTATCATACAAAAACCTTCCTACCTAAATTAATATTGAGCGTTTGTCTCGATTAATTTGCTCCGATTAATTATTCAAATATTTTTTTGACTGCTAGAAATAGTGTCCCACCTCATCCCACGTTAAAAAAACAGGAATTGATCCCCTCAAAAAAGGAAAAAAAATAAACGCTTCACTGGCAAGTCTGATTAGCCGAGTGGTTGTAACCAACCACGCGGAACGTCACAGGTTCGCTTCCTGCGCAACAAAACGCAGGAAACCGCCACCGGAAGTCAGGTGTGGCGCGCATGCGGGGTTTTTGTCTGACCTTATGGGTTTGCGTTAATCATGCTATTCGCTTATCTATAAATACGACTCTACTTTTATGTGGGCTAAGAGAACAAGATTAAAAAATAAAATCTAAGTATTTTTATCTTCAAGTGACAATATGACAATAGTTTCCAACAATGGCAAAGATTTGAAGTAGATCACTAATGGTCGGTACCTATAAACAAAAACGAATCGTTTTGCTTACCAATGGTAGCATTTATTATTGCCAAACTTGGCATATAAGTAGATTCGTAAGCTAGTATAGATACAAGACTCTTAATTTAAACCAAAAACGGTCCGTAAATTATAGGAATCGGCCATAAAATAACTTAAGTTGTGGTGACATAACAATATCTGCCTCAAGAATGTTCCCACTACTGGGACACAAGTCGCTTCTCTGTGAGAAGGAGTGGTCCATGCGGTCTGAGTGCGGGTTGGTGGATGGCGTCACCACTTCACTAGTAAGTTATGGGTGTATCTAGACTTCTGCCTACTCTTTTAGAAAGTACAGGCGTAGTGACATGTTATTATAACGTAAGAAGAGGCTTCGTGTAGTTCTCTAGGCGTGTTCAGAACTAAACAAATGCTAATGTGTTTTCTCACATGTATAACAACATACATTCCTAGCAAGTATTTATAAACATATTGCATGCATTGTTTGTGAAGGAAAACTTGGTGAAAAGTCTCCTCTCGTGCATAATATATTATTTGTATTGAACGGCGATAGCGTCATTACGGAAGTCACGAAATGTATTGTAATATTGAAAGCGAGGTCCAGAGAGAGACCTACTTTATACTAAGGATGGTCATCACATAACGCCTGTATTCCTCAACGGGGAAGGCAGAGGTGATACACTCATATTTGGTTTGCCCGTGGTCAAAAATGGCCAAAGCAACACGCTGGGCAAGGTTGGGTGACCAGGAAATTTGACTACACCTAGTTGTAGGAAGCTGGAAAAAGATGAAGTAACTAAATAAAGTTATGTGCAGCACCATTCACTTGAGGAAGGGAAGATAACGGAGTTCTATTAAGACAGTCTTTATCAGGAGATGTAATTTTTTTATTTTTTTTATTGCCGAATGGGCCCACTCTTGACCTCGATCACGCCTGATGGAAAGCGATGGATGAGGTCTATGATGGAACGAGCGTGCCCAGAAGTAGCCAAAGGCACTGGAACTCCCACGCATTGATGAATCTCAGCAGGCTGCTTGACGCCGTACCCTGGTGGGAGGGTGGTCGCAAGCCAGGTGGGCGTTAGCCCTACCACCGCAAGGGAAGAATTGGCCAATCAAATAAGGTGTTGGGTGTGACTGTCCAGGATGCGCCGAGCGCTTGGTTCAGTTGAGTAACTGGCGGAACAAACTGCGCTACACGAGGAGGCTTCTTCACGCATTCCTAAAATTAGTAACTCCCTTATGGTCCTGTGGACTATCTGCCCGTATGGTCCTCTTGAGGACTGTCATTTTCACTGTCTACATCACAACAGAATGTTATGTTGTCCTTACACCAGCACCTTTGAGGACCTTATGAATGCTACTGATGGTACTGGGCCCAAGATGTAATAAGTATTAAGAATAGAATATAATACTTTCTCTCTCTCTCTCTCTTTTCTTCTCTCTCTCTCTATTTTACTCTTATTATGTTTTATCAAAAAGAAGAAAAACAGAAAGTTTTCCCACGAAGTCCTAACGAGTGTAGCCTACGCATATTCATTGTGTGATTCTATTCCAGTCAGTCTGTATAAACTTTCAGACTTCTTCCCATATTCAAATTTCGCATAATCAGCATCAGATTGTATGACGATATTCCCACGAACACGCAATCTGCTGCAGGTTCCCTCGCCCTATGACATTGTATTAAGTCTATGTACAGTCGAAAATACAAGCTTTCATTATTAAATACTTCTAATCGTCCTAGCACGGCGGGCTGTGCTGGAGCGGCTGCTGCAGTTTCAAAAAACCTCAAACGGCGCAAAGTTAACAACCTTATTGGGAGCTATATGTTTGAGCCATAGTATTTCGGAAATCGGAACATCGATATTCTGTTGGTAGACTCTGAACGTGGCCAGAGGGCTGGCCTATTTGTAGTTCAAAGTATCAGCATTGCTATCCAGCGTGGCAACGCTTAGGCACTTTTTCTACTAACAGGATGCGAACGAATTTTTTGATGCCCAATGAGTTCTTCTCTTTTTTCCCTTATTACTTCCCTTGTACAGACGCCAGCACATCAAGCTACTACAATCTGTCAAATTTCTTTAATAGATTTTCAACTTTAGTGCTTCAAAGTTGATTGGGAAAATTTGACAGTATCGGGTAGCTTGACATGCATATAATATATGTCTGTACATAATACCTGTATATTTTAGTGTTAGATTTAATATTGTATTTCAGATTTCTTAATAAATACATCTTCTTCTTCATGTCGCTGGCACAATAGTTATTCAGATCTTGTTGGCTCAAGACTTTGCCACATCCACGGCATTATCGGTGGCAGCGCAGACGTCATTTTGGCTGCATGTTCAGGGGGCAGGATAGGAGGTGGAGCATAGTTTACGACACAGCTCCATATCCATACCCTCTGCTGCAGAGCCAGGCCTCTCGGTAATGAGAAGTTGAACATTCAGAAGATGGTGTATTGACATTTATAGATTTATCACCTTGGGTTTATTTATATCATATTTCTTTTAGTAAAACTGAACCTGGTGGGCATGAGAGGTTAATGTTTTATCTATTGCACAGAGTATGGCTACAGCTATGCGTAACAGTGAAATTATAACACAAAAAATAAAATTGTGAGATATCAATGTGGAGGACAGAAACCTGCGGAAAATCGAAAGTAACCAAACTGTAAATTACAGGTAAGTGAACCTTTTTCAAAGAGCAAGGCCACAAAAAAAAATTAAACTGTATGTAAATAAAACCTATTTAAATACACTTAAAAGTGACAAATAGAAACTGCTGTAATTACATACACGGTGTAATTACGGCATTATCGCATTACCTTAAATAAAAATAACTTAACACAAATAATGTGGCAGTAACGAGATGTAATTAACGTATGATAAGAATAAAAAATGAATGGCTACTTGTCAAGTTCACACGACGTAAATGTGGCTTAATGTTAAGTTGGTGCTACTGTTACTCCGATAAATCTTTTCTTAATAAATGCCTCGCGGTTCTGTTTGTGGATACAGTTTTTGTTTTCCGGGATGAAAAGTTTCGAATTAAGTAAATCCGTACTAGTAGACTCGGCGACTGACAGGCCCTAATCCACTATGACCACTTAAGGGGCTTACATAACCTAAAGCGCGGTCACTGTCGGGCGGAATTGAAAAGAAAGAGAAGCGCGATGACACACCGCTTGTAATTTATTGCAAAATATGAAGCAATTATTTAATTACAAACAATCTATAGTCTGGACAAAAAAATTAAAACACTAGTGTTTTGTGTTGCTTGTAGAATACCTAATCTGACAAAAAATCAGAATTATTGTATGTATATTCGTATGGTTTTTATTGAAAAAGAAAGTTTTTAGAGGTATCTTCATGATTTTTTTCTATCGTATCAAATTAGTTGTAAGTATTATGTTTTCAACACACTATCTAACTAGCATTCTGAAGAATATCATACTTTTTTCTGATTTTGTATACTGTAGTCGACTTTTATTGTTTCTAAAACTGGCGTTTTTTGTGTTTAGGCCCTTTAGCCCCTTAACGACTCTTTACTTCGAAACCAAGACAATTCCTTACCTTATCACGACATCTCTATGACATAATGGCGTGGTTTGAACTGTCACAAAATACATGGTGTCCGTACGGTTGACATTTCTATTCCTTGCCGTAAACAAGACACGATATTGACGTGGATTGGGGCCCACATTGGGAAGATATTATTTACTTGTCTATGAATCCTAACTAATATTATAAGTAAATGCGAAAGTAAGTTTGTTTGTTACCCTTTTTACGCCTAAACCACTGAGATCTTTCTGAAATTTTGCATTATTATACCTACGTTGTCATAGGGTACCTTTCATCCCGAAAAAGAGTGTTGTTCCCGAGGAAAACAACAATAATCTTATTATGATAATAGATGGCGCCACGTGTCTTTCGAACGGGGTCGACACTTATGGGGGTGAAACCGCCGGGCACTGCTAGTGTAGAATAAATGAAAAATACATTACGATGTATTTTTTTCAGTAATCGTTTCGTATGTAGAAGAGGACAAAGTTGCTGCTTATTTCAACAGAAATTAGATTTGTTGTGGTGTTCAGATATGTTAGAAGTTTAGAACTACAGAAGAATTTTATATCAAATTGGCTAGATAAACGGGTGGTTGAAGTTTCAATACGAACAAAGCCGCAGACAGCAGATGGTTCATTTATAAGCCTGAAGTTTTGTTACCGACAGTACAAAGTTGCATGCAAAGCTAATTACAAAAACAGCCATGGGAAAAGCGAACAATTATATTGTGATTTTTATGTCTTCATGACAAACGAGACCTTTGCGTTTTCCCTGATAAACGTAATAACGGTAAGTAGTGGTTATAATAACTAAGGTTATGAGATTGTCAACGTGGTTTTATTTATTATGCCAACAGTTTTTGTTGAGAGGATGAATAAAAGGCGACTTACAAAAGGTATTTACAAGGCAGATGTGAGTGGAAACGTCGGGAAGGGACGCCCTAGAAGGACGTAGACCTTATTGGTGTTCTTCAGAAATCCTGACATTTCTGAAGAACACCAATAAGGTCTATGCGTTACGGTTACGTTATACAGTTACGTTATAGCGCGCTATAACGCAACTGAAAATTTTACAGAATAGGCTGGCAGTTCTTTAAATTGTGAATGGGATGGGCATAATAGTTTTCACTGTTATTTCGACTCAGAACATAACAATCCAAACAGTAATATCACTTTCCGACGAAAATAATAAAGAAATTAAAACTACTAGACGAAACGGCGGACTACTTCTTCAGTGTTCCGTGTGAAAACTTTTATACCCACCTCGTGCACGAATAAAATTAAAAACAAAAGTTGATGGTACTCACTGGCATGGTCGTCGTGCAACAGATTGTGGTATCTGTGCTGCTTCTCGGGCGCGTCCAGCCTCATCATCACGCCGGGCTCACCACGACATAACGACTATGCTGGAACAAGGAGATTCAAGATTAGATTTGAGATGTCATGGCAGGAGTCGTGTTTGTTTTACATCTATAAATTAAAATTAAATGCTGATCGCTGGAAAGCACATCACTTAAGAATGGCTGGATCGGGGTGGATGTTTAATAAGGTTTTTAGGGAAATGGGGTAAGGGTAAGGATTACAGTCTATCAATAGAAGTGCAGGTAGAGAGCAGCGCACGAAATGGAGACAGTTTTGCCCGACCGACACAATGATCTAATTTAGGGTAAGCTAAAACTAAAATACAAATAGGTGTCAACAATTTCTAAACAGCATACAGTTTGTATGTCAAGGCTGCATGAATAGATGGCTTTTCAAACACGCGTTTTTTGCATCGCCTTGTTCAATCCAAATATGTTTAGACCTCGTAAAACAGCACAAACTAAAATGTCAATAGCTGCTCAGCCACTTCACACTTCTGAGCAAATGCTCTGATGAAAATACAACACAATCCTCAGGTTCGGTGATTCAATTAGCTGTCACACCCACAATGACTGTCTGTGTGGTGCCGGACTTAAAGAATTGCACCACCCCTTACTTCCCGTGGGTGTCGTAACAGGCGACTAAGGGTCTTACCGGAGAATGGGCAGCAGCGTTCTCTATTTATTCCACCATCATACCATACTGCGATAGCCAACCCGCCTGCCAAGCGTGGCGATTATGGCAAACCCCCCCCAAAATTGGGGGAGGCCTATGTCCAGCAGTGGACGTCTATCGGCTGAAACGACGACCCACAATGATAAGGATTTGTAAATAATTTCCAAACGACAGGTAAGTTTGTAAGAGTGGGTTGCAAAAAACACTGGTTGCCTAATTCAGGTTGTTGACCGACTGTAATTGGGCAATTCAATTGATGTGATTGTTCTTTTATTGTTTGCTTTTTAGGTAATTTAATGGCCCTGGGATTTATGGTTTTTGTATTACTTATACTGTCACTTTAGTGGGTGTGTTGGACTAAAATGTGAAGTATTTGTGTCATGGGTTTTAATGTTTTAAATGACTTTTTAGTATATTTGCTCAAGCATGTAGGGGTTTATTTATAAACGATGATTAAAGTTAAGAGACGTTTAAATGTCAGAAATATATGGTTACACAGTCGCTAATCACTACTTGACTTTAAGCATCGTTTATGAATAAAGGAGGTAATTGTCAGGAGATTACTAAAATTACCAAAATGCTTATGTTTATCATCAAAATAATGACGAATTATATTTTTACACTTTTAGTCTCATAATAATTAAAAGAATGGTAAAGAAAAAAAAACCCACTAAGAAGTTTAACGGCGAAATAAATCACATTTCAACGCGGCATTTAATTATAAAATATTAGATTATGCAAAATGGTTTTCGCACGTTTTTTATTTTTTCACATACTTTTTTTTTTATTTGGCTTGCGCGCGTTTTACTTTATCATACGGCCTGTTACTTATTCATACTATGTTCGTGACTGATCTTTTTGGCGATTGGAACTTTTACTAACAATATCCACATTTCAAATTCAAATCACTTTTAGTCCCTAGGGATTAAAGAGCTATTTTAGCTCCTGTTTACGAAGAACACACTAGCTCTTTTTCAATAGATGAGATAAAAAATAAATTAAACTGCATGAATTGTGGCTAATGTACAGGCTAATGAGACCTACATTAATTATTTTTTAATTTTAATAAGACGTCTAAAAACTAGACGAAAACGTGACTAAATTAGCTGATTATTCAGAATAGTTATTTATTTAGATCACGTTCTTATAGCTTCGCGTTTCGCGTGAGGATTTTAAGTAGTTAATTAATTAACAGAAAATGTTTAGTTAGCAAATTAAAAAGTAAAGTAGCACAATAAATTATTATTATAAAAGATTAAACTAACGAAATGGCTTTCATTTATAGTTTATCATCAGATGCCAGATTAAGCTTTTTTCATCAAATATTAATCATACAAGAAAGTTTAAAAAAACCCGCTCGACCCGAATCAACGAAACGTTTTTTACCCACTTTTACATTCGCAATCATAGTCAGCCTAGATTCCATAATGAAATTGGTCAAAACAATACTGTTTTTGATAGCACTGAATTAAATTAAAATGACCATTTCTGCGGTAGGTGCTCTCATTACGGACTACGGTAATTGGAGCATTGTGCCGAGATGAAATCAACCTGGTTTTTGCACGAGAGGTAGAATAGAATGTGCGGTGTTCTGTGAAATTAATGTGAAAAAGTTTTGAACTTTGTCTTTAGAGACGCAGATAAAAAAAAATTCAATGTAATTTAATTTTTTCAATTTAGAGGTGTGCCGTACTAGGTCCACCAATTCTCGCTTTTATAGAAAACTAGCTGAGCCCCGCGGTTTCACCCGCATAAGTGTCGATCCCGTGGGAATATCGGGATATAAACTATACTATGTCCTTCCCCGGGATGCAATCTATCTCTCTGCTGAGTTTTATCGAACTCCGTTCAGTGATTTAGGCGTGAAAAGGTAACATACAGACAGACAGACATGAGACAGAATACTTTCGAATTTATAATATTAGTATGGATACTCGATGTACAGACGCCAGCACATCAAGCTACTACAATCTGTTAAACTTCTTTAAAAGATTTCCAACTTTATTGCTAAATCCTAAGGTTCAAAGTTGATTGAGAAAATTTGACAGTTTCGGGTAGCTTGATGTGCTGGCGTCTGTACTTCGAACGTTACGCGGCGTACTATGTGCGGCCTAGACCAGAAAAATACCTGTTCTAGTAAATACGTCTCATGTCTAGTCAATTTGGTTTACGTTGGTTGTTCAATTGACTTGATTCAGTTTGTGGGTAACCTTGACAATGAAGAACAATGATTAGCCGGACGTAATTGGGCAAATGGCGGTCAAAGGATATTGTGATGCTTCCTTCAGTAATTGAAAAATAGGAGTTGGAAGTCGGCTTCCTAGTAATAAAGGAAGGTGTCAAAAGTTTATTACACCGGTTTAGTCCGTTATGTACATTTTTTACAATTTAGAGCAATTTATCTTCAGTGATTGTCATATTTTTAAACGACCTCAAAAAAGGTAGAGGTTCTATGTTCGTCTGTGTGTATTTTCATCAATTGTGTTTCTTTTTTAGGGTTCCGTATAAAAACGGAACCCTATTACTAAGACTTCGCTGTCTGTCCGTCTGTCCGTCTGTCCGTCTGGCCGTCTGTCCGTCTGTCCGTCTGTCCGTCTGTCCGTCTGTCTGTCACCAGGCTGTATCTCAAGAACCGCGATAGCTAGACAGTTGAAATTTTCACAAATTATGTATTTCTGTTGCCGCTATAACAACAAATACTAAAAACAAAATAAATTAAATATTTAAGGGGGGCTCCCATACAACAAACGCGATTTTTTTGCCCTTTTTTGCTCGATATCAAAAATGGCAACAGGTAGGCACTTGAAATATTCACGAAATACTCAGTTGTATTTTAACTTTAATAATAAATAATAATAATAAAATAAAATAAATATTTAAGGGGGGCTCCCATACAAAAAACATGTTTTTTTCGGCGTTTTTGCCTTGTGGTACGGAACCCTTCGTGTGCGAGTCCGACTCGCACTTGGCCAGTTTTTTTTTTTTTATTTGGCCAGCGTGCGCGGTGTTCCCATATGAATTTTATTGGTACCTAGTTTTTGAGTTAACTTCAATACTACGCATTTAATGCAGTTTGTGTATGTTGATGATGTTATAAAACTTCCTGTCACTATTGTTTACATAGCAAGCAGTTTTACGTAAGTATACGAATTCGTGTGGGTTAGGTAGGTAGTAGGTACGACAGCTGAAAGAGAAAAAAAAAAGTTTACTTAGTTTGTATTTTCGTTTTTTTTGTCACAGACTTCCGAAATGAAGGTTATTTTTTTTTTGTAAAAGTTTTTTTTATTTCTTGAATTCTCATCTCATTTCATTCGTATTGTCATAGTGTCTATTTTAAAGTAGGTACTCTCACATCATCGTAAGCCTGAAACTAAAATTGCCAAAAACTGCAATCGTTTCACAGCGGGGAAGCTAAGACTAATACCTAAAACAGTATAGGTTTTTGCACATCAAGCTATTACAATCTTTCAAATTTCTTTAATAGAATTTCAACTTTATTGCTAAAGTATAAGGTTCAAAGATGATTGGGAAAATTTGTCAGTTTCGGATAGCTTTAATGAACGAAGCACGTCTGTCTGTATGTACTAACCAGTGTCAATATTACACAACAGTGGACACGTAGACTTGGATCGTGACCGTGAAACTAGTGAAGAAGAACGTAAACAGCTAAACTGGTCAGTCTGGTTTTTCTATGAATTTAGTCAACATCAAGTTATAGAGGACTAAATGAATGCAAGAAGCCCACAACAGGTTTTTGTGGAAATCAATTGAGAAGGCTTTTGACAATAATATGAATAAAATGCTTCGCAGAACGCTAAAGCAATGTTATCGGGTAGATTCGTAGATTTGATTCACATTAGCAATTCAGCAATAACGATCAATACGAATACGAAAAGAAGATACCCTACTGACAGTCTATACCAGATTAGTGGTCTGCTTTCTGTCAGAAAACTATACATTACATATACTGTCCTAAAAAAACATAAGACACTTCCCTACGATACAAACATTATATCTAAAAGACGAAAAGACATGATTGCTCAAATCCCTCAAACTAAAACGAAATTCGCTGCTATACAACACAATATAAGATCTGCTCAACTATGTATAATAGAGTTAATAAGGAGATTTATATATACACTAAACAAGCACATACATGTAAAAATATTATAATAAATTGGATTAAACCATTTTCTTATGAGGATGCTGAGGCACTATTGCTACATTGCAGCACATAACTCACTTGCTTCTATCAACACACTCACTCATAAACACACGCAAACTCACCCTCATCCCCATTTACATATGTATACACATCCACCCGGATATTGTTATTATTATTCCTTATTTATTTAAATTGCATTTAAACACTTTCACATACACACACAGACCCTCACACATTTAATTTTAAATTTTAATTTTTTAATTTTTTTTGTAATAATTACCTTGCTGTGAAAGAGCGGAGTCTCCTAATACAGGCATTTTTTGCTTAAAAGGAGGCTCCAATCACTAATGTGTTTTTGTAAAGTTACGGTTACGAAATAAACAATTTTTTTTTTTAATACGATCATCTATTTAACCCTGCCTTAAAAATGATTAAATAAAATTACATATCACATCATCCTCGAACCTATAATTTCGCGAATTAAATACCATAACCATAATCAGCCTATAATGTTCCCACTGCTGGGAGTCTGGGACACAGGCCTCCTCTCGGTGAGAGGGAGTGGGCCGTAATCCACCACGCGGGCCCGGTGCGGATTGGCAGATGTCACATGTCTTCAAATTTTTGGTTCTAGGACATGCCGGTTTCCTCACGATGTTTTCCTTCACCGTTTAAATGATGCAATCAATATAACTTTTTGTTTGCATACGAATTTGGCGTGTGCAACAACAAAAAACATGGCGCCATCATTGTTTGCTTTTTTCTAATTCCCGGCGCAATGCACTGCGCCAAACTTCGATCAGTGTTGGTTGATCGAAGGCGCCAACGCACGCCTACATCTACCTGTGCAGGCTAGGGCTGGCACAAGTCAAAAATTATACTTAAATAAGTTTGATATTTTTTTTGTAGTTGGTTGAAAACTGTCTTTACGATATCGACCGACAGCAGCCAAGATTTTTTTAAATGCGTCGTTTATTATATTAAAACAAAAGAGTATCTTCATTTATTTGGGGTCGACGCAACATGTCTTATCTTCCAGATATGTCTCTATTAGTCGTCATCTCGGTAATCACCCCCTTTCCAGCCATATCATCTATCACACAGTCCATCGTTTCCTTGTTCTTCCTTTACTCTTATAGCCATCCACACATGCCATACGGCGTAAACGCTCTTAATTTGACAGGACTAAACTAATATTTATCTTCTGTCCTTGTGTGAATGAAATAGAAAGAAAAAGATGCTTGAACTTAAATTTAGTTTAGTTTGTGAACAACAGAATCAGCGCCAGTGTCTCGCAAGTTACGATGCAACATGTTACATGATATGAGAATTAAATCTACCTATACAAATAACGGCGCTTTACAGGTAATTTAATAAGACATTATTGCTAACGGGCCAAGAGAAGTGTGACAGAATCAAATTGCATTTTAATACATAAGTTATTTTTTATAGGCAGTCTTCTAACGGCATAGGCAAGACAAGGCATAGATTGGCTTGGCTGTACAATCAAATTCAAATTGCCTTTATTAGCAATCTTACAAACTAGTTTAACAATATATTTAAATTAAACGTTTAGACATCCGAAATCACTAGATTGCTTTGCTCTTTAGCATAGGCCTCCCCCAGGCTTTTCCATAGCTCACGATCGTGAGTTTTTCTCCTCCCTGTTCTCCTTCCTCCCGCAGTAGTTTTCAGGTCGTCTTCCTATCTTTGAAATTTCAAAGATGGGCTGTACAATATTATGAGTTAATATTGTTGAAAAGACCAATGAATATGAATGTGTATGGGTATAAGCGTAAAGGAAGACCAAAGATTTTCGAAGGACCGATGGCCGGTGGAGTCTACTATTTCTGGAGTGGAGACCGCGTAACGGCAAGCGTAGTGTGGGGCGCCCTCCAGCTAGATGGACCGACCACCTTAAGAAAGTGGCTGGGACAGATTCGGAAGGCGGAGGACAGGGTGTTGTGGAGCAGCCCGGGAGAGGCCTTTGTCCAGCAGTGGACTGCGATAGGCTGAGTTAATTGACTGTGTGAAAAATGATATGGTAAGAATGGAGGTGACTACCGATATGACGAAAATTGAAGAAAAAAACATGTTGCGCCAACGCCTAATAAAATGGGATATTGGTAGGAGAATAATTATGATAATTGCAGAAGCTGGCAAATACATTTTAAATATCATGTACCTACCTATGACGTAATAGACGCAATAAATCGTACACTATTGATAAACAAATCGTGTCCAATGTCAATGTTTTGATAAGCGGCCATTTTGCACCTCTCGCTGATATCACACGTCCTTGCGATCGAAACCAATGACTATGAAAGTTATTCTTAGGCATTTTTACTCCCTCAATTTCTGTTTATTTACAAACTAGCTGCGCCTCGTGGTTTCACCCGCATAAATGTCGATCCCGTTCGAAAGACACGTGGTGCCATCTATTATCAGCCATCTATTATCATAATAACGTTATTGTTTATTTCCTCGGGAACAGCACTTTTTTCGGGATGAAAGGTACCCTAGGTCCGTTTCTGTACACCTGACAACGTATATGCAAAATTTCAGGATGATCGGTTCAGTGGTTTAGGCGTGAAAAGGTAACAAACAAACAAACTTACTTTCGCATTTATTTTATTAGTTAGGTTATTGCGACGATTCTTACTAATGTACTAAATACGTTGGAATACATAAAAAGTGGGGGTGTGGTATATAAAACTGGCTGTAAACATAACATACCTCACCACACCTTGTTTCTCAGAAGGGTTTGGCAGAGGTGTAACCATAGATATATGAAAGAAGTTTTTTTACATTTCTGGGTGTAACACAGCGCCAACCATCTCCGACACTGGCGAAATGTGGGAGTACCAACTGTAGACTGCTTAAAACTGGGTGTAGTTGGTTAAAATTAAGTTATTATTTTTCGTTTTACTTCCTGTTTTTTTACAAAATGATTAGAACAGGAACTGAATGACTAACTAATGATTAAAAGTGTGGAATGTGTAAACATAAAGTTAAGTATACAAATTATCAAAAACGGTAACATGAAAAATCAATATTTAAATAAAACTATTATCTTATTATCTGTGACTATTTTTATATCTTTTGATAATTCCATAATAAAGATTTTTTGGGAATAATTCAGAATATTATCAGTAATTTACACTAAGTACTTAATGATATAACTGTATATTTTTATCTGCTAATATCGTGTCTATAAACATGAAACAACATGACCCGCTAATGAAATCGGAATCCTAAAAACAATACGTCATCACACTACGTTCAATATGATTTTTTTAGTGCCAAGATATTACTTACTTATTTTGAAATCTATTTTTAGAAGTGAGTAGTCATTTCTAAAAATAGATTAATCTAAACCCTCCAACTATAACTAAACCCTCGTCTTGGCAAAACGCAAGTCGGGCATTCTGCCTTGTACCATTTATTCTGTGCTTCTGCAACAAACTGGCGCGACGCCCGCCGCGACTCTAGTAGAAATTGTTCTACAACAGTCGCGTCGCGTTGTCAAGACGCGCCTGTCTGCGGGAGCATTTAAGGCGAGGTTGTAGTATTTTAAAGTTTTTTAAAGCTATATATTTCCATTTATTGTAAAAATTACGCAAAATAAAAATCATTTCAACAAAATTGAACATACGGTCAAGCGCTAACTAAAGACGGAAACAGAATTAGTACTAATAGTTGGCTCGATAGAAAAAAATCGCAAAGATTACACTAAATCTATATTCCGAACGTATTTCTTAGTAAAAAATTATATTAAGAAACCATCTAAGTAATATATCAAAATATAGGTTTTAATATTTTCTAGCGCTGGTTAAGGACGCCTTTACGTATCTGACAAAAATAAGCCGTTTTTCGGTGCATTTTGCGGCAAAATGAGACGAAACCAAATGTAACTAATAATTACCACAGATAGATTACTCTTTCATCTCCAAATGGTAGCCATTTTTTATTCGAAAATGTTGGTTTATAATATAGTAAAAAATAATTTCCGTTGCCTCTTCACACAAAATCGACGATATCGTGCTGTCTTTGGGGTCATTTTTCTTCTGTTTAATAACATAAACATATTTATTTTAAAATATTTTATGTAAGCAGACATGTTCAACTCAAAAAGGTAGCCCAAAGAACTATCAAAATGTTAAAAATAAGCTCAGAAAAAAATAAAAATCGGAGTCTATTTTTTCACATATTTAGCTGTAATACGTGAATCTTATTGGATTGAAATAAGGGTTATTTTACTGGTCACTGTCTCGGTTTATTGCACAAAAATTTGTAATGAAATATTAGTCTGCGCTCGGCCGCCGTTGTGAGTGGACTCTGTGTCGGTTGTAAGCAGCAGCTTGTGCTAAAAGAAGATCGCTGTACGGATACAAAATATTTGACACACAAAACTTGATACTTCACGCATTCTGTATGTACCTATTACCCAAGGAAAGATTTGATTCACAGTCTTATAATTTTTCTAGAAGTAAGTAGGGTTTATAAATTCATATTTCGTTCCGGACTTGCTGGAGTGACCTGCACAGCAGGTGTACTTCGAAGACTATTCCGGTCTGATCCCCTGAAGACTTACAATATTTCATGATGGGTGTCAATTTCGTGGTTTTCGAGGGTGCTGAAACCGATGGTGAGGTCCAAATGAGAATCCAAGATGGCGGATGTGAAAAATGTTACAATTTTTCATGATGGGTGTCAATTTCGTGGTTTTCGAGGGTGCTGAAACCGACGGTGGAGTCAAAATAAAAATCCAAGATGGCGGATGTGACAAATGTTACAATTTTTCATGATGGGTGTCAATTTCGTGGTTTTCGAGGGTGCTGAAACCGATGGTTGGGTCAAAATAAAAATCCAAGATGGCGGATGTGAAAAATTTTATAATTTTTCTTGATGGGTGTCAATTTCGTGATTTTCGAGGGTGCTGAAACCGATGGTGGGGTCAAAATAAAAATCCAAGATGGCGGATGTGAAAAATGTTACAATTTTTCATGATGGGTGTCAATTTCGTGGTTTTCGAGGGTGCTGAAACCGATGGTGGGGTCAAAATAAAAATCCAAGATGGCGGATGTGAAAAATGTTACAATTTTTCATGATGGGTGTCAATTTCGTGATTTTCGAGGGTGCTGAAACCGATGGTGGGGTCAAAATAAAAATCCAAGATGGCCGATGTGAAAAATGTTACAATTTTTCATGATGGGTGTCAATTTCGTGGTTTTCGAGGGTGCTAAAACCGACGGTGGGGTCAAAATGAAAATCCAAGATGGCGGATGTGAAAAATGTTACAATTTTTCATGATGGGTGTCAATTTCGTGGTTTTCGAGGGTGCTGAAACCGATGGTGGGGTCAAAATGAAAATCTAAGATGGCGGATGTGAAAAATGTTACAATTTTTCATGATGGGTGTCAATTTCGTGGTTTTCGAGGGTGCTGAAACCGATGGTGGGGTCAAAATAAAAATCCAAGATGGCGGATGTGAAAAATGTTACAATTTTTCATGATGGGTGTCAATTTCGTGGTTTTCGAGGGTGCTGAAACCGATGGTGGGGACAAAATAAAAATCCAAGATGGCGGATGTGAAAAATGTTACAATTTTTCATGATGGGTGTCAATTTCGTGATTTTCGAGGGTGCTGAAACCGATGGTGGGGTCAAAATAAAAATCCAAGATGGCCGATGTGAAAAATGTTACAATTTTTCATGATGGGTGTCAATTTCGTGGTTTTCGAGGGTGCTAAAACCGACGGTGGGGTCAAAATGAAAATCCAAGATGGCGGATGTGAAAAATGTTACAATTTTTCATGATGGGTGTCAATTTCGTGGTTTTCGAGGGTGCTGAAACCGATGGTGGGGTCAAAATGAAAATCTAAGATGGCGGATGTGAAAAATGTTACAATTTTTCATGATGGGTGTCAATTTCGTGGTTTTCGAGGGTGCTGAAACCGATGGTGGGGTCAAAATAAGAATCCAACCATCGGTTTCAGCACCCTCGAAAACCACGAAATTGACACCCATCATGAAAATTATAAAATTTTTCACATCCGCCATCTTAGATTTTCATTTTGACCCCACCGTCGGTTTCAGCACACTCGAAATCCACGAAATTGACACCCATCATGAAAAATTGTAACATTTGTCACATCCGCCATCTTGGATTTTTATTTTGACCCCACCGTCGGTTTAGCACTTAGCACCCTCGAAAACCACGAAATTGACACCCATCATGAAAAATTGTAACATTTTTCACATCCGCCATCTTGGATTCTCATTTTGACCTCACCATCGGTTTCAGCACCCTCGAAAACCACGAAATTGACACCCATCATGAAAATATTGTAACACTTTTCACATCTGCCATCTGTAAAATTATTAAAAAGGATTCAAACCGGGTGCGGTGACTTGACAAAGACGAAAATGTCGTTGTTCCTCAATACTAACATACACGTATCCGTTATAATAAGAAATTACGAACTTATGTATTTCAATAAACCCTGTACTTATTTTTGTTGCTGACGATCCTTCAGGATCAAAAACAAAAGAAAAATCGGTTCAAACCGGTATGAGAAAGTTTTTAGTGGATAAGACAGAGATTAAAACAGAAGACGATCTAGGAGGGGATCGAGGCGGGGGGGGGGTGGAGGGGGGGTTCAGGGGATCAGAACGGAATAATTCGAGCTGAGTCAGGTGTGCCGAGTATGGGCTCGTTTTCTTAGTTATGTTGAGACCTTACCTCCGGACTTGATGGAGTGACCTGCAGGTGTACTTCGAAGACTCCTACTGGAACTAACAGCCGAGCAGATCTAGGTGTGCCGAGTATGGGCTCGTTTTCTTAGTTATGTTGAGACCTTACCTCCGGACTTGATGGAGTGACCTGCAGGTGTACTCCGAAGACTGCTACTGGAACTAATAGCCGAGCTGAGCTAGGTGTGCCGAGTATGGGCTCGTTTTCTTAGTTATGTTGAGACCTTACCTCCGGACTTGATGGAGTGACCTGCAGGTGTACTTCGAAGACTGCTACTGGAACTAATAGCCGAGCTGAGCTAGGTGTGCCAAGTTTGGGCTTCTTTTGTTAGTTTTGTTGAGACCTTAAGAATAGGTAGGCAGGCACTAAACCGGGTCTAGTCTAGGCAGATGCGGTCACTAATCGGAAACATAAAACAAAAGTACTTATCTAAAAAAAAAATATTACAGCCGCCATCTTGGATTTTCATTTTGACTTTGTTTTCGGCTCCAGCACCCTCGAAAACTATGAAAACGACACCCATGATAAAAAAATATAAAAAAAAATTACAGCCGCCATCTTGGATTTTCATTTTGACCTCACTATCTGCTTTAGCGCCCTTGAAAACCATAAATACGACACCCATGATAAAAATAAAAATAAATTACAGCCGCCATCTTAGATTTTCATTTTGACCTAATGATTGGCTCCAACACCCTCGAAAACCATAAAAACGACACCCATGATGAAAAATATAAAAAAAAAATACAGCCGCCATCTTGGATTTTCATTTTGACCTCACTATCGGCTTTAGCGCCCTTGAAAACCATAAAAACGACCACCCATGATAAAAAAATTAAAGCCGCCATCTTGGATTTTCATTTGGACATCACTATCGGTTTTAGCACCCTTGAAAACCATAAAAACGACACCCATGATGAAAAGTTAAAAAAAAACTACAACCGCCATCTTGGATTTTCATTTTTATCTCACTATCGGCGATCTCAATATCCGTCACTTTGCACGGCCAAAAATGTAATTGACAGGCTTATGGTGATTTATCGAGGTAGCCACTGCTAATATGCCTTTATGCAATGCACGACACTGCTTAGTACGTTATCCTAATTGCGTAACACACTTGGAATGGCAATCCATTCCGATTTGACAGTTCAACAATATCCATTGCGTTGTTTTTGTTTTACGAATTTTTTAAATATTTATGAAGCAACTAGCTGTGCCCCGCGGTTTCACCCGCATAAGTTTCGATCCCGTGGGAATATCGGATAAAAAGTAGCCTATATGTGTCAGCTACCTCTATACAAAATTTTAAAGCCGACCCCAACATAGTTGGGAAAAGGCTAGGCTAGATGATGATGACCTCTATACAAAATTTTATCAAAATTGGTGAAGCCGTTTGAGCGTGAAGAACAAACATATAAACATACACACACACTCACAAGAACCTACTTGCATTTGATACCATAGCAAATTTATTATATAAAATACGAAATAAACCGAATAAAACAAGCTTGTTTTATATTTGTTTTCAATAAGCTCGTCCGCAAATTGTTAATACATAGGTACTTTGGCAACTTGTACTTGATTAATCACTGTCCAGTGAAATTAAGTAAATAGCATTCTACTTATATGAACACTTCACATTACCTACAAACTGTTTGAAAACAAATCACCGTAAACTTAAAAAAAATACATGGCAAAAATAAAATAAAATTAGGCTCAAATATCAAGTCGTGTCAATTTACTCATAATTTCACCGCTTCGCGCATGTCGCTGTGTGTGTGAGCCGTGCACGTGTAGTAGTAAGACTCAATACCTAAAATTGAAGCGCGTCATTTCGTAAACGCCTCCTTAAGGAAGATTTTTATTTAAGTGGTTATAAAGATTTTTATTTAAGTGGAAACGTTATCATACCTACACACCGCACTACAAGAGGGCCTTAAGGGTTCCGTCTGCTTCGTGCAATTTCATCCAAATTCTACTATTAAATTAAAAAGGTATCATTTCCTGCTTGAGTGCCAGCCCTAACTCTCGTCAAGCGTCACCGCGACGCAAACGCACGCATTCGGGGGCGGTCGTGACGCAACCGTGTTGAATGTTTTGTTCCTACTCCTAGCTCCTTGTTGATAAGCTCGCACAGGGAGCTTAAAAGCCAAACAGGAAGCCCTGGAGGGCGATGACTTGCGTTGTGTAAATATTTTGTAAGGGGACTTGGAAAATGGATGTGTTTGTATACTTTGTATTACCTGTTAGAGGCAGGAAGGTGTACATAATGTAGTGAATGATAGATTGCAGAGTAGAATTTTCCATCGAATTCTATTTTTATAGGATGACATCAACTTGTTAAGATTCATTGCAGTATGTACTTAAGTAGGTTGTTAAATACAAGTTTTATGTTCATACATAAACAAACCTCAAGAGAATTTTGATGTAAAATGTCATTAAATAGCAGTACCTATTATTGTTATACAAAATATTTTGTTGTGTTTCTTAAGCAAAGCTAGATTTAAAACAAGACAATTGTGTGTAATACTAGCAGCATCCCGCGATTTTATCCGCAAAAGTCTCGATCCCGTGAAAATGATGGGATAAAAAGTATCCTCTGTTCTGGTCATGGTCTACCCATGGGCCAAATTTCAACCTCTTCAGCCATTAAACCAATTAAAACTTTACTAAAAAGAATATGGCGACGGACGCGTGCTTACGCCGCGCCGTGAACGCCGTCACAAAGGATATTATGATAATATTAAAATCTAAAGGTCGTACATTATCGACAGGAAGATAAAATGATAACAACATTGATAAACGAAAGTAGGAACTGGACAAGTGTCAGCAATACTTATTGTATGGCAAGATAAAACGGACTTGATGAAATTTATTTAGAAACGTATACAAACAACATAATCACCATAAATACTTTTTAAAGTGTGTCGTCCCACTCACTGGCGAACCATCACAAGAGAGACTGAAGCTGTGGCAAGACAGTGCTTCCTTACCCAAACCGTTCGTCCCACCAGCTGAAGACCTCCCACCTGGACATGAGTTACCTTGGGTAACCTGGAAGTCTTTAAACAGACTCCGGACCCAGGTTGGCCGAAGCAAGGAAAACCTGTTCACGTGGAGATTCATAGACGACTCCGCCTTGGAGTGTAAATGAGGTGCTGTTCCACAAACGATGGGACACTTTAATATCGCGTTTTGTGTGTCCTGTCAGCTGCACGTTACAGGAACTGATGGACGCCGGTGAAGGCGCCAAACAAGTAGCCGAATTCTGGGCCGAGTACATTTAGATTGCTATCGAGAATTGCGGAACACGCTATCAATCTTAATCTGAATAATTTTGAAGGATATTGCTCATCCATTGTTTCATATGTTGGAAAAATGTGTCTGCTAAACACGTAGATAACGCAATGAATGCTGTAGAACTGTCAACATGAAACCCATTACTATTGATAGTGTGTTATGCAATTAACCAGCTGTTCCCACTGCTGGGACATAGGCCTCCTTTCTGTGAGGGTGCGGGCCATAAACGAGCACGCGGGCCCAGCGCATGTTGGTTGATGTCACATGTCTTCGAATTTTTGGTACTAGGACATGCCGTCATACGTCTGATTGTGTACAAGTACATTATATATATAGCATCAACATCATCCTTGTAATCCCCGAAAGGTAAGACAGAGGTGTAGGTACCACACACCCACATTTCGCCAATTGCCTTCAACCAGTCACAAATCAAGACTGCTACGCCAAATTAGCAATAACGGAGGGTGATCAATATGACTTTAAACTATTTCATCCGGAATACCTCAGTGTAGTTAAAAACATAATATGCTATAAATCATTCAAAGAGTATTTTGATGAAAGTAGTAAAGAGAAAGGTATATGGTTTAGAACGATACAGTGTCAGCCTTCTCGAATACCATGGTTTATGAATTATAAAATAAGTAGAAATATTATAACTATAGCAAATAGGTTACGTTCAGGACGCTATCCCTCTAAGAAATTTGCATATTTAATTGGGAAGTATGTGGTGTAGTTGATGATGTTCATCATATACTAATGGAGTGTGATAAATATAAAAGCGACCGGGATTCATTGGTGCGTGAATTTAAGGCCAGGATATTCGAGCGCAGTAGGCATTTAGCGTTACCTCCCTCCGCGCGTGGCAAGTTCCGCGAACGCGCAATTCGAATGAACTCGCTGACCCCGCTGCTGCCACGGTAATTTCATCTAACAGTATTGTGACTCGGCCCTATTCTTGAAATATAGGGCTGCTCGCCTACAGTATTTTAATTTCATCATCCTACTTTAGTTTCTTTCTAGTTTTGTGATTGTAAATATTATATTTTTTTAATATTATGTATAAAATTTATGTTAAAATATTTCTGGTGTCTAGTTTTTAGGGAAATATAAATATAGCAACATAATTAATTTTATTACCTACCAAAAATTTTCTTTTTAGGGTTCCGTACCAAAATGGTAAAACGGAACCATTATGGTGAGACTCAGTCTGTCTGTCTGTCTGTCTGTCTGTCACAGCTGGACATGTCAAGAACTACTAATGCATCAACTTGAAATTTGGAATAGTTTAGATGACGTTTGCTCAACTATTTTGCAAATAAGAAAGAAATAAAAATATATGTACGTTTTTTGCAACAGGGCCTGAAAGGAAGTCTGAAGAATTCGAAGTGGGGCTACTAGAGCACGTGGGGTATCATATGAAAGAAAACAGTTTGCACATTCTCAAACATTTATTCTTTTTTTTGGGCCGCATTGTTTTCGACTTTTGATGTAAAATGCAAAAAAAAACCTTTTCCGCCCTTATCTCCGAAGTTTGCAAACAGAAAAATTTGAAATTATTTTATGTGATAGAAGTTTATGTAAAGATTACAGGAAAAATAAAACGAAGTCTCTTAATAGCATACTTGTTCAGAAATCATCAATAAAAGTTATATTAGTTTCACTATCGGTCAAGAGATGGCGCTGACATAAAACTGCAATATTATACACCGCAGTGCACAATGTTAAAATTCTCTGATGAATATAGGCTTTGTCGATGAAAATTTAAAAACATATGATGGTACGGAACCCTCGTTGCGCGAGTCCGCAGTCTGGTGCGCAGTTTTTTAATTGCTACCTAACCTTTTCTTTCATGACTGTTATATCGCTTCCGCACTACCCTTATGAATGATCCGTTTTGTCGAATTTTTGTCTGATAATAAACTACTGAAGGGATTTTGATGGAAGTTTCGATATTCTGTAGCTTTGGTTTTCATCCATTACATAGGGTATGTTTAATAACTAATTTATAGTCCACGAAGTCGCGGGCATAAGCTAGTTATTTATTATTATATATTATATACTTTGGACTAAATAAATTCTGATAAAACTCATTACAATACAATGCACAGGATAATAAATTCTTTATTAGAAATAAGAAATACTAAAATACTGCTCTGTCAAAGACGTACCGAAATCAAATAATACACAAAATGTTAGTTAGGTATTCATCCAAATTTATTTTATCCCCTTCAAAGTATGATCCTTCAGAAACGACACACTTACACCAACGAATAACCAAATCATAAAAACATTTTTTAAACGCTTTTTCCGGAATTGAGCTTAGTTTACGCCGCGAATTCTCCTTCGTTCGCTAAAATTCGTTCACAGTGATGGCCTTGTGCGAAGGCGCAATATCGTGGTGCAAGATCCAACAGTTTTCTTTCCACAAATCTGGCCTTTTTTTCGAATTTACTCTCTCAAAAGCCGCATATCGCTCAAATAATATATTTTATTTAACGTTTGACCTTCCGGTATGAATTCCGAGTGTATAATACCGCGATAGTCAAAGAAAACAGTCAACATGACTGACTTTTGATCGACTTTGGCCGTGGCGTGGTTTTTTCGGTTTCAGTTCAGTTGGAAGGCGCCACTCCGAAGCTTGTTGACTAGTTTGCATGTCAAACTCGTCTCGTCACCAGTAACAATGCGTTTCATGAATGTTGTGTCGGAGTTGACTCGTTCTAGTATGTCTTCAGCGACTCATAAGCGATTGAGTTTTTGGATCACGTTCTCCAGCTCCATCTCCACTGGTGCTTTCCGTTGCTTCAGAGTGTCTGAAAGATAGATCAATGCTAAAAAAAAAACCTACTATAGACGCATTCGCAAGCTTATCCTATTACTAAGTTTTATAAGTAGGGGAGGTAAGCCTAAAACGGGTAGCCCGCCTAAAACGGGTATGCTTTTTAAATTGCGCACCTTTATTGCTAATAAGAATGTGTGCGTGCAGTGCGCGGCGCCTGCCACTCTCCAATCACAGGGAGCCGGCACGCTTCTCTGGCGGACACTCGTTCACGGTAAGATAAGAAAGAAGTTTTTTGCTATTTCCACTAAAAAAAATTGAGTTACATTACTTTTGAATACTCGAAAATGGTTTACAATATGTTCTTACTAGTTTTGTGTTATGATTTTGCAACAAATAGACGTTTTATTTGTGTAATAGGTTGGCGTTTATTATTTCGGTTTTATGGATATGAGTCGATTGAAAAAAATACATGCTTGTGGGCAAAAAGGGTAGGGGCAAAGCGGGTGCCCGTTTTGCCCATACCCGATTTGCCCTGTATAATTTCATTGACTGCTTATTAGTTCTTTTATTTTTGCAGATGGTAAATAAATACAAAAGAAAGACTGCAAATGCATCGTGGGATGAAGGAGTTATGAAGCTTGCGATAGAAGAAGCTCTCAAAACTTCCGTCAATGGTGCAGCAAAAAAATATGGCATCAACCTTTCGACTTTACAGATACATATAAAGAAAGGATGTCAAAAAAAACTAGGAAGATTCACAACAGTTTTTACAGCAGCTCAAGAATTAGAGCTAGTTGAGTATCTATTTCACATGGACAATCTGTTTACGTTGCCAACTCATTACGTTGTCTACAAAGTGCCGCAACCATTCCAAGAATACTGGTCCATTGATCCAAGCATTGTCACTGAAATGTAGCTGATGATCCTGGTGGAGCTCCATCTGAGTTATGATTGTTATGAAACAGTTCTAGTCATTGATTGACGTTAATCTCATGTAATTCAGTCCCTACCCGCTTTGCCCAAAAGCCCTACCTGCTTTAGGCCCCCCCTACGGGCAAAACGGGTAATTCGAATGGTAAAGATTCTTGTTATTTTTTTATTCTTAATGTACAAAACTACTAAATATGTCATTTATTTTATAGTCCTTGATAACTAAACATTTCAAAATATACAAATAAATTTTCAATTTATATCTATAAGTTGTTTTTTTTTACCATCAACCTTAGCTTACCCGTTTTGGGCTACTCTCCCCTAATTAGGTAGGTACCTATGTAATGTATATTATAATAAAAAGATCATCTATAAATTGAGCCATCGTGAGAGGCCTGGCAGATGTGAAACATCGAAATTATTTTAGACGAGCTTGCCCCGCTGTTTTACTCGCGTAATTCAATTTCCCGCAGGAAGTCAGTCAGTAAGTCGGTAAGTCAGTCGGTAAGTCGATCGGTAAGTCGAGTAGTAAGTCAGTCGTTAAATCAGGAGGTAACAAATATCTACGTACACTCTACTATCAACAACATCAACAACCTTGCATTATTATTATAATTTATAGAATAGATACAGTAGGCACGGTAATATTTATCTATACAGTATACTATCTTCATACAAACGGTCGGAACGCGAGTTATACCTACGCGCCTAGAGTCCGGTTTACACTCGGTAAACAAACAGTCTCGAATGCTCCGCAGTGATGAACGGACGCCGGACGGTGTGATCGTTTTATAAGCAGTAAGCGTGCTATTTGTGACAAATATTCATTGAAATAATTAATACAAGTACTTACTTAATAATATGGTAAGGAGCAATTATAGACTATATTGTGCTGTTTTTGGTTGCTTGAATTCGTCAATAAGTTTTTTTAAAAATTAAATCTACTAATAAAAAAAAACAAAAATATGTATTGTTTTTAAACTCTCCCTATTTCATTCACAACGAATTTCATATTTTTAAATAAAAAATATAATATTTTACCTATACAATCACAAAACTAGAAAGAAGCTGGCAGGTTGATGAAATTAAAATACTGTAGGCGGGCAGCCCTATTGCGTGTTTACGCGCGGCTGTAGGTCTGTAATTATTTCTAGAAGAGGGCCGAGTCACAATACTGTATAGATAATAGTGTGTACATGTCTGTCGCTCACGTAGTAGTAGCTATTGCGCCTGAGCGAGAAGCAAATACTGCCGTCGCGTCGGTCGTCATTCTAAATCCCATTCTCTAACTAAAAAAATCGAGTTGTAGATTATGTAGTTACTGTTCGCCTGTGCATTTTTAGGGTTCCGTTGCCGTATGTCATAGCCACTTTTTTCCGAAACTATAAGAACTATACTGTTTGGTAACGCCATCTCTTGAGGGTTTGATAATAAATTAATATCGGCCCTAGTAAGTTCTTTTGACATCATTGTCGGAACAGGCGATATCTCTTTCTCCCTTCCCACCAAAGCACGCCTAATTGGCGTCGGATTCGACCGTGAACCGCGATAGCGAGTAGCCGTGTAAGAACTGCTCGCCACCGCTCCGCTCGCTTTATTCGCTTTATCCGCTTCCGCAAGAAAAAACTGTGTTTGAACTAATAACGACCGCCCGCGGGTGTGTTTGAGTGATTCAGTGTGAGATTCCTGTGATCAGCTTCAAAGCAGGTTCGCCAGCCGCCATTTTGCCCTGGACACGTGCAGCGAGGGAAGACCTTGGTCTTCCCTCGCTGCACCGCGCGTTACCTTGGTAAGGCGTGCTCTCCTAGTACCTATTCCTCACAACTGATCGCCTGTTCATCATCTAGTTTTTCTAGGCGATTACCGCCATCCTTGAAAAACAGTCCACTTAAATTAAAACCCATCTTTTTCAAATCGCCTATATGAATATGGTAATTTCCATAACACTGTTTAAACTTGGTAAGTAGATGTATTCTGTGAACCGCATTAAGATTTTCACACAAAATTAGAAAAAAAAAACAATAAATTTTGGGGGATCCCCCATACTTAGAACTGAAACTCAATTTTTTTTTTCAACAAACTCATACGTGTATCTATGGATAGGTCTTCAAAAATGATATTGAGGTTTCTAATATATTTTTTTCTAAACTGAATAGTTTGCGCGAGAGACACTTCCAAAGTGGTAAAATGTCCCCCCCCCCCCCCCCCCTGTAACTTCTAAAATAAGAAAATGATAAAACTAAAAAAATATATGATGTTAAGTTCCACCGAAAATTGGTTTGACGAGATCTACTAAGTAGTTTTTTTTTTAATACGTCATAAATCGTAAACCGCAATTTACCTTTCATTCAATCAACTCAAATATAAAAATATAAAAAAACATTTAATTTCATAAACATAAACCTTACGCATAAACACGGATGTTACGGAACCCTCGGTACGCGAGTCCGACTCGCTCTTGCCCGGTTTTTTTTTAAATACGCCTTTAGATCTTGGTATCGATGAACTGCAAAGATAAAAAGTTTTATTAGCAAAAATTATCTTTGTTGTAGTTGTGCTACTGTTTTGTCTATAAACTGAAATATTAAAAACTAAAATATCAACTAGTTTATATTTGCTTTGATATTACTATACTTAATTTTATTGTAAATTTATGGTACGCCAGCACATTAAGCTACTACAATCTGTCAAATTTCTTTAATAGATTTTCAACTTTAACGCTAAAGCATAAGGTTCAAAGTTGATTGGAAAAATTTGACAGTTTCTGATATCTTGATGTGCTGGCGTCTGTACCTACCTGCTACTGCTAGTACTGTGACGAAAGCAAGTAGGTACCTAATTACATAAACAACTACAATATTGTTCTGTCCCGTCGACTTTTACAAATAGGTAAGTTGTCATAAATACGTAGAAAAATAATCAAACTTACTTTATTTTTTTTAAACTCCCGCAGTTCAATGCTGGACATTTTTGCTTCCTTCTGTTTTTATTCCCCATAATTTAATCTTAATTATCACTATATAATATACCTACTACAGCATAAACTAATCATCATCTGCCTAGCCTTTTCCCAACTATGTTGGGGTCGGCTTCCAGTCTAACCGGATGCAGCTGAATACCAGTATTTTACATGGAGCGACTGCCTATCTGACCTCCACAACCCAGTTACTGGGTAATACGATACCCCTTGGTAAGACTGGTTGTCAGACTTTCGGGCTTCTGACTACCCGTAACAACTGTCAAAGATCCACAAATGACAGCCGGGACCAACGGCTTAACGTGCTTTCCGAGGCACGGAGGGGTCTCGGTATGTAAAGATGGTCACCCATCCACAGACCAACCGCGGCAAGCGTAGCTTAACCTGATCGATCGACCTGTGCGGCTGTTATTATTTAGCCACGGGCCCCTCAACAACATAAACTAATATCTAGTTTAATTATTAATACTAGAACCTACAACAATATTTACAGACTGATTTTTAAAACGAATACACAAACACGGTAAATAACAATACTGCATTATATTTCAGTCTGTGAACGTATATTTCGATCTATTAGCGGGGGAACGCAGCGAGCCAGGAAAAGCGACACAGGTCCTACCTCGGTGACGCCTGGCAGGCTACTGAAGCGATGCGCGCGGGCCGCCTTGTTATATTATATCTTGTTAAAACAATAAAATTCAGTTTTGAGAAAAATTTCCCGTAGAATTTTCTTCTATACATCATTGCCTATTTTTTGACATATTTTTTGTGAGTAAAAGTTTGATCTACTTCAAGTAAAACTTGAAAAACGATCAAAAACTTCCTTGTTTTCGATTTGTTTGCGATTTTTTATGATCGAGTGAAGTTGTAAATATCGTGTTTTGAACCGTAGAAGAATCAAGAGTGTTAATTGAACTGCAACATATATTTTTTTCAGATTAAAACAAAGAATATTTGATTGTTAAATGTTGAATCAAAAATAGGTCGATTTTGAGAGTCCTGGCCTTAATTTGAATATGATGGATGTTGGTTTTGTTTTAGTAATATTAGCAAATCCTCTTTCATCTGCTGCTATCAACCTATTTAAGGTGTTCACGCGTCAGTGAAATCTTGTCACTTATACAATTACCGGCACGTAACTTGGCAAGCGATTTTCGTAGTGGGGGAAGTTCGCACATATAAAAATGTATGAAATTGTGCGTGCGCAAACTTCCCCCACTACAAAAACTCTTGCCAAGTTACGTGCCGGCAACTATACCCTAGAATAGTATAGATTAATATTGATTGTGTAGTTGTATTGCTTACTTATGACTCAACGGGGCTGGCATGTTCTTAGAATAAGAGCCCCTTAAATAAAAGGTTAAAAAAAAAAAAAGGATGCTACGACAAATCCCTGATGTAAAAACCCATTAACTTATCACTTTTTCCGATTTGGGATTCGAACCCTCATGGAATGGCATGGCAAATGTCGCCTGAGCTTGGTTGTTTTTTGAAGAGCTCTTCTTCGTCGTTTTTAGGGTTCCGTACCCAAAGGGTAACAACGGGACCCTATTACTAAGACTCCACTGTCCGTCTGTCTACCTGTCTGTCACCGGGCTGTATCTCATGAACCGTGATAGTTATAGCAACAAATACTAAAAACTGAATAAAATAAATAAGTATTTAAGGGGGGCTCCCATACAACAAACGTGTTTTTTTCGGCGTTTTTGCCTTGTGATACGGAACCCTTCACGTGCGACTCCGACTCGCACATGGCCAGTTTTTAGGGTTCCGTACCCAAAGGGTAAAAACGGGACCCTATTACTAAGACTTCGCTGTCTGTCCGTCTGTCCGTCTGTCCGTCTGTCCGTCTGTCCGTCTGTCCGTCTGTCTGTCACCAGGCTGTATCTCAAGAACCGCGATAGCTAGACAGTTGAAATTTTCACAGATGATGTATTTCCGTTGCCGCTATAACAACAAATACTAAAAACAAAATAAAATAAATATTTAAGGGGGGCTCCCATACAAGAAACGCGATTTTTTTGCCCTTTTTTGCTCGATATCAAAAATGGCAACAGGTAGGCACTTGAAATATTCACAAAATACTCAGTTGTATTTAAACTTTAATAATAAATAATAAAATTAAAATAAAATAAATATTTAAGGGGGGCTCCCATACAACAAACATGTTTTTTCGGCGTTTTTGCCTTGTGGTACGGAACCCTTTGTGTGCGAGTCCGACTCGCACTTGGCCCGTTTTTTTGGTTTATTGTATTAAAGATAGCAGTAACATATTCCTGCGGATACAATACGCTGCAATCGTGAATTCGTGAGTTGCTGTCTACAATATTTGGTGAATTATGTTCATTGCTGTGGTCACTTGGAGGACCAAATAAATCTTACTGCGGGGTAATTTCGTACCGCACTATCAGTAGCAATGGGTTTCCCTTTGACAGCTCAACAACATTCATTGCTTTATTTACGTTGTTGAGCAGACACATTTTTCGAACATTATAAAGCAATGGATTGGCAATATCCTTCAAAATTATTCAGATTGAGATTGACAGTGTTTTACACAATTAGGGAGCTGTTTTACACAAATAGGGAGTTGTTTTACACAATTAGGGAGCTGTTTTACACAATTAGGGAGCTGTTTTACACAATTAGGGAGCTGTTTTACACAATTAGGGTGCTGTTTTACACAATTAGGGAGCTGTTTTACACAATTAGGGAGCTGTTTTACACAATTAGGGTGCTGTTTTACACAATTAGGGTGCTGTTTTACACAATTAGGGAGCTGTTTTACACAATTAGGGTGCTGTTTTCTTATGACCTTCCAAAAGTAATTTATAGCTAAACTTCAAGAAATCCCAGCCGTGTTCGTACCGCTTATCTCCCGCGAACGTGTTTCTGTGATAAGTGTGATAACCCCAGAAGGGGGATTACATCACTTTGTAATTGGCCTGCATTTTGTAATATCTACATAAACTGCCCGTGGGTGATAAACAGTTATTTTATCACCGTGGGTACTTACTTCGTAACTAATCTATAGGTACTAATATTATAAAGCCGAAGAGTTTGTTTGTTTGAACGCGGTAATCTCAGGAACTACTGGTTAGAATTGAAAAATTATTTTTGTGTTGAATAGTCCATTTATCGAGGAAGGCTATAGGCTATATAACATCACGCTATGACCCTTAGGCGCTGAGCAGCGGGTGACACCGCGGGGAACAGCTATATTAAATATAAGGTTACATGCTGTGATATTAAAGCTGAAGAGTTTGTTTGTTTGTGTTTGAACGCGCTAATCTCTTGAACTACCAGTCAGGTTTGAAATATTCTTTTTGGATTTGATAGCCCAATTCTTGAGGAAGGCTATAGGCTATTTACCATCACGCTAGGACCTGTAAGTGCTGAGCAAAAGGGAAAAAAGGCACAAAAAACTTTCAGCGAAAACGAAGTGATGGCGTGGGCAGTCCGGGTAGGTCGGGTCGAAGTCGCGGGCAGAAGCTAGTACTACATAAACTGCCCGTGGGAGATAGGTAAACATTTTATCACTGTAGGTACTTACTTCGTAGGTACTAATTGCTATTCAAATCCCACACAATGATTGCGGTTTTGTCATTTTGTGGACATAAACTGCTGTTTAGTTATGGTCAAAACATTAAGACCATAATTGAAACCTACATTTATATCAGTTCCTTGGTTGAATGACTAACTGACAGTCAACACACAGCCTAAAACTAAACTAGCTTCTACCCGCGCCTTCGTCCGCGGGAAATGTCCTAGACCAGGGGTGGCCAACTTGGTTAGACCCAAGATCTACTGTTCACTGACGACACCCTGTGCGATCTACCAATTACGTACTTCTTGAAATCTTATATGAAACAGCATAGTTCAGTACACAATTATGTAAGTAGTATTTTTTATTTTATTAAGAGGGTAAATATAAAGCTGAAAATTATTCTTAGTAACTACATATATATATTAATGTGATCATTGAGTTTGAGCATCTTTCGCTAGATTAGCAAAATCAGGTTTGTAGTTGGAAATAGTTTTTGCCTTGCCACGATCGACTGGACTAATAGTCGCGATCGACCGGTTGGCCACCCCTGTCCTAGCCCTACCGCGTCGCGTCGCATAGCCCGCCCGTAGGGTTGCCAGGTCTTAAAACCGAAAAGCCAGACAGACCAGCCAGTTTAGCCGGACATTTGGGTAAAAAAACCGGACACCCTTATTTTTTTAGTCTTAGTTTATCACTACAATTAAAAAAAAAACAAGGCTTTTTAATCATTTACCATAAAATCATCTTAAATTTTAATGAAACAACAATCAAGTTGAATGAATCAGTCTTCTTTATTATTAAGTAATCGTTCAATATTCATTACATTAATTAGTAGTTTAACAGTAACTACTATTGCAATTTGCAATGGAAAAAAAATTAAAACACAATGTTTATTAACCATAAAATCTTTTTAAATTTTAATATAATAACAAATTTAAAAAGCCTAACAAAAGCCGGACAGGCCGGACACCGTCTGATTTGGCCGGACTCGCAACCAAAAAACCTGACAGTGTCCGGCTTTATCCGGACGCCTGGCAACCCTACCCGCCCGTGCTATTCCTTCGGTTCCGCTTAGCGTTCTTTCTAGGTTTTGCACGACTCATAATGCAAAGCATTAGAGAGTGCTTTACGATCGAAACATTTTTTTGCCTCCTTTCTGCAACTGTTTATATTGTTATACTCCTGCTAGTACCTACACTTAGTACACAGAACCTACTTAATTTATACATATAAGTACCATTATATAGATAATTTAATGGACACAAATTCTGTACTTTACTAAAATTGATTTAATGCAGTAGAAACGAAAAAAACATCAATATAAAAAAAAAACTGAAAACATTGTAGCTTGCGAAAAAATCAATTAATTGAGTCATTTTTTTTAAACAGTTTCGTTTCACCCTTAGGAGGGGACCCTATTGAAAACGACTCTTTTATTTAAAGTAGTTTAATTATTATCACACTAACATTACAAAGGCGAAAGTTTGTGAGTGTGTGTGTGTATGTGTGTGTGTATGTTTATATGTTTGTTACTTCTTCACGCTCATACGGCTGGACCAATTTTGATAAAATTTTGTATGGAGGTAGCTGACACCCTGGATTAACATATAGGCTACTTTTTATCCCGATATTTCCACGGGATCGACTCTTATGCGGGTGAAACAGCGGGGCGCTGCTAGTAATTAATAAATTAAAATAATTAACTAATATATTAATATAGTACCTATATCTATGGTTTTTTAAACGATCAAATGATTATTAAGAGTCGTGCACTTTTGGGTTTTCCATTTTTTTTTTAATCCCACTTGTAGTTCCAGAGATCAAGCGCATTCAAATAAATAACCAAGCTTCAGCTTTAATATTAGTATCACTAAATAAAGTTCTAACATTTTTGTTTGTAGAGGTGCACTAAAAAATTGGGTGGAAAAAGTGTAGAATTTTTCAAAACTCGTCAATCTGGGTAAAAACCGAGGTTTTCGCTAGATACGCTAGTCTAGCGAAATCGCTGTTACCAGGGGGCCAAAAAAGGCCATTTTGGCAGAACCATAAAATGATAACATAATGGACAGTTAACTGCTAAGTTAATCGTATCAAATCCCATTGGTGAAGCATTTCAGTTATTTTCTTTTATTTGTGCTAAAACACCAATCAATCCAATCCAAATCCAATCTCTTTGATTGTACCTACGTAGTGCAGCGAAAAAAAGGAAAAACACGGACTGTCTTCGCCATATACAATTCATAATATTATCCTTTTATGATTCTCCAAAGTGACCTTTTTAGGCCCCCAGCTCTGGGTAATTCAGATTCCAGTATAACAAAACCCTGAGAGATCTAACCAACACTGCCAATGGAGCAATCTAAAAGACATACAAATCGATCGTAAGCCGTCCGTCTTGGCTATCAGATGGCTCCAATTGGCTACAATTAATCAATCCAATGATCTCCATTCACAACCTGCTGTGTGAATGGTTGTTACATCTACCGGCGACACAGTTTCTCTGCTATGTGAAACGTTATGAGATTGGGGCCACGAGAAAAGAGGTGGCGTGACGGGAGCGTTTTGAAAACGCTGTTTGAAGCTTGCTGCCTAAATTAATTCAATTTCGTAACATAAGATCATGCCTGTGGTACCCGAAGGAGTGTAACTATAACTATGTACAGGCGCCAGCACATGAAGCTACTACAATCTGTCAAAGTTCTTTAATAGATTTTCAACTTTGTCGCTAAAGCATAAGGTTCAAAGTTGAGTGCTGGCGTCGTTCTTTACCTATCCTACACCCACATTTCGGCAGTTATGTTTAAATCCCATGTAATAGGGAGCGAGCCTATTGCCGTCAGCCGGACACAAATCCAGGCTCCAAGCTGCTACTGAGAAATTTTTAATGGAAAAAACCCTATAACAACTCAAACTCAAAGCATTTATTTCCAACTAGCAGCGCCCCGCGGTTTCACCCGCATTCATGTCGATCCCGTGGGAATATCGGGATAAAAACTATCCTATGTCCTTCCCCGGGATGCAGTCTATCTCTGTCAAATTTTATCGAAATCCGTTCAGTGGTTTAGGCGTGAAAAGGTAACATACAGACAGAGTTACTTTCGAGTTTATAATATTAGTATGAATAAACGAATTACAGGCACTTTAGAATAATTGTCAAGGGATTGGTCAGTCAGAAAGATGAAGCTAGTTAGTAGCCCAGTCCAAAGCGTAGTTAGTACTTATGGATAGGAACGGGCAAGAAACTCCACAGACACTCTTTTAAATTATAAAATTGTTACAAAACCGGGAAAAGAACCCAGGTCCTCTGCTTAGCAGTAGCGCTTGCAACCACAAGGCACTATTTAATTTGACGGTCTATAAAGTAATAGAGAGAGATATATATAGTCATAAAACCATCATACTTAAGGATGACTTTAGTAAAACAAGCTACTGCAATTGCCAAGGCCATCTTCAAAAGGTACCACGTTTTACGACTTTGTTACTTAACTATTTAATCATTTGTTTCGTTGTCGCACTTCTTGTATAATTAACATGAAGCTACATGACATAAACAAACAAACGGTAAGACAGACACTTAACAAACAGGTACCTTCGTAAGTGCTGTTATTACAGTAAGTAGGCAATTATGTATTAGGAAAACGCTCAAACAATTTAACCATCTAAACTAATTGATTCGTAATGTTATTTCCAGTTTGTCGAAACTCGAAACCAAAGAGAATATAGTCTTTGGTTGAAACAGTATAGAACACAGCTTGTTCGAATCGCGATTTCCATGGCCCCACCGAAAATATAGTCGCTCATTGTATGCAGATGTGACAGATGGCGAAAGTAGATCCCCTCGGCGTGCCAGCGCGGGAATCGAACCGGCAAGCCTTTCGTTTTGGTGCACTGTGTGGTAACTAACGACCATGCTTGCATACGGAATACGAAAATGGTTTACATAAAAATGTGTGCGAATTTTGGTACGTTATGCGTTTTATTTAAGTAACAACATTTCTCCGAAAATAACGAGGAAGCACGGCAGGTGGATTTTTTTAAACTGGATTTTCAACCAATTTGGTATTGAGTAAGGCATACCGAAAGTGTTCCAGTTCAATAGACCACTTGTTGCGTAAGTACGGGCCACTTTTGAAAGGATGTAGGTCCCACATGATCGGAATTTGGATGCATGCAAATGTTGCATTAGAGCGATCACTTGCGCGAGGGATTCCACTATAATGTACGTCTAGCTAGGTAGTCAAATACAGTAGTCAACAACCTGGGTAGTCAAATACTGGCTGACTAATATTTGGAATCTTTTTCAAATAAAATCACATCTTGTTTTCCGGAAGGGTTGGCAGAGGTGTACCAGGCGCCATGTGTATTTTGAAATGTACGATGTGCCGATGCGAGAGGGCATCTGATCCTGAAATTAATTCTATATTCCTTATATTTTAAGTACAGATTGCTTACATAACTACATATTTATTGTCACATACTTACATAGATTCAATCCAATTTTTATTCAGTAACAATTCAAATAGCGTTCGAATATTAATTGCATCCAGCATGAAACATTAACATTAACAACAAATGAAAGGGCTTTGACAGCCGTTACGGGTCATCAGAATCCCGAAAGATTGACAACCAGTATTCAGGAGTATCGTGTTATCCAGTAACTGGGTTGTAGAAGTCAGATAGGCAGTCGCTCCATGTAAAATACTAGTATTCAGCTGTATTCGGTTAGACTGGAAGCCGACCGCAACATAGTTGGGAAAAGGCTAGGCAGGTGATGACATAATTAATGAAAGGGCTACGACAGAGATTACTGCCAAACCAGCCGGTCGATTCTGTAAAAATCTCACCGTGAAAACTTAGGTAAAGTGAGTTTGTTTTTGCTAGGAATTGAAACTATTGACAGCTCACTCCACGCTCACTTCACCTAAGTTTTCGCGGTGTCATTTTTACAGAATAGCACCGCTGATCATTTATCCACGCGTGACATACTATCAAAAATCAGTCAACTTTTGCACCTTACATAACTCCAACTTAAAAGTTCTATAGGTCAGTTATATCAAGTGATTGTTACACATAACTTCTAGCCGCTTCGCTTACAAACAAAGCAATCAACCTTTACATAATTAAGTAAGTATCTAAGTGATGTCGAAAGTGAAACGAAAGTAAGTTGACACACGAGACATAGCCGTAATGTTTATGTAACAAGCACATGACATATTAAGCTGTTGCTTCATGTGTATTTACCCACAATCTGAACCATATTGAAGGATATTGCTAATCCATTGCTTTACATGTTCGTCTGTGTGGTGCCGGACTTAAAGAATACCACCACCCCTTACTTCCCGTGGGTGTCGTAAAAGGCGACTAAGGATCGTACCGGAGAATGGGCAGCAGCGTTCTCTATGTATTCCACCATCATACCATACTGCGATCGCCAACCCGCCTGCCAAGCGTGGCGATTATGGCAAACCCTCCCAAAATTGGGGGAGGCCTATGTCCAGCAGTGGACGTCTATCGGCTGAAACGACGACATGTTCGAAAATGTGTCTGCTCAACAACGTGGATATAACGCAATGAATGTTGTTGAAACTCAAAAT
Source organism: Mesoligia furuncula (assembly GCA_916614155.1). Classification (NCBI taxonomy): domain Eukaryota; kingdom Metazoa; phylum Arthropoda; class Insecta; order Lepidoptera; family Noctuidae; genus Mesoligia; species Mesoligia furuncula. The sequence continues at coordinate 2,028,855 of OU744806.1, forward strand.
GAAAGCCATTCCTACTGCTACAACTACTTTCTTTGGAAATTTTTACTGGACTCGTTGGTTTAGTCAAGTGGTCGCATGCGCTACTTTGATTCCTAAGTTGGGCAGTGTTTTTTGGGTTTTTTCAACAGGAATTTCCCAAGATCCCTGAGTCTAGTTTGATTCGTGTCTGGTTGACAACAATAGGCTCTCTCTATTACATGGGAATTAAACAAAACTGGCGAAATATGGGTGTATTACAGGCACACATCTGCTGAACCCTTGAGGTATACAAACGGTTTATGTTACGTTTTTAGGGTTCTGTACCTCAAAAGGAAAAAACGGAACCCTTATTTAGGATTACTTTGTTGTCCGTCCGTCCGTCTGTCTGTCAAGACCTCCTTTATCTCGGGAACGCGTGGAGGTATCGAGTTGAAATTAAAACCATATACTACTCAGGTCTGCGGTCCCTTGAAGCTGTGAAAAAAATCAAACTTCCAAGTTAACTTAAAAAATCTAAGTAAACGTGAAAAAAGATACGGCCGTTTATGCCGCAAAAAACGTACATTCCCGTTGACCTAGAATCATGAAATTTGGCAAGAAGCAAAGTCATATAGCATCATCATCTGCCTAGCCTTTTCCCAACTATGTTGGGGTCCAGTCTAACCGGATGCAGCTGAATACCAGTATTTTATATGGAGCGACTGCCTATCTGACCTCCACAACCCAGTTACTGGGTAATACGATACTCCTTGGTAAGACTGGTTGTCAGACTTTCGGGCTTCTGACTACCCGTAACGACTGTCAAAGATCCACAAATGACAGCCGGGACCAACGGCTTAACGTGCTTTCCGAGGCACGGAGGGGTCTCGGTATGTAAAGATGGTCACCCATCCACAGACCAACCGCGGCAAGCGTAGCTTAACCTGATCGATCGACCTGTGCGGCTGTTATTATTTAGCCACGGGCCCCTCTCCCCTCCCCTCCCCTCTCAAAGTCATATAGCACACGAAAGGAAAAAATCCGAAAACCGTAAATTTGTAGTTAAATTTAAAAAAAAGAACCGTGATAAACTATTTGTATAGCTACAAATTTGTACGGAACCCTCGGTTTGCGAGTCCGACTCGCTCTTGACCGGTTTTTTAAAGTTTCGATTTTGACCGCTCTCACCTCAACTGGCGACGATGGTGAACGCTAGCCTAACAGTAAGTAACCTTGCTCTTTTCTAAAGCGCTTTTGAAACTGCTCTGGAATGTCGGATAATGTCCTAGTAAGCTGCTTCTGCTACAGAGATTCCCCTTCAAACCAGCAATTTCAATAGAAGTACTAGATATATATTATCAACCTAAATACTTCTGAGGACCTTGGCTTACAAGAACTTGTGTAAGAACATAATATCCTTTTCAAAAACTTTGGCCGGATTCGTAATATCCGTAGATTGTATTCCAATTCATTCTGCCGATTTCAAGTGTTTTAGGAAATATACCGTAAGATAACAATGTTGCTATGGTGTAAGTTTCCTTCCTCGTACCATTTTTAGGTTTGTTAATCACTTATAGTAGCAATTGTTGCGAAGTCTGATCTCCTTGGTATTGTTACGGGCTTCGGGTTCGTGACAATAAAAACTGCCGATTTAATAACCAAAAAATGACACTTTAATAATCAACACTAATTACAACTCAAACACACTAATTACAAAACACAATTGCACTACTGATCGCTTTAAGTCGCACTTGAATATCGCTTCGATGCTTTCACTTCGATCGCTTTATCCAAAACTGTGTCGGTCGTGGCGCGTCTCGGCCTTATATAGCGCCAAAGAGAGTTCTGGAACCTTCCATTAGAAACATCTAGAATGTTCGAGTACATACAGGCCCCGATCGACCAGATGTCGAAAATTCGGGAATGTTCTAGAAAGTTCTCGCATCGAAATTTCTAGAAGGGTCTCTATTAGTTCCGCTACTCGATACTAGATGGCGCTAGTGGTAACTACTGTCGCCATGTACTAGACATTAATTGTGGCGCGCAACACTGCCCCCTCCTAAGACATGCTCGTCCCGAGCATTATCGGCCCCATAATAACGCGCCAGTCGATCCACGTGGACGATCTTAGGAGTACCTCTTGCACCTTTCTGTATCCGGTAGGTTACGTCATTGATCTTTGTCACAATCCGGTACGGTCCGTCCCATTTAGCTTGAAGCTTAGGAGATTTCCCTTTGCTGCGTACTGGATTGTGCAACCACACTAGTGAACCTTCGTCGAACCCTTTATTGTTCATCTTACGGTCATAACGGGTTTTCATCCTTTCAGACATTTGGTGGCCCGATTGTCTGACGTGCTCATAAATGTCATTCATTTTGTTCCGCAAGTCACTCGCATAATCGGTTATACTGCGTGGGGCATCAGGTGGTATTCCGGTGATCAGGTCTGCAGGCAGCCGTAATTCTCTTCCAAAGTTTGCGAAAGCTGGTGTCACCGATGTACTTTCGTGAACAGCGCTTCGATATGACAACAAAAACGGTTGTATGTGCTTGTCCCAATCTCGTTGCCGATTTTCCACAACTTTGGCTAGGTACCTCTCCAGTGTCTGATTAAATCGTTCCACCATTCCATCCGATTGTGGGTGGTAAGAAGTTGTTCTTGTTTTATGAGTACCCATAACTCGACAAGTTTCCTGGAATATTTGGGACTCAAAATTCCTTCCCTGATCGCTGTGAATCTCCAAGGGTACTCCAAAACGGCAGAAGACTTCATGAACCAGTTTATCTGCAACTGTTGAAGCTTCTTGGTTTGGAATGGCGAAGACTTCCGGCCACTTAGTGAAGTAATCCATCACAACCATGAAATACCTGTTACCACTTTCACTTACCGGAAACGGTCCCGCAACGTCAAGGGCTATCCTCTCCCATGGTGCACCAACATTGTACAATTTCAATGCACCTCTACTACGAGTCTGAGGTCCCTTTACAGCTGCACAACTTGTACATTTGCGACACCAGTCCTCGACATCGTCCCGACAGTGGACCCAGTAAAACCGTTCTCGTATCTTCAGTAGAGTCCGTTTTACTCCCAGATGACCTCCTGAACAACCATTATGGTACAGCTGTAGAACATCCGGTACTTGAGCTTTAGGGACAACCATTTGCAAATGGCAGCTGTCTCCTCGAGCGTTTTCCCATTTACGGCACAGGACTCTATCCTGAATCACCAAGCTATCCCATTGGGCCCAATAGCTTTTTGTGATCGAACTCATTGCTGAGACGTCGCTCCACCTGGGCTTAGGAGCTCTGGCCTTCATCCACTCCAGAATCGGCTTGATGTCCGAATCTTCCTGCTGTGCACGTTGTAGGCTTTCCTTCCACTCGTTACTGAGGTCTGTCTTGAGCATCCTCACAGGTACGACTTCTTTACTTTCTTGCCTAGTACAATGCTTGCGGTCTTCAGGACAAGGTTTTCTTGACAATGCATCTGTGTTGCCATGAGATTTCCCACTGCGATGTTTGACCACAAAGTCGTATTGCTGCTGCTGCTGGGTGGTGCTGTTAGCCGCACTACCCTTTGGAGACCAGCCATCTTCCCTTTCTGCAGTTCGCTTATAGCAACTGGATCGAAGGTGGCCCCTTTCCCCACAGCCGTAGCACCTAGGGCAGTATCTCCTATTGCGGTCGCGAACTGTAGCCGCTGCAACCTCCCTGACGCGATGGGAACGATGATCCTGCCGCACAGCTTCCACCTCCAGTGCATGAGCCAAGGCGTCCTTAAGCGTCCCGTGGTGCCCGAGCCTCACAGCAGCTCTAACTTCAAGGTCGCGGATGCCGTCGATGAATGCCTGCACCAGGTTTCCATCAATAAGCGCAGGTACGGACTGGTAAGCTTTACGAACCAGCTTCTCCACTTCAAGGGCCCACTGCTGCAGGTTTTCGTTACTGCGTTGCACGCGATCCTTGAGCTGCGCACGAAACACGTGTTCCAGGTGAGCGTCGCCATACCGAGCCTCCAATGCCTCGAGGAGCTGCTCGTAAGTCACTTCCTTACCGAGAGCTTCCAGGACAGATAAGGCCTGGTCGCGCAGGCCTAGGGTGAGAGCAGTCATGGCCTGGCTTTTATTCCACCCGTTAGCCTTCATGACAGCCTCAAATTGGATTTTGTAGGCCGACCAGGAAGAAGTCCCGTCGAACGGTGGCACTTTGAATCCACGTAGCGAAGGTGTTGTAGCTACGGGAGCTGCGATTCTATCCTCAAGTTTAAGGTTACCCAACTCCTGCTTCACATCAGCAATGACGTCATTAAACTTACTGATCTGAATTTCAGCTTCTGACAGACGGTTGTCATGCTGGGTAACCTTCTCTTTCACCTCCTTCATGTCCTTCCCGAGGGTTGCGTGAAGGTCCTTTATGAGGAAAATCTGCTCTTCCTGTCGGCGAGCCTGTTCCTCCTTGTCCCGCTGGAGCTGTTCCTCCAACCGACGAGCCTGTTCCTCCTGTCGGCGAGCCTGCTCCTGCAGTATCAACATCAGAGCAGCCAAATCTGGTGCTGCTGATGCTGGAGCTGCTGCGGACGGGCCGGCCTCCATGGTCGGTAGCTGGCCCTCCGACCTCTGTGGCGTAGCTCCACCAAATCGCCTCTGGTCCGTCTCCTGCTGGCGTTGACTCCGGGTACGGATACCCTCCGTGTCGTCTTTGGGTAAAACTGGCATGATTTTTAATCCCCTTTTCTGACACCAATTGTTACGGGCTTCGGGTTCGTGACAATAAAAACTGCCGATTTAATAACCAAAAAATGACACTTTAATAATCAACACTAATTACAACTCAAACACACTAATTACAAAACACAATTGCACTACTGATCGCTTTAAGTCGCACTTGAATATCGCTTCGATGCTTTCACTTCGATCGCTTTATCCAAACTGTGTCGGTCGTGGCGCGTCTCGGCCTTATATAGCGCCAAAGAGAGTTCTAGAACCTTCCATTAGAAACATCTAGAATGTTCGAGTACATACAGGCCCCGATCGACCAGATGTCGAAAATTCGGGAATGTTCTAGAAAGTTCTCGCATCGAAATTTCTAGAAGGGTCTCTATTAGTTCCGCTACTCGATACTAGATGGCGCTAGTGGTAACTACTGTCGCCATGTACTAGACATTAATTGTGGCGCGCAACAGTATTACCAAAAGGCTGGACTATTAAACCTACACAGCCGCCTATGCTGATCCTTTGTTAGATTATGGAGGGAGCTAATTATTTGTACATAATCCTACGCAGTGTTCTAAGACCATAGTTTTTAGGGTTCCGTACCCAAAGGGTAAAAACGGGACCCTATTACTAAGACTCCACTGTCGGTCGGTCTGTCTGTCACCAGGCTGTATCTCTAGCTAGCTAGACAGTTGAAATTTTCACTGATCATGTATTTCTGTTGCCGCTATAACAACAAATACTAAAAACAGAATAAAATAAATCTTTAAGGGGGGCTCCCATACAAAAATCTTGTTTTTTTCCCCCGGCGTTTTTGCCTTGTGGTACGGAACCCTTCGTGTGCGAGTCCGACTCGCACTTGGCCAGTTTTTTTTATTTTGCTTCTTTTCTTGGCAAATGGGTTGTCAATACTTCTGCGCCATAGACAAACTAATTTTGATTTCGCATCCAAATCTTTGGTCCTATGTATCTGCATAGCGTTTAGCTGAATTAAAAGTAGATTAGTTACCCATCTACTTCTTGCAAAAAGCTTCTAGCTTACGTTTGCAACATTAGCAAGCCGTAGCCATGCAATCAACTGCATAAGTGATGATACAGACAGGTTTTCGTTAATTAACAAGCGTTTTAGACCATTCACATCTAACCTCCTCTGACCGACTGACCTACAGTTTCATTAGACTGACAACATTCGGAGCATCGACATTTAGCATCGGACAGCGAATTGCAAATCACTTCAAAAGGACAGTTGCAGTTCACTAAATTATATAATTGGCCAGTTTCTCTCGTGTATTTAGACTTAATTGAACATACGAAGAGAACGCTACTATGAATGATGAATCAAAAAGAAAGCAAATCCTATTGCACCAGAAGCTAAAAACATTAGATATTAAAGTAAATCTGTATGCATCGCCCAAATTGATGTCCTGAAGGAATGGCCGTAATTACAGAAACAATTAAAAACCAATCGGCCTTATTATAAAACAAGGTTTATCTTTAGACCCAGGTTTAAACCATCGAGCCATTTTTAAAGAACACCGGCGAGGAAATTGTTGATCAAATTATTAAGCGTCTACGAATGTCACCGTAATAGATACCGACGAAATAATTTACTAAGTTTTATCAAATCAATCATAAGGCCTATCAAAGTCTGGAAAAAAAATCTTCATAATTGAGAGCTTAATTGACTAGTTTTGGATAATCCATACTTTCAATGTTGCCATGTAATATAAATCTTAGTCAAGTTGCATAAAATGCTTGGCTTTACATAATGCATTAATATTCTTAGGAAATACATGTCTGCATCAGAGTACAAATGTTAAAATAAACAAGATTGTTTGTGCTAATATTATAGCTGTCATAGTTTTTAATACATACAAATGACATCGTAGTAAAATTCGAGTATGGCAACATCCCAAAAAAAAAACATGACATTTCAATTGTCAACCGGCATATTGACAATGACATGTACTGTGAACACTATTAGGTATGTGTTTGTTGTGTGTGCAACGATTTGTTTATCACGATGGGTAGCTGTGTAGCTCCTACACGCATCATGTGCGTCAACTGCAACATATTATGTGTCAATAAAATGCGACGATACCCGGCATTGACACTTGACTCGACGTTTCATGTGGCCATGTCCATGTGGCAGACCTACGGACATTCGGTTGGACTTAATATCCTAAATACGTAGTCCGTAGATTATTTTGTATTGAAGATGCATTTCTATCAATGATATTTTAAGTGACAAGTAGGTATTTCTTTATTTCTTTTTCGATTAGTCTGTTGTTGACAAGACATAACCTCTAAAACTTCAAACTGAAATATCTTTAATTCCTGACTTCCTATAAAAGTATAACTGAAGACAAAACTGTTCAGAAATTTAAACTCTATACTTTTAGATATTTCTCATAGGCAGACGCAAAAAAAAAATGTCAACAAAAATTTGTTTGGGAGTTCTCCGGTGTTCTTTGAACTTTATTCTGACAACTGTAAAGTTCTTAATGCAAAATTGACAACTTAGACTCTAGAGTTTAACGTCAGTTTTTGTAGTAAGAACTTTAGCTTCGTCGGATTATAGTTCGAAATTTAAAATTAGCTGGATGATTTAAACCTTGGTCTAAAGATAAATCTTGTTTTGTAATAAGGCCGAATGTGTCTCGCGTGGATCCACGTTCCGAAGGGTTAAGGCAATTTTTAGGACAACAGAATTTGATTCGAAATCGAGCTATCGCAGTACTATGTTTGGCTCACAGAAAGATGCTACTCCACTAAATTCCTATGTATAATGGTCTTTAACAACATCAGGTCTTTTTTCCTGGGAACTACATAATTATAATAAGTACAGCCTAGCTCAGCTGCCTGGCATTAAACCTAGGTTACAGCCTGGCAGTACGTAAAAGGATACTGTAAACTGTCGGTAGCTGACCGGTTTTTTCGCCGATAAACGCAGCCAGATGCATTGCGTGGCGACCTTGTAAGTGAACGGCTCTTACTCAACTCCGGAACATTATAAATTTTATCATCTGTACACTATACTTTAAAAAGGCTGTCTGAAGGTGAGAATCTTTATTGTCATCTGATAGAGTATAGATTTATAAATATTTTTTGAATCTGTAGAATCTGTGACTTTGTTTGTAAACAGTTATTCTTTCAACGCGTACATCTTCGTTTTTCAATTAACAAAAACTGGAGTTAGGGTGAGAGTACTTTTGATCAGTCTTTTTTTAAGCAAAAATACTTCATATTTGTCTCTGTACATATATTTTAGGCCAAGATGACCTTCAGTTGCACCTTGTTGGTATCGAGTATTGAAACAGGTTTTTGATCGTTTCCGGAAATGACGTCCAGACGGTTGGGGTTCTGTAAACACAGTTAACTGAAGTTTAGCCTGCATTTTACTGTAAGCAGGAAAAACGCGCTGAATTAAAGATTGAAATCTGCAATTTGCAGTAAGTAAGAAGGTATTATAAAAAAGTTTGAACCGATTTAGTGAAATTGAATCAGATTAGGTCATCCAATTCAGAGAAAATCAATTTAACATTCCGAATACAAAGAAGTTTTTTTTGTGGTATTATTGAAATGAGTTCAAGCCATGCCCTAGCACCGTTAACCAAAAAACTATTGCTTTCCTACAGTACGATCATGTCTTTTCAACGACACTCATCAAAGACCATGACAATTGACAGCCATATTGGACATGTCCTATTATTATCTATCTACTAATAATAAAGCTGAAGAGTTTGTTTGTTTGTTTGAACGCGCTAATCTCTGGAACTACCTGGCAGATTTAAAAAAATCTTTTTGCCTTTGATAGCCCAATTCTTGAGGAAGGCGCAATTAACATCGCGCTAGGGCCCTTAGGGTGCGTTTCCACTGAAGTAGAGCTGGGCGTAGCGGAGCGGAGACGTGCAGGAATCAACCAATCACAATTGTTGAAATCCTCATAGCGTCACTCGTCTCGTGCGTAATTGGACGATTTCTGCACGTCTCCGCTCCGCTCAGCTCCGCTTCAGTGAAAACGCGCCCTTAGAAGTAATAGCGCGGGCAGGCGATGCGATGCGACGGGGTGGGTCGGACGAAATCGAGGCAGAAGCTAAATCCTACTAATTCCTACTATAATAATATTATAAACGCGAAAGTTTGTGAGGATGGATGGATGTTTGTTACTCTTTCACGCAAAAACTACTGAGCTGATTTTGATGAAACTGTACAGTAATATAGCTTATCCATCAGAATAACGCATAGAATGCTTTTTATCCCGATATTCCCAAGGGATCAAGACTTATGCGGGTGAAACCGCGGGGCGCTTATATTATTTAATAAAGGACATTTTTGCCAAGACGAGGATGCCAAACAAGGCGCCATGCCTGCCTACGCCCAATGCTAGGTGCAGCTTGACATTACCCATTTAGAGTACCTGTCGAACAGGCAGTCCTTAAAAGACTACCTGTAACGGGAGGATTGTATTTTTTGTGAAGACCCGGCTAACAAAAGAATTTCAAGCAGTTGGGAATATATAAGAGAGGCTTTCGACTAAACAAGTTGTATCGTATTATGTTGCAAAAAACATCAAGAATTTGGATACAGCAATTAGGAGCTATTTTGAATTGATGTTATTTAAGGTGAAACGCGCAGTTGTAGCCCATGAAATTCAATTTTTGTTACGTTTTTTGCAATTTGCAGGTCAGTGTCAGGTTGTATCTTGATCAAAATATGATTCGGGACTATACTAGATATGTATTTACAGAATTATAGTCATTAGAATCATTAATATTATATATATCTCTTTAAGTTAGATTTGTTCTTTTTGAATTTCGCGGTCTGCGCACCACTGCGCAGTAATTTTCCATGGGTTAGGCTTATTTGAACAGGTAAACGTATCATCCGTTAACTTATAATACTACAAAGAGCTAGCCGCTCCAAGCCCTTCTTCATCCATCATAATAATGTGATACAAATGGCTGCCGTCTGGCCTCTACGACCTTTAAGTAAACGGGGTTTTTGCTGTAAGGCTATTTTTAGCCAGTAAGCATGCCATTGCTTCGTAAGTTATACACACACTGTGTTAAATCAAGTACTGAGGATTAAGTTATCGAATGAGAGAAGAAAGATCGTAAGTCTTCCAATGTTTATTTGGAATTGTTTCGATTCCTTCGTCAAAATGTAGCGTTTTCTCCATCATGTTGTCGTTGGCTTCTAGACTACTCAAATATGACTGAATAATGTAAGGCCACTTTGGAGAATCATAAAAGGATAACATTATGAGTCGTAGTATGGTGAAGACAGTCCGTGTTTTTCTTTTTTCGCTGCACTACGTAGATATAATCAAAGAGATTGGGATTGGACTTGGATCGGATTGATTGGTATTTTAGCACAGACAAAAAAAATTAAATTAAAAATTTAAAAAACCCCCGACACAAAAATTTAAATTAAATTAAATGTAAATAATTGGAAAAGGATCAAATAATATAAAAACCCCCAACTTAAAGAATCTAGGTAACGAGACTAAAACAGATAAATTCATATGGCAGTCGGGGGACCTCTTAGCATAGAAGGTGTTCCACAGAACGGTCCCCAGACTTCCATATGAATTTATCTGTTTTAGTCTCGTTACCTAGATTCTTTAAGTTGGGGGTTTTTATATTATTTGATCCTTTTCCAATTATTTACATTTAATTTAATTTAAATTTTTGTGTCGGGGGTTTTTTAAATTTTTAATTTAATTTTTTATTTCATGCTTTTTGTAGGGACTCCTTAATTTTTGTATTTCATTTCTTCTTTTTTTCTTGCGTTTTAAGATTCAGGTATTTTTTTGTTTAATCAGGTTTTTAATCCGTCAAAAAATAATAAGTACTTATTAATTGAATTGAAGTTGAAGAATAATTTTTAAGACTAAACAGATTTTTTTATATATATTATTATATCCTTTTTCTAGTTCTTCCTTTAGTTATTCAACTTTCGTACAAGTATTTCATAGCTATTAGATATCTTAGGTATTTCAGATCTAGTTTATAAAATGGGACTGCGACACTATCTGATGTAGAAATACCTACGCTTTTTAAGTAGGATAATTCCATTCGTAACAAAAATAGTCAAACTCAGTGGTCGTAGGTACCAGTCATCACTCCTCTTTCCTCATCATTCTAGAGCATTGATCAGACAACAAAATATTTTCAAGTTTTTAGTTTTCATTTCGTTAGTTAATATTCCTCATTCCCTTTCAATAGGTACCTATAGTGTACATTGTTCTACTTGTCAAGCCCTTGCATTTGATACCTATATTGAAGGAGTTGTGAAAAAAATATATAATTCGCCAATTTGTGGTGGCCGCCATCTTGGATTTGAAATTTGTAATAGCGAATAGTACCTATTCTACAAGTCAAGCCCTTTCATTTGATACCCATATTGAGGGAGTTGTGAAAAAAAAAAATGTAATTAGCCACTTTGTGGTGGCGGCCATCTTGGATTTGAAATTTGTAATGGCGTATAGTATTCTACTCGTGAAGCCCTTTCATTTGATACCCATATTGAGGGAGTTGTGAAAATAAAATGTAATTCGCCACATTGTGGTGGCGGCTATCTTGGATTTGAAATTTATCATAGTGTATAGTATTCTACTATTCAAGCCCTTTCATTTGACACCCATATTGAGGGAGTTGTGAAAAAATATGTAATCCGCCATTTTGTGGCGGCGGCCATCTTGGACCGATTTTCATCAAACATAGCTAAGAACACTCCCGACTAATTCGCCTTTCAAACAAAAAAAACAAAATCAAAATCGGTTCATCCGTTCGGGAGCTACGATGCCACAGACAGACACACACACACACACACACACACACACAGACACGTCAAACTTATAACACCCCGTCGTTTTTGCGTCGGGGGTTAAAAAAAAAAAACTGACAAATGCTTCACCAATGGGATTTGATACGATTAACTTAACGGTTAACTGTCCATTATGTTATCATTTTATGATTCTGCCAAAGTGGCCTTTTTAGCCCCCAGGTCCCATGACTTCCAGCTCTCTATCCAGGGCTAAAGTCTCAAGTAAGTCACTTGTACGTGTGGTGCAAACTGTTAATATAAGTTATTATTAAGAAATAAAAAAATAAAATAAAAAAATGGTCGTTTATTTTTTCCAGCTCGTCCCGTAATCTTCTCGGACTTAATACTAACACTTTTTTTTTCAGAAGAAGAGGGCCTAAACAATCGGAATCGTTATATTTCTATCTGATTCTAAATATATTGGTATATGGACAAGAGAATCATGATGATGTTATATCAGTCCCACACATTTACGACCTTTCCATCATCGTTATTACTGCTAGAATGTCACTTTGTCTATGCCCTCTGGTTCTGTGACACAACTTTGGAGAGGCCTATATCTTTAGCTGAGGACTGTGATAGATTGTGTACATTGCAATCCCCGTAATTGTAAGAACGTTAACAGTCAGAAGGGCAACTCTCGTAATTTCAAGACCGTTCACAGCGATCTCAGTCTCAATCTGTCAAAAAATACTTCTATATTCTATTCAATTTTTTTAAGGTTCTGGCTCCATCGGTAACGTTCGATGATTTTGAAAATGTCAAGGTATGAGAAGATACTTAATGAACGTAAACTGTTACACAACTATTGATCAGTGTTTGTAGCGGTGGCAACCATGGATCCCCATGCTAAAAAAGGACAAAAAATACTTCAAATTTTCTTACATTTTGACAAGTTTTTGACACTGATTGTCGCCGAGATGAGATTGACTTGAATTTGAACGTTTTCTAAGTACGAGAATTGGCCTTTAGGGACTGCTATTTCAACTCCACAGCCCGACTGTCTGGGTATTATCTACCTATACTATTGGATTGCTTCGTCTATATTTATTTGATTAGTATAACTTCACACGATATGATTTGTCGTGGCAGAATACTTATCTGCACTTACGATAAGATCACTTTGGGGCACTTCGCATGTTGTTGATTTGCGTCAAAAATAAATGCTTTTATCACTACGATAACGAGTGCGAATTTTAAATTAAGTCAATAAGAATTTTCAATGCCAATAAAAATGCTAGATATAGAATTTTTTTAGGTTTTTACAGCGGGGTAATTGAGTAACCCACTAACAATTGCAATGACATTCATTTTGTCAATTCGACAACATTCGTTGCGTTATTTACATTGCAGAGCAGACAAATGAAGCAATAATTTCTTCAAAATTCTCGGATTGTTCAAGAAAGTGTGTTATGCAATTGGATAGCTGAAGAGATCCCAACAAACAAAAGCATTGCTTGCGAAACGTTAAGGATCATCTTCGATTTATTCATTTAAAACAATACACATTAATTTATGATATAAGTTTCAATAAAAATCATTTTATGAATTAAAACTGTAAAATTATTATTATTGTTTGATGCCCAATGGGCTCCTGCCTTTTTCTTTAACTGTTTTATTTATACTTCTTTAGTAATATTTATATTTTTAGTGTTAGCTTGTAAATTGTAATTGTTGTGTCTTTGTGAATATACTGTAAAATTAGTTCTTATTCAAAACTTGTAATTGATGAACTTCTATCAGATAAAGAGATTATCTACAGTGAGTAATTCAATAATAATTATCAAATGTTTATAAAATGCATCCTATGCCTGCCGAGTGCAGTTATGCAAGGACTAATAATCAAAACTATTGTCATTCCAAAGGCATGTTCATGCCTTTGGAATTATAATCTTCAAACTACCTATTGCCTAACGGTACAAGCAGGAATTCTAAACATTCACAATCTGCAGGCTATCCTTTCAATAATTTCAGGTTACAATATGAACGCGTAAAGGAGAGCGGTCAGCAACCTCGGTCCTATTCGCACGTCTGCGTTTGCGCATATAAAGTAACGAGCGTGTGAATTTACGATAGCTTACTATCACTAAAAAGAGAATGTTTTAATTTGGTTTTTTTTCGGGTCTGATTTTGGGAGAAGGTTTTTGAATATGATTTTGTTTGATTTGGTTTTGGTTTGTAGCAATTGTAGCACAGGACCGGTTGATGTGGCAATGCTTGATCGGTCTATGCCCAACAGTGACAAATGATAACGATGGTACTGTTTTGTAGCGGCTGCAAAAAAGGAACTTTTGCAGCAAAGTTCAAAGTAACATTTCATATTTTATACTTGCTTTACCCGCATAAGTGTCGATCTTGTAGGATTATCGGGATAAAAACTACCCTATGTTCTTTCCCAGGACTCAAACTATCTCTATAACAAATTTCATCTAAATTGATTCAGCGGTTTAAGCGTGAAAAGGTAACAGACAGACAGACACACTTTCGCATTTATAATATTACTATGTCATGTATAGTATTTATTATTCAAAGCATTCCAGGCTGCTTAGAAAACGAAGCACACTTGATCCGCATTCAGTAATAAGTGAAAACCTTCACCGCAAGTCTACAACCAACAGGTTTTCATAGCGATCGCAGATTTCGAAGTTTCCGACAAACATTCCTGCTGCCAAGTCGGCTAGCTTGTGGCTACTAACTCTGCTACTAAACAGAGCATAGATGAAGGTTTAGTAATTGTACCCGTAACGTGGAATAGAAACACTGGAACTATCACTTTCCTATACTTTTTGTAGTGTAGCAGGCCAAAAGTAAGGTGGCAAAAACATCATTGTTGAGTCGTAATTTTCTGTAACCAGGTAGATTGCAGTGAGCGAGGACTATGTTGCATAGCGTCACCTTAATACGCAAACCTCGTAACTCCACCAAAGGTCGAAATTGACATTTTGATGGCAAATTGCTGCGTAAAAATTTGGATATTTTTCATTGTAAACATCGTTACTTTTTATGCTTTGGCAACACTAAAAATGGATGTCAAGCACACACACCTCGTAAATGCACCATCAATTTTATTTCAAAAGTGTAACTCGTTTGGTAACGTCTTTTACTATGGAAATGTATTACATTACCAACATTATTTTTTAAATCAGTTTTATTGCTCCTGTAAAGTTGGTCAAAATGGAGCTATACAAGTTTTGCGTATTAGGGTGTCGAATTAGGTGGTACCTACTGGTCCGGTCATGTTAATAATTGTCTGCTATTGTACCATCGCTCATCGCCTGGACAGACACTCAGCTATATGGACAGGCGACCGTAAGAAGGTCGCACAGAGGCATATACTGGATGCAGTAGGTGGAGGACAGAGTATTGTGGCGCAGCCTAAGAGAGGCCTTTGTCCAGCACTGGTCGGCTTCCAGTCTAACCGGATGCAGTGGAATACCAGTACTTTACATGGAGCGACCGCCTTTCTGACCTCCACAACCCAGTTACTGGGTAATACGATACCCCTTGGTAAGACTGGTTGTCACTTTCGGGCTTCTGACTACCCGTAACGACTGTCAAACATCCACGAATGACAGCCGGGACAAACGGCTTAAAGTGCTTTCCGAGGCACGGAGGGGTTACGGTATGTAAAGATGGTCACCCATCCACAGACCAACCGCGGCAAGCGTAGCTTAACCTGATCGATGCTGTGCGGCTGTTTATTATTTGGCCACGGGCCCTTTTTAACACGCTTTTAGTAGGTCGACCTGTATGTAATGGAATCTAAGGTAATTAATTTAACCATCTTCCAAGGGTCGTAGCGTAATGAAAATTGGCAGCTGTATGTAGTTCTGATGACAATACAATAATATGGTACTGTCGAACTGAGCTGATGATGGAGCCGGAAGATATGAACTGGAACATCATGATGGAAAATCGTATCGTTTTGGATTTCTTAGAAAAGTCTTGTAATGAACTTTGACCACGTTTAGGTTTTAAGGTCTGATGATGCAGCCGGAAGATAGGCACTGGCATTCCACGATAGAATATCGTATCATAGGTGCATTTATAAAAGCGTGTTTTTCTAGTGTTTCTTAAACTATTCATTTATTTTCAAATTATCTTTTCATTGTGGTGGTCTATTACGTCCTGCCGAGAACGTTTACCAACAGTAATTTATTATGATGAGATAATACGACGTATTACCCAGTTTATTATCACTTCAGTTGCCTAACACGCCTTTGTTTAAAAATTACAACACCTTAATAAATATAGTTTTACAAGTAACGGGGTCGCTAAACATTGTTATCTTAATTTACTTAGTTTTAACGTTTTTTATCTGCGCGCTATGGTGCGGGCACGGCCGGTGACCTCCGGAAACCAGGTACAGGGTGCTTACTCTCGAGTTTAATTCCGATAGATCGACATTGGAATTGTGACGTTTCGTACTCTTGAGTTCGATGCTAGCGCCAATTGATTTTTAGATTGGGTGTCCATTTTGGGGAACTAAGTGGAATTGGGAACGGGCTTGGCGTGGGGTAATCGGTACTCTTGAGTGTATTTTGACAGCTGTGTATTGCGTCAATATTGCGTTGGGATAGTTTGTTGATAGTGATTTTTCCAATACCAAAAGTGTAACTTTTTAGAAATTGCTTTGAGTTTTAAGTGGTTTTTTGTGGGTTATAGGATTATAATATGGCATGATAAGCAGTAGTATATAGTGTTTTACGTAATTCCCATAAAAAAACAACTGAAACAACGACGATGAGCGTCGGATGATGCGTTATACGGACAAAGCGCTTTGTATGAATGAATACGAACTTAAAGCAAATGACGGAGTGAGGAAGGATTTAACTCCTCTTTCGTATTACCTACATAACAACATTTTTATCCTATCTCTATACAATAAAAACTTTTTAGAACATTAGCTTACTAAAATCGGTCTTCGGCATGTTTTCATTAGACAAAATTCTTTGTATCTCTAAAAGCCGTAGACCGATTTAGATAATTCAAACTAGTATATTAATTTTAAACATAATCCTCTCATTTGACACTAAAATCTCGCAAATATTATAAGCAAAAAACCTCGTTTTCAAGTTACGTAATTATTCTATCATTTTTCTTCGTGAATTAAAATGATCAAAAATTCTATGTCTGATTCTACTAAGAAAACTATTAATAAAAACCAGTTAGAAAGCTAATTAGAACAATACAAACACTTAAAATTTAATTAGAAAATCAAAATCTTACTCAGTAAAACAGTAGTAGCACATATCGACGCCCACGCTAGGTACTTTTGGGTCTTAACTATCCTATTCTAACTATCTCTTTTACATATTCTAACTTATTTATCACTTCACTGGTTTAGAACTCAGTCATGTTCACTATTCACATAAACACGGTCGGCGTTCGTCACAAAAACATTATTTACTTACTCTATAGAGAAGTTGTATATCTATTTACTTGGTACCATTTGTATAAAACTGTAATACTAATTAGTTAAGTAACTTAGCGGTCAGTAAGTATTTCTTACTAAAAATAACCAAACGCGAAGAATATTGTCATAAACAAACAAACTTGCAGTTCGAATTCACTTCTTCTTGTTCTTTTTATGTTTGAAATTGGAGAACTTACACGCACGAGACTTTTTTTTTAGTAAGTAGTGTAGGCAACGATCCTACCCCATAAAGCCAAAATCATGGTTAATTTTATGATTTTATTCATTTTCTTATGCCCAAATGAATTTAATACTTTAGAAATAATCAATTAAAGAACTATTTATATCATATTCATTTAATAGCCTTGTTATTTAAACGATAAAGCATTTTAAAGCCCTATTACCGGTTTTTCGTAATGAGTTGAACAACACTATTGCAGCCCGTAACATAGCTAACTTCACGTGTAACAAAATAATGGCGGAGCAATGTCAATTTCATTTCAATGGTGACAATATTGTTTTCAAGAGTACCGAATCACGTGACTGTAAAATTAACATTGGAATCGTATTGGCCTTTCATTGGAATTAAAATTATTTTGGAGAGTAAGCCCCCAGGTATGGCTAGTGATGTGACGTTACCGGTTACGGATGATAGTCGAGTCGCAATTAATATACTTAATATTTAAACGATTAAAAACAAAAAATACCTTGATACTTATTTACTAATTTTCCCATCGATGAACCTCTAAACGTTGCTTAAATATAAGTAGGTACTGATTAGCGACTGTGTAACCATACATTTAAACGTCACTTAATTTTAATCACCGTGTATTTATGAATCCAAGGAATAGAAGCAAGTTTTTAGGTATTTTTAATTAAACGTAGGTGTCATGGGTAGTTTGTTTTGCCTAACGGCCTAGCTCTACACCGCATGGGTGTTCAATTTATTTTATTTTTTTTAATGTAGGTAACAGTAACATCAAAATTAAGATGTAACGAAGTCGAAATAGGTATCTACTTATTTTAATACTTACGTACCTACGCTCTTCAATGGTCGATGAACAAAACAAGCTAAATTAATAGAATAGGTAAGTACCTTTGAAAATTGATTGTCAATTACTGATGTAACCTACGTCACTCGATAAATTACTATATAGAGCTAGACGAGAATACGGAATCACGGAACATAGGTACCTACATACATATTATAGGAACGACGACGTTGGTGCCAATTAAGAAACTGTTCCAAATCGGTAGGTACTGATGATTTCTTATCGATAGTCGGAAACGGTGACTCATTCGCGTACTTTCGTGAGGTCCCATCTCTAGGCGACCTACATAAGTACATTCTATTGTTGTACCGTACGTAGAAATCGCAGGAAACAAACAATATATATTTTAATTGCGTTTGCGCAGGTAGAATGTCAATTTGCGTCAGTAAAATTATTTGATTGATGATTCAGATGTTATATGATTAACGGAAGATTATGCATAGGTACCTACCTACCTTTGTACCTTGTGAAATGTTGAAATCTTGAAGGATAATATTTTAGTTTCTTTCATATGTACCTACCTAACTAATCCTCAAAGAACTTAAATGCCCGTCCTACAAGTAATACCAGCATGGAATTCAAAAGGAAAATGACGTACAGACCTATGTGGTCAATGGTCACAAAACCGGCTTTTTCTTATTCTGATCGTGTAAGGGCGCACGCCCCGCAGACCCGCGCATCAAGTTTACCTTGGAACTTTCCACAGCCTTCTGACCTTCGCCACTTAGCTTAGAAAGATCCTGCTTCATTTATTGTAATGAATAATGGAATGGAACTGTTTAGTCCTAGACCTCGTTGCATGTAAATGTTTAGGTCGCATAGTTGTCTATGGTTGTTTGTGGCCGGTTACTATCAGTACCGTTATCACTGTAGGAATTTATTCAACAAAATACCTACCTACTTTTTTTTCCTTTGTTGAACTAGGTTCTTGATTGGTAGATGAACGAGACTGCACAGTGCACAGCTTTACCGATCAAACAACTGTACGATGCTTAATGAATAAACTTGAACATTTTGAATTAATAAACATAACCTGGGTCGCAAAATGACTGCGTGCTGTAATTATCTGGGTAGGTACTACTAGGCTAGTCTAAACATCTGCCAGGTAAATGAGTGTACGCTAGATGTAGGTACTGATATCTATGGCGTATGGAATGTCACCTGCCTAGGTCGGTGTATAGCGCGATACCATTAAAAATAAATAGAAGATAATTAAAGAACGTACGAACGAAATACTATAAATTCAAGGTCACGGCAACCGAATTCCAATTTCAAATAAACTGCCCCGCCTGCCAGAGAAACAACGATGTTTCTGTCACCTGCGCCCAATCAGAACAAAACATTTTAAATCAACCAACTATTTTTGCTGTTACAATCGTAGTTTTACCGCTATTTCACCATGAAACATTTAAACACCATAACAAAACGCTACTCACCGAATAACCCAATACTATCAGCAAAATAATCCGACACGATTCAGTTCCGTTAATACAAAGTTTTACCCGCGATTTTTGTTTGAAAATCACGTTAAAACTGAACAATTCACACTTTTGATTGTTGAAACACTTGTTAATTCGCACTTAAACACAGTTTTCACTGTCACAGATTACGTGTGAGGTGTAATTTAGTCAAAAACATCGATACTTTTACGTAAAGAGTTCTGAATTGATAAGGCACGATACGCGTCTTTTCACGCCGGTGACACTGTTGCTACTAGCGCTGGGAGCGGCGCGCGGGGCGGCCGTCGCGGGAACTAGTTTGTTGAGTTGACGCTCGACGACAACGCGAGGCGACGGCGACGATACGTGCAAGCGATGCGATGCGATACCCTTAAGGAATTGAGGAATGTCGCGGATTTGCAATACTTACACCAAACTGTATGTACATACATAAGAAGTTTTTATTTCTTTAAATTAATAATGTCTTTGATTCTGTGCAGAAAAACCTTAGTGCCCATTGATCTTGTCCATCAAGATCTTGTTTATGAAAAGCTTTACCTAATAAGGTAAGTACTTACCTATTTACGGTTTCAAACATTTAGTCTGGAATGCTCATTAAAATTACGTACAGTATAGCAGGAGGCCTAAAAAAGCTACTTTCATAGAGTAAGTAATATTGGCTACTTTGGCATAATCCTAAAAGGATCCCATTGGTGAAGCATTTATCAGTACCTAATTTTTTTTGTCTGTTCTAAAATACCAATCAATTCAATCCAAATCCAATCCCAATTTCTTTGATTGTACCTACGTGCAGCGAAAAAAAAGAAAAACACGGACTGTCTTCGCCATATTATAATTCATAATATTATCCTTTTATGATTCTCCAAAGTGGCCTTTTTAGGCCCCCAGAGCACAAATTAAATGCCAACACCATCATCATCATCAGCCCACAGCAGTCCACTGCTGAGCACAGGCCTCTCCAATTACTCGCCAATAAACTCCAGTCGCGGTCCATTCAAGAACACGTCAAACTACACTCGAGAGCAATGAATCCGGGTCACTTAAAGAATCTTAAAAATCTCGGAAACTAAAAATGATAGGTTAATGCAATAAATTGTATTTAATAGACAATGTAGTACTCCTTAAATGAAAGTAAAAAAAATATGAGTCATTTTATTAACACAAAATTACATAAAGAAAAAAACTGCTGATCTCTCCTTAAAACAAAAATAGGAAACATGAAATTTTTGAACTTTATTACGATTTTCTTGAATTTTAATACTTCGTATTGCCTCCTCGTGCTTCCATTACTGCGTTTACGCGGTTTGGCATGCTGTACACCAAGTTCCTTATACGATTTTGGGGAATATTCTCCCATTCCTCTGTGAGAGCAATTTTGAGCTCACGAAGCGTGATTGGGGGAGGGTTTCGTTGTTTTACGCATCTGCCTAGCTCGTCCCAAGCATGCTCGATCGGGTTGATATCCGGGCTGCGCGCTGGCTACTCCATACGAGTAATGTTCATCTCTTGAAGGTAGTCATTCACAATCCTACCTGTATGAGGTCGGGCATTGTCATGCATAAATATAGCATCCTCACCTAAATTGACCATAAATGGACCAACGTGATCATTGAGGATTTCTTCCACATATCTTACGCTAGTTAAAGAGCCGTTTTCTATGATCACCAGCTCTGTGCGACTTTCAGAAGAAATTCCGGCCCACACAAGTACAGACCCACCACCGTAGGCTACTTTTTCTTCGATGCATGCTTGCTTGAATCTTTCCCCTGGTCTTCGATACACTCTGTGTCTTCCATCGTGCTTGTAGAGCATAAATTTTGATTCGTCGGAGAACATAACTTTTGACCTATCTTCAATACTCCAATTTACGTGGTTCTGGGCATATCTTAGTCTTGAAATACGATGCCCACGCTCCAGTTTAGGGCCGTTTGCAGGTCTAAGGGGTTTTAAGTTAGATTCAGCAAGCCGACGTCTTACTGTCCATGCACTTGGGTTACTTCCTCCGAGGCGTCAAAACTGATTTGTGAGTTCAGTTCCTGTGAGAAAGCGATTTCGAAGCATGGTGTTCACCAAGTATCGGTCTTCTCGTGCTGTGGTACACCTGGTTCTGCCCGTTCCTGGTCTGCGTAGGTTAGAACCAGTTTCTTCGTAACGTCGGAGAACTCTTTGTACTGTTGACAGCGACACACCGACAGTCCTGGCTGTATCGCGCTGACTCCGGCCGGTTTCCAGCATTGTAAGTATTCTGGTGCATTCTTCAGGCGTAAGCGACATAATTTCAGCTTGATTAATGAACATAGAGCACTATCAACATGGTTTATGTACCCACATAAATGACAGATTACAAACAAAAGCAAAACCAAATGCTGTAATTTCGTAGTTCCATCTTCGAAAGTGGCCCTTTTTCAAATTTGATTTTTTTATGATATAACTTTACAATAACTAAGAAGTTTTAATACCTTCATTTAAGGAGTATTACATTGTCTATTAAATACAATTTATTGCATTAACCTAGCATTTTTAGTTTCCGAGATTTTTAGGATTCTTTAAGTGACCCGGATTCATTGCTCTCGAGTGTATTATCTATACATATAATAAATCTGTAGAAGGGTCAATTCTGTACATTGAAAATATTGAAAAAATAAAGAGCGGGGGGTGTTGCTGGATCGATACCAAACCCAAATATGTGATTAAAAAAAAAATTTGTCTGTCTGTCTGTCTGTCTGTCTGTCTGTATATGCAGGCATCACGTGAAAACTAACGGTTCGATTTCGATGAAACTTGGTATAATTATACCTTATTATCCTGGGCATAAAATAGGATACTTTTTATCCTGGAAAAATACGTAGAAAAAAAATCTTATTTTTCGGTTTTATTCATAGACGTTGTTCTGTAGAACCGCGAACACACGTTGCATTACCCGTAGTGGATAATTTTCCATTTCAATTTAAGAGAATACAGTTTCCTGTAGCTTTGTGTTACGCCATGACAATAAATAAGGCTCAAGGTCAGACCCTAGGAGTTGCTGGCGTAGATCTTACCACGAGTTGTTTTTCACACGGGCAACTTTACGTAGCTCTTTCCCATGTGAGCAGTCCAAGAAATCTTCATGTTCATATTCCGGACGAGCTCACTAACAATGTTGTGTATGCTGAAGCTCTCAATTAACTTTCTGTCGCATTGTCACGATCACTTTTTTATTATTGCAAACTTTTCGTCATTGTCAGTAATTTACTGCTACATGCTACTTATTAAGGTCGGAATTACTATGAAAAAAATACTTACTACAGAACGCGAGCTCAACAGCAGTAGCTCAATAGAGGGATCTCCTTAATTATTATAGGCTTAGCCGTATTTGGGTCCAATAGATATTTATAAGATGTCATTGTCAGAGTTACTCAAAATGGAGAAATAAACCATCCACGCGAAGACCGACATCCGCGCGGACGGAGTCGCGGGCGGAAGCTAGTCTATTAATAAAAGCTGAAAACTGCTTGTTTGAACGTACTAATCTCAGGAACTACCAACCGGATTAGAAAAAATATTTTTTTTGTATTTATAGCCCAATTCTTGAGGGAGTCAATTTAACATCACGCTAGGACCTCGAGAAACCGAGCAAAAAGAAAAAATGGTCCGAAAGAACGCTAAGCGAAAACAAGGTAGCGCGGGAAGGCGATGCAATGTGACGGCGCGGATCGGGGAACAATAAATTTCATGCGGACGAAGTCGCGGGCACAAGCTAGTCAGAAATAAAGAGTGCAATATTTAACAACAGTCATTTTATTGGAATAATAAACGTAATTAATAGGTAGGTGCTTCCTGTGCCTCTCTTTTCAAGTGCCAGCCTCAACCAAGTTCTACCCGCGAAGGTAACAATGTCGGTAGGTACTTTTTTGTTTTTTTTTAACCCTTAGAAATACTCATGCATTCTGCACTACCACGGGGAGATAGTGCAGTTATGTAGGACTCTAACCCTCTAAAACTCCACGGTGTCCTCCTCTGCCGCTTATGGCGGGAACACGGCCACGCGTTAGCACTCATCCGTGAACCCGCCGCGACTGTCCGTCAGCGGACCCTCCTCTGGGGAGTACTCCCCGTCACCGGCGCACCAGAACACATAGCACGCCGTGACCACCCCAGGGACCAAACCAGCACATGGGCGCCAGACGACCCCGTGTCTGGGCATCCTTGGTCCCTCTGCGTCGGGTCAGGTCATTGGCCCCGCCGAGCAGCCAACGTCATACCAACATTGCTCCTCCCCTGCGGCCCCACCGCGTCCGCCATCAGACGGTGGCGACCCCGTCAAGGCCGCGGAAGGTAGGGAAAGCGGCGCACCGCAATACCGGCACTCGTCTTCCACCGCGGCCCTCTAACCCTCAGCCGCAATGCCTCCCATACGACATCGCAGCCCGCCTCAGTTGCGATGTCACCCATCGTCATTGTTGGCCGCTACATCGTCGTCGGCTTACTGGCAAAAGCCCTGACGAACGGCCCCTCCTCGGGTTCCTCTTTGCTCCACCGTGGGTGACCGAGCCACGACTACTGAGCCCCCCCGCCTCGACAATGCGGGAACCCACCGGGGGGGATGTCGGTAGGTACTTACAGTGTCTTTAGGGGTTAAGCTACGCTTGCCGCGGTTGGTCTGTGGGTGGGTGACCATCTTTAAGGCTCCTTCACACTATGCCGGCGGGCATGCCGCCAATAAGCCCGGCGGCATTCCCGGCGGGTATTTGGGCCGGGCTTGCCGCAAAAATGAGCTGCACAACTGAAATGATGCTCTGCGACCACCTGATTATGCCGGCGGCATACCCGCGCGGCAAAAACCCGCCGGCTATGCCGCCAGCATAGGTGTAGGAACCGTGACCCCTACTCCGTGCCTCGGAAAGCACGTTAAGCCGTTGGTTCCGGCTGTCATTCGTGGATCTTTGACAGTCGTTACGGGTAGTCAGCAGCCCGAAAGTCTGACAACCGGTCTTACCAAGGGGTATCGTATTACCTACCCAGTAACTGGGTTGTGGAGGTCAGATAGGCAGTCGCTCCATGTAAAATACTGGTATTCAGCTGCATCCGGTTAGACTGGAAGCCGACCCCAACTTAGGAAAAGGCTAGGCAAATGATGACTTACAGTGTCTTTAATTATAACTTATTTAGAACTACATATAGCATCACTTTCTAACAACCACAGATGATCTACAGCGATAGCATTTTCATTCTTCAATGCAGTCAAGATATTCTTCATGACATCAGCCTTCTTGCGATACCTTCTGACCATCGTCTGGAGTCTTTTTATGTGCATCTTCTGTTGCTGCATCCCTTTCTTGTACTTCTCTATTTGTACCTTATATCTTTCCACAATCGACCTTTTTTCTCCAGGTTTTATAATAATTTTCTTGGTGTTTATTTTATGTTTTGAGGTTTTTGATGGCTGCAAGAAAGAAACGTTAAAAAATATTAGTGGATTAATTTGGCCAGAGGCTAAGCATTGCCTTACAACGTAGTAATGCCGCCAGTCTCTTGGGTAACATTAGGTACCAGTCGACAGCGATGCGGATGAATTTTTCGACGCCATATTTTATTTTCTAGTTAGCTTATGACATTATATTTTTATTTTATTTAAGTACCTATTAAAAGGGTAGAAAAAAGAAGAAGGGGAAAGGGGAGGTATTACTATTAAGTACCTAACTTTATTTATGTACATTTCAAAAGAATTGTGTGATGAAACATTCCGATTTCTTTTTAACCGACTTCAAAAAAGGAGGAGGTTCTCAATTCGACGGTAGGTATCATGTTTTTTTTTGTGTGTTTGCTAGTTTAGTTTTTAGATAGCATTTATGGAATGGTAGGTAGAGGTGTGTACAACGTGTCTATTGCCATAAAGCGGGCACAAATCCAGATTCCGGGCTGCCTTGCTACTGAGAAATTTAATACTTAAGTACCTACTACTATCTAGGTAGAGCATCGAACCCGTCCTTAGCATTCACGCATATCGCAATAGCTAACACATGACCACGGGGCCTGAAAGGCCACTTTGGAGAATCATAAAAGGACAACATTATGAATCGTAATATGGAGAAGACAGTACGTGTTTTTCTTTTTTTCGCTGCACTACGTAGGTATAATCAAAGAGATTGTGATTGGATTTGGATCGGATTGATTGGTATTTTTTTAGCACAGACAAAAAAAAACTGAAATACCAATGGAATTTGATGCGATTAACTTAACGGTTAACTGTCAATTATGTTATCCTTTTATGATTCTGCCAAAGTGGTCTTTTTAGGCCCCCAGAGGTGAAGAACAGAAGAACTCAGCGAAGCAGTTCTGCATTGCTATCCATAACCATTCGACAGGTTGTCATATTGAAAATTTCACATTTTTCAATTACTGATTTGCTTTGACCCCAACTGCAAATAGCTGCCGGAAGACAGGCGGTCGTCTGATTGAATTAAACTGACAAAATTTACGTAATTTGGATTTGTGAACAACCTTTAGAGGACTCTTCATAACATTGATTGATGTCCGATTCGACACGGAAGCGTATCAAACGGTTGTGGAAAGCTATGCTGATTTCTTTTAAATTTTAATTAGTGTTACATAAAATACTGTTTTACTTGGTTAGAGTTTAATTATTAAGAAAAAACTTACAGTTTCAAACACTAACCGTCTTATTACAATTTTAGACCTAGTCTAAACCTTCCAGCCAGTTACTCTATTTTGAACTTTATTCCAACTAACGTAAAGTTCTTAATGCAGAATTGGCAATTTAGACTCGGGTTTAACGTCAGTTTTTGTAAGAAGAACTTTAGCTTCGTCGGATTATAGTTCAAATTTTAAAAACGGCTGGATGGTTTAAACCTGGGTCTAAAGATAAATCTTGTTTTGTAATAAGGCCGCTAGAGTTTAATTATTAAGAATAAACTTACAGTTTCAAACACCAGTCTCAGCTTGAGGGTAGGAACAGCTGCAGGGAACAGCCTCCGACTCTTAGCAATGGGCTGGAAGCACTTCTCATCAAAATGTGAGCTGCATATGACGCCATTTTGTGTAGGTTCCCAGTCCTCCTTTCGGCCGCAAGCATCGACCCATTTCTCTTTCAGTTTAGGGTCTTTTGGGAAACTGCAATCAAGAAAACGTAAAGTTAAGAACCTAACTAAGAAGACAGAAAAAAACAGTGGCACTCTGACAGAAGTGAAAACCGAACACAAACAGAATAGGTACTTTGCCATCATTCACTGACATATCGGATAGGTATACCTACATTAAAACCGAGTACCTACATCCCGAGGTCAGCCGAACACATCCGAAGCTATTAGAATATTTTATGAATCGTCCTATAAACAAAACACGCGCGGTGTCGCTTACGGTAACAGTGGCTCGAGCTCAATGGTTTTTTCCTAAATGGATTTGGTCTCATCACAAAAGTAAACTGTACCTAAGTTCTTATATTTTTTAATTTGAATGTCAGCCTATTATTTTTCCACTGCAGGGCGAAGACCTCTTCTCATACAAAGAAGTCACAAGCATTGATCACCACCATAATTATAAAACGGAAGTTTTTTTTAACATTTCTATGATCACCAATTCGCCACGCTTGCTCAAGACAATAATTAATGTATATTAAGATAATAATTTACCGATGATAAGTCACACCACAAGTTTTAAAATTTGCCTCACTGCTCCTATTTCCACAGACTCGAACAGCACAACAAGGCATTATCTCGAACTAAAGTCAACACAGCGCACTTTTCCAAAATGGCGGTGGCGGGAAATGATAAAAATGGCGACAAAATCGTAGCATCAGTTGTATTTCAGTACGATTTTATGAAACAAGTTTTAGGATTTGCGTTATTTTTGCCCGTCGAACAAGCGTGTAACTCGCGGGGTGAGCACAGCTCGTCTATTTACACGTTGTGCGAGTGAGACGCACTCTCTGTCCCCTTTGGGCATATCGACGCGACGCCATCGCCGGTCAGCGTCCCTGCGCATCTTCGTAGCTTCTAAGCCACGCCCATGGTTGGGATTCCGCAACAAAAATTCTAGCCCCATGAATGCAATTAATTAATGATCTACATACAGGTAGTAATATTGTTTGGTCAAGGCTCAAGGGTTGATCTTGGCTATGTTCGCTTTATTTCGCCTTAAAGCGAACATAGCCAAGATCAACCCTTGAACCCTGATTCGCGGCCGTAACAAATACCTATG
Organism: Mesoligia furuncula; assembly: GCA_916614155.1. Classification (NCBI taxonomy): domain Eukaryota; kingdom Metazoa; phylum Arthropoda; class Insecta; order Lepidoptera; family Noctuidae; genus Mesoligia; species Mesoligia furuncula. Next base: position 2,056,483 of record OU744806.1, read on the forward strand.
TATTTACAGAATTATAATCATTAAAGCCATCAACACAATTCTCTAAGACCAAGTAATCCCCAAAAGTGACTATTTCATGAAATCTTGACATTTTGGGCATTATACTAACTTAACAAGTAGTATTACTGATTGTAATGATTATAATTCTGTAAATACATATTTGTTACGACCGCGAATCATATTTTTATCAACTTACAACTTAATACTGACCAGCAAATTGCAAAAAACGTAAGAAAATTTGAATTTCGCTGGCTACCTTAGCGCTTCCCCCTTAACATACCTAACTCTTTGCTTTATTATGGGTAAGGTAGGTCAAATATTTGAAGTGGCGTTACGGGATGGACCTATGTATAATATTAAAAGTACTAAGCGCATTATCGTTAAAACAACACTCTACAGGTGCCACGGGACATTGACGCACAATAACCTGTTACCATAGATTTAGTAGGTACCCTACCTACATGATTCTGAAACCCCTTCGATAAAATTTTTCGTAGGATAACATAAAAATATCAGCTGTTTCATAGAAAAGTGCAATATAAATCATATAAAAAATGCTGTTCCATATATTTTGACTGCATAGGGCAGTCAAAATATATGGAACAGCATTTTTTTTTTAAATAACCGACGAAAAGTTTCAACGCAAGGGGGAACAGAATCATCATGTAGGTACTGCTAGTAAAGTTGATTGTTTGTTTGATTGATAACTTGGCTTAAATAACAACTAATGATAACTAGTGCAATTTCGAATCATTATGGCACATCAAAACAAAAGTAGGGAATTAAAACATCAGATGGCGTGTAATTTTCGCCCCCTAAAACACGCAGCTGGTATTCCACCAACTAAACCTTGATGATAATAAAAACGGACTGGTCTGGCAACAGCTGATCGGCGGCATATGGCTAATTCATTAAACAGGCAACACCATAGAACGATAACTCCTTGATTCACACCTTCCATTACGTCACCAGTACAGATAGGAGCCAACCAACAATGAATTTGAGCCGCGATGTATGAAGAATAGAGGTATGTTTCCGACATTTATTATGTATGGTAGAGGTTATTATCCTTCGGATCGGACAGCAGGTGTTGTTACCTGCTTTCAACAAAAACGCAATCTTCATTCACAATTTATTTATAGCTAGCTGATCCTGGGTGGCAATAGCAAGGTGTTTGTTGATAAACAGGTACCTGCACCTGTGTCTGCGTAAGTAACAAACTATCAATCACAATCCGAGAGTTTTGAAGGATATTTCTAATCCATCGCTTCATAGGTTTGAAACATGCGCCTGCTCAACAACGTAAATAACGCAATGAACGTGAACTATCAAAATGAAACTCTTTGCGATCAATTGTCATTTATGGGTGTTAATTATTACGTACTTACCCCGCTGACTGGCCGTCGCTACGTCTCGATAACCACACAACATGGTTTTCTTGGATTAACATGGATACTTTACCGAGTGCCAGGACTCTGCTACAGCAGAGATAGCGGATGCCTTAGTAAACCATTCAGCCATTAACCAGACTAACAAACGTTAATTTTAAACATACGACTTCATAAAATCATAATAAAGCCATCAGCACGTTTCAAAAGTGAAACGAATCGCCAGCAATGACGCTCACGAATAATCACCGAGTGTTCACGAGTGTACACGATGGCACTCGGATCGTGACCGGGTTGCGTACGCGTAGCCTTGCCGATCTGGACGCAGTATTATTCGCACTTGACACTGGATAATAATGGCGTGAGGTGGCCAAGTTATGTGGCTGATCTAGGATTACAATTAAAGGATGGTTAACATGACCTAAAGAAGCTTAGCTTTGGCTTAAATGGACCTTGGTCACTGTTTTCGAGTTAAACGTTAAAGGTTGTGCTTGACCAACTGACGTTTTCCATAAATTTGCAGAGAGTACTGCAACAAGTCATTAGCATATCGGATGGGGACTACTCAGTTCATCGTGAACTGAGTAAAGTCCCCATTAATCAGCCCCCTTCAAAGGATTTGTTTCAATTAAATATTTACAGGCACTTTGAAATTTTCTAGGAGTCGGTCAGTTAGAAAGATGATGTTAGTTGTCCTTTTAAAGTTTAGAAGGTTCGTATGGAGAAGAACGGCCTATCGTTGGTGTTTATTATTCTATGCCCTTGATGATAGCCTATTACTTATTACCAAAACTTCATTACCAATTTACCACAATACCTCAGCATCCGGGCGAGCCGTTATTTCGGCAAGCATTAATTACCATAAACTGTTGATCATTCACAGGGATTACGAGATATCCTAGGTCATAAAGCTATTTCCTTTTATTGTTATAAAACCACCATGAAAATAATTGTTAAGGTGTACCTGAATAGAAACTCTTGCGTTGTTCAACGGCAGCCGGAAGTTGCTAATCTTGATAATGTTTATGTTAGGTGAAGGATGTGTCGTTATTTTTAGTTCTTTTTCCCCTAACTATCTGAAACTTTAAGAAAATAAACATGGGACTGACTGGCTTTTCAAATGGTAGCAGTCTTCATTATCACGGCGTATTGTTAATCACTAAGTCGTAGCCAATAGTCCATTACCATATAAAGATTATGAAGTGTCTCATCATCTCAGTCTCTTGTAGAATTAAGTTTGTCTTTGGGTTTTTATTTTTAGTTGCATAAACCACAAAATATCCTCTTGACTCCTATTATAATATAAATAATAAAAACTTTGTTGCTCAAAAGATTACAGGGATTTTACATTGGCCCCACCAAACTAGGCAAGCCTGTATCTTGGGCACCCATATACAGGCTTGCCTAGTTATCATCATCATCATTCTCCTGCTCTTATCCCAATTTATTTCTGGTCGGCGCAACATATCTTTTTCTTCCATACTTCTCTATTAGTCTTCATCTCGGTAGTCGCCCCTTTTCTCACAGCCATTCGCACCATCATCCATCGTTTCTTTGGTCTTTGACTCCTTCTATTATGAAAGGCTAAATATGAACACCGGAAATGTAGTTGCACCATGGCAATATCATATATTCTCAGTTCTCAAAACCCCACTGCCATTGACCTCTATCCCGCACTTGGAGCCCAGTGGTAGGCGAGCCCAGAGGGTTTTTCAAAGAGCAATTTTAGCACGAAAACTTGATAGCTGAGTAGATGGGGCGTGATGAGAGAATGCCATAAAAATATTTGGAAAGCTTGGAATAGGATCCCTGCGGGCAGGGGCCCGCTTTCAGGTAGGAATGTGACAACAGTTTTTAACTTGCGGTTTTTAAAATTTCCATTACCTAACTACATATATCAATACTAATATTACAAAGAGGTAAAGTTAAATGTTATAGCACAGTTTTCCCATACCGGATGACGATCATTACGATACCCATCAGATTCCTATAAAAACATTCCATGAAGTACATTCAGTCGTAACTATTCACAACACGCATACTTACTATCCCATTGTCTCCACGTCTCATGGACTCATGGTAGCATCACACATTGTACTTTCTATGACTCAAAGGAAAGCCGAACACCTGATTGTTCTATGGAAAGCAGAGAACGTTATGGTACAGCTATAGTTTTTTCTAATTAGTTTCACGATGGCATCGTCGACGGTGCCAAAATTTCGCGACTTAACTTTTAGGTGTGGCTTAAATACAAAAATGGTTGCTCTTTCGAATTGGCATTGCATGCAAAGTGTGATGTCATGTGTCGTGAACTAGTGCTCTGTTGTGAATATTAAAAACTTGTTTCTATGATAGTGACTCATTTTAAATTAATACAATACAATATAGTAATGTATTGCCAGCAACATATTGTTTGAAAGACGTAGTCAAGTTTTGCTTAAAATTGTGAAGAATATGTGCTGCAGTAAGTAAAAAAAGAGTATCCTTAAATCCGTGTGTCTTTGAGACACATACTTATGAATATAAGAATGAAATTAAAAGCATGATGTTCAGCCATAATGACAAATTCAAATTACAACAATTAAACCCGACTCGTCCGAGTTTTAAGACATTCTATCAAAAGAAACCTAAGCGGAAATAACTTTTGAATATTATGCACACTCAGCTAAATTCATAATGGTCGATCGTTGGGCGGTCATTGGCACAGAACATATACGATACTCGTCATCATCTGCCTAGCCTTTTCCCAACTATGTTGGGGTCGGCTTCCAGTCTAACCGGATGCAGCTGAATACCAGTATTTTACATGGAGCGACTGCCTATCTGACCTCCACAACCCAGCTACTGGGTAACATGATACCCCTTGGTAAGACTGGTTGTCAGACTTTCGGGCTTCTGACTACCCGTAACCACTGTCAAAGATCCACGAATGACAGCCGGGACCAACGGCTTAACGTGCTTTCCGAGGCACGGAGGGGTCTCGGTATGTAAAGATGGTCACCCATCCACAGACCAACCGCGGCAAGCGTAGCTTAACCTGATCGATCGACCTGTGCGGCTGTTATTATTTATCCACGGGCCCCTCAACATATACGATACTCGTAACGAATTAAAAGCAATGACTGCACAATAACGTTCTAATGGTAGGTCACTGATCAAAGGAACTGTCAAAATTTTTGCAGATTACTGCATAAGTTAGTCATTCATTTGTCATTATGTACAAGATTACCAAGATTCTATGCCATTTCTTTCAATGGAGTGTCAGTGGTTGACCATTGGAAAGTCATAATGACGCCACTATATTAGTAGATTACTTGTCAAAATCAACAATTATGAAATCAATGATAGACCATTCTGACACTATTGTAAATATTGTAATAGCAGACTTGAGGCCCCAGTTGGCGTGAGTTTTCTCGTAATTTATTGTTAATTCTACATGGTAATTATTGGTACATCTTGCCATTCCATTGGGGCGCTGCTTGTCAAGGGAAGGCGCAGCAATCTGTCTTCCGTAGATTTAATTTTAGTTTCATATTCTACCGTATTTCAAGATATACTGGTCGTTTATCTGTAATTGGAAGAGACTGGGTAACATTTGTCTATCTGCATGACAATATATTTAGATGAGTTAGCGTTTTTCAAGTGACGGTAATAGGGTAAATAAAGCTCCGGGGCACTCCGGGGTATAGAAAGCTATGATCTACAGCAAGCGAAGGAGTATAAATATCCGATCAAACATACAAACTTAGCGTAAGTTTGTGTGTTTGATCGGATATTTAGATAAATCAAAATGATGGTCTCCGGGGTCATCATCATCGTTTCAGCCAAAAGACGTCCACTGCTGGACATAGGCCTCCCCCAAGCACCTCCACTTCGACCGGTTCTGTGCTTCTTGCATCCAACGGGTTCCTGCGGCCTTCACAAGGTCGTCGGACCACCTTGTGGGAGGCCTTCTAACGCTACGTCTTCAGGTACGCGGAGAAGAAGAAGTGCCAAACTTAAGTAGCAGTGGGCAGGGCACATTGCTCTCAGAACAGATGGCCGATGGGGCCGAAAGGTTCTGGAGTGGTCTCCGGGGTGCTACTGAGAAATTCCAGATGGAAAAACATGAACGCGTATGATGCAAACAGAATGAATTACTCAGTAGTAGCCTGAGTCTGGATCTGTGCTCGGTTGATGGCTCGCCCTCAATTACATGGGACTAACCCATACCTGGCGAAATGTGGATGTCTTGTAGGTACACCTCTGCCTTACCCTTCGGGGAATACAGGCGTGATGCTATGTTTGTGTGTTATGTTGTAACAAGCAAGAAAAGCAATGAAGCTTATTTAGGGAATCTTCTCCGAAAAATATCGAGATAACCTAGATTATACAAGCTTTCAGCTCAAAACCTACCTGTCGAAGCTCTCTTTATAAGAAATGCTTTGAAGATGCAGTATGTATTGTAGGAATGAAGAAATAAGTTGTTGTTCCACCATTCATGTAGGTAATCATAATATATTCATTTTGGTTGAGACTTAAAAACATGGAGCAGTTTATCTGGTACAAATCTGGCATGACATCACAACCAAACTATTTTAAGTCGATGACCATATCCCAAGACGGGTGACTCCACTATCTTGCACAAATGTTTATAAAATATAAGATAATAACATCGGCCATGCCTGGGACTGGTCACTGATACTGCGAATGCGATGTGCGCTAAGGTTCGCCATCTTACTTTCCAAATGATTACCACAATTACCGTTTGTGAATGTTTGAAGAGTTGAAGTACTCAAATACGTCTAGAGATCGTGTTTTGTTACTTGATGATGGTACAGCTGTCACGTCAACCAATCAACATTTTTAAATAGATGATGGTTTCGGATGTGGAAGAAGGGGGAATCCACGGAATGAAATGAAATAAAATAAAATTGAAATTGTTTATTCTGTAAATAGGATTTCGGAATCACTTTTACACAAAATATATTAAACAAAATAGCTAGATGGAGTCAACAATTCCTATCTGACTACCTCTGAAAAGAAAACAAAACTCACGGGTCAAAGTATTTTTTAAAGTTTAGACTATGGACATACCATCTTGGCCTGATCAATTGAGGACCAAGTAGATGAGTGTTAAAATTGTTTTTATAAAGAAAGAACCACACAGATTAGAGTGCAGTCAGTGCAAGCATTTGACAGTAATTGTGTAGCTCAACTTAGAACATAGAACGTAGACAGATTTGCACCACATAAATAAGTAATGAATTGGTGACGTTCTTTAATATATCGAAAGCCCGGTCCATCGCCTCTGAGGGCAAGTTTATGTAGTTATGAATTTCTATAACAGCTGTTGATCAGAAAACATGAGAAAAGGTAAATTTTAAGAATATACGTGTGATACTTCCTGGCCGCGCCACAGTGGAAAATTAAAGAAACATGTTTCTAGATAAATTGTACCCTTTATGTACTTTAGGGTACATGTAGTGAAAAAAATTGTACCTCAACGAATAATGAAATATAATGAAGTTTTGGTGGCGCGGCTGGGAAGTATACTTCCTGGCCGCGCCACCACGGTTTTTGTAAACTATTAGGCGTACCCGGACATAGTGGACACCAAAGAATTGTACCAAAATTGTTCTTTTCCGTACGCTATAAAGAGATTCAAAAATTTTATTACTTTAGAAATTATAGCCTTGTGTTGGTGGCGCGGCCAGGAAGCATACTTCCCAGCCGCGCCACCAAGTTTTATTAGGCGTACCCGGACATAGTATACGCTAAAGAATTGTACCAAAATTGTTCTTATCCGTACGCTATAAAGAGATTCAAAAATTTTATCACTTTAGAAATTATAGCCTTGTGTTGGTGGCGCGGCCAGGAAGTATACTTCCCAGCCGCGCCACCAAGTTTTATTAGGCGTACCCGGACATAGTGTATGCTAAAGAATTGTACGCATTATGTACTACCCAAAAACATAATAATATTACGGAATACTGTAATATATTAAGAGAAAACATCAAAACAAACTTAAGCGGATCAGCAGACTTGCTGATCTTTGTACCTACTAGATGTGGCCTCCAAATTAGAAGTAGCTACTGTAATGATCTCGGTGGGATGGTTGTATAACTTGCACAGGAGGGCGAGAAATAAGCAACACAATACGAATCGATATGCTTATCAAGAAAAATAGACCATCAGGAACCAGATAAGAACTTGGTAGGTAGATACTTAGGTATTAGGGACGGTCAGCAACGAAAATCGTCAACACTGTTACTTTTACGTGTCAATAATTCATCATCATCATCAGCCTATACTATACAGTTCCCACTGCTGGGACACAGGTCTCCTCTCTGTGAGAGGGAGTGGGCCGTAATCCACCACGCGGGCCCAGTGCGGGTTGGTAGATGTCACATGTCTTCGAATTTTTTGGTTCTAGGACATGCCGGTGTCAATAATTATGATTTCAAAAACTGAAATGTAAGATCTACTTCGTCGTTAACTATATCTACCTACATTACAAAAAGTTAATCAAAAAAACTTTTTTACAAAAAAAACAACCGATTTCCAAAAACACTATAAAGTGAAAAGTTATTTTTCACTTTATAGCATTTTTGAAAGTCGGTTGTTTTTTTTTGTAAAAAGTTTTTATTTTTCACTTTTTAGCGGGTCAGTTTGTAATTTATCTAAGTTATAATATAATAGCCTAATGTCAACTGCTTATCACCTTTTACAAAATATTGCTTTTCCCGATGCAGGGACGTTAATTGTTGAGGAGTTCTCCTAGTAAAAACCAGGAGAACTGGAGCTGATTGAGAAGTCACCATCAGCTCCACTTCACCATACGCATTGTAATGAGCATAAATTGCTTAGCAGCTATATTAAAGTAATCGAATCGCCACCCGTGAAATATTTGTCATTGAGTAGTTCCGATGGCCATTTTTGGTCTTCATCATCAGCTCCACTTTACCAAATCATAATTTCCGAGAGCAAATGCTCAAGTTACTTTAATAATCAGGTCTCTATGTACTTCAGTGTTCCTCATTAATAGTACGTTTATCCACACATCGAGCCCTTTTCAATGAGCCTAAACACTATATATCTGCTGTTAGTTGTCGAGGAGTTAGGTACTCTGCAGACTATCCTGACTGCAGCATCAGGTCATAACTTGATGATCATGAGACCAAATGTGGCAAATGCCCTATCAAACATCAAAACAATTTACTAAAACAGTCCCTGTTCGAGTAACTTCTTACTGTTAAGGAGTTGTGCCTTCCATCATCAGCCCTCACAAAAAGGAGGAGGTACTATGTTCGGATGATTGTATGTTTTTTTTTTGTATGTTTGTTCATCGAATACTCCGCCAATTGTCGACGGATCTTCAAAATTCTTTTTTTGTTCGAAAGTAGATAATTCTGAGGTGGTTACACTGTCACCAAGTTAGGATCTGATGATGGGATCTTAGAGAAATTGAGGGCAACCCTCAAATTTTATAGGCTCACTTATTGTTTTCCGCATATTTTATGAAGTATCTTGTGTATTTGCGTATGGCTGTCACCATCTCAGGTAGCTGGGCTGATGATGGAAGGTACAACTCCTTAACAGTAAGAAGTAACTAACTAACTAACTCGAACAGGCAAGGACTGTTTTAGTAAATTGTTTTGATGTTTGATAGGGCATTTGCCACATTTGGTCTCATGATCATCAAGTCATGACCTGATGCTGCAGTCAGGATAGTCCGCAGAGTACCTAACTCCTCGACAACTAACAGCAGATATATCGTGTTTAGGCTCAGTGAAAAGGGCTCGATGAGTGGATAAACGTACTGTTAATGAGGAACACCGAAGTACATAGAGACCTGACGCTGAAGCCAGGAGCATATTTTTCTGATGCTCCTGGCTTCTACAAACCTTGAAATTACAGCACCGTAGTCGTGTTTGGGCTCATTTTAAACAGGACAAAATTTTAAGTCCAAAGCAATGTTGACATAAGTCTGGCCTGATGCTGCAGCCAGGATTATCAGCATCTAGTCTAAAAACTAATAAATACTTCTTAAAGTGAAATACTTTTGCGAGTTTTTCTTCTGTATAATTATCCTAACAAAGGTTGCCGGTAGTGGCTGGATGAGAGAAGCGGAGGACCGTGAACGTTGGCGCAAACTTAGGGAGGTCTACGTCCAGCAGTGAACTGCAATAGGCTGATGATGATTTATAAAAGCCTCAATCGTTGCATTTCACGCAATGACTTTTCGTCATGTGGTCTATTTAGCAATTTGGCAATATTTTTTATTTTCCAAGTCGCATAATACAATGCCATCCAGCGTCTTTACACGACCAAGCGTAACATAAACTTAGCCCTTAGCAAAATTTTTCTTGCCTAAGTCTATTATTAAAGTAACTTGAGCATTTGCATTTGCAGGTCCGGGTACGCCTAATAAAACTTGGTGGCGCGGCTGGGAAGTATGCTTCCTGGCCGCGCCACCAACACAAGGCTATAATTTCTAAAGTAATAAAATTTTCGAATATCTTTATAGCGTACGGAAAAGAACAATTTTGGTACAATTCTTTGGTGTACACTATGTCCGGGTACGCCTAATAGTTCACAAAAACCCTGGTGGCGCGGCCAGGAAGTATACTTCCCAGCCGCGCCACCAAAACTTCATTATATTTCATTATTCGTTGAGGTACAATTTTTTTCACTGCATGTACCTTAAAGTACATAAAGGGTACAATTTATCTAGAAACATGTTTCTTTAATTTTCCACTGTGGCGCGGCCAGGAAGTATCACACGAATATACCTATAATCCAACCATCCTGGACTGGATGTCAAGCCTAACCTGATTGCAAAACTGCTGGGTGAAATCAAAAGAATTAATAATCTTAAAAGTGTGTTTCCGTCGGAGTTAAAAAGAAAATCATTTGTCACCTGTCTCCATAGATTAAAGGTGAAATGGAGGAAATATGTTGTTAATGGTACTTGTAGGCTGTAAGGAACCTGTTGCAACTTGCCACTACGCATCGTGATCTCTGGACCGTCATTATCATACGTGTAGCTTTACGTTTAAACTTCTGGTTTAAGTAGCGCTTTTTGTGTTAGGGTTGCTACAGTTAAAAATTAAATAGGAGGTACAAACTTTCGACAACTCAACTCAAGTTTGATCAACGTGTGATCTTTCAATTTTTTCATTCAGTCTTACCAGAGTGGTCGGCTAGGTTATCTAATAATGAGGTCTTTAGTTTTACACAAGCTTGACATTCTCTTTGTCTGTTTTCTTTCCATATTTATCTATAAATGAATTGCCGAGTTCTTTCTTTAATCATCATTCAGCCGAAAGACGAAGACGAATATCCGAAGGTCCTGCTGGACATAGACCTCCCCCAAGCACAGCCATTTCGACCAGTTCTGTGCTTCTCGCATCCAGCAGGTTCCTGCAGCCTTCACCAACAGTTCTTCCTTTACTATTCCTTTATTAGTATCTCTAGTTGTCCCACAGTTGACAAAACACTTGCATTTCTGCCTTCGAAACATATTCTGCACGATTTCTGACCAAACCATTCTGTTACTAGCTGCAATAAATCACGACCATCTTTCACCTCACCTTGTGTCCCAGTTAGACCCACAGCTCTGTATCGCGGATCACTGTTACCAACTGTAGCTCACCTTGGCCCTAGACATGTCACGTTGACATTTTACAAGTCACTATTTATAGATAGGCTCTGCAAGTATTCGCGAATTTCGTACGTAATAATTTATCTGCTGTTGTCGTTGGAGGAACTATAAACTTATCGCTTTGAAACTAACGTTAGAACTTTGCACGCATAGTTTGACTGTTTAGTTGGTATCTTGTGCTTTACTAGAGCTTCTTGCATAATTTTCAAGTCAAAAGGAATGTAGGAAACAGACACGCGGCGTGTTTGACATTTGACTCACCTGGTTTTTACCAGTTAGCTTGGTTTCAACCAGATAAATCCTGGTTTCAACCAGTTACATCCCGTTTTTAACGTACATACTGGTTTCAACCCGTTGGATCCCGGTATCGTTTGTTTGATCCTGGTTTCAACCAGTTAGATTCTGGTTTCAACTAGTTAGATCAAATGTTTTTACAGAAATCTTTTCTTTTTCTATGAAAAAACTTCTTATCCTTTCAATACTGCATGAAACAATTTGTAATGAACCAGAATCATTAAATTATGAGAAAACGTAAAACTGCAATTTTTGACTATCAAGATGAACTTGGACGAAACCAAAATGCAATTCGATTCGTTCCAGAAAGCCAACTCAATATTAAACGTAAAGAGACATGGTCGCTTGAACAGAAGATTTCAGAGCAAGTAGGTACTTAAACAATGGTCATGTGCACCATATGGCGACCCTGGCGACCCTGGCGTGTAGGTCACTGCGACCAAAACTGGACCGAAGCGGGTTGTGTCGGTGAAATTGTACTTTTATATCGTGGGGAGAAGGTATTTTCTAATAGTTTTGTTGCATAATTGCTATGGATTATTTAACCAAGCTTAGGACCTACTTCAAAACAATTGGAGCTTCAAAACAGTTCGTCACCTCAAGCCTCAGCCTTATAGCACATTTTCTCGCCGAGGTGTGGCCGAGGTAAATATTTAAGAAGTATGAATGCAAAGTACTAACTTTCTTAGACGTTTCTGTACACTGCCTACATACAATGACGTTTCTGTACAATGCACACAAGAAGGTAGTCAATGGTTGAGCTGAATGGTGCTGATCCATACGTCATGTACTCATGTTCGTGAACGGGTACCATCATAAGGGGCTGGTAATCTCGTTGCTGTTTATTTTTGGATTTTTTTGATGTGTAAACTGCTTAAGGCGCGTTGGGCATTTATTAAGATGGGAAAGAACCATTGAACTCGCGATATTGTTACCTTAACCGACACCTCTGTTTTAAGTTTTGGCCATTATAAAGACATCAACGCGCGGTATATTTACCGCGCGAACTTTGAAAAGTTCAAACATATTTATAAAATTACTATGCTTTTTAAAGTTTTCACTTCTGTCGGCATCGGCACTCCTGGAGGGCCACAGTTTTTTTTGTTTCTCTTTGCTGTACTCTGGACGCTTTTCACGTGTAGGTACATCAAGCTACTACAATAAGTCAAATTTCTTTAATAGATTTTCAACTTTATCGCTAAAGTATAAGGTTCAAAGTTGATTGGGACAATTTGACAGTTTCTGGTAGCTTGATGTGCGTCTTTTCTAGATCGTTCTCATATAATTATAAATTTAGCACTAATGATGTAACTAATATTTTTGTAACAATATACATAAGTTAAAAGAGTGTTCATAGAGTTTCTTGCCTGTTCTTCTTCATATTTCTGACTGACCGCCTCCTTGACGGTTCAAAAGTGCCTGTAAAATGCTTTTGAGTTTGAATAGGAACTTAAATGCCAACAATTAAATGAAGTTGAATTACATGCCTGTGTCTGTGTGGTGCCGGACTTAAAGAATAGCAGCACCCCATACTTCCCGTGGGTGTCGTAAAAGGCGACTAAGGGTCGTACCGGAGAATGGGCAGCAGCGTTCTCTATGCATTCCACCACCATAACATACTGCGATCGCCAACCCGCCTGCCAAGCGTGGCGATTATGGCAAACCCCCCCTTTTGGGGGAGGCCTATGTCCAGCAGTGGACGTCTTTCGGCTGAAATGATGATGATGATGAAATTACATGCAAAAAAGTGTGGAGCGATAAGTGTGCTCCACGCTTTTCGAACTGGTCTAATTTAGTACAACAAGTTTCTATCTAGGTAGATATAGAAATATTTTATCACATCGCAGAACCTGCTACGCTAAAAATATGTAAACATAAAATAAAATCACACTTTACGATAAGCGCCAATCAATTAACTCGTTTAGCCATAACAATCCAGTTCGGCTAGGTGAATGAAAAATGCCATCTAAGCTTATATAGTAGACGTCCTTTATGTACCTTGTATAGAGAATTTAATGCACCTACTGACCAAAAGAGGAATGTGTGCCTGACTCATTGGCACAGCTTTTGTTTCATAAGAACACGTTTTGATCTAAACTAGTCACAAAGCGAATCTTGATCGGTTCATATCTGAAGCAAATCGAGCGAGATGAGTTGTAAAAGAAATTGTGTTGAACGTGTTTCCAAACATGATTGGGATGGAAAGTAATATGTTTGGATGTTGCAGAAACAGCTCGAAACTAACTAACTCTAACATAGGTTGGGTGGTTTAGTGCCACAAAGAAAACAAATGACACTAAATTATGAAATTATTTGTGCTGGGTGGATTTTCGCATTGAATTGGCTTACAGGACCTAAACGCAAAAAACGCAAGTTTTAGAAACAATAAAAGTATATGATCGACTACTGTAAACGAAATCAGAAAATCTTAGACAAAGAAAAGCAGAAAATATATGATATTCTACAGGATATATGCTAGGTAGATAGTGCGTTGAAAACACAATACAACTAATTTGATATGATAGAAAAAAACCACAGTAGTATAACAATCATTATGATTTTTTGTCAGATTATTCTTCAAGCAACATCTAAAGCACTAGTGCTTTAATTTTTAGTCCAAACAATAGATTTTTTGTAAATAGATAATTGCTTCATATTTTGCAATAAATTACCAGTGTTGTGTTATCGCGCTTCTCTTTCTTTTCTATGCAGTCCGACAAAGACCGCGCTTATGTCATGTAGTCGCCATAATAAGACTATAATGTTTCCACTGCTGGGGCAAAGGCTTCGTCTCGATGGAAGAGAGTGGGCCGTAATCCACCAAGCGGGCCCAGTGCGGGTTGATGGATGTCGCATGTTCTCGAATTTTTGGTTCTAGGACTTGCCGATTTCCTCACGATGATTTCCTTTACCGTTTTGAGAGCAGTGGTAATGAAATAAATTACATAAACTTGTGTACCTGCCTGGGTTCAAATTTTCAAACCCACGACCCACGACACGTTAGTCTGAGTCGTTACTACTGGGCCACGACCGCTCCAGAGTTAGTGCCACAAATAAAACAAACTACACTAAATTATGATATTATTTTTGTTCTCGATGGATTGACGCATTTAATACTTCGTCCCTCTAAGCTCACCATAAAACCTGCCAATCAGCGAAATACCGTATGTCTACCAGGAGGTTGACACATTCAGGCATTTCGCTTGAGAACAGGCATCTTCTGCTGACATTCCTTAAATATCCTTAGGACCAGACGAATTACAAATAAATAAATCTGACTCTGCGGAAGTCAAAAATGAATACATACTTTGATTCGAACAGGAAACCCAATGACGACATGACCAATCATATCCTGGAATTTTAGTCACCTAGGTAGGTATTTCTTCAAATATTATGATGATGCATCACCTCATCATTGCTTTGAAATGAAATTAAATTATGATACTGAAAAAAATATGATACTGATAAATTATGATAAGTACTGAAAAAATTATGATATTGAAATAATTATGATACCTACTGACAAAATTATGATACTGAAAAAAATATGATACTTACTGAAAAAATTATGATACTGACAAAATTATGATACTGAAAAAATTGTGATAGGTACCTACTGAAAAAATTATGATACCGGAAAACTGTTTCCATAATCATTACATAACATCACGCCTGTAATCCACGATTGGTTGGGCAGATGTGTACCTCTAGTACCTACACCACATTTCGCTAGTTAAGTTTAAGCCCCAAAATAGGGGGCGAGCTTATTGCCATTAACCGGGAACACATCCAGACTGCTACTGAGAAATTCCAGATAGAAAAACACAATAACACTTTGCCCGACCTGGAAATGGTACCCAATACCACATGCTCGGCAGTAGCGCTTGCGACCACTAGATCAATGAGGCAGTTTCAATAAACATTTTGATCTCTAATTACGTTTCTACGGTTCAATTTGCCAATTGCTTCACTTAGATCCTCTCCATACAAACACCTGTTAGAAAGTCCAATCATCGGTTAATCTGATACTCATTCACAGCAATCTATCGATGGGCCATTACAGAATTGATTGACGTTGGTAATGCGCCTGATTGGACGACCAGTGGCGCACGATTAGAGACTCAGCGACTTGAAAAAAGATCATCATTTGTTTATTTGAGACCCAGTGATCTGATTTATGGAGGTTGAGAGTGAGTGTCCATGGAGTTTCTTGCCCGATCTTCTCCATACTACAACAACTAAGAGACAACTAACTGACAGACTATTTAATTTTGACAATTCAAAAGTGTCCGTACAAGATTTAATTGAAATTAATGCTTTGAGTTTGGTTGTTTTTGGAAATGGGAATATTATTGCATGGCAGAAACTACAGAACGCCATTTGCTACGATTCATAAATACTCATTCGTTTAGGTACGTTCAGTAGTAGTTATTTAATTTGTCAGTATTTGAGCATTTGATATATATTATTACTATGCCAAAATTCCAGAAACGGATTTAAGTTCCCACGGCATAACGATTAATGTGGTAATGAATCATTATGGGGTTTTTTCATATTTTCGAAAACGAAAAACACCGTTAATCTTACAGCTGTTTAAAAAGCTGGTGTCTAGAAAGTGATTCATGATCGACAAGCCGTCTTCCACCAAAAAATCAGTTCCCACAAATTAATTATCATTTATTATCGCCAATAAATTATTTAATTCTACGAAAAATACGGTAGAAATGCCCGCTAACTCCCACGTCATGGTCAGTGTAACATGATCAAGTGTAATTCGAGTCAGTGAGAGTGAGGAGAATCGTCTGACAAACAACGGCCATGTGTGAAAGTGATATGGTTTGTGTAACTGTCTGCACGGAGTTCGGATTAGATACGATACCTAGTGGGAAGTGTTTGCTAAACTTGCTAATGATGCGCGAAGCAAAACTTTTGATTAGCGGAAGTAGTTTGTGGGGTTATTGTTTAGAGATTTCACCAAGGCGTTTAGGCGAATCGTGTTATGACCAGGAGAGATTATACAGTCTTTATGGAGCTCTGTAACAGACTATAAAGATTATCTTAGGAAAGTGGATAAGAAATTGGAACATGAACTTGGTAAAATATGAAATCACAATCAGTAACAAATAACTACCATTAGGGAACGATGTAGAGGAGACCTAGAGACCCCTGATCGAATAAGATCAGAGATACATAAAATAAGTCAATTGCATAATCTTCGTCATTACCATAGTAAGTAGCGTTGAGATGCTATACGATCCGTGCCTCGGAAAGCACGTTAAGCCGTTGGTCCCGACTGACATTCGTGGATCTTTGACAGTCGTTACGGGTAGTCAGAACCCCGAAAGTCTGACAACCAGTCTTACCAAGGGGTATCGTATTAACCAGTAACTGGGTTGTGGAGGTCAGATAGGCAGTCGCTCCATGTAAAATACTGGTATTCAGCTGCATCCTGTTAGACTGGAAGCCGACCCTAACATAGTTGGGACAAGGCTAGGCAGATGATGAGTAGCGTTGAGATGGACGATTGAGAAAATAATGAGATTGAAGCAAGAGCGAGGGGTTTATTTTACCAGCGGAGTAATTGCGTTGTTACGCAATTACTCCGCTGGTAAGCGCACTATCAGTAGCAATGGCTTTCATTTTGGCAGTTCAACAACATTCATTGCGATAAATACATTGTTGAGCAGACAAATTTTCAAACATATAAAGCAATGGATCAGCAATATCCCTCAGAATGATTCAGATTGAAATTGATAGTGTTACGAAATTATTGTGATGACTTGTCCCATGTTACGCCCCTTCCCAGTACCAAACTACAGATAGCAGAATAAGAAGGGCTTACCAAACAATTATTGTGCTGACTTGTCCCATGTTAATCCCCTTCCCAGTATCAAACTACAGATAGCAGAATAAGAAGGGCTTACCAAACAACTGCATGCAAAACCAACGGCCCGAAATCTCTTCAACAATACAACAACTCTTTGCCCAAAAAACCGTGGTCACTGACCACGAACAAAAAACAGTGTAAAGTCAATTAATAGAAAAGAAAGTGCCGCAACGTATAATAAAGTCCGTCTGTCTGTGGGAGACTGCTGCAGGGCATTCTGTTTGAGATAAATAATAATAACTTTGAGTCACTTGAACTTTTTGTTAATGGGCAACTATCACTTGCGATTTCATTCGCTTTAGCATTTAGATCATTACTGTCCCAAGATGTTTGTGGTATTAACTGTGGTTACATAATGAGGCCGAGCGAGCTATGCTCGGAGTTTCTTTGAAGGATAAAATCAGAAATGAAATTATCCGGATAGGAACCGGAGTTACCGACATTGCTTGCAGAGTAAGCAAGCTGAAGTGGCAGTGGTCTTATGGCCGGTGGAGACGGTGAGTCCTGGAGTGGAGACTGCGTATCGGCAAGCGTAGCGTGAGACGCCTCCCAGCTAGATGGACCGGCGACTTAAAGAAGGTAGCTGGGACTGACTGGATGCGAAATACGGAAGACACGGTACGAAATATGGGTCACGCATAGGAGAGCCAGTATGTTCAGCAGTGCACTACGATGGGCTGAGTTGATTGACATAATGAGGATGAAAACGCATGTGACTGAAAGAGTGATGAATATACATGAGAAGTGTAGGGTGGAAGGGAAACAGTAGTACCTACCACAATCATACTCGGTTTCCTGAGAAGGCAGCAATAGACACCCTTGGTTTGCCTGTTCACACAACTAGACGTTTCCTATCTTAAAGTCACTGATGTTAACTGATAGAGAGTTGGACATGCTCAGCTTTTCACGGAAGAGCTCACAAATTGAATGACATATCAAGCAAGAGCTATTCAGCTGTATTCGGTTAGACTGGAAGCCGATCCTAACATAGTTGGGAACAGGCTAGGCAGATGATGATCAAGCAAGAGCTAGCATAACGTAAAACACTTAGTATCTGATGATTTCGTATTCTATGAACCATAATTATTATCATTCAGATGATATTATGGCACACAACCGGAATGTTTATAGAACTACATAGTTGAAAGGCATAGGTCATGGAACTATTCGTGCGTTGGAGCGAGTACCGAAGCTTTTGTTAAGGAAAATGCATCGATGAGAAAGAAAATTACCATGCACACTTTGTGGTCGGTTGAGCATCGACGGAGCCGTAACGGCATTTAGAAGTTATTTCTCAGACCTCAAGGTTTAAGAGTAATGCGTGACAATATACTTAAGCAGGTATGTCTTTATTTACATGTGCATTCATGCTGGGACACATTCGTGAGCTCATAACTCCAGCGGTAGGTGAAGTTTGGAAGGAGGACAGTGAAGATCAAATGAATAAAGTTTGAAGCTCGGGAAAACGAGCTTTAAACGAGTTTCCAATGGTGAAGGTAGGTAATGACACCCTATATCTAAATATCTATGTCTACATATACTAATAAAAAATAAAAATAAAACGTATTTTTTTGTGGTTGTTTGTTTGAACGCGCTTATCTCTAGAACTTCCTGTCGGATTTGAAAAATTTCTTTTTGCCTGTGATAGCCTAATTCTTGAGGAAGGCTATAGACTATTTAACATCACGCTGGGGCTCTTAGGAGCTCAGCAAAAACGAAGTAATAGAGCGGGCGGGCGATTCGATGCGACGGCGGCCGAGGGAGTTTTATAAAAATATGGCTGTTATTTTAGTATACTGTATATATTACGACTTCCACGCGAACAAAGGCGAGGGCAGAAGCTAGTTATCGAAAAAAGGCGCCCTAGAACAATCCTTTGACCTTGAAAACCCTTGCCGAATAATGCAGGAATCAAATTATAATGTCAGAAACTAAAACAATATTCATCTATATAATTATGACATTCATGAGTCACGAAGGTTTATGTGAAAAAACAAGCAATTTGCGAGTCAGCAGGCAAATATGCAAGAAACACGCGAATAACTGTGCTATGGCCAATTAAACAAACTACAAGAGATCAAATTGTAGTTAACTGTCGGTAGAAGAGTTAATAGCACGTCGTTTGTGATAGATGTTTATAGTAAACAAGCATTGTTGCCTGACTACGTTTGTTGATATTTTTGTATCAATAATTTGTCTACAGCTCTAATCAATTTCAGGTACATAAGCAATTACTGTAATTAAGCATTTTCCCAGTTGTCATTTGGGACACTATTGGGGGTTCTTCATAATCAGCCTATACCTAATGTTCCAACTGCTGCGACACAGGCCTCCTCTTTCTGTGAGAGGGAGTGGGTCATTTGATTTGATTTGATTTGATATGTTACTTAGATTTATTAGTTCTAGAACATATCGGTTTGCTCGATGTTTTCCTTCACCGTTGTGGGAGCAGTGGTGTTGAAATAATTTACACAAAGTAAAGTCCCTGCTTGAGTTTGAACCCACGACCTTCAACTCGTAAGTCTCGGCCATCACCACTGAGCCACCACTACTCACCATTTGGGGTTTGTGAACGAGAAAAAATTTTTTTTCTGCGCTAACAGTGCTGACAGACCATTAGGCATGTATAAAATCCAGCTTCTGAATATAAAAGTTGTAATTCAGAACCATCTGAACCTAGTTTTACAAATATCTCTGTTAAAAAAAAAAACTAAGTCACCCTTTTCACCAGATTCCACACGGTCGTACCTACGCGCCGTTTCCAAAGCGAGCAATCCCTTTACAAGTCGTTTACCTCTGATCTTTTGCTCCAGATCACAACATCCTAATACAAAAATCCGCTAACCACAATACCTACCTACCCTCAGTACGGTGCTAAACCCGGCAGAGTGGACCAAGACCGGCCCAAGATATTTGCGGAATGCGGCCCGCCAGGCGAACGACCGCGGCTGCCCTGCGTCCAGTAGGGCTTTCACATTTCTCTCGCCAAATATACACAATGTGGGTCCAATGGTTTGATGGTAAGCGAGGATACTGGCAGGGGGTCCCAGGGATCGCGTCATGTGAAATTATCTACTTAATTAACAGGAGCAAGAACAAGTTGGAGACTATCTTGAATACGATTTCGGTCTCCTTACTGTTTGGTTCTGAAGGTCACAGGAATGTTTAGTTTTCATGTTGTAATTATAACCCTTTATCATCCCCTTGTAGGACTAATGGCAAAGGCTTTAATTAAGACTGTCACGGACCAGTCATTTGCCTTGCCCTTGCTTATCTCACCTCGACAGGGAAATTGATAATGTTTGTTTGTAGATAATGTTTATTTGCCAAAAACAATGCTTTACATTTCCTTTTACATTATTGGCTAGGTTTTTTTTACTAGCCTATGCTGTCCCACTCCTGGTCTTCTTTCACATCTTCCACCTTTCGCGCGTCCACCTAGTTTGCCTACATAAAAAAAAAGAATAAATAAGACCCAAAGGAAGCATTTTGCTTTTAAACTCCACACTAGGTCGTGCCTGTCTCGTAGAATCCATGTGAGATTACAAATCGATTAACTAAAACGGACAAACGTATGTTTGTCCGTTTTTTCCGTTAGGGAAGAATGTATATTCTTCCCTAAAGTCTAATAGCTAATGTGAATGCAATAAGGAAACTATAAGATCACATGAGCACTTAGGAACCGACGTGACGGATGCGACAAGTAATCAATTACAGCGGTGACTGACACTTGATTTTGCTTCTAAGTGCATAGCTTGCTAAGCCGTGTGTGGTCCTTGATCCGACCGGTCTATCAAGTAACGGGAAGATCTGAGGACGGTAGGCAGGGTAGTTAATTACCCACTGCTACGAAGATGACGAAATTGTTGGAGGTGTCTTTGGCATTGAAGATCTGGCGGCCATAAAAAAATGACAAATTAGGTTGGGAATCAGCACTTTTAAAACGTCAAAATTTCACAAGACGATCCCCGGAACGCCCGCCCTTCGCCGCTCTCTGGTGTTTTAGCTGGGAAGAAGAAGAGTTATCATCATCATCATCATTTCAGCCGAAAGACGTCCACTGCTGGACATAGGCCTCCCCCAAGTTAGGGGGGGGTTTGCCATAATCGCCACGCTTGGCAGGCGGGTTGGCGATCGCAGTATAGTATGGTGGTGGAATGCATAGAGAACGCTGCTGCCCCATTCTCCGGTACGACCCTTAGTCGCCTTTTACGACACCCATGGGAAGT
Organism: Mesoligia furuncula; assembly: GCA_916614155.1. Taxonomy (NCBI): domain Eukaryota; kingdom Metazoa; phylum Arthropoda; class Insecta; order Lepidoptera; family Noctuidae; genus Mesoligia; species Mesoligia furuncula. Next base: position 2,077,927 of record OU744806.1, read on the forward strand.
ATGGGGTTGTGGTATTCTTTAAGTCCGGCACCACACAGACAAGAAAGAGGAGAAGAGTATAGCGATATTATTTTTCGCCGAACGAAGAGCAGCTATAGTAGCACGCATTCTAGGTAAGTAACTTTCCTTTCAAAATCAAGAACGTAGAGAAGAAATAGTATACAGTCGTAGACCTAAATAATATTATCAGACACACCAACAATAAAAAATCTAGCAAGATATCAACAAATCAATTTTGCGGAGAAAATGTATCCAATCAATTTCACTTCAACTTAATATAATGATAACAGTTAACAAAAACGTAAATTTCTAAAGATAAATGATTATGTTTCTCAGTAAGGCCACGTTAAGGTGTAATATTTTCACTGATAAGGCTCTGGCTATGTTTACCTGCGCAAAAAGTTCATGCTGTAACCGCATCCGGTGATATGGCAATGTGTCCAATATACCACGTCAAATGCTATCACTATTTTTTTATTGCCATTCTGTTAAGCATATTAAGCCGGCTGTCATTCGTAGATCTTTTACAGTCGTTGCGGATAGTCAAGTCTAACAACGACTCTTACCAAAGGTGTCGTGGTTTGTGAAGGTCAGATAAGCAGTCGCTCCTTGTAAAATACTGGTATTTAGCTGCATTCGGTTAGACTGGAAGCCGACCTCAACATAGTTGGGATAGCAGCTAGACAGATTTGATTCTGCTAATCTTTTCGAAAAATAATGGCCAATGCCACAGCGGGATCGTCCGAAAGGGCTACCGCTGGTCCGGAACATAAAGGGCTAAGGAAGGAACACGGGTGGGTTTTAGTCAGTAAGAGTCTGACACCCCCTCCCGCTCCACCGAGAGCGGGAGGGGTCATTTAATGATTTCCCACCCTCAAAAGAAAACAAAAAAAAGAAGCCAAAAGTGTAGAGCTGATGCTTTGTGAAACTAAGTGCTTGACAAGGAGGATATGAGGCTTACTTAAACCAAAGGAGGTTATAAAGGAAATAGTAACGTTCAGGATATCGCCGTCACTAGAGCCTTGACCACTGTCGAGATTGTTGTTGAAGATAAGAAAAGCAAACGGATGCGACACCTTACCTGTCCACTTGGCAATCAAGTGTCGCAACTACTGAGATGTTTAGCAGTTACCACAACATTCCATGAAGGTCTTTACCTTTTTGAGATCAGCAGATACTGCTTGAGATGAAAATCTTAATTGTTTCTTCCTTTAAGCTCTGATGTGAAACTAGAATATTCGGTCCTGAAATAGATCGCAGGAACATGGCTTGTTCATCATCATCATCATCATTTCCGCCGAAAGACGTCCACTGCTGGACATAGGCCTCCCCCAATTTTGGGGGGAGTTTGCCATAATCGCCACGCTGCTGGGCAGGCGGGTTGGCGATCGCAGTATGGTATGATGGTGTAATATATAGAGAACGCTGCTGTCCATTCTCCGGTCTCCCTTAGTCGCCTTTTACGACACCCACGGGAAGTATGGGGTGGTGCTATTCTTTAAGTCCGGCACACACAAACATGGCTTGTTCATGCATCGTTGATAATCACGATGGTGAAATTAATATTACCTCACGATCCCCCGTCAAAGTAGATTCCGTCAAAAGTCTTATAAATTCACCGATGCCTAGCTAGGCACTCTTCGGTTAGAAGTTGACTCTGCAGTGGCGATGGGTGGCATGCATAGCATAGCATAATCAGCCTATAATGTTCCCACTGCTGGGACACTAGCCTCCTCTCTTTGGGGGGTGAGCCATAATCCACCACGCGGGCCCAGTGCGGGTTGGTGTGGTGTCACATGTCTTTGAATTTTTGGTTCTAAGACATGTCGGTTTCCTCAAGATGTTTTCCTTCATCGTTTTGCGACCAGTGGTGATGAAATTTAATGTATAAAGTAAAGTATGCCTTGGTTATAATTCACAACCATAATAATTCATAACTCTCAAGTCGGCACCGATACCACTGGGCCCCGATGATGTAGTCCATACGGTAAATTCATAAAAAGCTCTTCCAATAACGAACCATCCATACCTAACCCAATCATGCACAATTAAAGTAATACTTGAGCAGAAGAACGTTAAAGGTAATTAGTCAATGGAAACAGTTAGGTATACCTGTGCCTGTGGTCAACAGATCCGCGTTGTCGTGTGCAGTTTGTGCAGTTGGCGTCAACGGTCGCCACGCCCCACACCTGTCGCTCGCCGCTTCATAACTTACAAGTTACTGGCACCCTAGAAAGTAATACTTATTTAATATAATCTGTAAGTACAGCTTACTTTTTAGGCCCAAAGGGTCCGTCTGCCTGTCACCAGGCTGTATCTCAAAAACCGCGATAGCTAGACAGTTGAAAATGGCTTAGGTTTAAGCAATCACCAGATGTAAAGAAATATAACGGCCAAAAAATCGTAAGTACTTACCAGAATTTAATCCCCATTTTACTATGAAATTATCACCAATAAACGTAAAGTCTGATATCCTAAAAAAGGCAAGTATCTTCAGGATAATCGCTGAGCTACCCAAAAAGGTCACGCATGCACCAAATATGTACTCGAATTTTATTTAAAAATTTAATCCAAATATGTTACACAATTTTATCCTAATAAAGTAAATTAATATACAAAAATCATTGTTTACCCAAAAAATATAAATGAAGTTCTAAAGGTTCACCGACTCTACCGTAAAATGTTTACTAAAGGCTGAGCTTCTTAGAGCTTTCAATAAAATAACGGCCACAAAAAAAAATAGTTTATAAACTACATGTTTTATTTCTACATACAAATAAACTTAAAACTTAATAAGGCAGTCCTTAGTGTAATTTTAAAATTTTAATGAAGAGTGGACCTTCAAAAAACTTAATCTTAGTGATAAATGAGTCTTCAAACAACCAACATTAAAACAGTCATTTGTATAGTCATAATTATTTAAAAATATTAATGAAGAATCAGTCAGATTCGCGGCGCGGCGCGTGCGGTGTAGCGACGGGTGGGAGGGGTGGAAATGAAGCCGCGAGACTCAACTAATTTGCTATACTGATCAATATAATATACTTGGTTATTTGCATACATTTTATGGCAAACGCAGTGATATATTTGGGTAGTAATACCACAAGACTTTGGTAGTTGAAATGTGGTGCACGTGTGGCCTTTTTGGGTTATGAAAAGTTTTTGTAGTGCAGGCATGACTTAAATAGCCCGAAAGATTTTGGTACTGGTTTCATTTATTTGTACATATTATAATTTTTTTGGTTGAGGCTGTTTAGGGTAACGATTGTTTTGTTTGGTGGTCATTCAATTTCATCCCGTTGAAAATTTCACAAATTATATATTTCTGTTGCCGCTCTAACAACAAATACTAAAGCCAAAATAAAATAAATATTTAAGGGGGACTCCCATACAACAAACGTGTTTTTTTTCGGCGTTTTTTCCTTGTGTTACTCGCGCTTGGGCAGTTTTTTTGTATAATTAACCTACTGCTGGGCAAATATCTCCCCCAAGAGCCTTCCAGGAACTCTTTTCTCGCGCTACCTCGAACCAGCCCGAGCGGGACTCGTCCAGGTCATCTCGCCACCGTGCACCGCTTTCTTGGCCGACTTCGGCGGCGCCGTCCATCTTTAGGCACCAATTATGTGGAGACTTTTGCCCAGCGGTTATCGTGCATGCAGCTGAAATGACCCGCCCAATCTCATTTGGGCCTGACAGCCTTCTGGCTATGTCTATTATGCCTGATTAGATATAGATACTTTATTAAATAGCAATTACAAAATAGTTATGCTGATTCCCACTTCAGAAATGAAATGACAAGCTGTGGTATAAAGATATATGTTTATTTATTTATTTATTTATTAATAACCAACTCATATTAACAGTTTGCACCACACATACAAGTTATTAGTCAATATTAGTAATTCCACATGTCATACAATCATAAAAATAGGTTGAATCACATAATAAAAATGAAATTAAATGAAATTTATTATATCTCATCGAAATATGGGGTACCTCATCTAAAACTAGTCTAAAACCAATCCAAATACTACAAAATAAAATAATCAAAATACTACACAACTAATGACTTCTTAACACCGTCAAAAACCATTTACAAAGAGATCAAACTATTAAACATCAAACAACTTTATATATATAACACATGCATACTTATCTATAAAATTATTCACAAACTGATTCATTCACGCATTACATTCACAACAGAAGGTGAGAGAAGCAAATACTCATCTCGTCGAGCCTGTCACCTGGTATTGTCTAGAATAAGAACTAACTACGGCAAAAATAACTTAACCTATGGGGGAGCACAGCTCTATAATAAACTTCCAAAGGATGTAAAAGAAGCGACTTCACTGAACATATTTAAAACTAAATTATTAACTTATATTTACAACGACGAAACAATATATTAATTGTTTTGTGTTTATTTGTGTCTAAAATAGCAACATCTTTTAACTTGTGCCACCGCATTATATTAGGAATGCAGTGAACTCGCTTGCAATTTTGTTTTTTCTTCTACCCGCACTGTTATAATATAATTAGTAATAAGATTTATTGTTCTCATGTAAGTGACAATTGTCTTAATGGGAAATAAAGTTCTTTAAACCGAATTTAACAAATTTGGTCAATATTTAGATAACAATTACATAATATTCAATAAAATTAGATAGAATTAGGATAAATTGGAATAGAATTATTAACAACAAGTAACTATACATTTAATTTATTTACTCCAAGGAGATTGATGTGCGTGTGGTGTGAGGGCCACTTTGTCAAAACTCTTTGAAAATGTGCTTAGGATTTAGTGAACATTCCCAAAGAATTGTGAAAGTTGGTATCAGATTTTGTGAAAGTCTAATAACCGAGTTATAGACTGTAAAGTTGGGCCCTCAGTTCTCACATAGAGGATTGAGGGCCCACCTGAAACTGATAAACTATGGACACTACAGGAAAAGTCTTTATGCCAAAATCTAAGCAAATGCTAAACAAAATTTGTGAAAACAAGATACTATCGCAAAACACTATCCTACTTTGTATATCTTCGTACAAAATGGGCCCTCAATTCTCATACACGTAAAAGTTTATAACACAATTATAATGAAATCATTAACTTACAGCTACTGTTTGAAATCCTATATGCTACTAAATAAATTGTGAAAATTTATAAAAGCAAGAACAGGTCACTACTTTTTGTTGTTTGAAAGTTATCCCTCAGTCCTCCATTTCTTTTGTTTTCGATTTATTACGCTTATCGAATGAAAGATAAGACAAATACAAAATTGTCTCTTTTTGTGTCAAAATTGTGCAACAAATTCGATACCAGAAAGAAATTAAAAGACCCTTTATTATATAAGAAAATCGAGTTTTATTTTTATTATCTGAATTTGCAATAGGGTGACCACAATTTCTTTTAGATTGCAGTAAAGATTAGTAAATGTAGAGTATAAGTTTTAATAAACTTTCTTCGATTTTTCGCTTATTATCGTCATAGCATTTGTACTCAAGTTTCGTGATAAAAAAAAAATTATTTCGGAATTCGAATGATCACAAAAAAAAAATACTGTTACCCAAATCATTTTTGCTTGAAATATCGTTCGTTCTGATGACAATAATCAAATAATTTATTTATTATTTTTATAAAGGCTTTTGCCCAGCCATGGGACAATGTATGCTAAATATAATCCTAACTAATATTATAAATAAAACTAATAACTAGCTAATATTATATTAAAAATATTATTATATGTATTATATAATTATTGTTTACATAATTATATGCACAATCGTTGTAATATTTAGTGTAGTTACTAAACAGTAGTTTATGATAGTGCAGCGGAAGTTGTAGGTAATAAAGCATTAAGGCGAGTTTTATGAAACAGTTGTAGTGAAGAATAAAAATAATAATAATTTTTTAATACGCAAACACATCTTCGGTCAAGACACTCAATCATCTTCGGTCAAGATATCAAACATTCAAGGTAAGTTTGTTTTGATACCTAGGTACTCATAATTTTATAAGTTCGTAATATTTTACTAAATAGTACATAGATAGTCATTCTAAGAATTGTTTAGGTAATTCAATTTCACCTATTTATAAATTGTAAATTTTTAAAAATAAAATATAATTGTTTCATACTCCAGAAAACATCTTTGTTATTGTGCAAGTACCTACCTAGGAATAAAAAAAACATCCAGGAACGCACTGCTTTATTAGGTACTAGCTTCTTCCCGCGACTTCGTCCGCGTGAAATTCGAAAGTCATATGGCTCCATCTATTATCATAATAACGTTATTATTGTTTTCCTCGGGAACAGCACTTTTTTCGGGATGAAAGGTACAGTGGCTTAGGCGTGAAAAGCTAACAAACAAACTTACTTTCGCATTTATAATATTAGTTAGGATTATATTTAGCCTACGTTTTCCCATTGCTAGGCAAGCCTTTATAAAAATAATAAATAAATTATTTGATTACTGTCATTAGTTTTTTCGGAACGAACAATTTTTCAAGCAAAAATGATTTGGGGAACAGTATTTTTCTATGCGATCGTTCAATTTCCGAAATTATTTTTTTTTATCACGAAACTTGAGTACAAATGCTATGACGACAATAAGCGAAAAATCGAAGAAAGCTTATTAAAACCTATGACTCTACATTTACTAATCTTTACTGCAATCTAAAAGAAATTGTGGTCACCCTATTTCCTAATACAGAGATTAAAAATAAAACTCGATTTACTTATACAATAAAGGGTCTTTTAATTTCTTTCTGGTATCGCATTTGTTGCACATTTTTTTTCACAAAAAGAGACTATTTTGTATTTGTCTTACCTTTCATACGATAAGCGTAATAAATCGAAAACAAAATAAAATGGAGGACTGAGGGCCCGAATTTTATCAAGTTCATAACTTTTAAACAACAAAAGGTGGTGACCTGTTCTTGCTTTCATAAATTTTCACAATTTATTTAGTAGCATATAGGATTTCAAACAGTAGCTGTAAGTTAATGATTTCATTATAATTGCGTAATAAACTTTTACGTGTATGAGAATTGAGGGCCCATTTTGTACGAAGATATACAAAGTAGGACAGTGTTTTGCGATAGTATCTTGTTTTCACAAATTTTGTTTGGCATTAGCTTAGATTTTGGCATTAAGACTTTTTCTGTAGTGTCCAGAGTTTATCAGTTTTAGGTGATATTCTTGATTCGTTGCTGAAAAGAACATTAAAAACAAACCTGCCTGCCTGTTTAGTATTAAAACCTTACCTCCTTGTAATTTTGTGAATTGCATGAGCAAACAATCATTGTGTAGAAAAACTAGATGTTTATGCAATGTAAAGACGACAGGCGCCCCTGAATAGTGGATACCTAATCTGCATTCGTGATTTATTTGCCAAAAATGTAAACAAATATGAGTTTATGGAAAAATAACTTTAAATCCTACACAATAAAGTTCAGTTTACGCTACAACTTCAAACATTTTTATAACCGTTTCAGTAGTGCTAGTAACTCTGAAATCAACTTAATTTTTATTAAAACAAAGTTAATATTTGTGATATTGAAATAATGTGAATTTGAAACATAAGTTTGAATAGACTTTAGGTCAGGGGGCCTAAAAAGGCCACTTTGGCAGAATCATAAACATTGGATAACAGATCTTGTGGTCGCGCGAGGTTTTAGGGACACGCTTTTTTAGCAGGGAAGTCTTCTTCTTTGGTTCATCATCTTCTTCCTGGTCCCATGTTACTTGGGGTCAGGGGTCACACATTCTCTTTTTCCATTCTCGCCTGTCAACCGTCATGCTATTATTCACCCCCTTCTCTTTCATATCATTCTCATTTCTTCTTCTTTGGGTATGGTTTCAAAACTTGAAACAAGTCAGCTAGCATGGTAACCACAGCTGTCAAAATAAATGTTTCATATTTTCATGTTAAATTAACTAAATTCAATAAACAACCACTTCTATCAACTCATAACTACTTCTATAAACTATAAATTAAATGAATCCACGGATATCAACCACCAAAATTATGATAGAAGTGATAGTATTTCTCAATATCTTAAGAGAAAAGTTCAGCTGACACCCATCATTATTATATTATCTAGCAAATAAATTATTATGATAATAAATACAAAGTGATAGTTTCCATTTATATTAGCAGTCAATGTTCTTTTATGATCATCGTTAGTTGTAAAGACAGTTTTAATTATCGCTCCTTGAGATCAGCGATTTGATTAATTCGCTAAAGTTAGGCTACGGACACACGATCCCATTTTGCGGTTATGCGGTTTCGCTTATTTCCGCTTAATTTCGTCGGTGTCTTATGATAGTGCCTGTAATGTTCTTTTTCCGTAACGTATATGTAAATTGTCTGTGTGGTGCCGGACTTAAAGAATGGCACCACCCCATACTTCCTGTGGGTGTCGTAAAAGGCGACTAAGGGAGACCGGGGAATGGGCAGCAGCGTTCTTTATGCATTACACCATCATACCACACTGCGATCGCCAACCCCCCTCTCCCCCCCCCCCAAATTGGGGGAGGCCTATGTCCAGCAGTGGACGTCTTTCGGCTGAAATGATGATGATGATTATGTAAATTAATGTTTTCACTGATCTCTGGGATTTTCTCGAATTAAGGAAGACAGTAACTAATGCAGTTGGAGAAAATAGTTATAAAGTTTTTAATTTTTTTTTTGTCTCACCACCATAATCATTACAGACATTGTTACACATAATATATTATTTGGTTTAGTTTACTGTGGGAGACTGGTGCCAGAAGATTGGCTTTAAGGGCCTGTGTTTCAGGTCACCAGCAATTTAAATAAGTTTTTACTTTAGCTTTAATAATATTCTATCAGATTGGGTTTTTGCAGTGATGGAAGTGATGATCGTGTAATTTGCCTGTAATCTACGAAAAGTTGGGCAGAAGAGCCTTCAACCGGGCACAAAACCAGAGACCAGAGTGGTCCTGAGAAATTCTACATCGAAAAACCCAATAACTCACAACACAACATGCTCAGCAGTAGCGCTTGCGATCACTAGACCAATGAGGCTATGGATGCGGTCAGCGTTGAAGAGTCAATTCGTGCGAGTCGCCTATAGAAAAATAATAGTATTTAATAGTGACGTGTCGTACTTTTCCGGCGATTAAATTCCTGCTAATCGACTAATACGAGTAAGCCGTTGATGCTCGTGTTTGTTGTTCACATTGTCTCTAATGACATACGGTTTTTCTCTCCGCTGTTTAGCTATTACTAAAATATTTTCCGCAGTTACTATCTGTAAATTATCGAATCCGAACGAAAAACGGAAACGAATGCTAACAATTCGCCTTGTCTGCTAATAATTCTCGCTTCCTATTATGTTCTCACCCCTACAGCCTCCAGCATAATAGCTGATGCCACGATAGTGTATTGAACACAGCATTGTTACAGATCTTAAATAGAAATGAAAGTCTAACAATAATATCAGATTCGCATAAAAACTATTAGATTTCCTATCTCTCTGATATTTGAATGAAGAGGGCCGCTTTCTCTGGGGCTTGTTTGATTTGAAAGGTAATCATAGCCAGGTGTATCGTAAGTCGTGGTAAACTTATAAAACGTTTCTACTAAAGAACCTGTGCATGAACGGAGCCCATTTTCTTTTCTTCATTTTCTTTTTCTTTAGTGTACGGACATTTAATAAATAGAAATAGAAATAATTTATTTGCTTATAATATACGTATAGGTACAGATAAGAGATGTTGTTTTTATAAATAGTCCAGATATAATTTACCTAACCCGCTTCCACCACCCGCCACAGACGAAAAAGATGATGGGATCATAACGCTCTTAAACAGTCGGAGGTTAAAACTACTTTGGCTTCCTGATAACAGGACCTAAAAGTCAAATGTAAGAACTTTAGTGGCTGCTGTACCTACAAGTAATTTTTCAATCAAGCTATGAACACAGTAATAAGCGAAAGGTCTCCGGCACCCACACAGCTGCAATTTGAGAGTAATTGAAACTTGATCTGTATTCACTTATGTGAGACACACAGGTATGTCTCACATAGGCGAATATAAGTAGAAGAAGTTATCACGTCGCAGTTCTAAGACGTGACAACTTCTCTATCAGCTGTCAAGCTTTGAGCTTACGAAAGTTACGGCGTCAACTGTCATCGACAAGTTTGAAGTAGCTTAAGTTACCATACTGACTGAATTATTAAATCATCATCATCATCAGCGTTGGGGCTCTGTCTCGTTATCATGTCGTCGTAGCATTATGCTAAGCGATGGCCGTTTCGCGTGAATGTGACGTATATTTTCTCCCAACTTGCTCCTTTTTGTGTTTGTACTTCTCTGTGTCAAGTTTGTCGCAAATAATTTTCTTTCTTTCTTCTTTTATCATAATCAGCCTATAGCAGTCCACTGCTGGATATAGGCTTCTCCAATAGCTCGCTATTCAGCTCGATTCTCGGCAACTCTCATCCAACTGCTACCAGCCACCTTGCATAGATCGTCGCTCCACCTAGCTTGTGGGCGTCATACCTAACGCATGCTGATTCCCGGTCTCCACTCAAAACACATGTAGGTACCCCAAACAAATGAGCGTCCAAAATTCCAATGGTCCATTACAAATAGTACCTAATATTATATATGTACAGCTGTTACTGTTTGCGCACAACTTGTAATGTACTAAAGTAGGATTGTCTTAATATTTTAATGAGTCTCCAAGGCTACCTTCAGACGGCGTAAAATGCCATTTCATACCGCTATCGCCGTAAGTATTTTCAATGCCAATAGTGACTACATGTAAAAATACAAACATTTCCAAAAAAAAGGAAAACCGCTATTGTAATTTGAAGAGTAAAAGCGTTCAACTTCATCCGATTCAACAGCTAACTATATTTTGGCGGACGCATCTCTGTTCTAAAAGTTTGTAATGAACATGTAAGCAAATGGATCTGACGTATTTGTAGAATGGCAATTTGTAATGTCACCAAATTGAGTGCTATTTTTATTATTATGAAAAGCTAACAGTATTAAAATAATAATATGTACAAGTATATAAAAAGGAGGGAAAATAATCAAAGGGCATCAAAAAATTCATCCGCATCGCTGTCAACAGGAAACGTGCCCAAAAGACTGGCAGCATTGCCACGTTGTATGGCAATGCTGATTCTTTGGCCAAAAAATAAGCCAGCCCTCTGGTCACGTGAAGAGTCGACCAACCGCTTGGCGATGTCTCGAAATACTAAGTGGGCACTCGGGCCCCATGGCCCTAGAGTTTCAACCCCAAACGGCTCAAAAATATAAGTTCCAAAGAGATTAGAGTATTTGCGCCGTTTGAGGTTTTCCGCACCTGCAGCAGCTGCACCAGCACAGCTCACCGTGCTTGGAAGATGGGATGGCGCAAGGGTGTCGACACACGTTGCATCCCACACCAAAGACCTACCAACCTTCCAAGGCATTATGGTCATTCCGTCTGGTCTCTTCCCATCGTCGCGTGCCAAGCCATTGGGTTCTAAAACAGCTGGCACCCCGGCGGTGACAAGAGCACGACGGATGATGTCATTGATGCTGGCATGCCGTGCTATTCGGCCTGCGCTTTTACTGCAGGATAAGCCATGGTGTCCGAGGCAGTCGACACCTTCACCGCATTGGCAGCGATGCGGAGCCACGCAAGGGGCACCCAGACGCAGACAAGTAGCGAGCCGGAAAGTGGAATCACCCAGTAAAGTGCCTATGTTGGGTGACGGTAGCGCTTGAAGCCAGAGGCCCGACTCCCACTCACCCACAGCCAGTAGGCGGGCACGCTCAGCAGTATTGGTGGACGTATTAATAAGATTATTCCGTACCAACCTGCAGAGCGGCTCATCCCACTGCCTCTGGGAAGAAGGGTTCACGGGCCGATCTGTATCCGGGCAAGCCATTTTCCAGGCGTTCACCGCGTCGGCCAAGCACGGCACTTCAGAGTCAACCAGGGAGGGGGCTAAAATCTTCCCGATCAACTTTTCGGTGCTGTGGACAGAGGACAGGAACGCCGGTAAACTAATACTGGTAATTTTGCGGACGCCGAGGCCACCAAAGCGGATGGGTAGTGTGGCTTGTAGCCACGCTCGGTCGTCCAAGACCACATTTAGAATGGATGTTAATGTGCTGCGAATAATTTGGTCAATTTTGTCCAAGAGGTGGGGCTGCTTCCATAAAGGGGAAGAGCGTAGAAAATACATAAAATTTGGGCCAAAACAACAGTATCTAATTAGGGTGAATGCCGAATGTAAATTAATTTTGGAGAGTCTGTCCGAAATATCGTTGAAATTTTTGATCTTTTCTTCGATGAAAGGAGAAAAACTTTCTTCCAAAATTGGGGAACCTAGGAGGTGCAGTGAGCTTTTTTCTAAAATTTTTATTTGTCAAGCCAATTGATTTAAATTCCTGTTTGAGTAGTTGTAGGTCTTTCAAAACGGTGTCTACATCACCTCCTAGCGTTCCATCATCTAGATACCACACGTTAAATTTTGAATTTAGTTTCTGGATAATTGGGTGAATAGCTAAACTGAAAATGACGGGACCGAGAGGGTCACCTTGTTGGCATCCTACTGCAGATTCTAAAATATTGTCCTTATATAATAATTTGGAAGGGTGTCTATAACACTGCCACAAGAAACCATAAATTTCGGGTAGTTCCTTTTTGACTTCAGCCAACAAAGTGTCCCTATTTACAGAATTAAAGGCGTTCTTCACGTCAACCTTGAGGATGACCTCACCTTTATTCGAAGTTAAGAAAGTGGAAAGGGCATGAACGGCAGCCTCACAGCCCCCTCTTGTGCCAAAACCAAGCTGCAGGGGCTGAAACTTAGCTGCAAGTGATTCACTATACAGCTTACAGCAAATTTTGGCTGCCATTCGCCTGTAAGTGCACCCAACGGCGATGGGGCGAATGCCGCCGTCCTTCTTGCGCAGGGCACACAAGTTGGCCCCGTACAAGACATCGACGACGGCCTGGTTCACACCGCCGGTGAGCATGAGGTTAATAAGGGCCGCAAGCTCCTTCAAAAGCGACTCACCAGCTTCCCCGGCGCCTGAACTCAGTAAATCCTTGAGATGTTGTGGAGTCAGGCCATCGAGGCCGCCGGCGGAACCACTTCGGAAAGAGCTCACGGCAGCAATTAACTGGGGGGCCGAAACATTTAGAAAGGTTGAATTTATGTCGGGAGGGTGGGGAGGGTCGGGAAAGGTGAGACCATCCGCAGGCGCTGGGTGTTTACTCTCTAGAGCTGATAGCGTTTCTGGAGAGTAAGGCGCCACCACATCGCTGCTGAATAGTATCCTAGCTGCTCCCTTGATGTCACCTTCACTTAATTTTGATTCCACATGTGAACACAAGCTATTTTGTGATTGGTTGTTAAATGCAGGTAATTTTGGATCTAAAATTAAGGTCGAATTGTTGCAGTTGTCTTTAATTTGGTTTGTTAAGGATTTTTTAGTTGCTAAATTTTTCTGGACATGTAGAATCCTAAAAGGGAAGGTGAGCAATTGCTCCCAGGCACTTTGTGAGTTCTCATGGGTCGCAAGACGGAGGCATCGCGACAAATTCAGTGCAACAGACCGTCTCGCGCCCCGGGGAACTCTCTTTAAAACCGGGATAGAATTTTTGAATTTAGATAGTGTTTGCCACAAGGTTTGATCTGGAGTTGTTGGTGTTGGGGATGTAGCTGGGGGGCACAAAGGTACACTATGAGTTTTGTGGATCTTGCCATAGTGTATCCTCAGCCCCCGTTCGCCTTTAAAAAAGCGTGCCTGTGAGCAATACGGGCATCTCACCAGCTGGATATCGAGCGATGTGATAGGTTGACTAGCACTGTTTCCGGCGTCGCTATTGCCGTCATTGAACATAAATAACTTTGTGTTATACTTACTTATAAAAATTAAAATAAACTATATACACATGCACTAAAAAACAAACAAAAAATGAACTACAAAACCAATTTTTCACTATTTACACTACACAAAAGTCACTGAAGGCCGACTGTCACACTGACGAGTGCTGCGCAGTCGCGCTCGGAACAGCTGGGGCGCCGCGCATGCAGGGCGCAGCCCTCGCAACCACTGCCCGGGCTGCAGGCGCCGCAAGCGTCGCGTCGTGTCGTTGATTGACAGATTTTTTTGCCTTTGCGTCTCTTAATTAGCTTTTGGCATATTTCGAGAAAATGAAATAAAATAAAATGAATGTCATCTTGAGTTTTCAAAAATCAACATCGAATCAAATTAATATTTTTATTTTATAGTTTTGGCTCGGTATCTATTCAGTTTATCAGTATTTAGCGTTTTTAATTTTTAAAGATTATCCAAAACTTGATTTTATTGCACTTTGAATATTTATTCAAACGATTTAATGAATTGGTTTATCGCAACCACTCATTTTTTTTTATTTGATAATTTTAAATTACTTTAAAGATGTTTTACATTTGATAATTGAGGTTAATTTTAAAACCTCAATTATCGCCGATGATTTTTAAATTACCATTATTTTAATAATGTTATTAAAACATAATCTTTGGACAAAAACTGGTGAGATATAAAGTTAAAACCTTCCTTTAGTGAGTGATTGCGTAAGAATCAACCTGAAAAGGGTGGATAGATAAATGTAGATAGAATATATTCTTTATTATGTCAACCATAAAAATTACAGATAAAAATGTACAAATTTTACAAGTGACAATATACTTGGTTAGTTTACTCTTTCCTCAGACAGTTTTGGAACAAACTCTATCTATATACTCCTTGAAACGATCATCGCAGATTTATTTAGAAAATTCTAAAACGTTCGACACGTCACTAAGAGTCTCACGGTCCCCGGTGGCTGGCACAACTAATAAGAATGAACCTTATTGTTAGGTGCGTTCACCTCGGTGCTCGGGTGCCGATACCGTGACCTCTGAGAAAGTAAAATTGTGACCGCACGCCTTCCTGTTATCTTTGAGCTCGTGTGCAGTGCTGGTATTCGAAAGTACTGTTATTATATTATTTACCGCAAAAAGTTGTAAAGATAAAACAATTTTCGGCATTTGGAATGGGCAAAATGGCTACTACTAGCTCTAGAGAGAATCGTAGGTCATTTTATGCCACTATGGCTGTGAGAACAGTATGTTTAGCTCAGTTTAAAGCAAGTATAATCAGTGGTGGATCCAGGATCAGTGGCTTAACTATAAGGTGGCATTGGGGCAAAATACCACGAGGGGCCCCCGGCCCGAAAGAGCCATGAGCACAGGAGGATCCTAACGGACAGAAGCAGTCAGTTGTTAAATTTTGTAGGGGAAAATATGAAATGTACGCGAAAAAGTCGCGGGAGAAGTGCTAATAAAAAAAAAACTATAACGTTGGTTGAGCGTCTTTACATTGAGGGAGGGCCCCATCCCTTGAATTTGCCACAGGTCCCAAACGGCATAGTTACGACACTTTCCAGGATTGTCGTTTGGGATAGGTTTTAACCCGCTGAGGGTAGGTTTTAGAAAAGTGAACACTAAAAAGGCGCGCTGATTCAAAATTCGGAGTTTATAGTTTATAATTCTACTGATCAATCAGGCAATATAACTTTAAGCTACAATGTGACAGCCAAAGTATGGTCGTGGGAGCATGCTGCTTGTACCAAGATAAAACCTTTTGCAATGTGATCAACACCAGCGGGAAAGCATGAAATCTATTTAGAAGTATGCACGGTATCTAATAGTTTTTCGCAAACTTTCTCTGCAACCGTGCCCCATCTTATGTGATCAGTTGATTGTTACATTGAAAAAGATCAGACAGTGCTGTAGAATTATTACAAAACAGTGCTGTATTTCCATGTTGTTCACCAGCAAAAAGTGGTGCTTTGTTTCTCACCATTTTTTTGTCTAGAATATGGTCTAGCCTAGAGGATAAAAAAAAAAACTGGGATCATAAATTCTTCTGTCAAGCGTACCTAGATGTTTATTGGCCAATGATCAGCAGTGGACTTGTATACAATGACTAGCTTCTGTCCGCGACTTTGTCCACGTGAAATTTCTTGTTCCCCTGACCTAGTCCACACTATAACTTCGATTTCGCTTAGCGTTCTTTCTTACTTTTTTTTTAATCGGCTCCTAGCGTGATGTTAGCCTATAGCCTTCCTCAAGGATTGGGCTATCAATGGCAAAAAAAAATGGTTTCAAATCCGATTGGTATTTTCAGTTATTAAATAGAAAGATTCGTAATTAGCGCCTGTGCAGTTTCTTGAAGCAAAACAACGCTAAGCTCTGGGGGCCTAAAAAGGCCACTTTGGCAGAATCATAATGGACAGTTAACTGTGAAGTTAATCGTATCACAACTCTTTGACATCTATAATACAATGGTTAGACTATAATAATTTAAAGATCAATTTAAATAAAACTAATATCATGCATTTTAGCCAACGTTTGACGAGTAATAATTTGGACATAAATATTGATAATAAAACCATTGAAAGCGTTAATACAACTAAATTCCTCGGACTAATCATTGACAAAAGACTGGACTGGAAATCACACATAGAGAATCTCTGTAAAAAAATTTGTAGTTCTGCTTTCGCCTTGCATTCCCTAGCTGCAGTCGTGAATGTAGATACCTTAATTGCGGCCTATCACGGCTTAGCTGCGTCTCACTTAAGATACGGCATAATCGTTTGGGGAAATTCTACTGATTTCAACATCGCATTCAAGGCCCAAAAGAGATGCATTAGGTCAATGTTTAGGCTGAAGACTGTTGATACTTGTAAACCGTATTTTATAAGATACAAGATATTGACTTTGCCTTGTCTATATATCCTCGAAACTGTAATGTTTGTTAAAGCGAATCCCAAATTATTTCCACGCTTACAGGATGCTGTCCCACATAACAGACGGGATATGAGCATAATTCGCGTATATCCTGCTAAAACTGCACTCATGCGCAAAAGTATCATCTGCATGGCCCCAACTATCTTTAACAAGCTACCTAAGCATTGGAAGGAGCTAAGTATCAATGCGCTCAAACGTCAGTTGATGGTGTTTTTATCGCAAAAGGCATATTATAGTGTGTCTGAATTTTTGGTCGAAAAACTTGTATGACATTAGTTTTATTATGATGTTTATTAATTATATTGACTCAAAATATTTGTACGCCAATATATTATAAGGCTAAACATGATTGGACTAAGTATAATGGAATTTATTATCATCTTGCATGCTCTTGTATGTATACCATGTTTATACAAATAAATAAATCTTATCTTATCTTATCTTATCTTATCAAATCCCATTGGTGAAGGATTTTTCAGTTATTTTTTTTTTGGCTGTGCTAAAATACCAATCAATCCAATCCAAATCCAATCCCAATCTCTTTGATTATACCTACGTAGTGCAGCAAAAAAAGAAAAACACGGACTGTCTTCGCCATATTATGATTCATAATGTTATCCTTTTATGATTCTGCCAAAGTGGCCTTTTTAGGCCCCCTGGTAGGAAGAAAAAGCAAAAGGCAAAATTCCATTTTATTGTCTATTATCTACTCAAAATTATAATGATAGAACACGAACATCGAGACAATGAATTTTAAAGCTTATTATTATCAGCAATAGCTCGCTGACAGACCCCAAAAAATGTTGGGCAAAGGCTACGCAGATGATGATTCTAATCTATTTAACTTTAACGGTGAAGGTGACACAACACGCTTCGGAGTCTTTCTCTTCATTCCACAGCTTTATTTTGACTGGGAATTTGCCCTGGAACAAAATAAATTCTATAATTAATATGACTACTGTAGGGCGGGGTTGCGGCAGACCGAGAGCTGGATAGGTTCCGTCAAAACTGGAAGGAGGACGCGCGTGCTCGCGATAGATAGAAGGAGTGGAGGGAGGCCTTTGCCCAGGAGTAGGACAACGTAGGCTAGTAAAAAAGTAATACGAAACTTAAAAAAAACTGGTTCAATATCAAGTAATGAATAGAATCACACTAATATTATAAAGGTGAAAGTTTGTGAGTGTGTGTGTGTGTGTTTTATATGTTTGTTACTTCTTCACACTCAAACGGCTGGACCGCCCGCACTGAATTCAAATATATGGCGTTGTATGAGACCGTTTACGGAGAAGCGATTTTAGACGCGTTTGTTTGAATTAGGGCGTTTTTTGCGGCCGAGCCCGCGGATGGCACCGACGCGTCCCACGCGGCGTTTATCGCGGCGGCGCACGCAGCGGCAATTCTCGATGAAGCTATGTCCTATGCTATGTGCCGCCGCGATGCCCGCTGCGTGCTTCGCTACACGCTAGAGGATTCGCCGCGGCGGGCACCGCCACGCTTCCCGTCTCGCTTCTCTATGAACATGGTCGTATATTGCTATAAGTTTGTGTTTACGCGTGCGATGATGCGTGCCGCTTCACGCGCCGCCCCACCGTGAACAGAAAAAACGTCCGACGCGCCGCGAGACGCCACGCCACACGCGACGCGAGACGCCCCGCGTCTCCGTAAATGAGCCCTAAGGAATGCCCCCATTTGTAATGTGTTAGGTACTTTTTTACTGGGCGCAGTGTTGTTGGGTTTGTTCACGGTACTTGCCCGTGGTCCCCCTGTCTAGTCCCCCCATCTGGGATTTTCTCTTTTTTTACTGGGAGTAGCAGCCCGGAGTCTAGATTTCTGCCCGGTTGAGGGCAATAGGCTCGGCCTCGATTACATGGTACTTAATCTTAACTGGTGAAATGTGGGTGTGCTATAGATACACCTCTGACCAACCCTTCAGGGATACAAGGCTTGTGCGTTATACTACATAATTACTGGCAGCGCCCCACGGTTTCACCCGTATAAGTGTCGATCCCGTGGGATATCGGGATAAAAACTATCCTATGTGGTAATCCTAGTTATAAACTATCTGTGTGTCAAATTTCATCCAAATCCGTTCAGCCGTTTGTGCGTGAAGAAGTAACAGATATACAAACACACTGACAAAATTTCGCGTTTATAATACACCTAGCAGCGCCCCGCGGTTTTAGCCGCATAAGTTTCGGTCCCGTGGGAAAATTGGGATAAAAACTATCATATATCCTTTCCCGGGACTCAAACTATCTCTATAGCAAATTTGATCTAAATCGATTCAGCGGTTTAAGCGTGAAGAGGTAACAAATAGACACACTCTCGCATTTATAATATTAAGTATGGATATGGATGTTAGTCTAGTTAATATTATGATGTTTTCCTTTACCATCAGTTATTGATAAATTGGATTATTACTTTTCAGCATTACCTACTTGAGTAAATATCTACAGTCATGAGATTTACGAGTTTTTACTTGACCTTTTACCGTATGAGATGAAAACATCAGACAACTAATAACAGACCACTTACGAATGGCACAATGAGAAAAGATACTGAAACTGGTATTTAAGCATTATTATTAGGTACGAGTTTGACTGTTCCAAAGACGGTTACTTTCAAAATAAATCTCTGAATTACGGCGAAAGAACTATCCATAGTTACAGGAAAGAAAAAAGAAATATTTCTATGGAAGGATCCAAGAAGCAGAGACCAAACGTGGTGATCAATGTATATGCAAAACTCATCACGTTTTCTCTTTTCTCAAATATTCCAGAATAGAGAAAACCCTGCAGAAAGACAGTTCCTGGCTGGTATTGACAATACTTACGGAAGCCCTCTTGTCCACCATCAGTTCCACGTCGAAGATCCTCCTCTGATCAGCTTCAAGTGGACAGGAGAGCATTCTACAAGCGTCACCAGGAGCCTTGATGACAGTCGAGAAGTTTCCACTGTTGTCTATATCACTGGTGATGGAGAGCCTCAGAGACTCTGCAGCGAAGTCTGAAAAGTGAACATGGAAAATTGATCTTTAATCATTGATCAAAAACCTTTAAATCAAAATCTTTAATTATTAAATAGACTAACTTCTAATACCTACTAAATATACTAACAAACTGAATAAAATGAAATTTCCAAACGGCTTGTTGACACTTCCCGTGATCCAAGGGCTGGCTTTTACCTTGGCCACAGGTTATATATGTATTGCCAGACAATTGATACAACGTGGCAATGCCGCCAGTCTCTTGGGTACCTACATTACCAGTCGACAGCGATGCGGAGGAATATTTCGACGCCATATTTTAATTAGTTAATAGATTTAGTCAGGTTAGGATATTATATACTGGGTGCACAGTTACTAATTACCTTGTAATCTATTGGTACTAGCTGCTACGATCACAAACAAGTACCTACGACAATTTCGTTGGCATTCCTAAAGAGTTCGATATTTTTTTTAAGTAGACTTTTCATCCAAAGTTAGCATGTTGAGTTCCTTAACCAATTTAGTTGTTGAAGCAGACACCTGAGTCAAGGTTATAATGATGACCATGGTTTAAAACTTACGTGGTGTCATGTCCAAAGTGACGCCATATCCCTTGCTCCTCTTCAGGGTGCAGAATGCAGGGCCTTGAGGACACGGATCCACTATCACACTGTGGATACTGCATTGGGTTGCATCCACTGGAAAATTAAAACCAAGGTAAAATATGAAGAGTTTAACACATACATAGTTGTTTGTTCTCTGCTTTCTGGATCCTTCCATGGAAATATTTCTTCTTTCTTTCTTATATCTTTCCTTCGCAGTAATTCAGAGATTTATTTTTAAAGTAATCGTCTTTGGAACAGTAAAATTAAAATTTAAAGCAGTTCATCATCGAATAGTTCACAAAGTAGGATCTTTAAACCACAAAACCTGGAGTCGCCCTTTAGCAAAAGATTAAGAGGTGTATAAATATATTTTTCGGATTAAACACGGTGCCCAAAACACGTAAAAAGCGCAGAAGGCAGTCCCAAGGTTGTCCCAATAAAATTGCAGCCATTTGGAACTTCTATTAGTTCTATTATTTTGCACTTGCTGTTCTAGAAACACTTTCTTTCTCACATTAAGTCTTATAAAAATTAGGTTAATTAAAAAAAAAGCTAACTCACCACCCTTGCAAAGTTTCCTCGTTACATACTCGGACTCAGCAGCCACCAAGCCAAAAACTAATGCCAGTACTAGACCTCTCATGTTCGCAACGTCTCCGAGCTATCTCCCGACGAACACTAACTTATTATTGTGATAATATAATGGTCCTATTGACCGCAAAATAGATTGGAGTAGAAGGACAACTCGATACAATGCGCTGTTACGATCTCACGTCGTTAACCCATATATATAGAGGCTGTGAGAGACACAAATATTGCCTTAGCTTGTTTGAGATGCTCAGTTTTTGTCTACAACTTTTTTAATTTACTATGTATGTTACAGAACCGCTACCTATGTGGCTTTAAACGGTGACTTATAGATGCTTATTTACTTGCCTTGTTGTAGGTTTATTCACTCTTTTTTCTTATGTATAAGCCTATTTAGGTCACGTCCTCATTGTGGTCTAGGTCTCAGTTTATCACGTGCGTCATCCAAAACATTCCAGAAAGAAAAAGGTTGAAGGATGGAAGAACTAACGAACAAGCAACTGTGCTTGGGGGCGGAAATTGATGAAAGGAACTTGATTCAACTTGTGAATTTACCTTGTCCGACCATTTTTGCGATAGCTCATGGTTATACAAAAAGACAGACTTTCAGGTTTCTGACTGCCACCCTTATAGACTGTCAACTCTCAACGACCAACGAATGACAACCGGGAGCCCAGGACCGAAGGCGACGCCACGGCGTATAACGTGCATTCTGGGGAACGGAATTTGGTCCTCCATGTTTTTCATAATTTAGGTTCAGAGTGGTGATTTCATTCTATTTGTTTTTGTAAACTAGATTTTAATATTCCTTAATTTTTTCTATTAAACTTAATTTTAAGTAACATACATATTTTATTACAGACCTTTGTTCCATAAATCGGGCAGGTGGGCATTCGCTCCATTTTAAATACAGCTGCATCCGGTTAGAATGGAGCCGACCCCCGTATAGTTGGAATCAGGCTAAAAGGCAGGTGATGATGATATTACATAAATCTTGCTAAATTTTAACCTCACAGGAAGAAGTAACTGGCTCCGAAAATACATTATAGCTCTGGAGTTAGGGTTTCACATTTTTTCTTGTATCTTACCTAGTTTATGACAGTAAAGAATTGATTTTATTATTATAAGTATTAATGAGGCCTTTTTCAGTTGGCATTCTGTATTTTCCTATCAATGTATATTGACTGCTAATGCCAGTAATTGATAACAAATGGGAATGTACTCTTTTGTGTTTAATGTTCTGTTTGTTCATTACTACGCATGTGCGTTGTGAGTACAAGTGTCCGATCTGAGTGGTTTTGCGATGTAGGTAGAGCTGATTGTATTATGACTACAATTACGAAACATTTTGTAGAATGAAAATAAAATGGAAGAGAGAATCTTTCAGAAAAACATAATAACTTTCCCACTGTCGGGACACAGGCCTCCCTCGGTGAGAGGGAGTGGGCCGTAATTTACCACGCGGCTCAGTGCGGGTTGGTAGATGGCACACGTCTTCAAATTTTCTGGTTCTAGGAAATGCCGGTTCCTTCACGATGTTTTCCTTCCAAATTTTGAGAGTAGTGGTGATTCAATAATTTACACAAAATAAAGCGCCTGTTTCAATGATAATGATGTATAAACTATATGTCATTGGCCCGTCTGGGTTCGGGCCTACGACCAACAACTCTTACGTCACCTTGCTCCCTTACAGAAAAACGATAACAATTTATTATATTAGCCAATGCTTCGTTTTGAATGAATAGCCTTGCTTCGTCTACTATTTATTCTCAGGGTTAACGCTTTCTAAGTTAAGCAAGAAGATTAAGAAGGAAAATAAGAATCCAGAGAAGGATCGCCTCTGGATCTAGACCGGGAGGCAGACTGCGAGGAGGTAGCTATAACTGAGGTCAACTACTATAATAATATTTTCAACACACTTGCTCGTAAAGTGGCTCTTATTGAACCGCTTTTAGGTCCATAATGCAGTGTATTAAAAACGCGTGCTTTTTCTTTACTTTAATCCACATGTGCTTTATTTCCACAGATAACTATTTACTAGTCGGAGATGCGCGCTTTTTTAATCTCAATAATTCACTTTTTTTTTAAATAGTCAGTATGGAATTATGATGAAATAGAGTTCTGTGTGTGTGTATTTTATGGTCTTTGCGATATCGTTTACAAAAAAACTATAATTTATTTATATGTTGAGGTCGGTCAAACTGCAAATATGCAAAAGGAAAAAATAAAGATATTGTCATTCTGTCTGCATTCTTACTTTTACCATTTTTCATAAACTACATAAAAAAAACGATCAAATCTTGATATAAATTACTAAAAATTGTGTTGCGACGTGACACTTTTTAGTGCTGACCATAGATACGTATATAAGAAGGTGTTGACCGTCCACCCAATTTCCTTATTTCGATCAAAACTTGCATACAGCCTAATCGATATTCGCGATAAATGAAAAAAAAAATTAGAAACTGAATAACAACTCTTATAACTAACAAAAAGTATTGAAAGTGTTTGCAGAATACCCAATTTATGGAATTAATTTATCATCATTCTCAAACAAAATTTTACTAAGCCTACCTAATAAATATATACTGGGAATTCTGTAGGAAACTATTAGAAATTATCAAAAATAAAATCCACAATATATAATAGTTGTTCAATAAATTAAAATAATTCTAAACAGCGAGCGCATTCCGAGTAAATTCAAATATAGAAACATTTCGGCGCGAAATTCAATAAATGAGGTACCTATGGCCTGGCTGTTATTGACTCTGTTTAAGTGAAATGACCAAAAAACGATTGAAATAACAATATAAAAGCATAAATCATTATTATAAACAATGCTTATTGTATTTACTGCTTAAAATACTTAATTTTATTTAATTTCCAAGTATCGATTACATTCGTCATATTATCAATCGAAATTTAAAAAAAAAATCGTTTGGAATAATCGCTTTCGTACATCATTGCAATAAAAAAAACAATAATGGTCGGCGATTTTGAACTCAAATTGAGTACCTAGTGGTAATGATTAATACGTGTTATTGGACCTGTGTTTGAATATTACGTTAAGACCTGGGCATTTTCGTGTTGTTCACAATACTTAATCTTAATACTATATCTTACATTTAACTGTGTGTGTGAAATTTGTGAATAGTAAAATGTAAACACGCACGATTGGCGCGAAACTTCGACATTAGATATCCAAAAACTTCATTACCACTAAGTACTTATTTACCTTAAACTATGGATAAATTCGTCAAATAATTAAATGATGCTGATTGAGACGATGATTCACAGCCCCTGTGGTGAAGTTAGGGTGTTCGAAATCTCCAATTTTTATGTTTTTTAGCCTCGACCACCACTGTCATCAAAATGGCAAGTATCGTATGACTTGAATTTATACAAGGAAAATTAATAATAGTAAACTTGTGCGCTAAATATGAACATATTATGAGGTGTTTATCCAACACTCCTAATTAACGCACATTCATTAAAATTTAAGATTTGATGTGTAGCATAATTCATTCTCAAACAGGTTCGTGTGATCGGGGCGGATCAGTTTTGTTAGTACCATAGACCAATATATTTAAAATGAGAGTCGGTGCTTTTATTTACAACTGCGCGCGCATCGCTAGTGCTGCTTAGCACGGCGCGCGGAAAAACAAAACTAGCGCGCCATTTTCCAAAGAAGTTAATATTTAACAATACAAGTCTGTTTTTTTCCCTCGCAAGTGTGTTGAAAAACGTCGTATGAAACGCGTGTGCATTGATCATTAGACTCTCGGCTTTCTTATCGCACTCGCCTGCGGCTCGCGCGAATAATACCGCCTCGAGCATAATGATCAACATAGCACACATGTATCATAATGTACTATTTCAACACACTTGCTCGTAAAGTGGCTCTTATTGAACCGCTTTTAGGTCCATAATGCAGTGTATTAAAAACGCGTGCTTTTTCTTTACTTTAATCCACATGTGCTTTATTTCCACAGATAACTATTTACTAGTCGGAGATGCGCGCTTTTTTAATCTCAATAATTCACTTTTTTTTTAAATAGTCAGTATGGAATTATGATGAAATAGAGTTCTGTGTGTGTGTATTTTATGGTCTTTGCGATATCGTTTACAAAAAAACTATAATTTATTTATATGTTGAGGTCGGTCAAACTGCAAATATGCAAAAGGAAAAAATAAAGATATTGTCATTCTGTCTGCATTCTTACTTTTACCATTTTTCATAAACTACATAAAAAAAAACGATCAAATCTTGATATAAATTACTAAAAATTGTGTTGCGACGTGACACTTTTTAGTGCTGACCATAGATACGTATATAAGAAGGTGTTGACCGTCCACCCAATTTCCTTATTTCGATCAAAACTTGCATACAGCCTAATCGATATTCGCGATAAATGAAAAAAAAAATTAGAAACTGAATAACAACTCTTATAACTAACAAAAAGTATTGAAAGTGTTTGCAGAATACCCAATTTATGGAATTAATTTATCATCATTCTCAAACAAAATTTTACTAAGCCTACCTAATAAATATATACTGGGAATTCTGTAGGAAACTATTAGAAATTATCAAAAATAAAATCCACAATATATAATAGTTGTTCAATAAATTAAAATAATTCTAAACAGCGAGCGCATTCCGAGTAAATTCAAATATAGAAACATTTCGGCGCGAAATTCAATAAATGAGGTACCTATGGCCTGGCTGTTATTGACTCTGTTTAAGTGAAATGACCAAAAAACGATTGAAATAACAATATAAAAGCATAAATCATTATTATAAACAATGCTTATTGTATTTACTGCTTAAAATACTTAATTTTATTTAATTTCCAAGTATCGATTACATTCGTCATATTATCAATCGAAATTTAAAAAAAAAATCGTTTGGAATAATCGCTTTCGTACATCATTGCAATAAAAAAAACAATAATGGTCGGCGATTTTGAACTCAAATTGAGTACCTAGTGGTAATGATTAATACGTGTTATTGGACCTGTGTTTGAATATTACGTTAAGACCTGGGCATTTTCGTGTTGTTCACAATACTTAATCTTAATACTATATCTTACATTTAACTGTGTGTGTGAAATTTGTGAATAGTAAAATGTAAACACGCACGATTGGCGCGAAACTTCGACATTAGATATCCAAAAACTTCATTACCACTAAGTACTTATTTACCTTAAACTATGGATAAATTCGTCAAATAATTAAATGATGCTGATTGAGACGATGATTCACAGCCCCTGTGGTGAAGTTAGGGTGTTCGAAATCTCCAATTTTTATGTTTTTTAGCCTCGACCACCACTGTCATCAAAATGGCAAGTATCGTATGACTTGAATTTATACAAGGAAAATTAATAATAGTAAACTTGTGCGCTAAATATGAACATATTATGAGGTGTTTATCCAACACTCCTAATTAACGCACATTCATTAAAATTTAAGATTTGATGTGTAGCATAATTCATTCTCAAACAGGTTCGTGTGATCGGGGCGGATCAGTTTTGTTAGTACCATAGACCAATATATTTAAAATGAGAGTCGGTGCTTTTATTTACAACTGCGCGCGCATCGCTAGTGCTGCTTAGCACGGCGCGCGGAAAAACAAAACTAGCGCGCCATTTTCCAAAGAAGTTAATATTTAACAATACAAGTCTGTTTTTTCCCTCGCAAGTGTGTTGAAAAACGTCGTATGAAACGCGTGTGCATTGATCATTAGACTCTCGGCTTTCTTATCGCACTCGCCTGCGGCTCGCGCGAATAATACCGCCTCGAGCATAATGATCAACATAGCACACATGTATCATAATGTACTATTACACGTCATACCAACTTGGTACGGGCATTTGATGTGGAAGAATGAGGAACATGTCAATGAATGTAGACGGTTTTAAGAGCAGGAGAAGACCTAAGAAACGATGGAAGGACTGTGTGAACGATGATATACACGGTCACATTAAAATAGATGGACAAATTTTAACACAGCGCTCAGTTCGTCTAGCCAAAGATATCCAAGCAAAAAAAAAACACTGACTATAGTGATTTTATTTTGACCTAAAATAATAAATTCGGCACATTAGTGTATTTTCGTTAGCTGATTATTTTTCTTGTGAGTATCTATACGTTTTTCTTATATAATTATATATATTTTTACCATCGTCCTGATTTTGGTGGTCTGAATGATTTCTAAAAGTTTGTCCATCTATTTTAATGGGACCTTATAGTTGGAAAGGGAGTAACTATTGAGATGACGGTAAATCATCATCTGCCTGCCTTTTCCCAATTATGTTGGGGTAGGCTTCCAGTCTAACCGGATGCAGCTGAATACCAGTATTTTACATGGAGCGACTGCCTATCTGACCTCCGCAACCCAGTAACTCGGTAGGTAATACAAAACCCCTTGGTAAGAATGGTTGTCAGACTTCCGCGGGCTTCTGACTACCCGTAACGACTGTCAAAGATCCACGGATGACAGCCGGGACCAACGGTTTAACGTGCTTTCCGAGGCACGGAGGGGTCTCGATTTGTAAAGATGGTCACCCATCCACAGATCAACCGCGGCAAGCGTAGCTCAACCTGATCGATGGACCTGTGCGGCTGTTATTATTTAGCCCCATTGGGATGACGGTAAATACAGGGTCAAATTAAATTAGTTAGCGAAACTGCAGACGTGACATATCGATATCTAAACACGATAAACGGATAAAAAAAAGGATGTATTTGGGGGTCAACGACCGCTGGTAGTGTTGTTACTTGAAGTATGAGTTGTAAAAATCTGTTTTCTTTTGTCTAGCTAACGATAACGTCTGCAAAGTTTCGCTAGCTAATATAATTTGACCTTGTAGAGATGTATGGAGGAAGAAGGCTTGCTTCGCCGAGTCCATATAGGGTAGAATAAGGCCAGGAGAAATAGGATGATAGATAGGTGGGTAGGTACCTAGGTTAAGTACCTACCTACCTAGGTTAGGTTAATTTATGTATCTGACGTAGTCGAGTAAAATTAAATTTCCACAAGACAGAAACAAACCTTACCTTATCTCCATAAATATTGTAACTGCTAGACTTGGCGGGGGCACTGCCGTGCCCCCAGATAGTTGTAAATATTTGTATGCCACCTTTAGCGGAGCATGTGTCTGTGTGTGCCTGAACCAAACCAACTTTGTAGCTACCTCCGACGAATAAATATATTAGTCTTTGTCTTTGATATTGATAATATTCCTTAGCTTCTTGATAGAGTACATTGACTCGAGAACTTATCAAGTGCCTAAAGCATTATTCCTCTTAACCTTCAAGATGAACTTTGGCATTGGCATCCAAGATAATTTGCATAAAACATTATTATTGTACCTAATAGCTACTGCCTCTGATATTAGTTCAGACGAGTCTTTATTGAAAAAGACATTTTGTTGTTTGACAAATAAAATTCTAGCTATTAAGCCATGAAGTCAGTAAGAGATGGCGAACGATCCACTCACTGGCAAGAATAACTGAAGCTGTGGCGAGACGTGTTTCCTCACCCAAACCATTCGTTCCACCTGCTGAAGATCTCCCACCTGGACATGAATTGCCTTGGGTAAACTGGAAGTCTTTAAACAGACTCCGGACCCAGGTTGGCCGCAGCAGGGAAAACCTGTTCAGGTGGAGATTCTTAAAAGACTACGTCTTGGAGTGTAAATGTGGTGCTGTTCCTCAAAGGACACTTAATATCATGTCCTGAGTGTCCTGTCAGCTGCACGTTACAGGAACCGATAGACGGTAGTAATGGCACCAAACACGTAGACGAATTCTGGGCCAAGTCCGTTTAGATTGCCATCGACACGCTAAGAAGAAGAAGTAAGACATGAAGAAGATTTAACTGAATAATTAGATTGATACACAAGGTTGTGGACTTTTTATTATATTCTGGCGCCTTCACAACCACTCGATATGCTTCCGTACCGTAGCGAACATCAATCTGTCGGGGGCAAGGCTAATTAGGTACGCCTAAAAAGGTAACATTATTAATTATAATATGGCGAAGACAGTCCGTGTTTTTTTTTTCTTGCTCCACTACGTAGGTACAATCAAAGAGATTGGGATTGGATTTGGATTGGATTGATTGGTATTTTCATCATCATCATCATCATTTCAGCCGAAAGACGTCCACTGCTGGACATAGGCCTCTCCCAAAAGGGGGAGGGTTTGCCATAATCGCCACGCTTGGCAGGCGGGTTGGCGATCGCAGTATGGTATGGTGGTGGAATGCATAGAGAACGCTGCTGCCCATTCTCCGGTTAGACCCTTAGTCGCCTTTTACGACACCCACGGGAAGTATGGGGTGGTGCTATTCTTTAAGTCCGGCACCACACAGACAACAGACTAGTATTTTAGCAAGACAAAAAAAATATCTGAAAAATGCTTCACCAATGGGATTTGATACGATTAACTTAACAGTTAACTGTCCATTACGTTATCATTTTATGATTCTGCCAAAGTGGCCTTTTTAGGCTCTCAGGTTATCGTAGTGTAATTTTTATACGGTAAAGAAAGAAAGAAAGAAAGAAAAAAAGTTTATTTGGACACAGTTCGTGAAACACAAAATACAAAATTAACAAAAAATAAAAACAACAATAGTATGTGCCTCACGGCTGCGCCAAAAAGGTTCATTTCAGCATTCATGCCAGACAGATGCTGTCTGACGCTGGTTTTCTAATGAACCTTTAGAGAAAAGTGACGGGGAGTACACACAGTTTCAACATACCTAATACATACTTTTTATAAGTACTTATAAATAAATAAACTAGTAATCAAGAACATATCATTACAAAAACAAAAAGAATAACGCCTGTTATTCGCGATCAATCTAGATGAGATAAATATTGCTTTGAGCACGATGCACTCAAAGCGCAACAGGCCGCCGAGCGCGACGGGCACCTACATGTTATTTAGTTTTGAGACAAGAAAACTGGGCTATTTGAATAAAAGCATGAATAGTCGTAATAATAATATAAACTAAGATAATAATAATAATTAAAAAAAATGACTCACAAATAGTTAATTTAATGCTATTCGAAGTGAAGAAATGAAGTACCTACCTTTATCAATAGATGAAGTAGGTACAAATGGTAATAGAAGAAGGTAAGCTTTAGCGGTAGCCTGTCGGACGGTTGTGGATAGCTATGCTGTACCTCTAGCGTTCTACCCTTTTATCAAGACATGTCTGCCTTTATTTATTTTAGGGCTTATTAATGCTAAATCCATAAATTAAGCGTAAAAATATTTCGTCGGTTATCATAAAGAATTTCAGTTAATCCATACATTTGCACCTTTAGAATTGCACTTTTCTATGAAACAGATGATTTATTTTTTGATAACCGACGACATATTTCTTCTCTAGGAGATCTAGAAATGGTCATGGTTACAGTTTGGGCACTGGTTATTTTTTTTTTTCTATATAAACATTCCTTTGTCGAAAGATAAAAAAAAAGGATCTATGGTTAATTTTTTAAATAGAATAAAACGATAAAACACAATATTATCTATTCTTTATCAATTAAGTTTCTTCTTTTTTTCCTTCACCAGTTGGATGGAAAACCTTATGCAGCATGTTTCCACCTTGTTGTCCTCGTTCCAAACCTTCCACTTCAAATTGTATTTACCCTGAAAAGTTTAAAAAAAATGTGAGTACCTATATAACCAATGGAGAGAAAACGAAGGGTACGAAGTACAGAATAGGAGGTCACGCCAGATAAACATGTAGTCAGTCAGTCAGGGTGCCAGAGCCGACTGCCCTGAGTCCTGGGGGAATCGAACGTATCTACGTTTAAATGATTGTCTTCCAATCGTCACAGCCATGGGTAGTGCAGGAATCTATAGATGGCGTTTAACACTTTCCTCCAGGTGAACCGTCTCCCACTTTGGCTGATATCACATTGGGCGTGCGATAGGCGCGCGCGTTGCTCGAGCGTGCGACTGACGCAAGCGTCGTGGCCGCGCGGCGCGCACGTCGCGCTCTATTAGTGCGGTGCGCGCGTCGGTCGCACACTCGAGCAACGCGCGCGCTGTGCTCAGGTCGCGCGCGCGGCGCGTTCGCGCTGTGTACATGCGCGCGCTGGTAGAAAACTGAACGCTGGACGCGGCGTTCACGTCGGTCGCACGCTCTAGCAATACGCGCGCCCGGCGCACGCCCAATGTGGGGGGCCAAAGTGGTCCTTGATGACCGTGTGAAGACCACAGGAATCCATTGGATGAGGAAACATAACCGGTCGAAGAGGCGGTCTTTAGGGGAGGCCTATGTCCAGCAATGGACGTCTTCTGGAAATGATGAACCGTCTTCTGTATTTCACGTGCGTCTAATCTATTTGTCAACATCATCATATCATAATAATATGCCTATCCTTTTCCGGCGAAGTTGCGGTCAGGGGTCGGCCTCCAGTCTAATCTTATGCAGCTAAATACTAGTATTTTACATGGAGCGACTGCCTATCTGACCTCCACAACCGAGTGACTAAGTAACGCGATACCCTTTGGCAAGACTGGTTGTCAGACTTTTCGGGCTTCTGACTACAATCGAAGATATGACCTGTTCTACAATAGAATAGAATACTCTTTATTATGAACACCATCAGATTACAGATATAAATGAAAGCAAAAAAAAAACAAACTAGAATGAATGAATGATGAAAAAATGAAGTATTCCCGTTTGAGCACCTATCACTATTTTAACGTGGTTTTACCTTTGGTAGTTTCGTGCCCAAGTAGAGCTGGTAGTTCAGGGTCTGCATCTGGCCGGACGTCGTAGGGCATGAGGTGTAAGTGCAGGCATCAGTAGAACCAAACCCGGCAAAAGGAACATCCATTCCACCTTGGGCCCAATACACTAAAGTCTGCAGGTTGCTTGTGGAGAATTCTGGGGAGTTCATGAATGATTATTGATGAGAGGCAGAAGTTATCGTTAACTGGTGCTGTATCTTCTGAATCTATCTTTACTAATTATAAATCTAAAGTTTGTTTGTTTGTTTGAATGCGCTATTCTCTGTAAATAGCAGTCGGATTAAAAAAAATATGTTTATATTTGATAGCCCAATTCTTGAGAAATTTTAGTTTAGTCCTGTCAATTAATCAGCGCCTGACACTAGGTACTCCATTTAAGCTTACACGTGATTACAAACTTGACTATTAAAATTACGTCAATTTACGTCTGGCGCTGATTAATGTTACAGGACTTAACTAAAATGTATCTTCCGTCATTTTCTTAATGAAATAGAAATAAAAAGATGCACCGAACTTAAATTTAGTTTAGTTTGTGAACAACAGAATCGGCACCATTGAATAGTTACTTCACTTTAAGCAACGTTTATAGGGGTTAAAATTCATCATATCAATCCAACATATAGAAGACCAATATTGTTATAGTTGCCGGCACGTAACTTGGCAAGAGTTTTTGTAGTTGGGGAAGTTTGCGCACGCACAATTTCATACATTTTATATGCGCGAACTTCCCCCACTACGAAAATCTCTTGCCAAGTTACGTGCCGCCGGTAATATAATGTTTAAAGTGTATCTTACTTGGTGTAAAGTCAAAGGACAGGGATACGTTTGTTCCACTCTTGAAGATGCACGTCGCGCCTCCTGCGCAAGGGTCGATGCGCACCTCACCGAAACTGCAGATGTCTTCATTTGCTGGAAAAAAACATATAGCAATGGAAAATCTAGTAGATTTCACCAGACATTTATAATTTTGGATTTTAACAGGTTGCGTTCTGTAATTTCTATACCTACCTCCGTGGGAAGAAGGTTTATGTGTGCATGTAGGTACAGACGCCAGCACATCAAGCTACTACAATCTGTCAAATTTCTTTAATAGATTTTCAACTTTATCGCTAAAGCATAAGGCTCAAAGTTGATTGGGAAAATTTGATAATGTGACTGAAGTATAGTCCATTTTTACAAACACAGTGCTATAAATGTATTTTTCATTTTGCAGTGAAGATATACCTATTATTGTAGTTTAATGGTGTCTAGTTAAACCGCCCAGTCCATAGTCCAACCAGGCATTTAACGCTTAAATTGAAAGAGCCCTCCAGCAAACAAAAATCTGTATTATTTGTAGACGTGCTCGTAGTTGCAATTCGACTCTTGCGCAAGTATTCTCGTGACAACTAACCTTGCCTCCAACGAAAGAGATTAAAGTTCTTCCCTTACCAGTAAGTGCGTTTAGTACAATATAGATAAAATGTTCTAAGTACAGACGGCAGCACATCAAGCCACTACAATCTGTTTTTATTTAATAGATTTTCAACTTTATCGCTAAAGCGTAAGGTTGAAAGTTGATTGGGAAAATTTGACAGTTTCGAGTAGCTTGAGATGCTGGCGTCTGTACTTTCAATAAAAGGTTTAGGTATATTATTAGCGAGAAAGAAGTTGAAATTTGCAAACCTTAGAATGGAACGTACCGAAGCGTGGGCAGACCAAGCATGAGGTGGACAAACGAGCGGAGTCATGGAAGCCGGTAAGAATTGAATGCAGGGAGGTCCAGGAACAGAAACAATGGCGTGGAATGGTGAAGACATTCACATTCATTCACCCACCATTGGTTATATGTTTAAAGAAGAAAAGACAAAAGATTTACCTACTTCATATTTTTGTAAAATGTTGAGAATTCTACGAAGTAGGTACTAGCTCGTTGTAAAAGCTACCGATGATGTTAAAAAGTCAGAGGGGCAATTCTCGTAATTTTAAGAACCATCACAGTTTGGCGATCGCAGTATGGTATTATGGTGGAATAAATAGAGAACAGAGAGAGGTATTATGGTGGGATATCAGTATCAATCTGTCAAATGCACCTCTAATTTTATTTGATTGTCGCTGAGATAAGATTGCGAGTCCTAGATTTTGAACATTATTATTTACGGGAATTGCCCTCCAGATCGTGATTTTCTCATGCACTGACTGACATACGTAGCGCAAATCCCTTACTTTACTAGGCATCTATCTGCTTACGCGTATTTACGTCATTCTCACGTCGTGATAACAAAACCAATCAGATCGAGAAAAATCTGCATGATTCTGGAATTTAATGTTTAATAAAACTACGCTGATTGGATCGTCCGGTACCTAATGCTTCATGACTACACGAGGGTGGGGTGGATTCCGGCTAAGGATTGTTTTTGGCAATAGCTTAAATAGTATTTTATTCACCTTAAGACGTGTTACGAATGCACCCATAGAAATATAATTATAATTATATTCCGGGAATCCTGGTGCATTCATAAATATCTATGAATGCACCCGGAGAGATAGGCAAAGATCGTCACTCACTGGACACATGAGAGAGGACGTCACGTCGAGATAGTCCACGGCGAAGGTGGTGTGACGATTTGATAAGGTTTACAGGGTCAACATTGTCAGAGATTGCACAAAACATGGAGGTTTGGATGGTAAAAGGGGAGGCCAGTACAAAATACAGGCAATTTTTTTTTTATAGGAGAGAACTCACAGTCAGGGAAGTTCAGTCAGCAAGTTTCCTAATAAAAGAAGTTGTTTCATTCATTCACTGGTTCATAAGGTCCCATTACAGACATATAAGATTAGGGTCCCATGCTCTCAACCGCAGCATACTTAGTTAGGAAAGTAAATGGCGCGACAGATGATGATGAAGGTCCTATGGTCATTAGAGACAATTTACAGCCGCATATTTACGATCACAATTACTAAATCTTTGATGACCACTGTGGTCGAAATTTTGAAGCTTTATAAACTGAAGATATATAAGTATTGCTGTTCATATTGATTTTGGCTTAGTTGTCAGTTCTACTTGTGAAATAAAGACAGACAAAAGACAAATTGACTTCCATTAAAATCAATCCGTCTTCAATCGGAACGCTACGAATGCTTGCTTTGACAAAGCCATCAATTAGTTGATAGTTCCCCTCCACCTCCAAGAAGAAATTCAATGAATAAAATCCAAATAAACAAAAGAATATTTCTTACTGTCCTCACACGTCGAAGTCCTCACAATTTCGGCGTACCCGCTTGCAAATAATGCAGAGAACAGCACAATATTTACCAGACCCATCTTGAAACCGACTAGCGACTGTCACTGCGCAGCATTCCCGAACATTTATATTATCACTGACATGGCGACCCCGGACCGTGTCACAGATAAACGATAAATAACGACATTGTTTATTGTGTCTGGTGTTGACATGTTTGTGATACGGTTAATGTGCGTAATGATGGGTAAATGTAGGTAATTTGCTAATAGGTAATTAATA
This sequence comes from Mesoligia furuncula, assembly GCA_916614155.1. NCBI lineage: Eukaryota > Metazoa > Arthropoda > Insecta > Lepidoptera > Noctuidae > Mesoligia > Mesoligia furuncula. The sequence continues at coordinate 2,113,201 of OU744806.1, forward strand.
TGCATCATGTTTGGGTAGACAGGCTTATATAACCCAACCATAGTATAAAGAGGGGAAGTAAGTTATCTTCATACAAACGCACCGTGCGCGGCTTGTATGTGTGCGCCAAAGTATCTATGCGTCGCCGCACGCACACTTAAACAAAATCTCGACCCGTTTCTCAGTGCGCCAGTCGGGGCTAACACCGCACGAGGTTCACGCGTCACGGCTTTTCGGCACTGCTAAATGAATGAAATATGTGTGATAATCGCAGGAGAACGTATTGCTGTGTGTTTGGGTGTCTCTTAATAATTCATCGATTCCAGAATTGTCTCTGTTCAGATTACCTATTGAACTGGAAAGATAAGCAAGTCATTTATTCTAGCATATAATTTTTACTTGATGATGCGACAACCGAATCCGAAGAAGCGCGGGCAGTCGCGCCCACATCGCCCCGCCGGTTTGTTTTATCCCTTATTACCCGACTTCAAAAAGGAGGAGGTTCTCAATTCGACGGTATGTTCTTTTTTTTTTTTGTGTGTTTGTTACGCGATTACTCCGCCAATTGTGGACCGATTTTCAAAATTCTTTTTTTGTTTGAAAGGGTATACCCTCGAGGTGGTCCCATTATCATCAAGTTGGGATCTGATGAGAGGATCCCATGGAAATCGAGGGAAACCCTCAAATTTTATAGGCAAAGCTAAAACGATGTGGGTATTTTTTAAAATAACTTGAGCATTTGCTCTCGGATATCATCATTTGGTAAAGTGGAGCTGATGAAGAAGACCACAGATGGCCAGTGGAACTACTCAATGACAAATATTTCACGGGTTGCGATTCGACTACTTTAATATGGTTGCTAAGCAATTTATGCTCGTCACAATGCGTATGGTGAGTGGTGAGTGGGGGGGGTGGTGCGTCCCAACATCGGGAAAAGCAGTATTTTGTAACAAGTGATGAGCAGTTGACATTAGGCTATTGTAACTTAGATAAATTACAAACGGACCCACTGAGAAGTGAAAAATAAAAACTTTTTACAAAAAAAAAACAACCGACTTCCAAAAAAAACACTACAAATTGAAAAATAACTTTAATTTCGGAAGTCGGTGTCAATAAACGAAAATGCGGAACCAAAGACACCGACTTCCGAAATTAAAGTTATTTTTCAATTTGTAGTGTTTTTTTTGGAAGTCGGTTGTTTTTTTTTGTAAAAAGTTTTTATTTTATAAATAATACTGCTCTGATTCTTGAATACATTTCTGTTTTTGTTAGGAAAACCATTGTTGAACTTTATTGACTAATGATTACTGAATTAGTTATACAGAGATGTGTTATCTTTGGCAAGGGCCGGGCTTTAAACTAATGAATTGGTGACAGTACTATCAGTAACCTGCCGTTTACTCGTGCTCATCACCTCCCCACGCCGCCCGTCTGCTGGCCCTTCGCTATTTCTTTCATCGTGAAAGGTTTCATCATCGTACCCAGACAATACAAGTAAAAAATACAACTTTCCGACCCTTGCCAACTTATAGGCACAGAACTAAAATTTAGCTTAAAGTGACAACCCTGAGACAGTAGGCAATTATATCGTGGATTGGGCCGGAGATAGCCTACTTCCCCTCTTTATACTATGACCCAACCCGCTCTGGGCCCGCGTGTTAGATTATAGCCCATTCCCTCTCGAAGAGAGGAGGTCTGTGTCCCAGCAGTGGGAACAGTATAGGCTGATAATGATGAATTGTGAATTCGTGTGGTTAAGACCCTGTCTAGAAGGGACGAATTCACCGCGAAACGTTTCGCTCCTCATAAGCTGATAAGCACCTCAGGGCATTTTACCTCCTTGTCGCTACGTCACTATGTGCTAGCGACTGTAGCGACCGTTTCCGGGGGCCCATTATTGAATGTGCAAGTCACCCCCTGCCATTTTATCCGTGTATATACAAAACATTGATCAGGCAGGGGTCATATAGTTCTTCCATAGTTCTTGGTAACCAGTCCAGCTTAGCCACCCAAACCCATAGTCCAACTTTTATTTTTGCATATCCTGCAATCCTCCCACACCAACCGGGGGTTATCCTTGGGTGCATAGTGCATACAGGGATAATCGTCAGTTGGTGCCGCATTTCATTAAAATTTCCTAAGGGGCCTCTGCGAGTTGGCTGAGGCCCCTTGTACGCCTTCCAAAGGACCGGGATCACATGGTCCCGAATGTAAAATAAAAATAAGTTTATTGATCCAAAAATATATATAGACACAAGTTGTATATAGACACAAGGGGAGATAAATAGTTCTCTATATTAACATACAAAATTAAATCTTATCTCCTAAACTAGGAATTGCCTGTATCTTAGGAGACAGTGATTCGATCGATCTAAACTAAATAAATGATGGACCTTAGGTTTTGAGTGTCGATGTTAATCTACCATAAAAACAAAAAATGTAAGTTTACTAAGTAAGTTTAGATTTATTTGAGCACTAGCTTTTGCCCGCGGCTTCGCTCGCGTTAAGTATTATTAAAAAAAAACTAATACATTTACATCCTCCATCATCCCTTATTTTATCCCCATGGGGGTTGAATTTATCAAAATCCTTTCTTAGGGGATGCCTACGTCATAGTAGCTACATGCATACGAAGTCTCAGCCCGATCGGTTTAAAATTGACAAAGTTTCATACAAAGTTTCATACAAACTTTCATCCCCTATATTATCCCCTTGGGGGTAGAATTTATCAAAATCCTTTCTTAGTGGATGCCTACGTCATAACATCTACCTGCATGCCAAATTTCAGCCCGAACCCTCCAGTGGTTTGGGCTGTGCGTTGATAGATCACTATGTCAGTCAGTCACCTTTGAGTTTTATATATTTAGATGGATGGATGGATGGATGCAGGTATGAAAAAATAAAAATAAAATACGCGTGTAAATAGCGTGCAGTTCGCCAGACTCTCGACTCGCGCTTGATTCGCGCATATTGAGAGACTCTAGAGACTTCTTGTTGCGTCCAGTTGACGCGCGAACTCCAGAGCATTCAACTCATGTGTTCTACTGACAAATGAAATTCGAACCCAAATGCTCGCGCGTTGGTACGCTCCTTCTGGACGCAACGGTTGCGCGTAAAACGCACGAGACAATCGCGGCGAATTCGCCCTTTGTGGACAAGCTCTAAGTAATATTATCATCATCATCATTTCAGCCGAAAGACGCCCACTGCTGGACATAGGCCTCCCCCAAGTTGGGGGGGGTTTGCCATAATCGCCACGCTTGGCAGGCGGGTTGGCGATCGCAGTATAGTATGGTGGTGGAATGCATAGAGAACGCTGCTGCCCACTCTCCGGTACGGCCCTTAGTCGCCTTTTACGACACCCACGGGAAGTATGGGGTGGTGCTATTCTTTAAGTCCGCCACCACACAGACAGTCCGGCACCACACAGACAGTCCGGCACCACACAGACAGTCCGGCACCACACAGACAGTCCGGCACCACACAGACAGTGATATTATGATGTTGAGTTAATCATTTGTTTATGATTTGCAAGTTTAAGCGAAGATATGGGTAAGTAGGGGGAGGGAAGGGACTTAGATAACCAAGAAAGAATGTGGAAAAAAAAAACTATTCGTACCGCTATCGTCCACATAGTTCAGTCATAAGTGAATTGTAGGTTAATTGAAAATCGTAAGGGATGATGCCCATTTTGGTACTCCCCTCCTCTCTTTTATCCAGCGTTGGATAGCTCTTTTTTAACTGAATAGAAATTACTCTGGCGTCTAACTCAAAATCCTTGTCCGTTCAGAGTTATGCTGTACCAAACATGTCGGTTTTAGAAGGTATGAGAAAAGTTTTTTGCGATTTATGACTTTTCTAGTACCTCAGTTTGCCCAAAAGAGTCTTTGAATCTTTATACAAAACTGCATCGACTGGCGTCATAAAAATAAAATGTAAGAATACCGTTTTTCTTGCTGACTGTGCCATTTGCCAGAATTTGTTAATGTGGTAAGCAATTATTCAAGAAGTGAAGGACGTTTTTCTGTAGCTACAACGGTTAACTGGTGGACACTGGTGATGGCGCCATACAAGTAGCCGAATTCTGAGCCGAGTCCATTTAGATTGCTATTGACACGCTAAGAAGAAGACGGTTAAGGTGGCTTCACTTACTGCCTCGTAGTACTCCAATCGGTCAAAGAACACAAAGACAAAGAAAAAGACAAAGGCCCTTGGAATTCCTGTACTAAATCTTAATACCTTTCTAATGAACCATTTATTCCTATTGGAGCGGGTACCAGCTTCCATACATTTCATGGCATCATCCTTTTACTTCAGAATATGGAAAAACAAACTGTCCTCGTTAAAACAGTGGACGGCGGCGTTAAGTACGCTGGCCAAGAGAGGAACCCTGGAGAGCTTCCTCATGACACCAGTCATTCAGAGATGGCGTGATTCCTTGCAAAATTATTAAGGTGGACCTTCGGACCCGCAGGACCCGTCTTACCTTCCTTTCCCCTTCACGCTACTGTAGAGATTACAGCCTATCTGGTGCTTACAAGCAACCTCCGCGACTCCGTTATAAATAGATGGCACAATTACGAGACAAACATACATTTTTATAAAAACTAGCTTCTGCCCGCGACTTCATCTGCGTGAAATTTCTTGTTCCCCGGACATCGCATCGCATTGCCTGCCCGCGGTATTACTCCGGTTTCGCTTATCATTCTTTCTGACTTTTTTCCTTTTTGCTCGGCTCTTAAGAGTCCTAACGTGATGTTAAATAAACCTTCCTCGAGAATTGGGCTATCAAAGGCAAAAATTATTTTTCGAATCCAACCAGTAGTTTCAGAGATCAGCGACTTCAAACAAACAAACTCTTCAGCTTTAGTATAGATATAGATAGATAATAGAAAAAACAACAAGAGACAAGAAAAATGTATAAAATGAATTACACATAGAATGATTTCTAGGATTAATGCTAATGCTAATGATTTGCCGGATTCGTTTTCTCCTCTACCGAAATTTTTTTTCTCCTCACAGTTCAATTTGTTTATATGTATGTATGTATGTATGTATCTCTATCTATGTATTAGTATTTATTCTTGTATTTTATAGTCACTTCCTAGCTATTTATGCCATGCCACCTGCCATGTTTTGTCTCTGCATCACCCTAAGATTGACTGGTAGAAAATGCCTCAGGCATTAAGTCCGCCTTTGTACAGTATTTCTTTTACTTGTGCATAAAGTTGTAATAAATAAATAATGATTGAACTAGGCTTCCTACAGACGGACTGCAACATCGCAGTTTGGATGCAGTTGACTTTAACTGCTTCGAAACCTAGCTATGTCAACTGCATCCAAACTGTGAAGTTGCAGTTGGCATGCAGTTCAAATGCAGTCCGTCTGTTTAGACCCTTATAGGACAAACTGTTGTTTAAGTGATTTCTCCCGGTACTGTGTGCTTGTGAAGCTCTCGCACAACTACCAACATCGTACTTATTGCTACAGTCAAGAATATTACCGTCTTCCTTTGGCTGCCAGTAAATTAAGCTAAAGAAACAATCTGTGTACAGCCCGAGTCAAACTTTATGGCGGGTCGGAACATGAGGCGAGTCGCTGCGCAGTAACAAATTCATCTGTCAGTGAAGGTGAGGGGTGAGGTACTGCACAGCGAGTAGTGCACTTCAGAGCTGCCATAAACCCCTTTATTCATAAACGTTGCTTAAAGTTAAGTACCTAGAGATTAGCGACTGTTTAACCATACATTTTTGACGTCTGAACGTCGTTTAACTTTAATCATCGTTTATAAATGAACCCCAAAGTTTTAAAACTGTACCTAGATACCACATAAAAATCGATTGACTTTGTTTCCTTTACCTACCTGCTTTCTTCTCGTGTTTATTCCACAATGACGAAGACTATGTAGAAATTATAAAATAGTTAAAAATATGTTTGTCAAGTTTTTTTATCTTTACCACAGGTACATACTTATTTAAGCAATGTAGGATAATTTACAGATATTGAGCGGGCCATCTAATGTTTTAAATTTGAATTGGCATAAAAAAAAAATACTGATTATTTTTTCAAATTTCTGGTTTTATTGGAAAGGTTGAACTTTGTCACTTAAGAATGGAACACAATATCATTAATATGACTACAACGACTGGCTCGGCAGTACCCCATCCCATCAACCCAATTTTTCAGTACATTTGCGATTGTTTCGACTTAAATCTCTTCAATGGCAACTTCGATTTCATGTTTCAACGCTTCAATTGTCTCTGGATGGTTTGCGTAACGTTTATCCTTAGGTTCCCCACAGAAAATAATCCAAAGGGCTCAAATCACAGCTCCGAGGCGGCCAATGGACATCAGCATTTCGGCTGATTATTCGATTTTCAAAAACAGTGCGCAAAAGAACGACGGTTACGTTGGCTGTTTGACATGTGGCCCCGTCAGAAATTTGAAAAAATAATCAGTAGTTTTTTTAAATTTTCGATTCAAATTTAAAACACTAGATGGCCCACCTTGTATATTTACGGAATTTAAACGCTATAAAAAATAATACGTCTTGCATGTATTATGACTATTTTAAGACTATATAAAAAGGAAGGGGAAAAAATGATATCAATAAAATTCGTGAAATTTGTAAAGTAAGAAATATTTATTCTACATTTATTTACACAAAACTCCCTCAAATACGCGAAGGGAATAAAAAATACAATAAACTGAGTACGTTGTTCAATTTCGTTGTCTGCGTGCATTATTTAAGCCTTAATTAATTATATTATTTCTAATAACAAACTATTTATATACAATTTAATACATATTTTTTACATACGCCGAGTAAACTCTTTGGCATACCATGTCTGAGTGCATTGATTATTATTTAACTTAATTATAGGTACAATCTCATTTCTATAAAATAATTGTTAATCTAGGATTTCAGAAATAATAGAGAGATGTGTCATAAGTATTCACAGTCTTGGAGCACCTACCTTACCTTCGCTGTCATGGCATTCTGAGGCTGGCAGTGAATATGAGTAGAAAAAAAAAAGATTCTGTTCTGGCAAACAAAAGGACAATGAGTAGAAACTGCCAGTGTAATGTTATATAGTTTTCAACCGACTTTAAAAAAGGAGGAGATAATGCATGCGGTGTTTTTTGTGTACCTACACCGTTTTCTCCGTTATTACTGGACCGATGTATAGGATTATTTTTTCATTTGGTAGAGAGAGATCGCGAAGTGGTCCCATATAAATTAACTTTGCTTGGGTGGTTTTTGAGTTAGCTTCAATAGTACGTATTCTTTCCACTACGCTAGTAATATACGAGTATAAGTCAATGCTTTCCACTGTCTACGTTGATGATGTTATAATAACTTCCTATCACTTTTATTTACCTATTAAGAATGAACGGATGTGTGATGTGTGAGATAGGTACCACAGCTAAAAAGTGAAAAATATGGAACTTAAAAAAAAACCCTTTTTTTTTGTTAAAAAAAGTTTTTATCGTTAAAGTTTTTATCTTTTTTTTGTAAAAAAGTTTTTAAGTAAGGACGGCACTGACCGCGTGTGTTCGGTTCGCGAATTTATTTTGCAAACGTTCGTTGCACGAGCTTTTGTTGTTAGGATTGCAATGGGGTGTTACAATATATTCCTCTCAAGATAAAGTTTAAAAAGAGCCTCTTATTTAAACACTTTGTAAAATACACATTAACAATACTTTAACTACAGCATGTTTATAATTAGATATATTCGTGTATGAGTTTACTTAACAACAAGAGATAATTCGGGATACCTATCATTTTGAGCAACTTGTATTTATTGTAGTTTTTTTTTATTCTATCTTCTAACTAACGTTATAGAAATAACGTTAATATGCCTACTAATCTGTGTTTACAGGTTATCAGAAGATAACCTGTAAACACACATTAGTAGGTATTTTGTATCTCACAAAACTGAGAACTGAAAACTTAGGTATCTAGATATACTAAAAAAATGCTAGATTTTTTTTTGAGGAAATTACAACATATTGTGTGATTGAAGATAATATAATAATAAAAAAAAACCTTTTGTAACTAAATGGGTGTTTTTTCCCAGAAAATTATGATTCATAATATTATTATAAACTATCAATAAAAGATAAAGTCTTTCTTGGAATGTCATGTTTGTTGTTTTGAGTATTTTAGTCTTTTGCACAATATTTAATAATGAATTACCCGTAAATAATAATATTAGTATTATATATATACAGGGTTATTGGTAAAACATTAACAACCTCTTAAGAGGTCATTGTAGGTACTCATCATTATAAACAACTTTTACTATGGGACCAAACCTGATATCGCGAAAAAAAAAATCAGCTGTTCCTTACATTTTGACGAGTTATACGAACATAAATGTAGGGAACAGCTGATTTTTTTTCGCGATTTCAAGTTTGGTCCAATAGTAAAAGTTGTTCATAATGATGAGTACAATGACCTCTTAAGAGATTGTTAATGTTTTACTAATAACCCTGTATAGACCAATGGTGGCCACACAGTCTCAGCCAGGCGGGTTACTTGTGTAATTTATTTCATCACCGCTGATCTCAAAACGGTGAAGGAAAACATCGTGAGGAACCCGGCATGTCCTAGAACAACAAATTCAAAGATATCTCGTTCCGCACCATCACCTACACATCCGCACTGGGCCCGCGTGGTGGATTATGGCCCACTCCCTGTTAAAGAGAGGAGGCCTGCGTCCCAGCAGGGGGAAACATTAGAGGCTGATTATGTAATAATATTAGAAGTTTTAAATGTTAACTAATAGAGATATTGATGACAGGCTAATGGAATACTAAGTTGGATCTTAATAGGTATCACTTAATCAGTTTCAAAATCTTGCCATTGACACCATGATGGGGGTGAAAGTTAACGTCTCAAATCTTGTTGAAATGTGGCTTTGCATACAAAAAAATGGTTTACAAAAGAATCAGGTTTTTTTTATATTTTGATTTTGGTTCCATTTTTAAAGTTTCATGTGTATCAAAAGAAGTACTTAGGTACAAGTAGTTTTTTTTTTTGTTTTTTTTTTTTTAAATCTATTGAATGAAACTGGCTTTGTTACCAACCTGAATCCTTACATTCGAAATAATACTTCAACTAAGTACATGCCTTATTGAGCTACTCCCATATAATTCAGTCTTCTCAACACGCAAAAATATTTCTTAACACAACTATGTAAAGTTCAATCTCAAACAATAGCCAGGGTGGTGGTGGTGGTGGTGTTATGCTGGTCATCTCTGGACATGTGGTGCATGTCCTGGTGGATGCCGGCTTCCTTCAGTATCCTCATCCGGGGCCCGAGGGGCACGCCCAGGGCTCGCAGCTTGTCTTCGCCGACGTACGGCAGCTCGGCTGCACCAACTTTCTCTTTTTCTAGAAGGGCTGCGTATTTCTGTAAAGCAAATACGTAAAGATTAGCACATAACATTAAGACGGTATTCTTTCAACGGATAGGCAGAGAGTTTTAAAGAGAGTTATTTTAAAGTCCCATGTAAATAGTGGCAAGCATATACAGGGTTACTTTTCAAAGACCATCCAAATTTTTACATGGTGTTTACCCATGAATATAAACAACTTTCACTATGGGACCAACTCTGAAATCACGAAAAAAAATCAGCTGTTTCATACATTTTGGTCAAGTAGGTATTGAAGTTTTGTATGAAACAGCTGATTTTTTTTTCGTGATTTTAGAGTTGGTCCCATAGTGAAAGTTGTTTATATTCATGAGTAGAACACCATGTAAAAATTTGGATGGTCTTTGAAAAGTAACCCTGTATTGTCACTAACCGCTCCCAAAACCACATTCCGGTCTGCTACTATAAAATTTTTGATGGAAAAACCCAATAATACTTTGCCCCACCTGGGAATCGAACCCAAAACCAGCAACTGTTAGAACAACGACGATAGTAATTTTATTAAGACATAAATACGAGTATGTCTTCGAATTTTTAATCCAAGGACATGCCGGTTTCCTCGCGAAGTTTTCCGTCACCATTTTGAGAGCAGTGGTGATGAAATAATTTACAGAAAGTGAAGCGCCTGTCTGGGTTCGAACCTTCGACTAGTAAGTCGCGACCGTTACCACTGCTCTTGTAGCGATCACATGCGAACAACGCATCATAATGATGTCACGCAAAAATCCTGCATCGCGCAAGCAGAGTTTACCGCGCAAATAGCATAGATACAACGGCCGCCAGACACAACACCCGTCTGGTCGGAGGATCCTCCCTTTTCATAGAGTATGACCCAACTAGCAAAATAATCCTGGAATGCGATTTTATAATGCTACATGGACTTATAAAGCTCCGATGACGGTTTTGGTGGTTGCTACTACGCTTTTAACAGCATAAATACATGCTGTTTTTACTCAAGTACGTTGAATCCTATAATTTTTACTTATATTCGTATATAGGATCATATTTCCTGACAAATATAGGATCAAGACTCCTATAAAAGCATGAAATAAGAGTAATTACACTCAAGAGTAATTACTCCGGTAAGTCAGACTTATATGCGCCTATAAGATAACATATGCGGGCCATTTAAATCTTAATACTCCTGTAGGAGCATGTACCAGGAAGACATGCACTGAGGAGCAATTGCTCTTGTTATTTGTACTTATAGCCTCATATAAGCTAATATTTTGTGGCCAATATAAGTAAATTAAAGTTAAATTACTGTAAGTCATTTATGTATCTGGTTTGGTTTAACATAAGCTTAGAAGTAACTGTTAAATGGATTTCATATCCACGTTTTAAAAATAATTAATCACCAAGATTATAACAGCAGTCGGTAGGATAAAATGTTCTCTATATTTTTTTTTTAGATTTATCGTATGCCGTTTTAAACCTAGACATACTTATATAGGCATTCCACAGTAGTGTTATTGTCTAAGTAATCTCAAACAATCCTGGTTAAAACCCTTAAGAATCCACTTTTGCTTGTAACGACCAGTACAGTAATCGGTAACAATGGCGAATCTTCTTCGGTTTTGAGATAACCCAATATAGAACCAATATACTTATATTGGTACTATGTCACACTTGGAAATGCTAAAAATACTTATTTTAGCACTATGTCACACTTGGAAATGCTTACTAAGAAAATGTCAGCTGCCTTCATAATATTAATTTGATATTAATTAATACTAAAATGTAAATAAGCAAATTTCAAGAGGCGCTTTAAAATTGGAGTTCTAACCATGATAGATTTCACAGAAAATTCATGTTCCCCTACGAATAAGCTATAAGACTAACAATTTGACAACAATAACATTTTGTTTTTCTACTATGGTTGACATTAATAAATTCTGATTCATATAAATACTTATCCTCAAGATGTTAAAAATATTTTTTACAGAGCACAACAATGTCCGATAAACTCACTTCGACTGTTCACAATATATGAGCTTAAGTAAGCAATTTCTAGGCGCTTATTAATCTAATTTTTTACTATAACTTACTTATATTGAGATTAACAGGAGTATTTGCATTGAAGTAATTCAATTACAGGAGCAATATAGGCGTATATGGCATTTCAGCGGTCTAATATAAATACGTTATAAGTAAAAGTAGACTTATAAAGTGGGCCCTTTTCCCGACTTATATGTGGATATAAGTCTCATATAGTCCTCGATAAATGATGGTTCTAGGATAGTATAAAAACCACTTTTTGCTAGTTGGGGAGTGAACTTTACACCCTGTTCCTCATACCCCTATACTCTCATCACTGCTCTCGGTAAACGTTTGTGCAATTGTATTGTGAAATATATTGAAAAACAAGATGGCGATGTTAGTTACGATTTTGGCCACTTTCCGGCCATACCTATCTAAAAACTACACCATGTATATCAACGTACCTCATATCCAAGTTTCTTGAGGAACAGCCTCATGAGGGGAGGCTCGTCTCCGAAGAACTTGGTGAGCCTCTTCACGCGCTCAGGGTTGCTGAAGGAGTAGGGGTCCAGGTGGCGCCCGTGACTGCCTGAACGAATGTACTGCTGGGATCTGGAAGTAGAGTAGTCGGGGTTAGAGGGGAAGGTTTTAATTGTGAATTTCTATAGTCATTTAAACCAAAATACTTGCTACAGTTTATAATAACTCGCCATAACAGATCATATCTGGGAACATTCTGGAGATATTGAAAGTCACAGTTCCTTTTTTTAACTTTATCACTGTTGTAACTTAACTTTGCGCCCAAAGGACTTTAAATACCAACTCCTGTATCGTTGCTGCCAAAAGCGTTCGTCTGATAGAGTTGTATTGATGTTTCTAATGAATCTCTAAATAAATATTTGTTACGGTCGCGAATCATGTTTTGATCAACACACACACTGACACTTACCCGCAAATTGCAAAAAACATAATAAAATTTGAATTTCGAGAGCTTCCTTATCGCATCCCCCTTATCGCGTTTTCGTCTGTTGCCATAATCAAGATACTCACTTGTACATATGCCTGAGTGCCGCTATCTCAGCTCTGATGTTGTCCATCTCCTGCATGACGAGATGCTGGGTCCTCATCTCACTTGACAGGTGCGCTACCGACCGCGCCAGCGTCACCACGTGCGACTCTAAGCGCTGGAATCGCTTGTTTATACCCTGGAAGAGAAGGTGGATTCATTATGATAAATAATGAGTGATACATGTTTCAAGAATTCAGCATGGTTTAGGGTATTTACAAGCAGTAAAGGATGGGTTTGACAAAAGGATGAAAGTACAATCAGCCTATGATGTTCCCACTGCTGGGAAGTAGGTCACCTCTCTGTGAGAGGGAGTGGGCCGTCACATCACACACGGTCGTCACATCATCATCGTCGTGTCACATGTCTTTGAATTTTTGTTCTAGGACATGCCGCCTGTTTTCTCACTATGCATGTTTTCCTTCACCGTTTTGAGAGTAGTGCTAATGAATTATTTATACAACCTAAAGCGCCTGCCTGGATTCGAACCCACGACCTACAATTCTTAAGTCGGGGTCGTTACTACTGGGTCACCACAGCTCTTGCTTTCAAGGACGAAGGTATGTACAGTTAGCAACAAAAGTCGATTAACACTTCAGTTTTTTTAATCTGTTATTGAGCAAAATAATAACACAACAGTTTTATTAATCTCAGTTATTGAGCAAAATATTTGTTCAAAATTGCATTGTACTTGTGCTGCAATTTTGAACACATATTTTTAGGGCTTGTGTCTAAGTAATAAAAGCCGCACGGGTCGATCGATCAGGTTAAGCTACACTTGCCGCGGTTGGTCCGTGGATGGATGACCATCTTTACATACCAAGACCCCTCCGTGTATCGGAAAGCACGTTAAGCCGTTGGTGCCGGCTGTCATTCGTGGATCTTTGACAGTCGTTACAGCCCGAAAGTCTGACAACCAGTCTTACCAAGGGGTATCGTGTTACCCAGTAACTGGGTTGTGGAGGTCAGATAGGCAGTCGCTCCATGTAAAATACTGGTACGCAGCTGCCGGTTAGACTAGAAGCCGACCTCAACATAGTTGGGAAAAGGCTAGGCAGATGATTACGAACCTAGATTAAAAAAAACTCATGCTGACCGCACAAAAAAAAAATGTTTTATGTTAACAATACTTCAGCAGGTTCATCCAATAACTTGTTTAGGGTAAGAATACTTCAAAAGGGTCATCCATCCAGAAGCTCATTGTTAGATTAATCCCAATTAATAAAGGGATCGTGGCTAGCCCTCAACAAACAGTCTTCTAATAGGATTAATTTCTGTTACCTTCAGGTCATGTTTCTTTCTGTGTTCGTTGGAACTTCGTCTCTTGTCTCTCACGGGCCGACTGCTCACGGAACTGGACGGAAGTGACGACATACTGCCGTACCGACGCTTCGATGATAACCTGGAAAAATATTCAAACAAGTTTAGAAAAGCAAGAAGAATAAGAAGAGCTGACAAATGGAACAAAGCTGCATTTCATACACCGATTGTATTTTACCATATCAACATAAGGCTATATAAATCTTTTTACTTCACATCACACTAATATTATAAAGGCGAAAGTTTGTGAGTGTGTGTGTGTTTATATGTTTGTTACTTCTTCAAGCCCAAACGGCTGGATCAATTTTGATAAAATTTTGTATGGAGGTAGCCGACATCCTGGATTAACATATAGGCTTTTTCCCGATATGGGTATACGGGATCGACATTTACGCGGGTGAAACCGTGGGCCGCAGCTAGTATGCCATGTTGTTGAAACTCTATTGTATCTTTCAAATACATACAAAATTCGAGATCTACATTGAGCATCTACACGCAGTTAGTGTAGTATAAATAGATGTTACAGCCTTATGTTCTTAGCTTCTGTTCATGGCTTCGACCGCGTGGAATTTATTGGTTTAACATGAAATTCGGCATTAAAGGAGCTTCCCATTAGTGAAAGAATTTTTGGGATCAGATCAGAAGTTCCGAAGATTATCTGCAACATACAAACTCACATACCTACGTCTATACAGGGTTATTGGCGAAACATTAACAATCTCTTAAGAGGTCATCATTAGGAATAACTTTTACTATAAGACCAAACCCGAAATCGCGAAAAAAAACCCAGCTGTTCTCTATATTCATGTTCGTATAACTCGTCAAAATCTGAACAGCTGATTTTTTTTCGCGCTTTCAGGTTTGGTCCTATAGTAAAAGTTGTTCATAATCATGAGTACAATGACCTCTTAAGAGGTTGTTAATGTTTTGCCAATAACCCTGTATAACGTATAGACGTACTATTATTTTTTATTGTGTAGGTACTTCTTTTGTGAATTTTGACGTTGTGCTGATTTTCCGACACAATAAATTAACTTAAGTCTTGGTTTTTTTTTATTGACTCACCTGGACTCCCAAGTGGGCTGCTTAGCCAGACTGGTGGGCTTCCGCACGCCCAGCAGCTGCAGCACCTCCGCGTACATGTTCTCGAGCCCGCGCAGCTGGCGCCGGATGGCGCGCGCGTCGCCCGACGACGAGCTGTCCGAGCGCCCCTCCAGCAGCGACGACAGGTCCAGGCTGCGGGTCGTCGTCGACGTCATGTCGGTCGTGTCCAGGCCGAATACTGGAAGGATGGAATATTAGGTTACATTTTTGTCTCTGTGATTGAAAAGTGAGAACAGGCCCGTCTTAACCCTGTTGGGCGCTGGGGTGCGAAAATCAGCCCCCTTAAAACAAAAGAAAAAACTTGTTATAACCGCACCGTTCCCGTGCAGTAACGGCCCGGCACCGCCTCGGAAAAAATCAACCCGCTTGTCGCCAACGAACTGTCAGCATGACGACCGTTCGCTGCTCGCCAACGGTGAGAGTAGTAGTTGGTAGCTCAAACGGGTGGATTTTTTCCGAGGCGGTACCGGGCGTTACTGCGCTGGAGCGGTGCGGTTATAATGAATGATGACCTGACCGGCTTGCGCTCCTAAGGCCCTGCGCCAGAGTGCCTCACACCTCTTGCACCCCCGGGTAAAGACGGCCCTGAGTGAGAATGTTATGCTTTGCGATTGACGTCACTTTTCACTCAGCTGTCAATCCATAAAGAATTCAATGAATGTTTGAGATATTTTCAAAATTGTAAGCTCCTACGCATCGGACGTTGGTAGCATCGCTCATGACTTCACTCGCCTAGAATGGTCACCTTGAGATCGCCTAAAATCTAGTTAACATAATATTAACACATCCGCAACGAACAGCAATAACAGCACTTTTTAAAGCCATCACTCTGAAAGTGCATTTTAAACACGAACTTCTCAAGGATAATATCTAGAAACTTACAATGTTTTTTGTAATGGTGGTCCCGCTTCGAGGAGTGTTTCTTATGGGAGTGCCACCGCGGTGACTCGCGACCTCGACGACGTTCCTCTGGATACTCTGACGAACGGCCTGGTAGACTGAAATCAGACAAGGATAGGTAAGCTTTGAACAGCTGAGAATTGTTACCGTCAGTTGGACAGGCAGTTTTAACAACTCTAATATGTAGAGGTTGACAATAACGCGCAAACTGTGCGCGCAAAGACATTTTAATAACAAATTTCAACACTTGTGGGTCTAGGAATCATGTACCTACTGAGTTCATGGTAAGGCGGATCACACACTGCAGCGTGCCAGGCGACGGGGCGCGGGAAACGGAGCCAAATTCCCCGCACGGAAGCGCTTTTTTACTAAGGGGCTTACATGACCTAAAGCGCGGTCACTGTCGGACTGCATAGAACGAAAGAGAAGCGCGATGACAACGCTGGTAATTTATTGCAAAATATGAAGCAATAATTTAATTACAAAAAATTTATTGTGTAGACTAAACAATTAAAACGATAGTGTTTTAGTATGTTGCTTGTAGAATAATCTAACAAAAAAACAGAATGATTGTAGGTATATATTAGTATGCAATATAAACTTAATTTTTTTTTTTATCGTATCAAATTAGTTGTATTATGTTTTCAACACAGTATCTACCTAGCATATATCCTGAAGAATATCATATATTTTTCTGTTTTTTTTTTACTGTAGTCGATCATATACTTTTATTGCGTTTGGGTCCTGCAAGCCCCATAAAGTATGTAAAAAATCATGCGCGGGGGTTACGTTATCTGCGTCCCATCGCGTGGTGCGATGCAGTGTGCGAATCGCCTAAGTTTTACGCGTCGATGTCCTGGTACACCCATCTAATCCTAAGATAAGATGCTACTGCACCACATACTAAGGCGATCTAAGTTTTCACGATGAGATTTTTACATAATGAACCGACAGAACCACATGTTTTCTTCGAAAATCGCAAACATTTGATGATTTCCAGATGATAGGCTTCTCATTAACCCATTTCTTACCTTAGCTGTGTCCTCTGGCTGCAAAATAAACAGCTTTTTGGCGAACTAAACAGCCGCTTAGGCGGTAGCATTTTTTAGTACCCAGCTATATAGAGGTATGAGGAACACGGTGTAAAGTTCATTCATACTCAATAGAAAAGGGAGGGTCCTCCGACCAGACGGGTGTTGTGTCAGGCGGGCAACTGCCCGATGATTCATGTCGGGCCTTTGTATCTATGCTAGTTGCGCGGTAAACTCTGCTTGCGCGATGCAGGATTTGCGTGACGTCAGTAGGACGCGTTGCTCGCATGTGGCGTTGTAGACACCGCTACAGCTATATGACCATCTGGTGCTATTACACGACACAGTATTTACTATTTACCTGTTTCTTTTGTGCATGTCTGAGGATGGTGACAGCGGCGGCAGCGGTGGTGTGACCGACGTATCTGATGTAGCTGACGAATCCAGACGCATGTTGGCTAGCTTTGGTTCTAAGATGTGTCGCAGCTCGCATTCCACCCAGTCGTTTTCCACACCTGGAAAGATGATGACGGCATTTGTTAAAGTAGGACACATGGTATTCAGATATTCCTCATCATCATCTGCCTAGCCTTTTCCCATCTATGTTGGGGTCGGCTTCCAGTCTAACCAGATGCAGCTGAATACCTCCACAACCCAGTTACTCAGATATTCCTATAGAGTCATTATAATAATCATTAAATACACTGAACATTTTGTTGTTAAAGGTATAGCATTCTATGCGACTAGGTTACTAGTGAAATAGAATACTATACCTACCTTTCATTCAATAATATAGCGAACCTATATACCTAATACATTTCAAACAGACATGATCGGGAATTTCTAAACAAGATCCTACTTTGTCCCGCTGGCTGCTGGCTGGTCCCAGGTTGCGGCTGCCTCGTGCCCAGCGCGTCGGAGTCAGCAGAGGTGTCATGCAGGGGCTCCGGTCGCCGGCCACTCGAGTACGCCACGCTGCCTCGCCCTGAGTCCACGTTGGAGGACTGACCGCCATTTTTGTCATAGTCTGAAATGTTTTTGAAAACATTGTTTATAGAATAGACCGTTCCATTTGATCATGCGCACTCGGTATCAAAGTGGGCCGACGACTCATAGGTGGTGAACCAGGGATAATGGCATAATGGGAGAACATAGCAACTGTTTAAGCTGATTGGTTTAAGTATTGAAATTTACGGTATTGGAGATTGAGCGACTTTCAAAACAAACTAATATTATAAAGGCGAAAGTTTGTTAGTGTGTGTGTGTTTATATGTTTGTTACTTCTTCACGCACAAACGGCTGGACCAATTTTGATAAAATTTTGTATGGAGGTAGCTGACACCCTGGATTAACATATAGGCTACTTTTTATCCCAACATTCCCACGAGATCGTCATTTACGCGGGTGAAACCGCGGTGCGCAGCTAGTAAATCCTAAATAGCAAACATTAGAAACAAACCTAATCCATAAAGATTAAACTTTAACAGAAGTCTGACACGGAATCTATAAACTCATTAGCTTTAAAATTGTACTTAACTGTCTTAACTGTAGTAACCTTTTATGTAAATGCGGAAGCAAAAGATTGGACCGCTCAATCTGTGTGGTTCTTTCCTCAAAAGACCATTTGAGTTACCAATCTACATGGACTTCACACGATCTGACCAAGATTTTGTCTGGACTTTAAAAGAGACTGCGACCTCTGAGTTTGTTTCGGCCTTTCTCCTGAGAATAGTCAGTTAGGAAACGCCGACCAAATCTAGTTTAAAAAAATATAATTGGCGTGTAAAAGTGTTTGTACAAACCTATTTACAGAAAATAAATCATTTATCATTTATCATAGGACCACTTTTTTATCATTTTGGTAAAAGTAACGTCTATCTACTAAATCTTTGATGTCAATAGTGGCCATAAAAGACAGGATTTATTGCGCCACCTTGTAGCCAATTAAAGAAACAAACGTGTTTATAACGACTGTTTAATTTGTTTCTCTCTATTTTTGTCAACTTAGGAATCGCTTTAAAAGATTTATGATAATACTTAACGAGGTATCAAAGATTTTGAGAATGAGAGCAGAAAAAACATAGTTCGTAATGTGATACAGCCATAAACGAAAGTTTTATTTATCACACTAATATTAAAAAGGCGAAAGTTTGTGAGTGTGTGTGTATGTTTGTTACTTCTTCACGCTCAAACGGCTGGACCAATTTTGATAAAATTTGGTATGGAGGTAGCTGACACCCTGGATTAACATAAAGGCTACTTTTTATCCCGATATTCCCACGGGATCGAAGCTTATGCAGGTGAAACCGTGAGGCGCAGCAAGTATGCCATGTCGTTGAAAGTCCATTGTGTCTATCAAATACATACAAAATTCGAGATCTACATTGAGCTCAACTGTATCAATCGAAGACTTTTACTAATTTAAATCCCTGCAATAAGATTGTTTTGTTTTTCATTTCTTTTATGCACATGCTTGCTATTCCAATTCACTTTGACAGTTACAGAATTGTCGACATCAGTATGGCTTTGCTTGCCATATTTGAAACGAAATCGATAAATTTAGTTAGTGTATATGTTACCGGGAATTTTTGTATTACAATTTCTTAGACCGCATACCTGAGCTAGCACCCGATCCCGCTCCCTTCTTCCCGTGTGCCTTGAGATCTTCTATTCTATTCGGTGTTTGTCTCGACGAAGACGGCTGCGGATTATAAACCTCAGCCTTCCCACTCGAGTTATAAACACTATCAGCTGACTTCTGACTCGCACTCTCATCGTTCCTCTCCTGTGACGTCGATGGCTCCTCTCTGTCTTTCTTATGACCCATAGATTCAGGAGTTCTACGTTCTTTATGAATGTCTGGGGTCCGCCGTTCTTTGTGGATATCTGGAGTTCTGCGCTCTTTATGGCTGTCTGGCGTTCTTCTCTCCTTATGGCTATCAGGTGTTCTCCTTTCTTTATGACTTTCCGGAGTTCTTCTGTATGAGTTTTCTTGCATTCTCTCCTGTCTGTGAGATTCTACGGAGCGTCCACTTGTCCTAATTCGTTCTTCGTAACTGGACCTGGCTTGAGCTGCAAGTCTCGCACGGAATCCTCCGTCGTCAGATTCCCGTTCCTCACCATTTCGAGGGTGATCGTTTGGTGTATGGTCCAGAAGGTTTCCATGTGAATTCCGCCTCCCAGGGTCGTGCATCTGAGGAGTTGTGACCTCTGGTCTGTGCTGAGGTTCATCTAGGAGGTGAGGATGTGAGGTAGCTCGTCTCCCTTCAACAAAGCCTCTTTGTCGCACTATCTCTCTTTCCAATTGCTGTGGGCTTCTGAGATCTGGTCTTGAATGAGAGTTGTCGAACTGGAAATATAATATATTATGACTTAATAAAGGGTCTTTGAGTATCGATACATTTATTTCGTTGAACTAACAACTAAGTCATAAAACGAGTAAATTACATGAATAAATACCAGTAGTAGTATAGCCGATGACCGTTATTACTAAGAAAAGTATAATAATAAAGGTAAATACTATTTTCTTGAAAGGAAACGGGTATAAAAGCAGACTAAATTCCTGATAGTATAGACGTTGTAAAACTTGTTATTTTATAATCGCCAAAGGAAGTGCGAAGTTGTTTGGTTTCCTCAACGTTGCAGATGTGAAGATGTCTATAAAATATTATGACTACATAATTAAAAGTAGCTTTGATTTTATAAGATACTGGTACTGGAGGTTGACTATATCGCTAGCTCGAGGGTTAATGAACTGATCCCTTGCATGGTTGCGATGATAGCTTCCTGTTTTTGAAAATACAAATATATTATAGCAAAGTTATACTCAAAAACTTCTATGTGCGTTGTGTTAGTCTACCTAATAAGAACAGATAGGAAACAAGCATAATCAGCCTATAATGCAACTGATGGGACACAAGTCTCCTTTCAGTGAGAGGGAGTGGGCCACCATGCGGGCCAAGTGTGGCTTGGTAGATGTCACATGTCTTCTTCAATTTTTGGTTCTTGGACATTTCTCTCACGATATTTTCCTTTACCGCTTCAAGAGCAGTGGTGACGAAATAATTTACACAAAGTAAAGCGCCGTCTAGGTTTGAACCTGCGATCTTCAATTCGTAAGTCGCGGCCGTTACCACTGGGCCACCACTGCTTTTAATAAAAAGAGGCTAGAATAAAAAAAACTGGCCAAGTGCGAGTCGAACTCGCACACGAAGGGTTCCGTACCACAAGGCAAAAACGCCAAAAAAAAAACATGTTTGTTGTATGGGAGCCCCCCTTAAATATTTATTTTATTTTAATTTTATTATTTATTACTAAAGTTAAAATACAACTGAGTATTTTGAGAATATTTCAAGTGCCTACCTGTTGCCATTATTGATATCGAGCAAAAAAGGGCAAAAAAATCGCGTTTGTTGTATGGGAGCCCCCCTTAAATATTTAATTTATTTTGTTTTTAGTATTTCTTGTTATAGCGGCAACAGAAATACATAATTTGTGAAAATTTCAACTGTCTAGCTATCGCGGTTCTTGAGATACAGCCTGGTGACAGACAGATGGACAGACGGACAGACGGACAGACGGACAGACGGACAGACGGACAGACGGACAGACAGACAGATGAACAGACGGCCAGACGGACAGACAGCGAAGTCTTAGTAATAGGGTTCCGTTTTTACCCTTTGGGTACGGAACCCTAAAAAACGGATACGAACCCTTTTGGTGTTGCAAAATTTAAAAAAAGTCCCATTACAATTAACAATGTAAACAAAGAAACACTGGACTAATACAAGTACTATGGCAAAGAGAACAATGCTCCAATAAAGCTAGTTTCTTGTAAAAATCTTTGCTGTGTCTTGTCGGCGCAAGCGCCTATACACAGGTTATAATTGCTGCGTACTCCGTGGGAACAAGCCGTTAATTGTTGAGAACCATTGTTTTAACTGAGAACCGAACATGGGACTAGGTGGAGCAAGACAAGTGTTACGACAGTTGGACGTTACTGTTTGATGAATGTACTCAATTTGGAATTCATTAGAACGATTTTTCTTGATGTAATTGGTGGAAGGATTTGGCATCGGTTTAAAAAGTGAGTTGATTGGGTTAGTTAGTTGGTTTGGATTTGGAAATTGGTGGTTTGATTACGAATTTGGGTTTTGAAACTGGTTAAAAAATGATGAATATAAAATAATTTCACACGTTAGTTAACTGTTAGCATATTTCAACAGAGCAAAGGCCAAATCTGAACCTTCCATTATTTCCAACTATAAGTAGTTCTTCTTCATAATCTTTGTCAATTGTTTCAGAGTTTTGTAAGAAATATCAATAATTCAACTCTTAAACATAAATCGGTTTCCACTGTATCATTCATATCAGCTTTCCAAACATCCATTATGTCAGAAAAACGTCAGCCGATGTTTTTATCGTTTCAAAGGCCTATTGTTACAGCAAATGAGAGTTTATTGTACTCCTATAAACAAACACTTTCTTATCTACATGTTAATCTATTAATAACATCTTCTTAATTTTTTTTTTTTTTTTAGGTTTCTTATTTATGGATGACTGATGACGAGGATCTATGATTTCCAAATCTTGCTTTTATACTGTTTAAAATAAGGAAATTTTAGTTAACGAGCTCTTTCGTTACATTATAATTATGTCAGTCTGAAGTTACAACTTTAGGAATCTAGATTATGAAAAAAAAAAATCTATTTTAATTTTGGTTCTTCCCCTTCTATAGGATTATTGCTTTTGGTATCATCTAAAATGTATCCCATGTAGTTCGGAAAAACTTTCTTACCGGTGACTGCGGCCCAGTCTTCAACGAAGTGAAATTCGCCATAGATCTAACGTCCACATCCCTTTGATATAGCGCACTCCTCCGTCCTGGAGGTCCATACTGCTGGTACAAGGCGTCAGCTCCTAGGGCCTGAGGCTGTCGGTGGGGCGTAGTGGCCAGCATCTCCTGGGACCTGGCCTGAGGACTCATCATCATGTGGGACTGGACCATTTGCTGCTGCATTAGTTGCCTGATGAGAAAAGGAATGTGGAGTTAATGATGGTCTTGTGTCATTAATCAAAAAGTAAGCTTGTCTTGTGTCGAAGGCGTAGCAACTGTGAGGCTAGAATGTACGTGAGATTCATTTACTGATTGAAATTGATAAATGGTTTTTCATTCAGTTTTAATTGATTCCATATCAGATTGAAAATGCTTTGCTAAATGTTGCGTTCCCACATATAGCTGCAGAACACCTTTGCAATTATGGCGTCTAACTAGTACTTTACCCACGTTATGGTGGTATTTAAAGCAGGTGAATACACTTTTACTTGAATCAGGGTACATTTCATCTGAATTTACGACACCAGAAATAAGTTTTAGCCGTGGTCCTATTAATACTCAACACGACGATGCAACTCGATTATATCTGCATTTAAAATGCATTAAGCGGAAGTGATAAAAATAAATTAAACATTATGTCATAAGGTAACGGGATTTCGTTACACATTAAAGGTGTGATTAACATAGCCTTATTAAATCAAGGAGTTGGTGCTTACCTGTGTGGCGACGGACTAGGATACGCCATGTTATTCGCGATGCCATGACTGTACTGCATTTCCGGCCTCGTCTGCGTCATCGGCCTTCCATAGATCCCTTGTTCCACCTTCCTCGGTCCACTTTCTCTGGGAGTCACTTGTTCAGGCTCTGGTCTCTCTGGTCTCTTTCTCTCTTCACTGTTATTCAAACTAGGTTCTTGCTCATTGTTTTTCTCACCATCATTGGCATCTTTACTCTTAAACCTGCTTGAGATCATATCTTTGAGTGTGTGGTAAGTTTTACTGACAGACTTCGCACTTTTCGGAGCGTCTCTTGTATTGTCCTTCCCGGTTTCTACTGTCACTGTTATGAGTTGTGAGTTGTTCGGTGTGTCAACTTTGCCGTACGTTTTTGCCGGTATGGGAGGTTTTGGCGAGTCGTAGTTCTGCATGTTTCTGGCCACAGCTCCTTGGTTCTGGTTCATGTAGCCGTACTGTTCGTGGTACTGCCTGAAGCCGTCCCCAGACGTGCCAGCTTGCTGGTTCTGCGTGAGAAACAGTATGTATTAAGTATAGTGTGTTATTGTAAGTCGTGCCATGGGAAGCGCACACAATGGGTTGTTAGGGGCTCGGATTGTTAGGAGCGGTGTTTGGCGTAGCTGTAAATTTGGTAACTTTGGTGAAAGGTGCATTATTAAAAGATGGAAATTAAAAAAATAAATGGCCTGAATGCTATCGAAAGTTCTGTAATTAATTGTTCTGTGCATGTTTAACAGCATTTTCGTGTCACTTTGAAATTAAATGTAATTGACGATCAAATTATAAATAGCATCAGTTTTTTTATAAACTACATTTAAAGTCAAATTATTAAGAGGATCTTTACTTCCTCCAAAAAATGACACTTTTTTGTAGTTGTATCCTTATCAGCGGTAAGGAATACGTAAGCTTAATCAATATCATAAAACCATAGACAACGTAGACTGCAGCCTACCCTCGTAGCCTACCGGATACAGCTGACACAACAAAGCCTCTATTGAAACTCAAATGCACACCATTTATGCCACATTTCTCACCAATAAATCAAGAAAAACTTTCAATACTAACATTTTCCAGTGCGAATTCAACCATTTTTAATATAAACACACACTTCACATGACAACACGACTTTGATTCTTAAAGCTCTAAATAATACTGATGTCGTGCGCCGGCGCAACACCGGATGCGCGTGCGGTCGGATCCGACCGTGCTGCCGACAAGACGTGCGGCCTACCTATGACGAATTGCTTGATGTACTACAGGGAGCTATTGTAGGTTTCGTGAGATTTTTTTTACATTGTGTATGGGATAGGCTATTGTTTATGATAAGTATGTTACGTGTTCTTAAAGGTATCTGTGTTTGGCATGGGTTAACTTATTAAAGGCTCGCACCCAGTAAGTTTCACAGCAGAACAGGACGAAGCCTTTATAGCCTGCAAAAGAGGTCTCTGCCAAGCAGCAATGCTAGCACACCCTGATTGTGGAGCTAAACTGGCTTTGGTGACAGATGCCTCCGACACTGCCATGGGAGCAGTACTGCAGCAGTTAAAGGATGAGGAATGGCAACCCCTAGCTTTCTTTTCGCGTAAGCTAAGCTCAAGCCAGCGGAAGTACTCTCCTTATGACCGTGAACTGCTCGCAATATATGAAGCAATTAAATATTTCAGACATATGGTTGAGGCCAGAGAGTTTGTGATCTATACAGATCACAAGCCCATCTGTTACGCGTTTCACACACGTAAGGAGAATTGCTCACCAAGACAGTTCAGACACCTAGATTTTATCTCGCAATTTTCTACGGATATCAGGCACATTTCAGGCAAGGACAACGTAGTCGCCGATACCCTGTCACGCATAGAGGCGATCACCCAGCCTATTGACTTGAACGTCCTAGCTAAGTCCCAATCTTCTGATCCAGAGCTCAAACAGCTGTTAAACAGGGAAACATCATTACGCCTGAAGAAGATCCATGTAAAATACATTTATTTACCATCGTCTCCAAAATAAGAAGCTTAAGACTTGTTTGCTTCATAATAAAAAATTGGCTTAGTAACTATTCATCATCTGCCTAGCTATTTCCCAACTATGTTGGGGTCGGCTTCCAGTCTAACCAGATGTAGCTAGAATACCAGTATTTTACATGGAACGACTGCCTATCTGACCCACAACCCAGTTACTGTGTAATACGATACCCCTTGGTATAAGACTGGTTGTCAGACTCTCGGGCTTCTGACGACCCGTAACGACTATCAAAGATCCAAGAATGACAGCCGGGACCAACGGCTTAACGTGCTTTCCGAGGCACGGAGGTCTCGGTATGTAAAGATGGTCACCCATCCACGGACCGACCGCGGCAAGCGTAGCTTAACTTGATCCCCCATGCGGCTGTTATTACTTAGCCACGACCCGGTCATATATTATGATTATATACTTGACTATCCTTTCTGGTTTAGTGACAATTGTAACCGTTAATTCACAAACGTTTCCTACTGCACACCATCTATTTGTTCAATAACACCACCTTACACCAATTTCTCGATCGATAGCCATTAATAGTTCCTTACTTTCACAATTTCTAGCTCATAATAGTAGTGGCTCGTGTGCAATAACTCATGGCCGTGACGCGTACACCGTCATTTATAGCCATCGATGTTATGGTCGAAGACACTTGTGGTACAGGACGTACCACCAGTTACTTGCACAGCCCTTTATTTTATTTTTGATGGTCGGCTTTTGGAAATAAGGTTTCGATAACCACTCCTTTTTACCGACTTCAAAAAAAGGAGGTTATCAATTTCGACACGTATGTATGTAATTATGCTTACAGTGCGGCAGACGAGAGAATGCGTACTTGACACCTGTCAGTTTCTTAACGAATACGTGTTTTGCGAATTTGATCTTTATTAGCTACTAGAATTTTTGCACTGACAAATGTCAGGAACTCATTCTCTCGACGCGCGACAGTCGGACTGTAGTGAAATTATTCAAGTTAGAGTTAAGATGTTAAAAGTTACGGTAGTTTTGTATTATTTCTACGCCCAACCTCCTCTATGAATAAAGGAGTAGGTAGTCCTATATAGTCCGAAATATTAAAACTAAAATGTGGCCATATTTGAAAATCTAGTCATGGGATTTGCGTCTAATTTTCAAGTAACTTTGGTTGACAATTCTTGTGACCAGAGGGCTGGTTCATTCTTTGCCTAAGAATTAGCGTTGTCATTGAATATGGCAGTGCCACTAGTTTTCTGGGTACGTTACATGATGACAGCGATATGGAGGAGAATAGTATAGTCAATCGCACACCGAAAATCGTCGTTATTGCTACGACATAAAGGCGAAGTTTATGTCAAACGGTTACCACTGATGTGTCTACTGTCTTTTGGTATATTAGAACTATAGTCCGCGCGAAACAAGTTGGCCGCGCCTTGGGTGAGGACGGGGGTAAGGGCGGGGGGTTGCCTACTGTTCGCAGCGCACGTACTGAGTAATGACAAAGCGCCCCCGCCCCTCCGTCCCACCGCTCACATATCTAAGGCGCGGTCAACTAGTTTCGCGCGGACTATAGTCTGAAATCACCAACCCGTTCTTAGCAAGCGTGGTGATCAGTGCTCGTGCCTTCTCTGTATAAGAAGAGGCCTTTGCCCAGCAGAAGGGCAACAATAGGCTGGTATATCTATCCACCTAGATTCGTCTTATTTAGCCGGCACGCGTCTAGTACTGCTCGGCACACAACCGTTGTTTCTCCGTACGCACCTCACAGCGGCGCGCGCGCTCCATGAATTTTTATGGGTTATTTCGTACCACCGCCTCCTATTGGGTTTCATAACATTTACTAACACTACTGGTGTGTTTGAACTGTTCTAATACAGACCGCGGACCACCCTAATACTTCTTGTTCGAAGGAGATGATGGTTTTAATAAGATTAAATCCATGGAGTTCTTCTCCATAGGAACGTACAACGCTATGAAATGGGCAATTAGCCTCATCTTACTGACTGACTCCTTAATAATTCAAACTTGCCTGTAGGTAGGTAATTGGTTTACTTAATTGAAATAAATGCTTTGGGTCTGAGTTTATAGCAGGTGCGGGTAGGTTATCAGGAGATAGTCAAATATATACTACACATGACCTCGCAGTTTTGAGTTTTTACAACAATCCATAATTATATTAATACACAACAAACGTGCTCGCCTTTCTTTATCGTTCTCACATACCAAAAATAACGTTGTATGTATAATTTCAACATGAATATATTTATATAACCAATATTTTGCTTTAAAAGTCTGTCCGTGGAGTTTCTTGCCCGTCCTTTTCTCTATAGGAACCTACTACGCTCTCGAATGGGCAACTCGCTTCATCTATCTGATTGAAAGACTTATTGACAATTTTAAAGTTCCCGCACGTAATTGTTTTAATTGAAATAATTGCTTTGAGTTTGAGTTTGTGAAAATGCGCTCCCAATACCTCCTCTCCATCACTACAATGTGCTCAATGTCTTCTTGACATATGTACCAGCATTAGCAACCCTATTTTCTTAGTTTCCTTTGTATGTACGACAGTTACGATACCTATTCATATAACGACGAAAACAGCCTGAGAAAGAAGAGAAAAAAAAAATTAAGTTTCTTTTTTAGAAAGTCAGGATTCTCTTTGCGTCAATATTTTTACTAAAATGGCGTGAAATAGCAAACGAAGATAAAGTCAGCCATAACAACACTGTAACATAAAAAAGGCAAAAGAGCGACTAGTGAAGGATTTGAACCTCCGCCCTCCGATGGTCAAGTTTAGAATTATATCGGTGCTCTAACCTACTGAGCTAACGAGTCTTGATATTATACTTCGTTGAAAACTGCGAACACAATCGTCAATATTGCGCCATAATTATTTTACTAAACATGGAGATGATTTTTTTTATTGATTTTTATTTTATTAGTTCAGTTTTTTTTGCCTGTAAGTGATTGTTGCACTGTTGCATATATATTTTGCATGTTATATTTATTAAAATCCCAGTGCCGACAATTGTGTACCTTATACTTTAGCGATAAAGTTGAAAATCTATGACAGATTGTAGTAGCTTGATGTGCTGGCGTACCTATGACACGGCTGATAACTTTTTCGCGATTACGATGTTGGTCCTATGGAGAAAGTTGTTCAGTTTGATGGTCTGTATCATACCCTTAAATTTAACAACACCTTTCCGATACATGCTGTATACGTGAAAACAAAAAAAAAAATGAAAAAGTGTTTATTCACAGAAATCATTTTTACAAAATATATTTACCTCCGCCAAACTGCAAAGCAGTTTCTTGGCAGACGTAGCTCCGTTTTTAGGGTTCCGTACCCAAAGGGTAAAAACGGAACCCTATTACTAAGACTTCGCTGTCTGTCCGTCTGTCTGTCACCAGGCTGTATCTCAAGAACCGCGATGGCTAGATAGTTGAAATTTTCACAAATTGTGTATTTTTGTTGCCGCTATAACAACAAATACTAAAAACAAAATAAAATAAATATTTAAGGGGGACAACAAACGCGATTTTTTTGCCCTTTTTTGCTCGATATCAAAAATGGCAACAGGTAGGCGCTTGAAATATTCACAAAATACTCAGTTGTATTTTAACTTTAATAATTAATAATAAAATTAAAATAAAATAAATATTTAAGGGGGACTCCCATACAACAAACGTGTTTTTTTCGGTGTTTTGTCTTGCGGTACGGAACCCTTCGTGTGCGAGTTCGACTCGCACTTGGCCAGTCTTTTATTTAGCCTACTGCTGGGCAAAAATCTCCCCCTAGAGCCTTCCAGGAACTCTTTTCTCGCCGTACCTCGAACCATCCCGAGCGGTACGCACCCAGGTCATCTCGCCACCGTGCACCGCTTAACATATTTTTATTTTTATAATGACACTTTTTCACAAACTGGTTAATTTCTTAAATTTAAAAAACAGACATTTTTATTTTATTTTTAGATATTCTCTACAGTGAGGCTTTGTCAAAAAATATTAAAGAGGTACTTATGTATTATATTTTTAAAGGCGGTTTTTGTGATACAACTGTTTATATCGACTGGAAGGTTATTAAAAATAGTTGGGACTAAGAAATGTCTACACCTTCGACCATAATAATAATAGAAGCGAAGTGTGTTTAGGTACCTACTTGTCAGCCAAGTTAGAGCCGCACATTTTTCTAATAACATTCAGGTAAGCACTTCAGTCTAGTCTAGTCAGACTAATTACAATTCCAGGCTGGATTCTAGTCACGTTTGTACCATTTCTGCTAACTTGTGGGGACCTGTTTGAAGGCTTGCCCATCGTTTATTTACGCGAGCTCAGCTTGGAAAGTTGGAATTCTTTAACTGTTCAACTTTTTTATTCGTTGAAACATAGCATAACTCACATACGACCTTAAAAGCAGTGTACAACCTCAGCTCATGTGAACCGAAGCTTGAAGTGCACTGTGTGTCTTGAATTGCAGTGTGTTGATGTTAAAAAACATTGACAGCATTTTACCTATTGCACAATTTTAGATCGATGAAAAAAACACATAAAACTTTGCCAGAACAATTTCCAAAAGACCGACTCGGTGGGTCTACGCTTATATGTCCGTACATTGCACAAATCAATGACATCGACCAACACTAAACACTATTTTATGGAATTAGGGCTTTGGTGGTTATATATGTACCTACTGTCATTGTAATGTCATTGTAGAAGTTAAGTAGGTATAAAGATAATTACTTGCAAGAACTATAAAAAAGTATATTATCTACCGACTCGTGAAGGATTTGAACCTCCGCCCTCCGATGGTCAAGTTTAGAATTATATCGGTGCTCTAACCTACTGAGCTAACGAGTCTTGTTACTCATAGCTGAAAACTACGAACACAATCGTCAATATTGCGCCATAATTATTTTATTACACACTATCCTCAATATTATGACGGCTGTGAGTGTTTTCCAATTTCATCAAGATAAGACTTACACAAATCCATGCATTTGATTGAATAGCTGTAAAGACTATATCAGACGCATCAGTCGTATCTCTAGATATTACGACTTTCTAAAAAGCAAGTCCTTTCAGTTGGTATACCTACTTAACATTAAAATTTAAGTGAGTGATAAACATTTTCTACCAGCTGGTTAGATATGAAAATACATAAACATTCAACTTTTCCTTTCTTATAAGTAACGGAACTGAGGGCCTAAAAAGGCCACTTTACAGAATCATAAAATGATAATATTATGAATCACAATGGACAGTTAACTGTAAAGTTAATCGTCTCAAAACCCATTGGTGAAGGATTTTTCAGTTATTTTTTTTTTGTCTGTGCTAAAATATCAATCATTCCAATCCAAATCCAATCCCAATCTCTTTCATTATACCTACGTAGTGCAGCGAAAAAAAGAAAAACACGGACTGTCTTCGCCATATTATGATTCATAATGTTGTCCTTTTATGAATCTGCCAAAGTGGCCTTTTTAGGCGCCCTGGTAGATACATTATGATTTTCTAATGTGAAGATATTATGTGTGCCTTTTTTAACGGGGTATTCCACTCCGAGCACTGATTTGATGTCACTCCCAGCATGTCTTTTTGCAAAATATTGTCACGTAATTAGTGGTAAAGTTGATAAATTTCCTGTGCGTCTTATTTCTGTCTCATCGTTCAAACCGATAAAACTTGGGTCGTAAACATTGTTGTTGTAAATCATGCTTGGTTTACTATACAAAAAAAAAACAAAGAAAAATTACAAAATAAAAACCGCAAAAGCCTGACTCGTGAAGGATTTGAACCTCCGCCCTCCGATGGTCAAGTTTAGAATTATATCGGTGCTCTAACCTACTGAGCTAACGAGTCTTGTTGATTCCAATCTAAAAGTGCGACCACTATCGTCAAAATGACGTCATTATTACTCAGCAGCTATTTCCATAAAAGAACAAACAGGTAAGTATAAGAAGTTCCACACCCTCATTACACCGAAAACGCACATAAGTTCGAGTTCACCTAAAATAGTTCGCTACAATGAACGCATGAATGGATCAATAGATCATCTCCAGAGCGTTAAATGAAAGCAAGCGAGAGATCTTGAATTTGGTCCTGAAGCACAGCTGTTAAATTACTAATAACAAAATTTAAAAAATCTGACCCTCTAAGGTTTTGACCCTGCACCGTCTGATGGTGGTCAAAGGTAAGATTTATATTGGACTCTGTTGGTTCCAGGCAAAACCGATTGTAGGTCGACATGAAAATAATATACTGAATACGCTGTTACCCGTGATTGTCTGCGATCTAGGATGAAAGTAGTCTATGACTTTTTCCAGATACCAGGTCTGGCGTGAGAAGGTAACAGACAGACGTACAGAGTTACTTTCGCCTTTATAATATTAAAGTATGGATTTATTACTCATCAATTACCTATATCAAAAAATAATGCATTTGATAATTATTGCTATAGCGAGTTTGTTTCAAGCGAGTTTTCTGAATGTTTTTTGTCTCGTGATTGTTTTTGGGTGCGTGATTCACCCAAACTGTTTTCATCGTGAAGTCACAGTTTTATAGGTGATATTGATATTACAGTACGTAAACATGCATGTCTGTATTTCCCGTAGGGGTAGGGCAGTGGTGTAGATACTATATATTAGACTTCATTTATGTAGGTAGGTACCCACATTTTATAATTATACTTCATTTAGGTATGTACCCACATTTTACTAGAGATACATAAATGAAGTCCGACACACACACATCACGTCATACTGGTATTCAGCATCCGGTTAGACTGGAAGCCGACCCCAACATAGTTGGGAAAAGGCTAGGCTGATGATGACATAAATGAAGTCCCAGGTTGTTTTAATTTTATATTCAGAAGTAATCCAGAGTCTGGATTTTTGTCCGGTGACATTGTCTAGTATTAGGCAATGGCATTTAAAAGTAAAATTATGTTTTCCTGTAGAACAAAGCTGCTCGGGAAATCCGTCAAGCCATTGTGGTCGTTACTTATCTGAGGGGTAATTTCCATATTTTTAACCGACTTCAAAAAAGGGAGCAGGTTCTCAGTTCGGTTGTATTTTTTTTACTGAACGTTCGCATTCTATTATCAGTCTCAACCTGACAAAAATGTTTTTAACCGACTTCAAAAAAACGAGGAGGTTCTCAATTCGTTTTTTTTTTTTTATGTTTGTTACCTCAATACCGTCATTTATAAACCGATTTGGAAAATTATTTTTTTATTTAAAATGATATGCTTCCAGATTGGTCTCATTTTTGTCAAAATTTAGTTCTGATGATGGTATCTATGAGGAATTGAGGGTACTCCTCAAATATTATAGGCATACATGTAGCAATTTCGGTATTTTCATTAACAAGTCAAGTATTTGCATTCAGAAAGTATAATTTGGTGAAGTGGAACTGATGAAGGAGACCAGAGATAGGCACAGGAACACTTCAATGATAATAAGTATTTCACGGGTGGCGATAAGATAAATCTTGATTAAGATAGTTAAGCGACTATGACGAAGCAATTGGTGTGGGGTAGCAACTAAAAAGTGAAAACATAAAAACTTTTTGACAAAAAAAAACAACCGACTTCCAAAAAACAACACTACAAAGTGAAAAATACTTAACTTTAATTTCGGGAGTTGGTGGCAAAAACGTATTATACAAAACCAAAGACACCGACTTCTGAAATTAAAGTTATTTTTCACTTTGTAGTTTTATTTTTTGGAAGTCGGTTGTAGTTTTTATATTGTGATTGTCACTGACTGAGATGAAATTGCATTTATAATTGCGGAAACTGCCCTTCTGGTCACAATATCCTTTAGGCGCTTTTAACTATAAGGAATTTCAATAAAATCTAACAAAAAACCGATGAAACGGAAATTAACCTATTGAAAAACGAACTAAGCAAAAATTCTAATTAAAAATTGTCAACAGTGCTGTAAAAAATAATCATGCATAATGTTTATCATATCTTCAAGTGCATGCGCAATAATGACGTCACTAGGACGATAGCGGATGGATATTTTGCCAAAAAACAACAAGACTCGTTAGCTCAGTAGGTTAGAGCACCGATATAATTCAAGTCTTGACCATCGGAGGGCGGAGGTTCAAATCCTTCACGAGTCAGTCTTTTGCTATTTTGTTTTTTACTATTTCCAAGGTAGGTATTCATTGTGATTTATTCCGGTCGGATCCCATGAACCGCCCTCCACCCACTTTTTTTTTTTTTGATGGGATATCATCAAATGACTCCTCCCGCTCTGGGTGGAGCGGAAGGGAGTGTCAGACTCTTACTGACTAAAACCCACCCGTGTTCCTTCCTTATCCCATTATGTTCCGGGCCAGCGGTAACCCTTTCGGACAATCCCGCTGGTCCCCCCCACCCCCTGCTAGTTCGTCTTCTGTTTTAATCTCTGTCTTATCCACTTTACCTAAGTTACTCTTTTTGACAGGTAAGTACACAGTTACACCGCATTATATTGTAGTCTTTGGTACACAGTCAAGATAAATGGTTGAATTTTCTGTTAGCCGAATCATCCCTCAGTCATCCCTCTCTGGTTGTTAATAAATGTTTTCTTATTATTGGTTAAAGGCTGCTATAAATTTAGCTGTATCGTAGAAGCCAGTCGTCAGGGTGTAGGGGAACTCGAAGAATGAATTAGTGGCGCCATCTTCTGTTTCAAATTCGAACTACTCAAGAGCCGAGCTTACCTATTTCATGAGTCATACATGCCTTATTATTGTAGGAATGTTATATGACATTCCTGAGGATGTTCATGTTAGGAATAGTCTATGATTGAATTAATAGCGACATCTATTGTTTTAATTTTGAACTATCCAAGAGCCGAGCTTATTGAAGGAGGCAATCCTCATTATCATTTGATTCACCATTTACTCCATCTATGTATGAGTAGATACATAAATGAGTATACGGTTTGTCAATCCTCATAACACTAATTTGGTGCAAAAAATATAATTATATTGCAAAAGACTGACTCGTGAAGGATTTGAACCTCCGCCCTCCGATGGTCAAGTTTAGAATTATATCGGTGCTCTAACCTACTGAGCTAACGAGTCTTGTTCCTTAAAGCTGAAAATTGCGACCAGTATCGTGTGGATGACGTTATAATTTGTCATCGACCTGCTTGAATGCTTGGTGAATATTGATTATAGGGGTGGGCAATCCGGAAAAGAACCGGAGTTACCGACATAGATTGCAGAGCAAGCTGAAGTGGCAATGGGCTGGCCATGTTTATCGAAGGACCGATGGCCGGTGGAGCAGACGAGTCCTGGAGTGGAGACCGCGTATCGGCCAGCGTAGCGTGGGACGGACTAGATGGACCAATGACCTCACGAAGGCGGCTGGGACAGATTGGATGCGGAAGACGGCAGACAGGGTGTTGTGGCGCTGCCTAGGAGAGGCCTATGTCCAGCAGTGGGTTGCAATAGGCTGAGTTGATTGTTTGGGTAGGCAATAACATTAAGGGTTGCTGTGACAGACGCTTTTTGGGTTTTTACCCGACTGCGTCAGAAGGAGGGTTATGTTTTTCGAGTGTATGTATGTATGTATGTATATTTCTTTGGCACGCTCTGTAGCCTAAACGGCTTGATCGATTTCAGCTTGAGAGGTGCCGTTAGATTCGTCTTAATTGTGAGAGTGACACTGGGTATATCAAAATTGAAAAAAAAAATTAAAATGGCCGATTTTTGGCGAAATATGTCTTCAAAAAAAAACTTTTTTTTTCTCGAAACCTATCGAGTGGGGTATCAAAATAAAGGGTTTTAAAAGATGATTACAAAAATATATATAACTTATATGGTTAAAAGTAATTCGAAGTGACAAATCGTAAAAAAACACGTAAGTACCAAGAACTAAATCGTTGGCGAAATCTTTCACATTTATAAACTAAAAAGCTGGAAATAAAAAAAGTAATTTAAAAAATAAAAAAACCCGACTGCGAAACTGAAAAGCTACAAACAAGCCCATTTTAAATTAAATAAAAGTTGGAAGCAGGCGGGACCCATACCATTTTTATTATATTTTCACATTCAAATGGGTCCCGCCTGCTTCCAACTTTTATTTAATTTAAAATGGGCTTGTTTGTAGCTTTTCAGTTTCGCAGTCGGGTTTTTTTATTTTTTAAATACTTTTTTTTTAAATTTTGGTGTGTATATTCTCCGTGCCTCGGAAAAGCACGTTAAGCCGTTGGTCCCAGCTGTCGTTACGGGTAGTCAGAAGCCCGAAAGTCTGACAACCAGTCTTACCAAGGGGTATCGTATTACCCAGTAACTGGGTTGTGGAGGTCAGATAGGCAGTCGCTCCATGTAAAATACTGGTATTCAGCTGCATCCGGTTAGACTGGAAGCCGACCCCAACATAGTTGGGAAAAGGCAGGCAGATGATGTGGTAGAAGATAACTGTGACCTGTAGATGCTGATAAATTATCTAAGATTATTAGCTGATCAAATCCTACAGATCAGCTTCATCGACAATGTCAGGCGTATAGCATAATCAGCCTAAAATGTTCCCACCGCTGGGACACTGCAGGCCTCCTGTCAATGACAGGGAGTGATCCATAATCCACCACGCAGGCCCAATGCGGGTTGCAGGATGTCAAATGTGTTTGAATTTTTGGTTCTAGGACATGCCGGTTTCCTCACGATGTTTTCTTTCACCGTTTTGAGTGCCTGCTTGGGTTTGAACACACGACCTACTCATAAGTCGCGGCCGTTACACCTGGGCGACCACTGCTCAATCACACTAATATTATAAAGTCTGTGTGGTGCTGGACTAGTCTGTGTGGTGCCGGACTTAAAGAATCGTAAAAGGCGACTAAGGGTCGTACCGGAGAATGGGCAGCAGCGTTCTCAATGCATTCCACCACAATATTATACTGCGATCGCCAACCCGCCTGCCAAGCGTGGCGATTATGGCAACCCCCCCCCCCCCCTCTTGGGGGAGGCCTATGTCCAGCAGAGGACGTCTTTCGGCTGAAATGATGAATGATGAATATTATAAAGGCGAAAGTTTGTGAGTGTGTGTGTGTTTATGTTTGTTACTTCTTCACTCTCAAACGGCTAGACCAATTTTGATAAAATTTTGTATGGAGGTAGCTGACACCCTGGATTAACATATAGGCTAATTTTTATCCTGGTATTCCCACGGGATCGACATTTACGCGGGTGAAACCGCAGGGCGCAGCTAGTGAGACATAATGCCTTTTATTCCAAGTTGGGTAAAAATTTACCTAATTTTGACTCGTAGGGGGCTTGAAGCGTGCCCCCTTGAATCCTCACCATCTAACCTACTGCGCTAACCATTTTAAAACAAAAACATTGACAATCTGATCGCGTTTTATGACGTCATCACCTCGCTCCCGACCTTGTCTGGTCAACTGCATGACGCACCCCCACTTACCTCATCACAAACTCTACGTAAATACAAATAAGGTTGATTGTCGATTGACAATGAGATATT
Organism: Mesoligia furuncula; assembly: GCA_916614155.1. Classification (NCBI taxonomy): domain Eukaryota; kingdom Metazoa; phylum Arthropoda; class Insecta; order Lepidoptera; family Noctuidae; genus Mesoligia; species Mesoligia furuncula. The sequence continues at coordinate 2,150,063 of OU744806.1, forward strand.
GTTGTTTTGCTCAGTGCGGTGGCAGTGACCGACGAGGCATTTTCGCATAGTGATGAGAAAAAAATAATTTGTGACAGCCTAGAATATAATAAGTATCCATTATGGCATGGTTATAAATTTTTATCGTGTTTTCTTACAAGATCTTGACCATTCTTGTGGTGAAATGAGGGATTTTCCTTTTCTTTTTTTTTTAACGCTTCTCTAGTCGCTGGATAGATGGCGCTGAACTTGGTAAGTTACTGCAAGGAACGGAAGTCACATAATTTTTTTATTAATTCACTTGGATGTAATTTTGAGATCGTAAAACGAAAGCAAACGAAACTGTCACTCAACGAGCGTATATGACGTGACGCAATGTTTGTTTTTTCAAGCGTTTTGACTTTGGCATCTAGTAACGTAGTCAGTTCAACGCCATCTTCAGGGTTCTTGGGAACTATTTTTTTTTTTAAATACTGAAAAGAAAAACCTCTCATTATGGTAAAAAAGCAAGTAGGTAATTCTGTGCGGTGGGCTTTCTGGAGAATGGTGATTGATGGGTATTAATAGTGGCTGGTTGTCAGCGATGGATAAAACAGTCTTGTCAGACATAAACGTTGTCTGTGGTCCTCTGGGCTAAAATAATGCGACTTTACTACGACATTATTTTAGTTCAGAGTAGCTACTTAGGTATATAATAAGCAACTAATTATGGTAGGTAAGGACTTACAAAGATAATTCATTGTCCTAGAATGATAATTCCCTCATTTGGAGAAACATGGACTTTATTTCTACTTTTCATTGTAGGTATTTAGCTCATTATTCTATCCGGTATAAATACTGATCCTATAGGTATTATCCCTATATCCCGTTATAACTAATTCGAATAACAATATTTTTGTTTCCCTACCTTTATTTCCTTCGTAATAAAAAACAAAACGTAACATTGGCTAAATGCACAAACCGCCAAAAGGAGAAAAAAAATACTTAATTTTTTTTTTAAAGGCTTTGCTTTCCTGAACGTAAATACTACTTGCTAAGTGTTTTGTCATGTTTAACTCATTTTTGGGAAAAAATACATTTACTTACGTCGATATTTCCTTAAATGAGCGATCGAGAACACATACTTATACAAGAAGTTGGCAGATTAGTCTCAGAATTAAGTTGTTGTAGGTTTTCTTGTTTATCTCTCATAACTTTTTTTTTTCTTTTATATGTTGTTGTATATATGTATTTATTCTTATATTCTAGTTATACATTTTTTTCTAAGTTGTTTTCTTGTATTGCACCTACTGTGTATTGTCTCTGCATCACCCTAAGATAGACTGGTAGAAAATACCCAAGACATTAAGTCCGTCTTTTTACAGTTTTTACTTGTGCATCAAGTTTTAATAAATAAATAAATAAATATAAGTCACGGGCGAAAATAGAAGCATTGACGCCACCAGCACATCAAGCTACTACAATCTGTAAAATTTCCTTAATAGATTTTCAACTTTATCGCTAAAGCATAAAATTCAAAGTTGATTGGGAAAATTTGACAGTTTCGGGTAGCTTGATGGCGTCTGTACATATCAAGAAAGAAACAAAGAAAGAAAATATGTTTATTTGCGGCAAACATGAAAGAACAAGTAGGGGGAAAATATGCATCACATCCTCGCAAAATAGCGATCATACAGCAGAATGATACGCGACCCTATGCGAGACAGAGCCCCAGCGCGAGGTTTCAGCGACAGGCGGCGGTGACGTGGCGTTATATCACACTAATATTATAAAGGCGAAAGTTTGTGAGTGTGAGTGTGTGTGTGAGTGTGTGCGTGTGTGTGTGTGTTTATATGTTTGTTACTTCTTCACGCTCAAACGGCTGGAACAATTTTAATAAAATTTTGTATGGAGGTAGCTGACACCCTGGATTAACATAATAATATAGGCTTCTTTTTATCCCGATATTCCCACGGGATCGACATTTATGCGGGTGAAACCGCAGGGCGCAGCTAGTGATGTAATAAATAAGAAATAAAATAAATACACAATGCCTAGTTCTAAGTCACATGAACATAACTTTAAGCCTTATATCCCCGAAAGGTTCGGCTGAAGTTGTACCTATCGTAAACCCACATTTCGAAGTTAAGTTTGTACTTATCCAGCTTATAATAAGAGTCAATTTATGTCAGTTGACGACTAACGCCAAGGTTTGCCGCCCACATTTGGTGGAGAGACAGTTCCCCATAATTACGAATGCTGGTATAAAGATTCAAATCTCAGTGGGGTGATTACGTAACACATATATAATGGCAATCAATCGCAATGCCTTTAATTTTGACAGTACAACAACATTCATTTCGTTATTTAGGTACGTAGCTGAGTAAATTATGTGAATGATGATATAGTTAGAAAGGGGGTGACGACTAATAGAGAAGTACTTATGGAAGAAAAAGACATGTTGCGCCTACCTCACATAAATTGTTATAAGGGTAGGAGAATTTAATTTCAATTGATTAATTTTAAGCAATACCATTTTTCAAACATAATTATGAAGCAATGGATTAGAAAGTGCATTTAAGGGGCTTACTGGACTTAAACGCAAATAACGCAAGTTTTAGAAACAATAAAAGTAGGTTTAAGATCGACTACAGTAAACAAAATCAGAAAAATATATGATATTCTTCAGGACATATGCTAGGTAGATTGATAACATAATACAACTAATATGATACGATAGAAAAAAATCATGAAGATACCTCTAAATACTTTCTTTTTATAATAAAAACGATACTAATACTCGTAAACATACAATCATTCTAATTTTTTGTCAGATTATTCTACAAGCAACATACTAAAACACTAGTGTTTTAGTCCAAACAATAGATTTTTTGTAATTATACATACAATTGCTTCATATTTTGCAATAAATTACCAGTCTTGTGTCATCGCGCTTCTCTTTTTTTTATGTAGTCCGACAAAGACCGAACTTGTAGGTCATGTAAGCCCCTTAATCCCTCGAATTGTGATTGAAAGTGTACTAAACACGCAATTAGTGTGCAGTTTAAGTACATTTTAATGTAATCTTCCGTAGCCAAACAAAGCACTTGTAAGTCTTGAACCTAGATCACAAATCTAAGTGCTAATTACGTCACAAGCACTTACGATTAGCTCTAGATACAAGATTACAACACACGGTTCTCAGAGAGCAAGGAACTTTTTATCTCTATGGCAACGCTTCACGCTTGCTAGCTAACAGGAAGAGGCAGAACCTCTTTGTTTCGTGGGGTTAATGGGTTCTTGTGATGGTGTTAAGGTAATGGACAACGGTACAGAAAGCTCACTACACAAAAGTCGAATCTCATCTTACTTAATATTATAAAAACCGGGCAAGAGTGAGACGGACTCGCGCACCGAGGGTTCCGCAACATCATATTTTTTTAAATTTTCATCGGCGAGGCCTATATTCCTCAGAGAATTTTGACACTGTGCACTGTGGTATAGAATATTGCAGTTTTATGTCAGCGCCATCTCTTGACCGATAGTGGAACTTTTTTTTTTTGATGATTTCTGAAAAAGTGTGCTATTTAGAGACTTTGTTTTATTTTTCCTGTAATCTGTACATACATTTCTATCACGTACAATTATTTCAGATTTTTCTCATTGCAAACTCCGGAGATAAGGGGGGAACGTTATTTTTTTTACTTTTTTCATCAAAATCGAAAACTATGCGGCCTAAAAAAAAAGAAAAAATGTTTGAGAATGTGCAAACTGCGCTCTTTCATATAATACCCCATATGCCATAGTAGCCCCACTTCGAATTTTTCAGACCCCCTTTCAGTCCCCGTTGTAAAAAATATACATATATTTTTATTTGTCTCTTATTTGCAAAATAGATGGGCAAACGTCATTTAAAACTATTTCAAATTTCAAGTTGATAGCATTAGTAGTTGTTGAGATATCCAGTTGTGACAGACAGACAGACAGACTGACTGAGTCTCACCAAAGTGTTCCGTTTTTACCATTTTGGTACGGAACCCTAAAAGGGTGATTTGTGTGATTGTATGTAGCGGGTAATCTCCGGAACTAATGGGCAGCTGTAGTATTGCCGAGTGTCTTAGGATATAATTATTTTATGTTAAAACAAGAAATTTCACGCGGACGAGGTCGGGAAATAACATCATTTGTGTTAGTATAATTTTTAGGTTAGGTAAGGTTAGGGTATAGTTAGGGTAGGTAGGGTATGGGTAAAGTACTATTAGCCGTAGAACCGATGACCGTTTGGGTAGACGTCTTCTTGAGTGGAGACCGCGAATCAGCAAACGTAAGGTTGGGCTCTCTCAGGCTAGGTGGATCAACGACCTTCGTAGGGTGGCTGGTAGCAGCCGGACGAGAGTTGCCCAAAATTCGAGTTGAATTGCATGCAATAGGAGAGGCCTATGTCCAGCAGTGGACTGCTGTAGGCTGATGATGATTTAGTCTTAGGGACAGGACAACATAATAAACCTGATATAACATTTCATATATACGAGTATATATATAACATATCGACTTTGTCTCTGTCACCTCTGACCTAGACTAGAGTCAAGAGCAAACCCATAAAAAAAACCCTTATTATTACCTATATTATCAATATGTGTAGGTACCCGCACATTTATAAGATAGAGAAGGAGCTTTCAGGATCACAATGCAAAAATATTTTGCAAGATAATAAGTTGGCTAAACGCAGTTTCTGAAAACAATTTATTCGCTAACCGACTGTAGAACTGTTAACTGGCTGACTGAAATGACAACCATCAATCAAATCACTGGATATGTTTGACAGTTTGACAGTCTGTAATCAAATTTTTGTGTTGCCTGTCAAAAACCGGGTGATAGTTTCCAACAAATCATAGCCAGGCATATTATTAAGGCAACTACATGACCTAAAGCGCGGTCTTTGTCGGACTGCATAGAAAAGAAAGAGAAGCGCGATGACATAACCCTGGTAATTTATTACAAAATATGAAGTAACTCTCTTTTTACAAAATTCTTTAGTACCTATGTTGCTTGTAGAATAATCTGACAAAAAATCATAATGATTGTATGTATATTAATATAGTTTTTATTGTAAAAATAAAGTTTTTAGAGGTATCTTCATGATTTTTTTCTATCGTATTAAATTAGTTGTACCTATCATGTTTTCAACACACTATCTACCTAGCATACATCCTGAAGAATATCATATATGTATTTTTTCTGATTTTGTTTACTGGAGTCGATCATATACTTTTATTGTTTCTAAAACTTGCGTTTTTTGCGTTTAGGTCCTGTAAGCCTCTTAAACACTTTCTATTTGAATACTAGAGCTGATCATCTGCCCTAATTCCTCTTAACTTTGATGCCGAAACTAACAGTCTATGTCCATCTCCATTACTTTGGTTAGTAAAGAACAGTTCGAGCCATTATTCGGCTCAATATTGAGGGGAAATTTATCGATAGAATCCGTTAGACCATCGATGTTTATGTTTATGGATATTGTTATGGGCGGTCATTATGTAAGTAGGATTCTGTAGGGGTGTTAGGTTATGATAGCACTGAGTTATAGTTTGAAATAATGGTTTTTTCATCAAAGAAATGTTACAATATTGAAATTTAGAAGTCAAGAAAATTAAATTAAATTATATGTATAGCTATTGAATTAAGTCTATAGACACAATTTAAGACACCGTACCACCCGAAATTGTTGTACAAACAATTGATTTGAGGTTTACTTTTGTTGATATTTTGAATCATACCGAACCAAGTTAAGACGATTTACGACGATAAGGATAATTTTTATTCCAGTATAGTCTAAATAGGGATACAAAAGTTTTTCGGTTACAGTCGCAGAAAAGAGATGCTGGTATCATAAAATCATAATATATTCCTGATTTCCATATTACAGCATTTTTATCTCACGAAGCGACGCGCGCTTTACTTGTGATAATCAAGTGTACAAACACGTTGTGAATGTGTACGTGAAGCATATAACACACACTCGCACACTTCCGACTTTTTTTTTTGACTTTGTTATTGTCTCGGACGGTACCGACGACAGCTCCTGCGCTTATACACACATTCACAGCGTGTACGACACTTTGTAACCACAAGTAAAGCAGGCGTCGCTTTGGGAGATAGAAATACTATAGGTACCTACCTAATATCGTCATACCTGCTTACCCCATTAGTCACGCATGCGTGACGAATTGACGTAAAATTATATTATAAAAAACAATTTCATGGTTGGCTACCCTCAACTACCCTGAATAATTTCATCCATAAGTGATCCTATTTAACATTATCATCGAACATTTTAGCAATTGGTTCCCTATCTTGCCGACCCTGGGGCATCCATAGGGTACCACAGACAACACTATACTTTAGACAACTTAGATCAATGAGCTTTGATATCTAAGAGTTCTAGACTCTGTAATCAGTTCGACATGGTAATCTCGACGGAATATGAAAGTGGATTATGATATCCGGGATTTTAAAGGTTTCTGTGTTACAAAGTTAATAATGATGTACTGCAATTGTTATAAGGAGTTGTCAATAATATTTACACGATTTTGAACGATCTTAATGACTGTGTTAGGTTATATTGTATTGATTTCGTATTGTAGTAAACCTTTCGGAAATTATTAATAAACATTTCACATAGGTATTAAAATCCTGTCTTTATTGTAAACATGAATAATTCTCACTGTAGACCGTTAAAATTTATCGAAAACATACTTTAAAAACACATAAAGATGATAATAATATGTTAATTGGCTTAATGGTGGGCAATTAATTAAGATGCCAATGAACAGCCAGTAGCGCCGGACCTCTTACTCTATTTAAAAAACCTAAAATCCAAAATTACCATACTTTTCGACACAAAAACATTCGAGAAGATTCTTCTCCACTTACCTCAGCATGTGTCCAAGCTGACAGCGCTTTGGGTGGAGTGTCAGGTGCAACAGCACCGAGCCTGCCTCTCTTCCTCGCCTCCTGAAGAATGGGCACCTTGGAGTTCTTGTCTCCAGATGACAGGATCACTTCACGCTCTATCTGTAGGGAGAACATGGAATTAGTAGGATGTAGATGACAAGTTTTAAAGAAAGAAGTCTAAAAAAAAAATCCCGAATCTCTTCAAAGTAAGAGTGAACAGGCTTCTTCTGGGTAAGCTCACTCCATCGTCGACTTTGTCTCTGTCACCTGTGACCTAGACTAGAGTCAAAAGCATACCCATTTCAAATAAAAAAACTGGCCAAGAGCGAGTCGGACTCTCGCACGAAGGGTTCCGTACCACAAGGCAAAAACTCCGAAAAAAAACACGTTTGCGTTATTTTATTTTGTTTTTAGTATTTGTTGTTATAGCGGCAACAGCAATACATAATTTGTGAAAATTTCAACTGTCTAGTTATCGCGGTTCTTGAGATACAGCCTGGTGACAGGCAGACGGACGGACAGACGGACGGACAGACGTACGGACAGACGGCCGGACAGACAGCGAACTCTTAGTAATAGGGTTCCGTTTTTACCCTTTGGGTACGGAACCCTAAAAAAGGATAAAAGCCATTTAGACTTTGAGAGACAGAACATGGAGACAAGAATATCATTAGAAAAGTAGAAGACTATAAGTTCTATTCAATTCAGAATATACGAAAAAGAAGAAAGCCTAAGACTACATTAAACTAACAAAAACTATAGTAAGATAGATTGGTATGATAAGTACCTATCTAAACTATTCACACTAATATTATACTTATAGGCGAAAGTTTGTGACTGTATTTGTATGTTTGTTACTTCTTCACGCATAAATGGCTCAACCAATTTTGATGAAATTTGGTATGAAGGTAGCTGACACCCTGGATTAACACATAGGCTACTTTTATCCCGATAATCCCGAATCGAAACTTATGCGGTGCAGCTAGTATCCATACTAATATTATAAATTCGAAAGTAACTCTGTCAGTCTGTTTGTCTGTATGTTACCTTTTCACGCCTAAACCACTAAACGGATTTCGATAAAATTTGCGAGGCGCTGTTAGTAATATTATAAATGCGAAAATAAGTTTGTTTGTTTGTTACTTTTTCACGTCTAAACCACTGAACCGATCATCCTGAAATTTTGCATATAAGTTGTCAGGTGTACAGAAACTTATATGCAAAATTTCAGGATGATCGGTTCAGTGGTTTAGACGTGAAAAAAGTAACAAACAAACAAACTTATTTTCGCATTTATAATATTACTAACAGCGCCTCGCAAATTTTATCGAAATCCGTTTTGTGGTTTAGGCGTGAAAAGCAGGTGTACAGAAACGGCCCCGGTGTGGGCGCGTTCACTGCGGCGGCGAGCCGCCCACTACCTGAACGCGCCCCAGAAGGTGGTAGCCATAAGGGCTATCCGGGGCTACCGCACGATCTCTGGCGAGGCGGCAAGCCTCCTTGCCGGACTGCCGCCATGGGATCTGGAGGCGATAGTCCTCGCGCGCCTGTATGAGTGGCGCGCGGAGGCACTACGCCGGGGGGAGGATCCGCTTCCGCGGCAAATCGCTGCGGAGCGGACGGATCTCCGGCGCGATCTCATGTGCAAGCCATGGTCCGGGGCGAGAGGGAGTGGGAGGCAGTCACCTCCTTCTGCGAAGCAATCATGCTAGCGAAGGAGGTGGCGGAACGGCTCAGGGAGAGAGCCTCCCGTCCCAGCCGCCGCGGGAGACGCTCCGGGCGTCGGGAGCCGCGTGACGACTCCCGGCCACCGTAGGCGCGGGCCTGCGGGCGGAGAGTAATGGGTAGCTCACCGCCCGATCAGGACCAGGCCCGTGCCGGACGGCGCGTACGTGTTCCACGCGCGCCTCAAAGAGATGTCAGCATCGAGGAGGGGCCCCTTAGGGCCGAAGCCTGCCGGGTCAGCGGGATTGTCCGAAAGGGTTACCGCTGGCCCGGAACATAAAGGGCTAAGGAAGGAACACGGGTGGGTTTTAGTCAGTAAGAGTCTGACACTCCCTTCCGCTCCACCCAGAGCGGGAGGAGTCATTTGATGATTTCCCATCCTCAAAAAAAAAAAAAAAAAAGGTGTACAGAAACGGACACCTTTCATCTCGAAAAAAGAGTGCTGTTCCCGAGGAAAACAACGATAACGTTATGATAATAGATGCCGCCACGTGTCTATCGAATCAAATCAAATTGAATTATATTAGAAATCGCGGGATCGAGATTGATGCGGGTGAAACCGCGGGGCGCAGCTAGTATTATAATCACGGATATCTCTATGATTATAATAAAGAGAAAATATTATATTTTTTGTATGTTTGTTTGTTACGCTCGCGCTTTCACGTTAAAACGGCTGAACGGATTTAGATGAAATTTGTCACATGGGTAGACCATGACCTGAAGAAGGACATAAGCTACTTTTCATCCTGGATCGCCGACGAAGTCGCGAGCAACAGCTTATGGATATAAATTTCTCAAAATTTTGATAAGTAATAAAAGCTATATTTAGAAGTTATAACATAATATTAGCATAACGGTGAGCAAATATTTAGACGCAGCGGCACTTCGCTCAGAAGCTGTTTGATGATAAAGACAAACATAATTATGTTTGTCTTTATCATCAAACAGCTTCTGACAAGTTCGTGTGCTATTTTCATAATCATAAAGTTCAGGTAAGTTAGACAAATATTTGTATAAGACTTTCCTGCTTGGTTCTGGTAAGTGGCAATAAAATGTTCTTTCTTTCTTGCTGAAATCATTTCCCACAGCGGCATTCTTAGGTCCGTATTTGCAACAACAGCAACATACATAATCTGCATTCGCGATTCTTTTGCCAAAAATGTAAACAATTATGAGTTTATGGAAAAATAACTTTAAATCCTACACAATATAGTTCATTTTGCGCTAAAACTCCAAACATGTTTATAACTTTTTCAATAATGCTAGTCACTCTGAAATCAACTTAATTACCATTAAAATAAAGTTGATTTTTGCTTAACTTGCACCCTAATTGCGTAACTCACATTAAATCACAATCTGAATCATTTTGAAGGATATTGCTAATCCATTGCTTCATATGTTCGAAAAAGTTGTCCGTTCAACAAAGTAAATAACGCAATGAATTGTCAAAATGAAAACCATTCCTACTGATAGTGTATTACGCAATAACCCCGCTATGGTCTTACACGCACCCCGGTTGCGAATCCTACGCACCTGACATTTTTGAAGAAATACCAATAAGGTAACTGTATCATGTCCTTCTAAATTCGCTAAAACGTTATTTAAAACTTGCGTATTTGAATACTAATGCAAACTACTAAGTCTGCTGAAAAACATCCTTATATTTTCCTCCTCCTCCTCCTCAAGTTCGTACTCCTCATTACTGAGGGTCGTGATCCTCCTCTCTTCTTCTTTCTTCCTCTCTCCTTAAACATCATCATTATATTTTCTTTTCTCCTGTTATATATGTATATATTTATTTAGATTAGTATAATATACTTTATGTATGTAAATGGCACAGTATTTGTGTCCTTCCCCTTTTTAATCCATCCAAAGGTTGTCTTTAAAAGATCGCTTTTAGCGATAAGACCGCCCATTGTGTCACCCTTTGTACAGTTTCTATATTTATATGTCTGTAATTTATATGGTGTACATAATAAAGAGCATTCTATTATATTCTATTCTATTCTCTCTATCCTCCCTTGAAAACATCTTTTCCCTGACGATGTTTCGCCATCTCTGTCGTTATCCTTGGCCAGGTGAAGTCATCATGAAATTTCGTGTCAAGAGAAAAGCTTATCTGGTCGGACCATCGCAAAGGGCTGCGACCTCTTGGTCGTCTACCATCCACCTTGCCGGTAACCATTAGTTGTTCAAGGTTATTGCCATCTTTTCTCGCTATATGAATATATTCTACGAAGATCGAATTTTTAATGCCAGATACATTATGTTTAGTGCTGTAGTAAAGACTGGATGGGTAATACCAGCAACGTCTTCTTTTCGTGTCGATGCCTCTTTGTTTTGTATTGTTTGAGCCTAGTAGCCACTTGTAGCCACTTGTTAGCGGTAGCCACTTGTTAGCGGCATCAGTTGCATTCTTTAGGTCATCCAAGGTGCTGGTGAACGGGCACTTAGGACACTCCATCAAGGACGACATGGTCTGATCAGAAGCACTGTTTGCGCACTGTGTGTTGGAGAGGTCAGTAATCACCAACTTCGACAAATTCTGTCTGCAGCGAACCGTACCTTGCCATAAGTGAATATACATAAGGATAATGTTCACGGACTTGCTAATGACCTCACGACTATTTTCTTTAAACAAGGCCTTGGCCATTTGCCAAGAATGCACATGGTAGGTACTTAGTGTTAACAAATGTGGAACAGTCATGTTTCTGTTAGCGATAAATGGCCATAGACTAAAAAAGCTGTAGGAGACTGAAAACCTGACGAGAGAAGTGTCAATGCTAGTGTATTTTAAACCTGGTGATTTTTGACCTACACACGTACATAATCTCACGCCTTCATCCCAAGGCAGAAGCTACAGAAAGCCACCTTTTTTTTTCAGGAGGGGTAATCCTCCCGCTCTGGGTGGAGGGATGGGACTGTCAGACTCTTACTGACTAAAACCCACCCGTGTTCCTTTCTTAGCCCTTTATGTTCCGGGCCAGCGGTAACCCTTTCGGACGATCCCGCCCGGCAGGGTTCGGCCCTAAGGGGCCCCTTCCTTGATGCTGACATCTCCACCTGCTACGTATCCTTAATTCCTTTCATACTCCTTGCTTGCTTGCTTAGTTTACGTTCATACATCTGAGGGGCAATTCTCGTTATTTTAAGAGCGTTCACAGTGTAATCTCAATCTGTCAAAAATACCTCTAATTTTCCTAAATTTTTGACAAGTTTTTGACATTGATTGTCGCTGATTGTCATTGAGATGAGATTGCGACTAGATTTTGAATGTTTTTATTACGGGTATTGGCCTGGACATACACGCACGCCGGTTGCCAATACTACGCTCCTGACCTTTCTGAAGAACATCACCAAAGAAATGTTCTCTTATAAGAACCTTCCCCGGTGGGTTCCCGCATTGTCGAGGCGGGGGGGCTCAGTAGCCGTGGCTTGGTCATCCACGGTGAAGCGATGAGGAACCCGAGGAGGGGCCGCTCATCAGGGCTTTTGCCTGTAAGCCGACGACGTAGCGGCCAATAAGAAGGTTGCAGTGCCGCTTGGGTAACATCGCAACTGAGGCGGGCTGCGATGTCGTATGGGAGGCATCGCGGCTGAGGGTTGGAGGCCGCGGCGGGAGAGGAGTGCCGGTATTGCGGTGCGCCGCTCTCCCTACCTTCCGCGGTCTTGACGGGGTCGCCACCGTCTGATGGTGGACGCGGTGGGGCCGCAGGGGAGGGGGTGTGTTGGTATGACGTTGGCCGCTCTTCCTAATCCTCTGCGGCCGAAAATTGGCAGGCGGCGGGGCCAATGACCTGACCCGTCGCAGGGGGACCAAGGGTGCCCAGAAACAGGGTCGTCTGGCGCCCATGTGCTGATTTGGTCCCTGGGGTGGTCACGGCGTGCTATGTATTCTGGTGCGCCGGTAATGGGGAGAACTCCCCAGAGGAGGGTCTGGTGACGGACAGCCGCGGAGGGTTCACGTATTAGAGCTAACGCGTGCCCGTTTTCTCGCCGTAAGCGGCAGAGGAGGACACCATGAAGTTTTAGTGGGTTAGAGTCCCACATAACTGCACTATCTCCCCGTGGTAGTGCTGAATGCATGAGCATTACTCCAAGTCAAAAAAAAAAGCGCTGCGATAAATTTATTGGCCACTATTAATGAATGTGAGATTTAAAAATGCATAAACTTTAAAAAATCATCTGTAAGTTCAATAAAATCTCACCAATCTCCAAGTTCAGCCAAAAACATCCGAACCACCAACACTGCACTTTTACTCAATTTAACAAACTCCAATCAACATTTAAAGAATCTCGATTAAATCACACACGTCTCGTCTGCAGATAAGCGATGTAACAATGAAGCACTTTCACTCAGACTCCATGCGGCAAAAACTACGGATTCACATGTATCGGAGAAATCGCGGATATACTGGGAACCAATTACGATTTGTTTATTGCATGTAAACGGAGCGTTTGGTAATACACACATCAAAAGTGTCTAGGGATCAACATATATTTTTGCAATAACTTTTCTCCTGATTGATATTAATTAAAATTTTCTTTAAGGATTCATCAAATAAAGTGTTTTCGTTTGTCACAGTAACGATAAACCAAGTCACCTTTGCATTAATAAAGAAATTTGCCATTTTCCTAATAAAGGGATTTTTGACATTTGAACCACTAACACAAAAGTTCGAAAAAAAGACTGAAATAACAGTTTTCTTTAAAATTTTATTGGGTAACTTAAACAATTAATAATCCGTGTTTCTACCGCGAACACTAACAACACAAGAACATCGGTTTGGCATACTCAAAATGAGTTCATCCAAATCACGCTGTGGAATGGCCGCCCATGTTCGTTGCAACAACAAAAAAGTCTTCTTGCGACTGGATACCCTCCATATTCGGCAGAGCTCTTCTCTGTAGCATATCCCATGCATGCTCAATCGGGTTCAAGTCTGGCGACTGAGCAGGCCAGGGCAGGACATTGATGTTAGCTGCGGCGAGAGTCTGTCTTACAACTCTTGCGGTGTGCGGTCGTGCATTATCATGCATTAACTGAAATAAGGGACCGATTTGCACTTGTAGAGGAACGATGACGTCTGATACAATCGTCTCAGCATAAATTTGAGCGTTGAGGTTGCCTCTGATCCAAATCAACTCAGTTCTTCCGCCGATCCAAATACCCGCCCATACCATGATGGTTCCAACACTATAAGGATGGACTTCCTGGCAGGATTTTAATCGCTGTTGGCGTCCAGGGGTTCTCCAGTGTCGTATACGTCTTGTATCCGGTCTCATACCAAAACGAGACTCATCAGAAAAGCACACGAAACGCCATTGTTCTTCTGCCCAATTTCTGTGTTCAAGAGCCCATTGATATCGAATCCTACGATTGTGCATTGCTATAGGTGGTACCCGTAGCGGTCTTCGGGAATGAAGGTTCACTTCATGCAAGCGGTTTCTGACTGTTTGGTCGCTAATTAAGTTCCCTGAAGAGTGATGAAGCCTCACGGCTAACATCATGGCGGTTATTGTTGGAGCTCTTCGAGTTAAGATTTGAATGTATCGGTCTTGTCTCCGTGTGGTGCAGCGATACCGTCCTCCATGGCGCTCAGCCACGGTACCAGTGCTTCGGTAACGTGTCCAAAGTCGACTGATAACACTCTGACTTGTATTCAGAGCTAAAGCCACAGTACGTTGCCGGGAACCAGCTTCTATCATTCCCACGGCTCTGAGCATTTCTTCCCTGCTTAAATGACGTCGCCGCTCCATAATAACGTTGGTTTTAATCAGTAGTAGGGAAACAGTAGCACTAATAATGTCTTCAATGCGTTGTATGTTTTTATAGGGAAAATATTGACAGCTGATTTTCATCTTTTACTCGAATTTGATTCACAGTTCCTGATTCAAATTATGAAATGCACCAAAAAGGATCCATATAAATTTATAAAATCATAAATTTATTACAAAGCCACATCTCAATCTCAAGAAATCCGCATAAAAATGCTTGATCCCTAGACACTTTTGATGTGTGTATTTTATGCTCCGTGAAAAAGAAAGAGTGTTTCGTTGATGGTAAAACATTTATTATGTAAATAATAACAATGGAGGTGATCTTTGATAGTTATAACATGTTTTACGATCTACCAACACACATAACATATTATAAGTATAATCAGCTTATAATGTTTCTACTGCTGGGCCTCTTATATTCGAGAGGGAGCGAGCAGTAATCTATCACGCGGCCCCAGTGCGGGTTGGTAGATGTCACATGCCTACACACATATCTACAATAAACTGAACGATTGCTTAATCGCTCAGGTACACCGTTAGAGAACTCGATCCAAAATCAAAAGACATTAATTCAATTTAGGCTGAGAATCAGCGTCAGCAGAATTCAAACGTCAAAATTACAATAAGACAGTCCCTCAAAACGCCCGCCCTTCACTATTGTTGCACTTAACATATTGATTATCTGCAGGACTTATTTATTTATACATAGGTATGTACATACATAACAATCTGGTATTTTGTGAGTCTGGTATTAAGCTGTTGAGCTGTTGAAAGTGTATATACCTATACACTTTATTGTAAAACCAAAATATACACAAACAAAAATACAATTAACACTACACTGTAGAACTAACTGACTAATTGCTGTATTATTTGTACCAGAATTAGAACTTGGGGCTTGTCAATTGTCAATATTCATCAAAGACATATTGACTGTGAAATTAAGCTAACAGTTGGAGATGGCAAATTCCTTTTCATTTTATTGGAAAATACCACAATATCTCGTAAAATACAACTTGTACATAAAAAACATTGTCGCAATTACGATAGACAATTTATCGTATGCAGGAGCAATCTAAATATACGACACATAACTTGCATGTCAGTAACCCGACTCGACTCGACTCGACTCGGGCCAGTCCAGCCACTTAACTAGTGGACTCGCCTGTGACAACCGTGAATGACGGAAGGAGTGAAGGACGCACGGGGATAAATTGTTTGCATGCACTGTAGATGTCGCTGTGAAAGCTCTTGTGGACGTAAACATATGGGTTAACGTGGAGATCTCTTAGAAAAGATAAGGTAAGGCCAGTGATAAAAGCTTCACAAATTGATTCTGTCTGCTTAATGGTTGTATATTAATTAACCTGCGACTAACCACTCCTGATCATAGTAGTCGTTTAGGTACCACTGCTAATTATTAAGGTTTTGTTGTGTTGCCAACATAATCTTAATTAGTAAGTAAACGGATTGGTGAATAGTAGTTTTTTTTATTGGTGAAAAGGAAGACGGGATTCCCCGTCTTCCTTTTCACCCATAAAAAAAAACTCGCCGATACGCAGTCTCCACTCCAGGACTCGTCTGCTCCACCGGCCATCGGTCCTTCGGATAGCATTCGCTATCCTTTTTCAAGACACAACATATTATTATACATAATTCTACTAATATTATAAACGCGAAAGATTATGAGGATAGTTGGATGTTTGTTACTCTTTCAAGCAAAAACTACTGAACGGATTTTGATGAAACTTTATAGTAATATAGTTTAACATTAGAATAACACATAGGATAATTTTTATCTCGATATTCCTACGGGATCGACACTTATGCGGGTGAAACGGCGGGGCGCTGATAGTTACACATTATGTTAAAGTTGCTGTAAATGACATTTTTGAAACTCTTTGCAATATTTCTAGCAGCAAAAGTCATTATTTAAGATAATATCATCCAATACTTACAGGAAACTTGTTGGAATGTGTATGTAGCGCGGCCGGCAGTGAAGGTGCGGGCGCGCCGGGCAGCGCCGCCTCGGGCGCCGGCGGCATCCTGTACGGAGGCCCACCTTCGACTGTACCTGGAAGTAAAACAACAAATATTATTAGAGAAGTAGAATAATTAACGGGTGTATGTATTGACATGATGATGATGGATACCTGGACATGAGTTACCTTGGGTAACCTGGAAGTCTTTAAACAGACTCCGGTCCCAGGTTGACCGAAGCAAGGAAAACCTGTTCAGGTGGAGATTCATAGACGACTCCGCCTTGGAGTGTAAATGTAAAAGGTGCTGTGCCACAAACGATAGGACACTTAATATCATGTCCTGCGTGTCCTGTCAGCTGCACGTTAGAGGAACACTGGTAGACGCTGGTGATGGCGCCAAACAAGTAGCTGAATTCTGGGCCGAGTCCATTTAGATTGCTATCGACATGCTAAGAAGAAGAAGAACGGGTGTATGATCATTAACGACGCAAAAGGAGTATGTTAGGATCGTGGCAGGTCGCTTTCTATAGTTTCTGCCTACCCCAGTGGAAAGACAGCGCGAGTTTATTTTTATACGAGTTGATTGTATAATTGGAATTGGAAGAATTATGCGAATTATTGTAACTGATTGTTTTCTAAAAGAATTCAGTTATCATCGTCTTAATTTTATTTTTTTGGAGAGCACCACGTCCTACTGTTGAAGCTCCCTGTAGGAAGAATCACGTCCTACTGTTGAAGCTCACTAGAGGAAGAATCGCCACGTCCTACTGTTGAAGCTAGGGAGCTTCAACCATTGCAAGCTATGACAGATACAGCTTTCTCCAGGGGGAGAAAGCTGTATCTGCCATAGCTTGCAATGGTTTCTATAGTAAGAAGCGTCCTTCGTGTGATAAAAAGTACAAAGATAATACATACGTAATTTACAACGTGAAGAAGCATGAGCACATAATAATGAGAAAATATAGCCGTTGTCGACAGCCGAGTGCTTTTGCAAGGGAAACCATAAAAAATTGCAAAGATTGGACTCATTAAGTTAATGCATTATGTGATGACAATAATATTGGTGATATTAAGCGAGTCTTTCTCATGATTCGTTGCGGTCCAAGTCGTAAGAAAATGAAGGGAATCATTTCGAATGAATCTGTTCAAGGATTTTTAGTAAAATAATATTATTATGTTAAGTAGTTTAGTTATATTTAAGTACAAAGTTTTAGGCCGTTTAACCGTTTTAAAGTCAAACGCAAATCTATACCTCTTATTACAAATTTTTTCTTTAGATCAGGTTTAAACCAGTTATTGAATTAAGAAAAAAAATGCAGTTGTATAAACGTTGTCATTTTGAACTGCGGTGCTATTCTGTCAAAATCTCACCGTGAAAACTTAGGTGAAGTGAGCGTGGAGTGAGCTGTCAATAGTGTGTCAATTCCTAGCAAAAACAAACTCACTTCACCTAAGTTTTCACTGTGAGATTTTTACAGAATCGACCGGCTGTGTCTAAATCGAAACAAAGTTCGAAATATAGATACTGGCCCAAAGGTTTAGACTGAAGTTAGATTTTGTTTTGTAATAAGACGGAAATAGTTTTACAATGGTTTTATATTTAAATATTAGAGAAAAAAACTTGAGAGGAGAGTTTATGAATCTACGGAAAACTTCGCAAAACTTGATGAAGATAATATGGGGATAAACAGCCTACAAGTTTCTACCTTGCCCCAAAGCCTACACGTCGGGGTGATAGCTAACTTCCTGCAAGGCTGGATGGCACGATGGCATCCAACTGACAATTGAATGGACCTGATTGGATCAAATTGTGTAGCCGTAACTCAATGTGATCATTAAGATCTTGTAATGATGGTTCAGGGGCCCTAGTCTGCTATTTTTATAAATTCGTCATTCCAACACGACCCCACCACCATCCTATTGTCATTTTGCTAAAAGTTCGTAATCTGCTAAATTCATAATGGTTGATCATTGGTCGGTCAATGGCACAGAAATTATACGATACTCGTAACGAATTAAAAGCAATGACGTTCTAATGGTAGGTCACTGATCAAAGGAACTGTCAAAATTTTAGCAAATTACCGCGTAAGTCAGTAATTAATCATTCATTATGTACGAGATTACCATTCTATGCCATTTCTTTCAATGGAGTGTCAGTGGTTGACCATAGGAAAGTCATAATGACGCCATTATATTAGTAGATTACCAAACTTGTCAAAATCAACAATTATGAAATCAATGATAGACCATTCTGACACTATTGTAATAGCAGACTTGAGGCCCAGGTGCCTCCAGGATTTACGTCACACATTTTTTTAAATATTATAGTTGGCCTATTTTATGGCCAAAGGATTAACATAGCTATACAACGTGGCACTGTTGCCAACCTTTTGGACACTTTTCTTGTTTCACATATTATTATTATTACTATTTTATATTATTATTACTTTATTATAATACTATTATCCTACAGGGTGGCAGGTACATCGACGTGAAACCTGTTATCATTGATTCAGAACATAATTCTAAACCAAATCCTACTAATAAGTATTATATGTAAAAGTTTGTGAAGACGTTTGGATGTTTGTTACTCATTCACGCGTAAAACGTTGAACAGATTTGGATGAAAATTGGCACACACAGACCATTTCCTGGATTAACATGTAGGGTACTTTTTATCCCAATATTCCCCCAAGGGATCAAAAGTTACGCGCGTGAAACCGCGGGGTTCTGCTAGCATAACCAAAAAAAAAAAAAATCGCTGGTTATTTAAAAAAAAAAAGGGGTCTATAGTCCCCGTCACGAGAAGGTATAAAATTATGTAAACACACATTCACGGGTTCGCAACTTTTGGATCAAATTAAAAAAAAAAACAGTTTGTAATGATTTTTATTTTTATATAGGGATATAATTAAGATAACACACACATCTAATTACTGCCGTCAGACGATTCCGAGTATTCTGTAACTTACTTCAAAATGGCGATGGCGGCCCAAATGTTTACGTTCCATGAGTCAGACGCGTTCCAGTACCACAAATCCGACCAAGTGAAATTGCTCGTTAGTTTCGTATTACACGTACGTTACATTGAGTTGATTGAATTTAGGATTACTTATTGAACTTTAGTATAAAGTTCTTTATTTACAAAGTTTATAGCTTCTCGTGACGGAGACTTTAGAAACATGAGAGATTAGAAACAAGAGACTTTAAATTCATGATTTCAGTACTGCCAACTTGTATATTATGTAAATATATTTTGTTTTAAAATAATTAAGTCTATACTAATATAATTAAGGTAGATTTTATTTTTGTCTGAACGAACTACCAGTCGGATTTGAAAAACTCTTTTTGTATCTGATAGCCTATTTCTTGAGGAAGGTTTTAAGCTATTTAACATCACGCTACGACCTTAAGGTGCCGAGCCAAAAGTAAAAAAGTCAGAAAGAACGCTTAGCGAAAACGACGTAAAAGCGCGGGCGGGCGATACGATGCGACGCGGTTGGGGAAAGAAGAAATTGTACGCGGAGGAAATCGCGGGCAGAAGCTAGTACTAAAGCTAGTGCCTTTGATTGCAGTTAAACTTAAAACTGCATCTATACATAATACTGTTACGGAATTGAAAACATTTCCATTGGGATAATAATTATTGTAAATTATTTTACTTTAAGTGTCTTAACTATTAAAACTGTACCTAAGAGATACACATCGACAGGATGTCAATGATGACTTTTAAGTGCTCCGAGCCAACTTAATGGTAAAGTGGTTTGTGGTGAGCAGCATCGAAGGTAAACCGCAGTGATCTATCGATCGATGCGTGCGTGTGAGTGCGGAACGGAGGAAGCACTAGATCTTGTTAAGCAAGTGCAAAAGTAGCTCTTGAAGTTCAAATTTTCTTAAGTATTTTTCAATTTGCCGGTCGGTGTCATGTTGAATGTTGATTAAAATATGATTCGCGAGCCTAACACTTATGAATTTACAGAATTATAATCATTAATATCATCAATACATCCCTCTAACTTTATATAATCCTATTGAATTACTATTTCATGAAATATCAATCACTGGAATTACCTATATGAACTTAGAGAGTTGTATTAATGATTATAATTCTGTAAATACATTATTTGTGTTAGGCTCGCGAATCATATTTTGTTCAACACGCACATGCAAATTGCAAAAAAAAAAAGAATTTCGCGGGCTATCTAGTACATACGTACTGCTAGGTACTGGGTTAAAGGTTAACTGGAAATTCCGAAGGGAAATAATTTTCATCCTAGATACATTGCTATACACTACGAGATGGTTGATGTTAGAAACCAACTTATTTACATTTCCCAGTGTTCTGTTGGTAATATTTCTGGTAATTTATAATGACAATTACATAACATACAATAAATGTGGCGAGAAAGTGACAGGCACAAATTAATGAGTTACATTTGTTCAGTTTTACCTCAATACATGTCATTACATCTTATATTCTAAAGCTGACGGATAAAGTCGTTAAATTTTGCATTAGCATCAAGGTGTCAAGCATTACTTTATAATAAACCTTTTGGAGTGCAATAGAGAATTAAGAGATATTAGATTTCTTATTTTTGCTCGGCTCCCGAGGGTTGCAGCGTGATGTTAAATAGCCTATAGCATTCCTCAAGAATTAGGCTTGCAAATGCAAAAATAATTTTTCAAGTCAGACTGGTAGTTTTAGAGATTAACGCGTTCAAAAAAGCAAAACAGTATATATACGAAAAAGAAATAAGTATGAATCAAGAGTGCTTACAGTTAAAGTAACTGTAAAAGAGCTTTATAACCTTTTACATAAGCTATCACTCTTAAAGCTATTAAGGCGCAGAAGCTAAAAAGCAAAAAACTACCTGCTACCCGTTAGAACTTGATCATGGTTATCACCAGCTACCTCTGTAGCGACCAAAATGAACGATGCTCCAGTATTTTTTGCGACAGACTTTAAATTAAGATGAGCCGTGTAAAAACATGTTGGAAGAGCCAACGACCGACGACGTTTCGGAGTCAGCTGTGAACCGGTCCGCGCCCGGAACGGTACCGTTTGTACTGACTTACATTGACGACATTGTGTTTTGTGCTCTCGATTGGAAAATCCATGTGTACTGGTGGAAGCACCTACAGTTCGTTAGTAAATGTTTAAGTGTGTTCTTGGGAATATACTTGAGGTCAATTTTGGTAAGACATGTGTCAAACAATGGTTTCAAACACAGCAATTTTTTTTTTCAAAGACGTTGCTTAAGAAAAATTTAACAGTTTCTAATAGAAATTGTTGTTGTTCGTTTTCGTTTATCAAATATTCATAGATGCCAGTTAAAAGTAGACGAAAATATTATGTAAAAACGCAGCCGGTACAAAAAATACTCAATACATCAATTCTAATCGATTACGAAACATCAATATGTCGGATAAGGTATACCTATTACTTAAATAATCTCATTCTAGAATTTATAGTAGATAAGGAACGGAATTAAAACTTTAGCAAAAGATTTAGAGCTTATTGTGTAGTGTTTCCGAACGGAGTAAAAATAATATGGCGTTGGTTTTGGCGGCAAAAGAAATTACATGTGGTTGGTTGTGTTGCAGTAGAAGTTGGTAGGTTTTTGCAAAAATATTCTTTACCTGCAGATGTTTTTTTTCGTGTTAGTAATATTTGCTCCTTTATAATGTGTTTGGGAATCCTGTTTTGTCTTAAATTATGTCGTATAAAGTTTCTTGGATGTCAATAAACTGGATTCAAAATGTAATACTGTATTTTAGTAGGCATTAATTTTTACCACTTAAAATCTTTTTCGTATAAGAAGATACGCGCTAGATAATTAATGGCCTGGTTTTTATCTAAATTCTGAGAAAAAATCGTTAAGCATCTTAAAGAAGTAACAGTTAGGTACTTAAGTATACTTTAAAAATCCATCTCACGATCGTAGATTTCACGGATCGGACAATAGTTACTAGCTACATTACTAATTTGGACACTAAAACGATCAATATAGAGTTTAATATTGATGAGCTTAAGTTCGAGGGCGTTTTCAATGGGTAGGTCATTGATGTATTAAATTAATACATCAATGGGGTAGGTGCTGTTTTATTTCACCGTCAAGTTGTTGCTAACTTGTATGCTTGGAAGTTTTTAACTCCAACGGTTTTCTAAAAGGGCATGCTTTCGTTAGCGTTATTGTATATCACAGTATAAAATATAGACTGTGCTAATATTATAAAGGCGAAAGTTTGTGAGTGAGTGTGTGTGCGTGTGTGGGTGTTTATATATGTGTATATGTTTGTTGCTTCTTCACGCTCAAATGGCTGGACCAATTTTGATAAAATTTTGTATGGAGGTAGCTGACATCCTGGATTAACAAGTAGGCTACTTTTTATCCCGATATTCTCACGGGATCGACACTTACGCGGGTAAAAACGCGGGGCGCAGCTACTTTAAAATAAATGGCTCTGGGATGTAAACGAAAAATGAGAACTAGTGAACCTAGGGAAGGAACGAGGTCGTATATCTATATAAAAAATATTAAATGCTGTTAGTTGGTAAGCGCATCACTTGATAATGGCTGGACTGATTTGGGTATTTTTTGTTTTGAAATGTTTGTAATACTCCGAATCAGGTTTTTATGAAAAGAAAAATTGGAAAAGTTTGCCGAAAAATCTTAAAATTTGGTTAAAACTGAACATCCTATTCTGTATGACTTATTGAAGACAGAACGACGTCGACGTCGATGTCAGCTAGTTAATAATAAAAATGGAAAAGTTTTATTTGTGCTCCGTTTTGTCAAATTATATTCAGCAGCCATAACTTTCATAAATATTCATTTTTCTTAATTTTTACGACATGAAAGATGGAATGAGATATCTCATTTTGGATGCCTATCTCTTATTTTACAGTGTGTTTATTCAAAATACTATTTGATAGCTTGATAGCTACATATTAATCAAAACTTAGTGAACCATTAAGAAATAAATTTAGAATGATTTACCGTCCAGTCTTTATAAGTTTAATCCTAGTAATATATTATAATAAAATGTGAAAGTTTGTTTGTTTGGACGTTTGTTACTCAATCACGCAGAAACGGCCGAACGGATTCGGATGAGATTTGGCACACAGTTAGTGTATTTACTTGCGGGGTAATTGCATAACACATTAGAGTTGCAATGGCTTTCATTTTGACAGTTCAACAATATTCATTGCGTTATTTACATTGTTGAGCAGACACATTTTTCGAACATATGAAGCAATGGATTAGCAATCATCATCATCATCATCTGCCTGCCTTTTCCCGACTATGTTGGGGTCGGCCTCCAGTCTAACCAGATGCAGCTGAATACCAGTATTTTACATGGAACGACTGCCTATCTGACCTCCACAACCTAATTACTGGGTAATACGATACCCCTTGATAAGAGTGGTTGTCAGACTTTTGGGCTTCCGACTACCCGTAACGACTGTCAAAGATCCACGAATGACAGCCGGGACCAACGACTTAACGTGCTTTCCAAGGCATGGATAATATACACACCACAATTAATGCATCAATGGATTAGCAATATGCTTCAAAATTATTCAAATTGTGTTTAATAGTGTGTTACGCAATCTGGAATATCACATAGGATATTTTTTATCCCGGAAATGGCATGGATTTACGACTGTTATCAATTTTATGCTAAAATTAGCTTTTGCTCGCGCTTTTTTTTATTACTCACAGATTTTTCATTTCTATCTGGACCCAATTCTGAAGTCCACGCAGACGAAATCGTGGGCAGAAGCAGGTGCTACATAAAAGCGATAAATAATAATACTAAAAAGAGTTATAGAAATATAACAAACAATATTTTATATCCAAATGTATACAATTTCGCAACATAATGCCATTTTGGACACTTGAATGGCACAGTGGGTGTATCAGGCGAATGCATGCGAGCCACGAATTAATTACATACAGATTTAGTTACAACCTCGTTACAGCCAACCATGTTTGGTATTAAATGGTTGTTAACTCATGTAAATGTTTCAAATGTATCACTATCTTTATATGTTACGCTCGAAGTTAATTGGGTGAATACACACACGTATATCATAAAGCAACTGGAAAACTTAATAAATCAGTAATGCATTCATATAGAAATCTAGAGTTTTATTTAAAAAAAAACTAAAATAGATTCATATTCAACTATCAGGTGGAGGAGGGGCGACGGAGGGGCTAATACCTACATAACAGCCGCAGGGGTCGATCGATCGGGTTAAGCTACTCTTGTCGCGCTTGATCCATGGATGGGTGACCATCTTTAGGTACATACTCGGAAAGCACGTTAAGCTGTTGGTCCCGGCTGTCATTCGTGGATCTTTGACAGTCATAACGCGTCGTCAACCCGAAAGTCTGACAACCAGTCTTAACAAGGGGTATCATATTAGGTACCCAGTAACTGGGTTGTGCAAGTGAGATAGGCAGTCGTTCCATGTAAAATACTGGTATTCAGCTGCATCCGGTTAGACTGGAAGCCGACCCCAACATAGTTGGTAAAAAGGCTATGCAAATGAGACTCATAATATAACAACATAAAAAAAAAGTAGTAAAGTAGTAAAGTTGATGACATAATAAAATTAAATAAAAAACGAAATAATATAGGATTAGAAACGAAACGACCAAGTGCTAACAAAACAAGTGGTAAAAAAAATGTGTGTGTGTGTCTGTATGAAAGTATTTTCTTTCTTTCTTTCTTTAGAAGTTGCCTAGTCTAGATGCTTAAAGCCTGAAGATGTAATAGAAATCATAAGTAGACTATGAATAAAAAATAAAAATGATTGATATCTACTAGACTGAGAATGAAGATTGTAGAATCTGGTTGGTAAGACTTTGTTGGGCAGAGTGTGTTCAAAAAGAAAATATTGTGTAAACGAAGCGAAACATCGTGTTCGTACATAACGTCCTTAAATTTCAAAACATAATAAATAACACGACAACTTTCTTTCCAGTTTAACTCTGCCGTTGTTATCTCTTTTATATCCTCCATCTTTCTCAGTACAAACGCATAAAGAACATGTTTCCCAACAATTTCTGTAGGAACTACTTCCATTGTCAGGTGTTCTGTCAACCGTCAAATATAGGCGCCATTGTTCCAACCACCTTGAGTGGAAAGACTTGACAGGCTGACAGGTGACCTTGGTGCAGCAGGGCGGGTCCTATCGATTGTTATTAATAATTTCCTATTGTTTTTTTATTATCTAGATACCTCTGTGATATTGAGGCTGTTTGCTATGGAGTTTCCATTGACATGTGGTAGTATTATTTGTTGATAGTAATTTTTTCCGTGGTGACAGTGTTTTCTTTTTACTACTACTACTTGTTTTAGTTAGTTTACTCCTAACCGGACAAGTCTCGCGAATGCACCCGGAGAGATGGGCAAAGATCGTCACTCACAGGCCGCCTGAGGGAGGATATCGCGGTCGAGGTAGACCACGGCGAAGGTGGTGTGACGATCTGATAATGTTTTCAGGGTCAACATGGCCAGTCATCGCACAAGAGAGGGAAGGAAAAAAGGGAAGCTTTGCCCAGCATTGGGACACAATAAAGGCCACAAAAGAAAAAGCCCTGACCTAGTGTCTGAAGCGATTACTTCTTAGTGTCATCAAAGTCAAAGTCAAATCATTTTATTTCAAATAGGCACATTTGAACGTCAAAAATTACAACTAAATACTTTCTAAACTATATTATAAATTGATTCTAGTCGCCCATTCCAAAAGGTAGTTTTCGTATGGAGAAGAATGGCAAGAACCTCCACCGTAACTCTTTTATAAGACGTTTTACAAGGTCTTGTATACATAATATAATAATATGTTAAGACGATGCACCTAGCATAAAATTTAGCCCCGGTGTGGGCGCGTTCACTGCGGCGGCGAGCCGCCCACTACCTGAACGCGCCCCAGAAGGTGGTAGCCATAAGGGTTATCCGGGGCTACCGCACGATCTCTGGCGAGGCGGCAAGCCTCCTTGCCGGACTGCCGCCATGGGATCTGGAGGCGAGTGCCTCCGCGCGCCACTCATACAGGCGCGCGAGGACTACCTCGCGCGCCTGTATGAGTGGCGCGCGGAGGCACTACGCCGGGGGGAGGATCCGCTTCCGCGGCAAATCGTTGCGGAGCGGACGGATCTCCGGCGCGATCTCATGGCGGCATGGAAAGAGCGACTGTCGCAACCCAGCGCAGGGCACGCCGCGATAGCGGCGATAAGACCCCTCTTTGAGGAGTGGCTAGAGAGGCGCCACGGCGCCCTCACCTACCGCCTGACGCAGGTCCTCACCGGACACGGAAGTTTCGGGAGGTTCCTGCACATTATCAGGCGTTCACCATTGCCAGGATCGCCCAGAGGACACGGTGGAGCACACGGTAGAGGTCTGCCCCGCTTGGGCGGAGCACCGCCGTGTCCTCGTAGAGGCGATTGGCAGCGACGGCGACCTCTCGCATCCGGCCCTGGTGCAAGCCATGGTCCGGGGCGAGAGGGAGTGGGAGGCAGTCACCTCCTTCTGCGAAGCAGTCATGCTAGCGAAGGAGGTGGCGGGACGGCTCAGGGAGAGAGCCTCCCGTCCCAGCCGCCGCGGGAGACGCTCCGGGCGTCGGGAGCCGCGTGATGACTCCCGGCCGCCGTAGGCGCGGGCCTGCGGGCGGAGAGTAATGGGTAGCTCACCGTCCGATCAGGACCAGGTCCGTGCCGGACGGCGCGTACGTGTTCCACGCGCGCCTCAAAGAGATGTCAGCATCGAGGAGGGGCCCCTTAGGGCCGAAGCCTGCCGGGTCAGCGGGATTGTCCGAAAGGGTTACCGCTGGCCCGGAACATAAAGGGCTAAGGAAGGAACACGGGTAGGTTTTAGTCAGTAAGAGTCTGACACTCCCTTCCGCTCCACCCAGAGCGGGAGGAGTCATTTGATGATTTCCCATCCGCAAAAAAAAAAAAAAAAGACGATGCACCTAGCATAAAATTTGAAATAAATTAAGAAGAAAGAAAGAATTAATTAGAAAGAAGAAAAAAGAATTAGAAAGAATTAAAAATGAAGCAATGACATCAGATTCAATGGAGTCAGATTTGACAAATTGCTTCCTCATCTTTTGATTTGACTATTGCATTCAGACATAGCTTAGTTGTATGGATATGTGCATTAATTAACAAACATTAGTCCCACCAAATTTAATAGTCGGTATTACTTGGATTCTATAATTCAAAAGTCTAGAGCATAGGTTCTCAACCTTATTTTGGTCACCCAACACTCACTTTGAGAATATTTATTTTCTTGAGCCCCCCAATTTTTTTTTACTTACCCTCTGTCGCGAATCTGAATCAGCTATTGCCACGATTATATTTAAACGTGTAATATAGTCGTAAGATAGGATATATAATTTTCTCTGGGTCTTCTACTGCCCCCCTGAAAGTCTCAAACGCCCACGAGGGGGCGTTATCGCCCACGTTGGTTTAGACTGTTGACTTTGCTAACGCGATAACCTCATATTTCATTCCAATTAGTTTCATACATAAAGCTGTTAAAGGAGACATTAATTTCGCTGTCAGACCACTGCGTGACTACTTATTTTGAACAAATTTATTCCAACATTATATTTATTAGGTTCTAACAAGCATTAAGTGAGTTACTAAAAACAGCTTTATGAATGAGTCACTTTGAAGAAACGGACATTAAAAGGCTGAAAGTCACCCAAAGGGCAGCGGAGAGGGCTATGGTTGGAGTTTCCCTACATGATTGAATCAGAAATGAAGAGATTCGTAGGATAACCAAGGTAACCGACATAGCCCGAAGAATTGCCAAACTAAGTGGCAGTGGGCTGGGCACATTGCTCCCAGAACGGGTGGCCGATGGGACCGAAAGGATCTGGAGTTTCAACCGTTGCAACCGCGTACCGGAAGACGTAGCGTTGGAAGGCCGACCCCAAGATAGACCGATGACCTAGTCGTAGCCTGTCGGGTCAGCGGGATTGTCCGAAAGGGTTACCGCTGGCCCGGAACATAAAAGGCAAAGGAAGGAACACGGGTGGGTTTTAGTCAATAAGAGTCTGACACTCCGCCTAGAGCGGGAGGGGTCATTTAAGGATTTCCCAAACGCAAAAAAAAGGTCGTAGGAATCCGCTGGATGCGAAAAGCACAAAACTGATCAAAGTGGCGATGCTTGGGGGAGGTCTATGTCCAGCAGTGGACGTCTTTTGGCTGAAATAATAAAGAAACTATATAGCTAACAGACTAAGATAAAGTAACTAAATAGTTATAGTTAGAGTACAATATACATTGGTTTAAAGTTATCATCCAGTTTTTATCATTGTGAATAATACCATTTATAAAGACAAAGGCAACAGTAAACTTAGACTATTATCTAGCTTAAAATGTTGGACTGATATTCACGCATATATGCAAGTTATATAAAATCTAGAAGATATAAAGAACTGGTTTTGGTGTAATTAATCGTCTTTATGGTTTAGGTAAGAGTTTCGGTCAATAGATCACAATTGTATCTTTAGATCAACATACTAATATATCAACAGGAATTAAACGGATTTAGCAATGTGGACTGAGACTGGATTAAAGCATATCTCTCCATGGGTGTATGTTAATGCCCACAACATTTCAACGCTTTTCGAGTTGACGGGAAAAGTTTTTCTTAACCGCTCTTTTCTAGGCTTTGGAATGGAATAATTTTCTTAATAATATGATATAGAAATAATATTGATTTGCATAAAACATGCTTTAAAAAGTTGTTTTAAACATACATTATAGAGCATACATGTTTTGTATATATCACAGCATGCAAATATTATAGGTTACATTACAAAATGTTTCCCGTCAACAAATTCTTTTATGCTATAAAATTATTAGTATTTAACTATTTATGTAGTTTTTTAAATCTAAATCTAAAGTTTTTAAATCACTTGGAATTTTATTATACAGAGCGTTAGGTTAAACGAGGGACATACTTTGAGTGGAGTTAGTACTCATGAAAATGAACAACTTTTAATATGGGAATAACCCTGAAATCGCGAAAAAAAATCAGCCGTTTCCTACATTTATGTTCGCATAGCTCGTCAAAATTGAGTTTTGAGTATGGATGTCGATGGCTATAAGAGTAGGGGAAGACCAAAGAAACGATGGATGGAATGTGTGAATGTTAATATGGTTAGAAAGGGGGTGACTACCGAGATGACGACTAATAGAGAAGTATGGAAGAAAAAGACATGTTGCGCCGACCCCAAATAAATTGGGATAAGGGCAGGAGAATGATGATCTCGTCAAAATGTACTGAACAGCTTTTGCGATTTCAGGTTCGGCCCCATAGTAAAAGTTGCTCATTTTCATGAGTACTAACTCCCCTCAAAGTGTGTCCCTCGTTTAACATAACTACCTGTATATCCGAACCGAAGCTTGACTGGTAGAAAATGCCTATGGCATTAAGTCCGCCTCTGTATATTTATGTGCTTGAAGTATTAAATAAATAAATAATCCATCCATGGCTAAACAGCTTTTATTATATTTAGGCAGTCTTGGCAAGTCATTTAATACAAGTCTGTGAGAATCTCGACGGTTTTAAGGATATACATCCTCTGCCTTTTTAAATAAGTATTTATGCTTTATAACAAGCAAGTTTACTTCATAGATATAGAGAGAGGGTAGCAGTAATTTATAAACCAAGTTCGTTAAATATTGACTTGCAAGTTTCATCAAGTTGAAACCCATATATTGCACGAATACACTTTTTTGTGCAACAAATTCCCTATTTTTGTCGGTACTGTTACCCCACATTGATTCAACATGCATGATAGGTAGTGATAGCAGTTTTATTGTTAGTAGATATATCATCTACTTGTCTTTCCAATAATTTATGTCCTGATCTATTATTTGAGAAAGTTTTGGTATGTCAAGTTTCACATTGTATTTATATTTTTAGATTTATTAAACTGTATGTATACGGAGTTATTTAAATTATTTTTTTGGTTATTCATGTCATGCCATTCAATTCATTTGCTAATTTTATTATGTTGACATGATATGATCTTATTGATAGAAATGTTTTGACTTTGGCTATGTCTGTTGAAAGAGAGAGAGCTTTAAATGTGACTGTCGCAGGATTTTGCATATTGGTGCAAGCAAAGAAAGGTCTAGCCCAAGCAATAGGGATTTATACAGGCGCAGTTGATGAACCAGCAGCAGCAGTTGCTGATAACACTATTATACAACCGTATTATGTTGGCATGATATGATCTTATTGATAGAAATGTTTTGACTTTGACTATGTTGAAAGGCAGAGAGAGCTTACAATTTAACACTAAAATATACATATTATACAGTATATACAAGTATATAAAAAAAACGTAAAGAAAAAGACAGGAGCTCATTGGGCATCACAAAATTAGTCCGCGTCGCTGTCAATGGCACAAGTGCCCAAAAGGCTGGCAGCAATACCACGTTGGATGGCAATGCTTGAGAGAGAGCTTTAAATGTGACTGTCGCAGGATTTTGCATATTGGTGCAAGGAAAAGTCTAGGCCAAACAATAGGGATTATTACAGGCGTAGTTGATGAACCAGCAGCAGTAGTTGCTGATAACACAATAGTGTTATCTACAACTTCGAAAAATCGAAATCGTAAATATCATCAACAAAATCGAAAATAATACGGTTGTATAATAATACAACCGTATTGTTTACGATTTGATGGGAAATAGAATCCACATTGTTTTTAATTCAACTGCGAGGCGTAGTGACTTTTCTTATTGACGTCTCGCCTTCACGTTTATACTGTAGCGGTTTATTATAAAACCTATATGAGTTGCAGTTATGCATATGGAAATAGCCACAGGTTATCAACCTACAGGCAACACTGCAATGATCATTGACACTTACAACTTGAGCTGAAAGATTGACTGTCGATAAAATCCTGTTCTTCATTTCTAGATGGTTATTCCAGATTGTTTTTATTATATCTGTCTGGTGTCTGCACGTAAGTGTTTAAAGATTGCTTGGGTATTAAGCAATATTATAAGATGTAGTTATTTTTAAGACCGCATTTTTATTACGAAATAAGCTCCTAGCATGTGCATGTAATGGTCATTTCCCGTGACTATGCTTGCGTGCCGTTTCGCTTAGTGATCTTTGGATGGCTTTAACAATATAATCATCTTCACGGCTTTAATTCCTTCTTGTAATTGAGTGCTGATTGGGGCTAAGGAGCTTTATTAGGTTCTCTTTTCTAAGCTTGAAATGTAATTATTTATTAATGTAATTATTATTTTGTATTATTTTACTTTGTTTGTTTCTGAGACAGATGCAATAATATCAGCTTTGTCAAGTTCAATTGAGTTTACGAGTAAAGTTACTCTGCTATTTAAGTATTCATCAAGACATAGTATATTGTACTTTACGACTACATTATGACATACAGAGTGTAACCTCTACACAGGCTTCTTCTACGAAGTCATTATCTTCAAACAAGTCTGTAACCATATTAATAAAAGATAATGTAATAGGATGCTCTTGCAGGAGCTGACATAGATTCGTTTGCATGCCGACCGTGACGTCAATTTTAATTATAAAACTGGCAGTTATACCAAATTACTTAACAGACCCTATTTTGTACTGAAGCTTATTGTTGTTACTTGAAATTAAATTATACATTATGTCATTGATATGGTAAGCGTATTTTTTCTTAGGACTGGGTGTTTTTACAAGTTAAATTACCGTGATGCATGGAATGCCTTGTGTTGATTATACCAGTGTCAAGTGTGGAACTAATTTCTCTAAGGTAAGAGGAAACCGGCATATCCTAGAACCAAAAATTCGCCGATGGGCCCGCGTGGTACTGGTCCATTTCGTCTCACAGATGGAAGGCCGGTGTCCTAGCAGTAGGAACAGTATTGCCTGATTATACTGAAGAAGAAATTAAACAGTGAGTAAAAGTCCCAGAATTTTCAAATTCTAGAGCAGCTAACTTAAACAAAGATAACTTTAACAAACGACCAGGGAAATACTAAGGCACAGAAGAAACAAGGAAAGCCATATTTTGTTTGATTTACTTACTTTATTACAATACTAGCAGCGCCCCGCGTTTTCACTCGCGTAAGTTTTGATCCCGTGAGAATATCGGGTTAAAAAGTATCCTGTGTGTTAATTCAGGAAATGTTCTATCTATTAGCCAATTTTCATCCAAATCTGTTCAACGGTTTACGCATAATTGAGTAGCAAACATCCAAACATCTTCACATTTATATTTATAATAATATTAGTAGAACTAGTAGGATTAAAGAATGTTAAACTCATGGGATTGAGAATCTTGGAGTCATGAAGGTAATTTATAATGAGTTTGATAGCCATGCAGAAGATGAATACAAAGTAAGTGTCATTATTTTTCTGTTATCTCCCTATAGAAAAGATGATCAAAATTAATGATGTTTCTAAATGAAAGTTCTCATAAGAATCTCTCTGCATATTATTGCTATAAAGTTGTTTTCGCATGAAAGTTGTGGCGGAAATATTTATATGAATACCTACTTATTATATTGCATGGTGAAAAGAATTCATTTTTTTTTAATGGAAAGTAATGGCGTTTTCTCTGGTTCATTGGACCATGCTTTCTTATTTGAATTCTAAAAGAAAATTCCATGTATGTACGTTAATAGCTTAGTAACATGTTGTATGTTATTAAGGTATCGAAAAAATTAGGAATTATGTTAGGTATGTACTTCTCCTGTCAAATATAATCTTATTCATATAACCTGTTTCCCAGCTCTAGCAAGCGAAGCTTTTTTACCTCATACCTCTCCAGGTAGAGCTTTGCTCTATGAGGGACAAAGCACCACAGTTATGTGAACCTCGTGAACGCTGATGATGTCTGTGAATCTCATTTCTCAACGAATTATTTTGTGCTACTTATATATAACAACTATAACAACATTCAAGTCCTAAAACAAAGTCACTCATAATTTCGTCCAGACAACATGTGCACCAATCCCACCATTAAGCTCCCCTCACATACGTTTATAACTACTGAATAAAGCAAGGACACATACCGGACCGTCCGAAGTGCACAATGAACCACTTGATGAAATATAACGGTTACACACAATAATTCAAGTCAACGGCATCGATTCAACCGCGAACCATTCACACGGCAACACAATAACAGATCTTATGAGATACAAAACAAAAGATTCACTTGGAATTTTAACTTTGGAGTATAAATAAGAAGGTTTTTGCTTAAAATTGAATACAGAATGTAGTAACAAGACATTCACCTGTCAGAGGCGCGCGCGCACTGGCGGCCAAGCGCGGCAGGCGGCCGGCTACAGAACCCGTTTCGTAGAAAAAAGCGCTCCTTCCCGCCTCCGCCGCCATCATTGCGACCCTTTGCATATTCCCCTGTTCACTATTCATCACTGCACCGCCACTATCCCCTGGTATTTCTCGCAACCTCTCTGGCACAAGCTGCGCGTCTTGCTCGATTCTACGCTCATTGTCAGCTGCCACGCTCGTGGTCACCCGCGATTCCTTCAGATCCACTTGATTAGCAACGCCGTTTACTACTGCGTTAGGATTTCTCGGTATCGCGATCGGTATTCTGCCATAAACAGGTTTGTTTGTGTACATTTGCGAGTTATCTATGCTGGGTGGATTAGCAAAAGCGTTTACTTTCAATATTTCGTTCGCCTGCTGCAGTAGTCGCCTCTGTATCGTTTCTATCTCGGTTCTCGACGCTTTCGAGTTCTCCGACAGCTCGGCTATCAGTTGATTGACGTTGAATTCAGCCATTTTGTTGGTCATTACTTGCGATGTTGAGGCTTCAGCAATTTCTCGAACATTATCTTTAGCGTTATCTGATCTCTTGGCTTTGACTTTCATGTCTCGATTATCTGGTGGAGTGACCACTATCGTTGGTATATGTTCTTTTGAGTTGGATTCCTTTTTGCCGCGTTTCACTTTCTTTACAATTCTGCTTGCCATTACATTGTTAGACACTTAGTTGTGATTGTTTGTATAGGTTTTTCATACATTTTGTTTTGAGAGATAATTTAAGCTAATTTAAGTAGACCTTAAAAGAAAGTCAATATTTTTGTCGACAAGTTACTGTGAGGCTTCCAATTTTACTATTTAGTTGTTAATTTGTAACGTATCGGGTTTTTGTCACATCTACTTAAATTACCATTATCTATAAATGCATCAATGTTGCACTGAGTAAGTTAAGATTTAACACGAGATTGCGATGCACTTACTTGCTTATAATTTTATTCATTGAATTAACATTATCGAATAGTGAACATTGTATAATATATTAAAGAATGTTCATAATTAAGAGACTTTATAGTGTTAATAGATGCTTTAGAACATTCCGATGTGTATAATTATTACATTATTACTCGTTGGAACATTTAAGGGTTTCTCTATAAATAAATTAGAATTCAATACCGTTTTTGAAGGTTGTTGATAATTTAGAAAACTTAACATGAATGAAGGGTATTTTTTTCTTAACAAAATTTGTAATTACGTGTACCTATTTACTGTAAGGTGAAAGGTTTCAAAATATATTACCGAAACTAACGGAAGAGGATAGAAGAACTATAAAGATAAAATTGTATATCTGGACGTAACTAATAGATACTCCTTTCATGCCTTTTTTTGGACAGGACATTCGGAATATTATGAATTGTAGTTACGGAGGTTTAGAGAACCTTTCACAAACGCAGTGAGTCCAGACGTAAATCTGTCTCTTTCGCGATATGTATGATAAAATTGATAAAGCTGCACCTGAGAGACTTAAACAATCGTACTCTTATTTATAGCTACGTAACTTCAAATCTTTTTAGGTAATCGGAAATCATACTACAAGCGATGTTATATGATATGGTTCTCAAATTCAATTTGCAGAATATAATTTGATCCGTTGAGGTAACATGAATCCAAAGTGACGCTAAATTAAACAAGATCTTTTGTCTATACAACGCGGTACTGTTTTGTCTATATAGTTATTCTGTGTCTATACTCAACCTGCCATTTGGCCAGGATTTTCTATTACAGAATCAATTTGTCAAAGTTTCTAAATATATTGAACTCAAGTTGATGAGCATTATGCTTCTCGAGTTATGTAACCAGCCGGTCGATTCTGTAAAAATCTCACCGTGAAAACTTAGGTGAAGTGTGTTTGTTTTTGCTAGGAATTTACACTATTGACAGCTCACTCCACGCTCACTTCACCTAAGTTTTCACGGTGAGATTTGTACAGAATAGCACCGCTGTTCAAGTTATCACCCTGCATCTGGAAAGGCAAGTAATTTGTTTAAGAATCTTGTATCATCAGAAGAGTGGGTAGTGCAATGAAAATATATCAAACAATGTGTATTTATATGTATGAATGCAAGAGCTGTTATCATTATCTTTACAGAATCTAAAGCACACACCTCAGATACATATCTGAGGTGTGTGCTTTAGATTCTGTCAATGAAGTGTATCAGTTTCGAATCGAAATTCATGTTTAAGTGTATGCAAACATGAATTTCGATTCGAAACTGACACACTTCATACTACTCCCAACTTTAACCAAAATGAATAAATTATTGAAATCCTTCTAGATTTTTGACTTTAAATGCAGCTTGCATTTTTTTTTTTTTTTTTTTTTTTTTTTTTTTTTTTTTTTTTTTTTTTTTTTTCCATTGCCAGATAACTTTTATTCCAGGAATCAATCAATCAATCAATCATTTATTTATTTGCAAACATGGGTATTGGTACAAAGATGTTCTTTTTTACATAGTAGGTATAATAGTCCTCCATATTTTACCGTCGCAAGGGCATGCAAATAATATAGTACCTATTCTCAAATAACAAAATCAAACAAAATAAAAAATTACAATACAAACTATGATTGAAAAAGTTATAAATGTCAAATTTAGTCAAATTAATGTCATATTAAGGTTTTAATAAAAAGTATTAAATAGTAATTACAGTTGTTAAGTAAATAAATGTCGTTTAGATTAGATTACAATAAAAATCAAAAACATTTCTGAAAAATGTCGGACTGATTGCACCATCATAAATGTCAAATCAAATCATAAAAATTATAATTGTCAAAGTTACTTAAATGTTTACGCTAGTAAAAAATTATCACAATGATGTCAAAACAAAATAAAATAATAAGTATGTCAATTGGAAATATTGGAAATAGGTATGTCAAAAAATATAAAATAATAATTATGTCAATTGGAAATAGATGTCAATCAGGTTATGTACATAGTAGCAGCTATAAAAATTACAAGATAAGTCAATTAGTCAGCGATTCATCATTAAGGAACTCGTCAATCGTGTAATAACTTTTTTCGATTAATATTTCGTTTAGCGCCCTTTTAAATTTTATTACAGTCATATTTTTTATTACATCAGGTACTTTATTATAAATGCGTGGGGCAATACCAAAAAAACTTTTCTTGACTAGCGCGGTTTTACATTTTACATGACATATCTTGTTTAAATACTGAGTCCGAATCGGATTAATTCTGACTTCCGACAGTTTTTTAAATAATTGTGGATTGTTTTTTACAAACAAAGCTGTTTCCAAAATATATAAGGAAGGAAAAGTTAAAATTTTTAAAGATTTGAAATAGGGAAGACAGCTATCTGTTGTTTTTAGACCCAACATTGACCGTATACATCTCTTTTGCATTCTAAATACTAGTTCCTTGTCGGTAGACTGCCCCCAGAAAATAATACCATACCGCAGAACAGAGGCAACTAGTCCATGGTAGGCTGTTAAAAGAGCCTGACTGTTGACTTTTTTTGAAAGTTGTAAGAGAGCATATGCAGATTTGCTAAGCTTTTTGCAAAGGACTTTGCCATACGATCGTTGTTTGCAATCCAAGAAAGTAACTTTGAGTATCGCAGCACCACTACCAAAACGGCTCCACCTAATTTTGTTTACGACAAGACAAGAAAATAAACTAACTGATATAGTCTTGCGTAGGACCCGGGTTCGCCAAATGCGTTTGCATGTTCAACGCTGGCATACTTTCAAGTTTCATAACCTTTTGTTATAGTTACCGATGGGAAATATTCCACTACACTTCCCATGTAAGTATAGTGTTTCTCTATGTATTGTTCACACCTTTATTTTATGTGGTTATATGGGAATGTAAATTGTGTCAACTTTACCAAAGAGTTGTGTTGTGTTGTCAGATGTGGGAAGAAGATGTTGACCGTTGGATAATGAAGCAGTTTTATTTGGCACAGTTTTGAATTCAGGTTTTTCTGTAATAATATTTACTGCATTGATATGCTTAGTTTTTCCTACTCTTTCCCGATTCGACAAAAAGTTGTTTTTAAAGCGGCCATCTAAATCAGGATTATCTCGGAAACTAGAGTTGATTCTGATGCAAGCTTTGGGCATTTTCATTAAAAATAAGCTACTGGCGGGTCCTTATCCTCACGTTCAAGTAAAGTCATGTCTTGCAATCTAAAATGAATAAGCATTTTCATTTCTCACAGGGCAGACATTTGCATTTCTAAACAAGCCCGTCGACACTCGACATGTTCATGTTTTAATATTTCAATAGGCGGAGTGATAACCCATTAACATATAGTGTCAACCATATGCAAATCATCGTCTATGGTAACTTTGAACTTTATAA
The DNA here is from genome assembly GCA_916614155.1 of Mesoligia furuncula. Taxonomy (NCBI): domain Eukaryota; kingdom Metazoa; phylum Arthropoda; class Insecta; order Lepidoptera; family Noctuidae; genus Mesoligia; species Mesoligia furuncula. The sequence continues at coordinate 2,188,134 of OU744806.1, forward strand.
CAATGGTTTGCAGACCATGAGTGACTTAAACACCACCTGTAGATGGGTTCAGAAGAAATAATGCTAACGTAGCTTCATTCGAAGTTTTATCATCTGCAAAATCATGCTTGTTGAATTATTTATCTGAAGCTAGATCCTCGTTTCTTTGTCTTCTGTGTCAGAACAATGGATTTTGTTCCTTATCGTTTTATCATTTCGTAAATTGTAAGGGTCGAATTGAGTAATGGTGAATTGCAGATTTTAAGAGTTTTGGGTAAGTAGACTGTATTTAGGAATCATTACTTTGCCTAAATACAGACTGTATTTAGGCAAAGTAATGATTTCTGAAGGAGGTCGAACCACGAAAGTATTTTAAAGGAAGATTGATGACAGATAAGTCACCAGTTGAGAATTGAACGAGTTATTGAAGTATGAGATCCATCACCATGGCCTCATTGCACGATTCACCAAGTAGGTAGGTATGTGGCGTAAGCAATTCCAAATATGTCGCTTTTTAAAGACAATTCACAAAATATGAGTCACTGACTAAAATCATGCAGTCAAGCAGTCTACCAGTAATATGAGAAACTGTATGTGTAAAAGGTACAATTTTATGTCTGTCTGTGAGTCACCATGAGGTTATACCAGCTTTCTCTGCACCATACATCTGAAGTAAACTTGCCATTTTATGTGTACATGTTTTTTGTTTGAAGGTTTATTATTATGTAAGGTACAGCAATGCAATATTAGCAAGTGGAAGAGGCAATGGGCAAGTCACAAGGTTTCAAACTGACAAAAAATATTTGTGCAACTGCTACAAGTTGTTAAAAGGTACAGCGTGGGATGGTTGATTCATCATCAACCGTCTTGTAAATTGGGAGGTGTCAGTGAAGACAATAGTTGGAAATTGTGGTTGACAGAAAACATATTTTTTGTTATTGTTTAGGATAACGTATAACAGAGTTTTATCTAACAGCACGAATCTGAGGAATCAGAATATGTATACCATCTTCATTATTACATATTATGTTAAAAATTACAAAATATTATTTCGTTATCAAACTGTTGGAGAGCTTCCCTATAAACGTATATATTAAGGTTTATGCGTTGTCATTGCTATGAGATCTGTTGAGCTCAATGTGGAAGGATTTAACATAAACTATAAACCAGATATCAAAGGTTAATAAGCTTCATAAAATCATCTTGGCAGTTTTATTAAATAATCTACGCCTACGACTAGACTTGAGCTTATTAGAGGTACAGCCAGATTCAACAAAATATATTACATTTTAGATTCCAGATTCTATTATTGTAACGGGTATATACTTGTCTTTGGCTACCTACCCATGGACCTGCCGGATTTACATTTATGGAGTCGTTTCCAACCTTTCTATGGGTGCAGGATGTTCCGATTTGTAGGGCTTAACAGATCGGCAGTAGGGCCGTCATATCCGGAGAGATAGGTTATGCAATTTGTATCCCTATTGTAGTATAAGTTTTGATAAATCAATTTTAAAGAACTGACTGTCTATGATAGAAGATCTTTTTTATTGTAAATAAATATGAAGCTTTCGGAGCTTTCACAAAAATATTTTTCATGGTTCGGACTAAGATCTTCGCTGTGATTAAATATTTTGTTTAGCAGTGGAAAGGCGGCTTCAAGTACAAACAGACTATAAAGTTGAAGGATTCGATTCGTATAGGTAAGACGTTATTCAAATTAACCGTAAAGCTCTCAAGTCTAGACGAGTCTTAATAGCAATCGTTTAACTAGTCAAGCTAAGCAGTTGCTCATTTTAACTCAGCATTGTAATCTAGCAACTTAAGCTCCTATGATTCACTGGATTTGCAATTTAGATTCAACTCCTACAATCCAAGGAGGATTTATTTCACAGCTTTACGGGTTTTATAACCACTACTGAACTATTACGTAGGTGCAAAGGTCTTTAAAGAGTTCTATTTTCCGTAAGCCTATGTGCGCATCATCGTCATTATCAACCCGTTAGTCTGCTGTAGATTGTGGGTCACCTAATGAGTGGTTATAGAGGACATTGCTATAGTCATCATGCTTGGTTGATGGATTAGCAACCACAATTGACATAGGAAGGTCGTGTTGGCTACCTTCATGTCTTAATTCCCCAGTAAGCCTGTTTTGCGATAGTTTCAGGCTAAAACGTGGAGTTATTCCACGTTACAGAAAGAAAGTTAATAAAAAGAAAGTTAGAAAAGTCATTATAGGTCTTCAAAGGTTAGTTAATTGAAAAAATTATAAGTTTTAGCAACTGACAGCTTCCTTAAACCAAAGGACGATAGTCGTTCCGGATAATCAAACCTTGTTTTGTAATGGTCAGGTCAGGGTTTCCTTGATATGTTGCCTAAGATTACCTTCACGCCACTTAATCCGTACGGTACCGCGGTATCTACACTATTGTATAGGTGACTAATTAACTCTTCTAACTGATCTATTGTTAGTGGGCATCCGACTGTGGTTCCTTTCGCGGTCTCCAAACCTATTGTGTGGTCAACGACATTAGAAATGTGTTGGCGATAATTGGTGTTGATGTCTTTTTGTTTTGGAAAAGCTTTCTCTGTTTTTGAGTTTGGATTTCCATAGACATGTACCAGAGGCTATAAGTAGGCACCTAACCAAGGTCGTCGGATATAGTTGAAGTTTAGCAAGAAATGATGATGTATTCGAACAATGTGTATATAACAATGTATACTTATATATGCTATGCTTTGTACATTTACTATGTATGTTCAGTAAAGTAATTATTTTGTGTAGCATTTGTCGTTTTAGCCGAAAGAAGCACCTGCCAAGCAGTGGACTTCTTTCGGCTGGTATGGTGATAGTCATTAAATAGGTCATCTTGTTCTCAATGTTAATCGCTTTAAGCACATTGTTTGCATTGCAGAAAATTATCTCATGCTTGACACATTTAGGTAAAACTGGTTCTATTGAATTACACATTAAATTAATTAACACCAATTAGTCAAAAGTCAATTGACAAACATAGTTTCACAATCATTAACATAAAAGTAGATCTGTGATTAAACAAAATTAATGACGCCAAATTGATTGCAATTAAGAAGTATAAATTAAAACAAATGAGACGAATAGCCTACTCTTTAAACGAATAAAAATAAATTGCTATATATTAAGCAAATTGTCGGTATCAAAAGAAGCTGTGATTCACTCTGTAAGATGTAATTTTTCTATTGTGGTTACATGAAAATGATGCTGTAATGAAGATAGTCTTCACAAAAACTGATTTCCGGAGTGCGATTGTGCAGAAAAAGTACACGAACACGAGTGGTTATGGAATTATGGAATGTATTTCTACGAATTAAGTTTATTTCTAGTTCAGTTCGTAATCAATGGTTTTCATATTTTTTCTTTTTAATTCGCCAGTAATGTTAGATGTGCACAGGGTAATTTGTAAGGGATGGAACAGACAGAGTTATCAGTGCAATATTCAACAGCACATCTAGTATCATTTACTATGATATTTACTTACTGATGAAGATATTTGATGAAGTAGGTACTGAAAGATTTTTTCTGTACACTAGTTATTATAAGTCTGAAATCACCAACCAATCTTGAGCAAGCGTAGTGATCAATGCTCGTGCCTTCTCTGTATGACAAGAGACCTTTGCCCAGCAGTGGGACAGTTATAGATATTTTTTTATTTTTTTTTCTTCAAAGGCCTCGTATTCATGAGATATCAATAGACTAATGAAATCACTTTAGAGTCATTCATTATACACAAGTGAAGAAAAATATGTAAAATAACGTTTCGCTCATTAAACTTTATGCCTACCTGCATCCGGAATCTTAAAGCCACAGAAACTAAAATAAATCTTCTAAAATATCCTTAATACATGGTAGCGTTAGAAATTAACAGACCGTTACAATTCACACGTTCGGTAAAATATTCAATTGGTAGCCTCACGCAATAACTATCGCAACTCTTTGAGCAAACAAAACGCAATGTTTGTTTGCTCTACTAACACGAGAACGGGATCCACTACATGTGCGGGAACTTAATTACTTATTTGAATATCTGTTGTTGGCTTAAAACAAATAAAATGGTCGAAAAATCAATTTTAGTTTAGTAGGCTGAATCGTTCGCTGAATAAAGGTTCGTTTCGCGCGCTTTTATTTTAATGGATGGCGTTTTGTTCGTTTGCATTAGTTCCAAATTCAAAACAGTAGTGTTTTTTTAAACAGGTTTTATATATGATTATTTTTATTTAATGATTTAATGATTTTTTTTTTTTTTTTTCTATTTTGACGTGAAACGTTTTGTCTATATTTATTTATTAGTCCGCATCATTGATTTTTTTTTTTAAATAAATAACACTGACTCAAAACAAAATTCGCATTTTTTTGTCACAACAAAAACCTTGGTCTCACTTCACATCACACCCACTTTACGAAAAAGTTTAAAAAATAAACTTTATTTGAACAAAATCAGTTCGCGGGTACAGTACAGCACAGAGGTGCGCGGGCGCACAAATTACACTGAACGCCTTGCGGTTGCCTTTGCGTACTTTGGGGGATCGAGATTCGCTTTCGTAGCCTCAAGTGTTGTAGACTTAAGGAAAAATAGACATGGCCACATACAATAGCATGGTCATAGCAACGTTTTTGGATAATGGAACGAAGATTTTTTAAAGTGCTAATTTGACATTTTTGGTATAAAGTGAAAATTCGGTATTTGTAAAAATTTATTGCTGTTTCAGTATTTACAATGTGTGGGTGGGTGGAGTAGTAGTGTATTTTATTGTTTTATATATTTTAGTGCTTTATTGTTTTATATGTGTATTTTATTGTACCGCTGTGGGAGTAAGACGCAAGTTTATGTATGTATGTGTATGCCAGATAGATGAACCGATGACCTTAAAAAGGTAGGTAGGATGCGAAAAGTGGACCACAGAGTGTTGGGGCGCAGCCTGGGAAAGGCCTAGGTCCAACAGTGGACTCCGACAGGCTGAGATGATTGATGGGTATCACCATTATTTACGAGATAGTGAAAATTACATTTCATCAACTTTCTTGTGGGAGTAACACATAGCCAACCTTGATACCAAGTACGTAGGTCACTTTACAATACCTACTCTTTTTTTAAGCCTATCAAAAGCCAAGATCTTTCTTTTATTTTCCTTATTTGCGCAGAATTTACCAGTACCTTACCAACATTTCTTAAAAGATATTTCTCTACACTCCTCTATATTACCCAATAACTACTTATATTTTCATTCATTATAAGAACCTTATAGCATTCGAAAGCCGTAATGAACAAGCAATTTCTTTTAATTCACTTCTTACTGGCCAGTGACACAAGAGGGCATGATTCGAGAAAATCATCTCGCTATGTCACTCCGCCATCTTGGAAAATGAATTGAAAGCGAGCGACGCGCGCAACCAGTTTGGCGTAATTCTAGTTAGCTGTGAAGATATCCCGTTGGGTATTATTCATTTAAAGTCAGTAGGTACTGACTGTAAAGTAATGCAGCGGGTGGTGATAATTAATTGGATAAATCAAGTTCAATTTCTCATGCTTGCTTCGAGAAAGGCGAAGTCATTTGAGGTTTCGACACATACCAATGTATTTACCAAAATATGCAGAAATGACGACTTATTGTAGACTGTAGATGATAGATGTATAATGCTCTAGTAATGAGCAGGTGCAGGCGCAGTGGGTGATCGATCGTACACAAAAAATACCAGAAATCGGACTAGGTGGCGACTGGCGAGCAATCGTGAGGCGCCCCACATCAGCCCCTAAACAAGAAACTACATGAGCACGACCGCTCTGACGCTACGAAGAAGAAGGAGAACTACGAAGAAGAAGAAGAAGTACTTTAGTCAAAGTCCAACATAAAATTTTTGCCTTTTCGCTATCTGCAAAACGTTTTACAAACCTTAAAACTGTTACACTTGTAATATCACTAGCTTCTGCCCGCGACTTCATCCGCGTGTAATTTCACCCTACCCCCATTCTAGGGGTGGAATTCCGAAAAACCCTTTCTTAGTGGATACCTACTCTTCACAAAGTACACACCCTCCAAAGTTCATGTCTACAGGACCAGCGGTTTAGACTGTGCGTTGATATACTTATCAGGCAACATTTACCGGGCAATTAAATTGGTCCTTGTAAATGGGTTCGAACTGTCTTGTTCTAAACGCAGCTCTCCACACCAACGGAGATTAGTTTAATTAACTATGCGTTATCTTTTTACTCCTGTTACTGATACAGATAACACGCCATTAGATAAAATGTATCCGCAGAGCGTTGGTTCAACAGCTTCCACAGATAAATTAAGCTGAAAGCATTTCAAAGTATATTATAGAATCTATGCACTTATTCTACTACTAATCTGCATTCGTTATTTATTTGACAAAAATGTAAACAAATATGAATAAATTATAGAAAAATAACTTTAAATTTTAAAATTTTTACGTTAGAATTGTACTGATTTCATGGTTACAGTTTAATTATTTTTCTCATCAATCATTGCTTTCTTAGTTTTAACGCATTCATAGATAAATTTAAAGGATCTAAAGGGTGTGCCAGGTGTTTAATATTACGGACCTAATTTCCGCTAATTCGGCGACAAAATATCGTCGATCATCGATTGGGACATCAGGGAAATTCGAAAATTCAGTTTAAGACAAAACTCTGATAGAAGTAAGTACGAGTCAATAAAACATCTCTTCCTTTGAAATTATCATTCTGAAAATTACAGAATGAGCCTATAGTGTTCCCACTGCTGGGACACAGGCCTCCTCTCTGTAAGAGGGAGATAGACCATAGACACAAGCACGCGAGCTCATTGCGGGTTGGCGGATGTTACATGTCTTCGATTTTTTGGTTCTAGGACATGCCCGTTTCCTCACGATGTTTTCCTTCAACACCACCTTCCACCTGTCCTAGTCTAATTAATACTTGGTCTACATACAATGGTGCGCTACCGGGGGTCACAGATGGCTGCTCCACCTAATGTGCTATGGTCTACCGGCGACCATGCTCCAAGACGCTAGGGGAAAAAACTTAGGCTGATGAACCTACCGTGCTATATGGGAACCTATGGTGGTAAAGAAATTGTCTGTTGTTAAGGTAAATTATAAAGTACGGCATGGGAAATGGTTGGGTAAGTATGTGATTTTAATTGATGTTTGCATTCCGAAAGGAGGAAATGACTTAGTAAGTAGCTATATAAAAATCGGTTTCTAAAGCTTGGGTTTCCTAATATAGCAGCCGCCATATAGCGTGGTTTGACTTTACGTTGTCGAAAAACCCTCTCTAGGGAAACACACCAACTGATTCTCATAAATACTTTGCCTTCAAAGCAAAAGTGAACAGGCATCTTTTGGGCACCTCATCTTTCTTTTCTTCCTCATCGCTTTCCATCAGGCGTGATTGGGGTTATGAGCGGGCCCATTTAGCAATAAAAAAAATAAAAATAATAATACGTTTCAGTGCCGTCATTCGACGGTAAATAGCGTAAGCTATGTTGCGGCCAACACAGTCTTAAGAAACCCTAACTTAACCTCAGCAGAAATATTTTTCAAACTTCTCACAGGATTCTAAGTAGCTTAGCGTAATAAGTATCCCATCGTGTGTGGAACCACATTTACACTCCAATTCGAAGTCATTACGAATCTGTCTGGAGTGGTTTTATGTAATGTTATTATTTTTCAGGCTTTCAGCAATGTGGAATTATATTGATTGTATGTGAAAGTCTATTAATCCATCATTACTTAATAACTTGAATAGGTAGATACTATATAATACCTTAGCAAAGATACAATCTTTCAACCAACAAATTGTTAGTAGCTAATGATAGGTGAAGGTGATATCTTTAAATCAAATCATTCATTTTGTACAGACGCATCTGTCAAATTTCTTTAATAGATTTTCAACTTTATCGCTAAAACATTAGGTTCAAAGTTGATTGGGAAAATTTGACAGTTCGGGTAGCTTGATGTGCTGGCGTCTGTACATACATGTAACAAGATAGTTTTGAAACAATAGGAGGCGTTTAGCGCTGTGTATTCGAATCGAGGTGAGTTTTATATTGTTTTGTTGTCAGTGATATAATAATTACTTACGTAGTTACGTTTTAATTAAACAACAGTTAGACTTGGTCTGTTTGGTTTGAATTATCATAACTAGCTTTTGCCCATGGTTTCGCCCGCGTGGATGTAGAAAAATATCTTACGGAACGTACTAGCCGGATCAAAAGTACCCTATGTGTTAATCGAGGTTATAGGCTATCTGTGTGCCAAATTTTATTCAAATTCGTTCAGCCGTTTTTGCGCCGATCCGGAAAATACATTCAGACAAATGGACAAAAATTCGAAAAACTATATTTTCGGCATATCACTAGTATTTAGGTAAGACCATTGTTACTAACACTATGGGCGTAGTCCGAAATAAATGATACAATAATAATAATAAGACTCATTCCCACACTTCGTAACAATTAATTTTTTCTTTAAAAATATTCAATGTACAGTTTTGAATTCGTTTCTTATTATATTTAATTATATGAATAGGTATTTGCGTAGTTTATCTCATCATCTGCCTAGCCTTTTTCCCAACTATTTTGGGCTCGACTTCGTTGACTTCCATATTAAATTTTACATGGAGGTTTGCTTATGCTGGAAGCGTTCATATTTTTTGATAAAAACGATCCATGATACTCCATTTTACGCCAACTTCAAGCTATAACTTCTGAATCAACAGAACTATTTCATAAGCTACTAGTTGGTAGGTAAGTAATAAACTTAGTTCAGATAAGTGGTGACTTATGTTCTACTGTTCTCAGTTGGCAAATAGGCTTGTAAACCATTTGGTATTGCACCATATTGGTCGCCATTGTCACTTGAAAGGAACTTCAGTTATACATGTAGAGTGAATTGTAAGTTTTGTCGTTTGTAACAACAGTATGCTCAATGTGGAGGTTTTAGGGTCAAATATCTTCTGTATAGCATTGGAAGGCTTACAAAAACTAAAAGCTTTTGTAACAAAGTGCTATTGATCGTTTCGATAAGTACATAATAATATTGATTAATTGATTTACCTATTTCCTTCTTTATTTTTATTTACCTCTTTCAACTATCTTTACGAAACTCAGTGTTAATCCGATTATATATTGCACTCATGGTTGATGCACGAAGTAAAAAAAAAACGCAGAATATTACTTGCATGTTTTAATTGAAATAAAATGCTTTCGTGAGATGCCATTGTTAATACAACAACAGTTTAAAAAATCGTAAACATCATTAATTTCATTTGAAAGAGTGACAATGAAAGGCATGACAAGTCAAAAAAAAAAAAAAAAATTTTAACGAGGAAGTTACGAATGGACCAACATCGTCCATTGTATAAGCACAAGAGCCAAGTTACTCGACCAATATAATCTCAGCAATCAAGTGAACGTAAAGTTTTTCTGTAATTATTCACGTCACTGGGATGTGCAGGAAGCGTTTCTTCACTATTTCTAGTTTATTCACAGTCGGCTGCACATTGCGTTCCGTGTGTGTTGTTGGAAACGCGTAAAAAATGTGTGTCTATCTTTAAAACTAGTCTGGTGGGTAGCAAGCGGTTTTGTTTGAAAGACTTCAGACTTGTGTAGTAGCTTTTTTGGGGGTTGTGTAATGTAAACCTGAACCTAGAGCTCCAAAAAATGGAATTGAGTGTCGTGTTGTCTTTATGTAAGAGAGAATTATCAATTCTATAGGTAATAAAACTTGATCTCGAAAACCAGACGATTGTCGAACTGTAACTAAAGGACTGCTTGTTGATCTTATTTGAAGTTCATTTTAGGACCATACAGAAACCACTGTGCTCTGTGAGTAAGTGCAGCACAAATAAATCCATCGTCCTGTACTGCTATTCATTAAATGGACTAGGGAAATCCGCTAAACCACGACCATCTAGCCGAAGGCAACAGCAGAAAGATGTAGTGAATGAACCTCATCTACATCGTAAATCTTACTGCTGTTACCAAATGAGCCAGTGGAAAAGTATTTAGAGTGTAATACCTAAGTTTCGATGATCCAGACCTCCTTCCGGGTGACCATCATAAAGTTCATAGTGGATAAGGCAGAGATTAAAACAGAAGAAGAACTAGCATAGGATCTTTGGGTTCAGGGGATCAGACCTAAATAACCCTCATCTTGCAGCCCTTGTCCCCTGTTACTTGGAGTCGAAGCAACACGTTTTCTTCTTCCATTCTCCCATGACAACCGTCGAGCTGTCATTCACAACCTTTTCTTTTATGTCATTCCTCACACAATCCATTCATCTTTTCTCTGGCCTTTCTCTCCCTTTCCATCCGACTATAAAAAGGGGGTAATCTAAATCCAACAAGGACAACAGCACCCTAATTGCTTAACAAACTATAGTCTGAATCATTTTTGAAGAATATTGCTAAACCATAGATTCTTATGTCCGAATTTGTATGAATTTTGTAGTACTGTCAAAATTAAAACCATTGCTACCGTTATCGTTAGTGTGTTACGCAACTACCCCGCTGATTAGAGGGCCGGGGGCCCTCTGGCTGGGGGCCCATGGCATTTTGCCCCAATGCCACCCTATAGTTACGCCACTGCTGCCCATCTTCGCTAAACTTGAAGATCCCTTCACAACACAACCTGTAAGTCCCGATAATCTCAGCACACTTGCATGCAAGTGATTACTCCACACGTTACGCCACGCCACGCTCGGCGGCGCGTGTCGCCCTGCTTGCGACGCGCATCACTCGTAAGAATGCAGGACAAAAACGATGCCTTCCTATCATAATCCACGAGAGTCTTAGGATTTCTGAGAAGAGTATAAAACGTTCATTGGTGGTGCTTGAAGTGTATGATTGTAGGTGTAATCTTTACCGAAAGGTAAGTAAACTATTGTGGTTAGTTCAAAATAATGCGTTGCAGTTAGGTACTGTTCCTTTTTACCCGACTGCGCGACGCAAAGGAGTGGTAATGTGTTCATCAGCCTATGTATGTATGTATGTATGTATGTATGTTTATATGTTCCTTTGAAGCACTACACAGACCAAACGCCTGTGCCGATTTTTATGATTCACACGTTAATCGATTCCTCTTAGTCCGGCGAGTGTCACTAAAGACATGACGTTAGTGAAAATTCAATATGGCGACTACTGGACGCCATATTAATTTTTTTTTTTTTTTTTTTTTCAAAACCTATCGAGTGGGGTATCAAAATAAAGGGTTATAAAAGGTGATTACAAAAATATATACAACATATATACATAAAAGCAATTCGAAGTGACAAATCGCAAAAAACACCTACCAAGATCTAAATCGTCTGCGAAATCTTTCAAATTTGTAAACTAAAAAGCTGGAAATAAAATAAGTTATTTAAAAAAATCAATAAACCCGACTGCGGTAAAAAACTTAAGTTAAAAGAAACTGAAAAGCTAAAAACAAGCCCATTTTAAATTAAATAAAAGTTGGAAGCAGGCGGGACCCATTTGAATTTGAAAATACAATAAAGATGATGTGGGTCCCGCCTGCTTCCAACTTTTATTTAATTTAAAATGGGCTTGTTTTTAGCTTTTCAGTTTCTTTTAACTTAAGTTTTTTACCGCAGTCGGGTTTATTGATTTTTTTAAATAACTTATTTTTTAGTCTGAGGGGAGGAGTCTTTGCGAGTCAAAGGCAAGAAGGCTTACCAGTCGGCTTACCGTCTTGACACTTTTGTATCCACATTTACTACCATGCTGTAATGACTCTCGCAGCAGCTGTGTTGTCTTAAGCAACATTAAACTAATGGAGAAAGATTGCATAGTATTCAAACTAAACGAAACATAATCTAAAATCATTTTTTTTTAATACGATAATAGCAAGGGAAGGCCAAAGAAAAGATGGATGGACTGTGTGAAAGATGACATGGCTAGAAAGATGACATGGCTGGAAAGGGACGAGGAGCTGGCTACCGAGATGACGACTAATAGAGATAATATTATGGAAGAATAAAGCCCGGTTTCCACCGCGAAAGAGTAATGAGCCGGAAATGGCTAAGCGGAGCGGACTTCGTTTTCATGAAATAGGTTTGCGTTTCCACCAAGAAAGAGGTTAGTCGTCTGATTCCCACCGCAATAGAGAAATGAAACAGAAGAATGAGCGAGCTCATTTTTGCTCTTTTTGCAAGCTGAGTCATTTCCGCTCAACTCTTTGTTGGTGGAAACACATGTAAGCAGTTTTCTCCTGCGAGGTAAAAGAAGTCATTAAAAAGTCCGCTCCGCTCGCGGTGGAAACCAGGCTTAAGATATGTTGCACCGATCCCAAATTTGAGATGAGGGCAGGAAAATGATGATTTTTGATCAATAAATTACTCTTTAAAGTTTTCCTTTGAGCTCTTATGGGCAAACAGTTTTCCGACTATTGTTTCTTTTACATCAGAAATAGCCAACTTGAACTTGAAATCAATACAAGTTGTATAAAGTAACATCAGCAAGGTATTCTGCATGACCTCATGAATCACTTGAACCAGGACAGTCTGCCAAAGAGGCTCACTCGTGCACTGCTCGTAGGAGCCGCAAGAAATCACCGTATCTAAACATTATCTGGAACGTGCGAGTTTGTTAACTAGCCCTACCAGTCTTGTGGAGTGGTGCTCAAAGTTTTCTTCGCTGGCGGAATTATGTAGGTGTCTCTGTCTAACTAGGTGTTTATGTGTATGTAAAAGCGGGTTGGGAAATGTTTTGATATTGAAAGAGGCATCAGTCGATTGTTCGGTGTTTAGTTAATTTGACTCATAAGGAATAGTTTAGCATATAGCATAATCAGCCTATAATGTTCCAACTGCTGGGACACAGGCCTCCTCTCGGTGAGAAGGAGTGGGCCGTAAAAGTTCAATCTATACCTACTAATATTATAAAGAGGTAAAGTTTATGAGGTTGTAGGGTGGTAATCTCTGGATCTACTGAACCGATTGTTCGGGCCGTTTGATTGACTACCTTCTTTGTTGGAAGAAAGATACATGACGCGGAGGATTCGACCTCTCCACTACGAGCCTATACATAGGCCCGCACACGCTAGAAAAAAGGACAGTCACAGTCATTAAGTTACTACCGCATCGCTATAGATAAACGCTCGCCAAATTGACACCCTTCGTCAGTTTTCGGCTGGAGCCGCGTCAAATCTAAATATAAATCGACCATAAATAAAATCTCCGCTAAGTAACCATACTCGCAGGCATAAGACCGTTCTAAGCCTTAGCTGAGTACGCGCAAATCTCCAAAATTTTCCAGAATCACGCGAGGGCGCCCTCAGGTTTCAAATTCCCTGCAGGGACATCACCAGACTGATCCAGGAACAGCAAAAAGGTCAGTGGATCTTAATTCCTTCATTTGATGGTGTCATACCGTGTCGGCGCGTCCTCCATCTTCTGTCCGTACTCAGGTCTTCCCGTGTTTGAGAATAACCTTTTACAAGGATCTGTAATTTTCTCTGTCTCTCTGTTCTGTGATTTTTTACGCCTTTATGAAAGAAATTAACTACCCGCAATTATAGTCCACCGCGCGACCACCGATTTTGAAAATTATTTTACCAATAGAAAGCCACATTATTTGTGAGTGTCATAGGCTATAAATATTATTATTATTTATATAAATGAATATCTTAGAAGGTATCAGAGATTTAAAAAGCTGGGGCGGAGCGGCTGGCGGGGCGGGTTCGCCGGGTCACTAATAATTCACAAGACAATAATCATGTTGAGAAGCAAAAGCAAGCACTGCACTGGGCTAGAGAAAAGCCTAATTAAAATGTAGATGAAGATGCAAGATTGATTTCAGTTTCACGAAAGCAGCTTCTAAAAAGCATGGTGTAGACAAAGAAGGCTACTCAGAATAACGTGGGCCTCGAGTTGAGCATCACTGTCCAAATCAATAGAGACGTAACACTTTATGAGCAACCTGTATATAGCGTAATGTCTGTTTGTTAAGTTTTTTGCTTAAAAAGAAACTGGTTCGCGCAAAGAAATGATTTGTGGAAAATTGCTGTGACTACATGAATAAATGAATGGAACAGTTTTTGTGAAATCTCTTTAGAAGTCTGGATTGATGTGTGTATGCTAATTAAATGGTGACAAAGATACTACACATGTAACAAGTGTGTTGCATTTATATTTACAAGCCTTTTTTCATTCTTATGTTTTCACTAGAAGTGTCATTAAATGAACACAAAAGACCAAATGCACGGCTAAGATGATAATGAAACCACTAGCATAGCATTTGAAGCTCTTCTAAACAAAGTGGACCTTAATGAATAGCCGAAATAATGGCTCATTCTTTTTAATGATAATTATCAACTGATTGCACATCCTAAATTAATGATTCTTTTAAAAATTCCGTAAAGCCTTCGAAGTCTTGCCGTATACAAGATTGATTGAAGATGACTATCAAAATATACAAGTATCGACAAAATTCTGCGACATAAAGACCTTCGGAGGTTCCTTAAAGCATTTCAATTAATACGGAACCTGTTTCGTTCAGATGCTAATTCATTTTCACACTAGATCCACATTAAAATTCACCTGTGTACGTTACGAAACTAAATCTCTCACTTGCAGCTCACCATCAAGTTGAATGATTAGCACCACAGCTATGTGTCCGTCTTGCGCAAGAGTTCCAATTGAATCGTTATTCCGACCGCAATTACTGTAATTGTTATTAGTATTAATACCCGACTAGTTGTTGCCTCTGGCTTCGGTTGCGTGACCTATGGATCTTTTGGCTTTAGGAACGAGGTTGATTGTAGAAGGTAGATCGTGGTATGTAAGAAGGGTCTCGTCTGCCTAGCCTTTCCCAACTATGTTGGGGTCGGCTTCCAGTCTAACCTGATGCAGCTGACCAACGGCCACCAACGATGAGACCAGTATTTTACATTAAGAGACTGCCTATCTACCCCTTGGTAAGACTGGTCAGGCTTTCGGGCATCTGACGACCCGTCTCGTATTAAGTGTCATTTCAAAAAACGAAAGAAGGAAAGTGTGATGGATAGTTTAGATAAGTAATGTTTTTAAGCTAATTAACTATATTACTGCTATGTGTGGAAGTATACTAAATTAGGCTTAAAAAAAACTGGGCCTTAAATTTATAAAAAAATATATATAATTGGGGACGACAATACGACGATAAATTAAACTGCGTATATCTAATGCCGTTCCCAGTCTGCATACGAAAATTCAATTAAATATATATCCAATAGTTTAGTCATTATATCTAGTCAAACATTAGCATTTTAGCAAGTAACAACAACTAAAATTAGCAACTATTTAGTTAATTAGAAAAAAATCACTTTTTAAAGTTCGATGCTAGTATTTATTTCATAGTTCCAAAAAACTCTTATGCATAAGTATTGCCAGTGTTTTCATTTATTGTCGTATTGTTGTCTCCATATTGTATAATTTTAACATTCTCTCGACTGGTGCGTTTATTTAAGCTGAATAATCATAATTAGCCTATATTGTTCCCACTGCTGGGACACCGGCCTTCTCTCTGTAAGAGGAAGAGGGCCATATTCACCACGCGGGCCCAGTGCGGGTTGGTAGATGTCACATGTTTTTGAACGTTTGATTCTAGGATATGCCGGTTTCCTCACGATGTTTTCCTTCATCGTTTTGAGAGCAGTGGTGATGAAATAATTTACACAAAGTAAAGCGCCTGTCGGGGTTCGAACCTACGACCTACAACTCGTAAGTCCGGCTATCACCACTGGAGATGCAGAATAATTACGTATCAAAGAAACTTGTATAATTATTGGATTCTCGCCTGTCGGTTTTATTATATAGGCCTTTTAGGCATTTATCACACTAATATTATAAGGCGAAAGTTTTTGTGTGAGGGTGTGTGTGTGTTTATATGTTTGTTACTTCTTCACGCTCAAACGGCTGGACCAATTTTGATAAAATTTGGTAAGGAGGTAGCTGACACACTGGATTAACGTATAGGCTACTTTTTATCCCGATATTCCTAATCTATTCCTAAATATTGTTTGATATTGTAAGGAAGAATACGAGGGCACAGCTGTCTTTATTTTTGACATATCTTAGTTATTTTATATAAAAAAACTCTTTGTTTGGTAACGTGACTTACTCTTTGCCGAGGTCTAAAGTGTATATAACAGGTCACGATACACGATGGTATAATAATTGTAACTTCAATTAACTCATTACATCGAATGACCAGTTCCTGCCTCCGGCGACACTTTCCCGTTTAAGTGGTGACTGTGCTATTTGCTAAACATAGGATGTTACTTAATCTCTATTAGATTATAACACCCACAAACTTTCTACAAGTAAATGGGATTACAATAATCATGGTAACTTATATAATAATGTGGGCTATGCTATTTTGGTCAAGTAAGAATTTGCTGCGCAGTAGGTACATATTTCTTAGTTTATGAGGTGGGTTTTTTGGGAATCATCAAACTCAAATTCAAAGCATTTATTTCAATTAAACCTTGTACAGGCACTTTTGAATTGTCAAAATTAAATAGTCTGTCAGTTAGTCAGAAAGTTGAAGCTAGTTGCCCATTCCAACACGTAGATCTCTATGGAGAAGAACGGGCAAGAAACTCCATGGACACTCTTTGAAATCAAGATATTACAAAATCCTGGGTACATTATTCTTGTTGCTTCTATATGTGAGAACAATGTAAAAAAAGACACAAATGAAGAAACAATTCAAAATGTAAGATTAAAAATAAGCATTGGCAGTTAAAAGATGACCAGTCTCAACCGACGGCACCCGTTCAATCATCATTGCAATGGTGGCATTCGAAAACTGTCGATACGCAGAACGTTTTCAAATAAGAGAGTTTTGATTTGAGTTGAGTATTGCTGTGAGTTTATTACTGATGTTTTTACGCAGAAATTATGCTATCGGAAAAACTTATTTTTAAACTGCATCATAATAAGAAAATTACTACTATAGCAAACTTGTAACTAATATTTATAGGAGGCAGCTGAAACAAAGCGTTTTTCCTCCGATGCTCAAAATGTCTATATACCGCTAATACCACGACCTAAGTCGGTTGACGGAACACCTGCCGATTGCGGGCAGACAGCGGCAGTGGGAGGCAGGCCAGCCCGGGGGCGGCAGAGGGGCAGCAGGGGGGCAGCAGGGATGCGCAGGGGTGCAAAATATCAAGGACTGAGAACGGAAGCGAAGCACCTGTGTATACACCCTACGCTTGAGGCTATGAGGTAAGCGGACGGATCGTGTTTTATTTTTTATTTTTTTTGGATTTTGAATATGGAAGCTCGCGGGTATTTTATTGTAATCGATGTGCATCATAAAAGTGAATAAAATAATAAGTAAGTAAAGAACACGTAAGAGCACAGGGGGACTTGTGTGTTTTAATTTTTAGGGTTCCGTACCTCTAAAGGAAGAAACGGAGGGACCCTTTTTTTTTTTGCGGATGGGAAATCATCAAATGACTCCTCCCGCTCTGGGTGGAGCGGAAGGGAGTGTCAGACTCTTACTGACTAAAACCCACCCGTGTTCCTTCCTTAGCCCTTTATGTTCCGGGCCAGCGGTAACCCTTTCGGACATTCCCGCTGACCCGGCAGGCTTCGGCCCTAAGGGGCCTTTTCGATGCTGACATCTCTTTGAGGCGCGCGTGGACCACGTGGGACCCTTATAGGATCATTTTGTTGTCCGTCCGTCTATCTGTCTGTCAAGACCTTTTATTTCGGGAACGCGTGGAGGTATTGAGTTGGAATTAAAACCATTTATCCTCAGGTCTACAGTCCATTGAAACTGTGAAAAATCAAACTTCTAAGTTAACGTTAAAAAAGATACGGCCGTTTATGCCGCAAAAAACGTATATTCCGATACTTTCAAGGGAATCAAAATTTATAGGGTACTTCCCGTTGACCTAGAATCATGAAATTTGGTGAGAAGCAAGGTCATGTAGTACAAGTGAAGGAAAAAATCGGAAAACTGTAAATTAATTTGTAATTGCGTTAAAAAAATCCCGTGATAAACTATTTACATACCTACGAATTTGTACGGAACCCTTGGTGCGCGAGTCCGACTCGCACTTGACCGGTTTTTTTATGTGGAGATAGATACTTATTTGTTTTCTAGTTAGGTTACCTAAATTTCAACAGGTGAAATAAAATAAATAATGAAAAGTCGACAAAGCAAAATCTTGCTGGTTTGGGGAGTTAAAAACTGAAAAGCTAAAAACAAGCCCATTTTAAATTAAATAAAAGTTGTAAGCAGGCGGGACCCACATAATTTTTATTGTATTTTCAAATTCAAATGGGGTCCCCGCCTGCTTCCAACTTTTATTTAATTTAAAATGGGCTTGTTTTTAGCTTTTCAGTTTCTTTTAACTTAAGTTTTTTACCGCAGTCGGGTTTTTTGATTTTTTTAAATAACTTTTTTTATTTCCAGCTTTTTAGTTTACTGAAAGATTTCGCAGACGATTTAGTTCTTGGTAGGTGTTTTTTTGCGATTTGTCACTTCGAATTGCTTTTAAGTATATATGTTGCATATATTTTTGTAATCACCTTTTAAAACCCTTTATTTTGATACCCCACTCGATAGGTTTTGAAAAAAAACAATAAAAAAAAAAAATTAATATGGCGTCTAGTAGTCGCCATATTGAATTTTCACTAACGTCATGTCTTTAGTGACACTCGCCGGACTAAGAGGAATCGATTAACGTGTGAATCATAAAAAATCGGCCCAGGCGTTTGGTCTGTATAGTGCTTCAAAGGAACATATAAACATACATACATACATACATACATACATACATACATAGGCTGATGAACACATTACCACTCCTTTGCGTCGCGCAGTCGGGTAAAAAAGATGAGGTGAATATTATACATTGGTTTTGTCATTTCTGACTAAAAGGCAAGTACCTACCTAAAGCATTGTCTACGCATTTTGTTTTAAACGGAAGTGTTTAATATTTGGCTCCCTAATAACGTTGCAACTGTGACGTTGGCTAAAATGCACAAACCGTGCGAAGTAAAAGGAAAAAAAAAACTGGCTAAGTGCGAGTCGGACTCGCACACGAAGGGTTCCGTACCACAAGGCAAAAACGCCAAAAAAAAAACATGTTTGTTGTATGGGAGCCCCCCTTAAATATTTATTTTATTTAAATTTTATTATTTATTATTAAAGTTAAAATACAACTGAGTATTTTGTGAATATTTCAAGTGCCTACCTGTTGCCATTTTTGATATCGAGCAAAAAAGGGCAAAAAAATTGCGTTTGTTGTATGGGAGCCCCCCTTAAATATTTAATTTATTTTGTTTTTAGTATTTGTTGTTATAGCGGCAACAGAAGTACATAATTTGTGAAAATTTCAACTGTCTAGCTATCGCGGTTCTCGAGATACAGCCTGGTGACAGACAGACGGACAGACGGACAGACGGACAGACGACCAGACGGACAGACAGCGAAGTCTTAGTAATAGGGTTCCGTTTTTACCCTTTGGGTACGGAACCCTAAAAACGTTGCAACTGATTGTTGAGCTGGACTCCTTTAATAAAGATTGTCCTTGGCAGCTCTGGACAGAGATAGGTGGAAGGTGAGTAGGGAGGCCTTTGCCCAGCAGTGGGACTTTAAAGGATCTTAAAAAAAAACAGTGGCACTCCGGGGGTGCCGACAGAAGTGAAAACAAAACACAAACAGAATACTTTGCCATCACTCACTGACATATCGGATATACATTAAAACCGAGTACATCCCGAGGACAGCCGAACACATCGGAAGCGGGTATTTTTTTAATCGTGTTATAAACAAAACACGTGCAGTGTCGTTTACGGTAACAGTGGCGCGGGTTCAATGGTTTTTTCCCATCTCAAAAAATTCCCAAAGCGCCTAAAAAAGTTTTCACTTCAATAACTTTACAGATTCATGGAGGTCTGCTGGGTGTATTTTTGTAAACAGTGGTTTTGTAAGCTTTAGACTACTCGCTTATTCCCTGGCCCTATTATTAGAAAGTTCATTATAGAGCGACGGTTAAAGTTCAATGAACATTAAATGCCTGGACCGGGGTTTTTGCAAGAAATTCTTGAACACATAATTTTTAGCTGATACATTATGTACACAATACACAACTACATAATTGTATATACTCGTACGAGGACCGGTATGTGTTTATAAACGTTAGGCAGTTATTGTCACATTGACTTGACTCCTATTATTATTTTTACAAAGTTTCAGTTGCCAGCGTAAGGTTTTCTAGATGCAACAAACACAGGGAGACAAAACCGTTGAAGCAGTTTCTACCAGAACGTCATTTTGAAGTAACCACACCAATAGCGATTTACCTACTTAATAGGTTAGTCCTATTAATTCCAGACATTTGTTGAATGCTTCCAGCGAGGGTTTCCTAAGACTGCGGTGGCCGTACATAGCGCCCACAATTTACCATCGAATGACGTCACTGAAACGTTATCTAGACAGTGTTTTTTGACACCGTAAAGTCAATCCCCGCTGCCTACTGAGCCCAAACAGTATAAGTAACCCATCTAGCAAGCTAGCAAGAAAGAAAGTCATCCCACGAAGATCTTCGCTCCACCTAGCCTACCCTTATTATTAAAGGTCACTGCAGACATATCAACTCGGAAAGGGATCATCACCTTATCGCCTTTCGCCTCGCCGTCAAATAGGCGTCAACCTTACGTAAGCACGTCACCAAAGCAGATAAGCAGCTCCGATACGTCGACTCGGCTACGGCTAGGCGACGCCGCGCTTACGACTCACCAACCGCTGGTTGATGATGCTGCAGGCAGGCCACGGGAGGGGTGAGACGCATGGGTGGACGAAGAAACGTAAGTTCGGGTACGGAGAGACGTAAGCACGGGGAGACGACGAGCCGTAAGCGCGGGAACTGCAAGTTGACCACGCAGGCATGCACCCGAGCCGAGGCGATTACGTTACGATTCCGATTAGTGTGCGTTGCAGTAGGGAGTTTCATACAAAGAATACTGAATGGCTCTAGTTGAAACGGTGACGATCCCTTTCCGGTTTGATATGTGTACCTTTATACATGCTACGCAACAAGACTTAAATTGGACCTCAACTTCCCGATTTAATTTATCTGCTAGGATCATCATTTTCACGACCGCCGTCACTGCGGCCGTTATGTTGCGGCCACCGATTTCGTAGGAAACCAAAACTTTAGTATCTTAACTAAAGTTTTGGTTTCTTACTAATGTTTAACAAAATATAAAAGCAATCTCACACAATATCTTAAACGGACGTTTACCAATCTTTAATCCGAAGGCTGCAAGGTCCGTAACATACGATTATACGAGATTCATAAAACGTTTCGACATAATTGTTATGTGACCTAATTGTTAAGTGTTAGAGAATCATTATGGCAGTTAACATAATGATGTGTTCTGGCAAATTGGGAGTTGTGTGCAGTTTTAAATGATTATGATCGTTGGTAATGCAACTTTAATTTTAGGTTTAGACTTTGTAGCAGGCGCCTCTTTCTGTTGGGTTCGCGGAATGCATGCAATATGGCACACCCCTTAGAAACATTGACTGATGACCTACAGAATATCCTAGCAGGTAAAATAAATCAGAGCGGTTGAGGTCCAATTTCTGTCATGTAGGGTATCTTTGTGTAAATACCACATTAGTAATGGCTAGGCTAGCTGGAGCGAAAATCTTCCTGGGATGGCTTGGAGCAGCTGGATTAGAGTTGCCGAGAATTAAGTTAAATGGTGAACGATTACAACAGTGGTGGCCCAGCAGTAACGGCCCCGTCTTACGAGTTGTATGTCGTGGGTTCAAACCCAGTCAGTCAGGTTACTTGTGTACCTAATTTATTTCATCACAACTGCTCTCAAAACGGTGAAGGAAAAAACCAGCATCTCCTAGAGCCGAAAATTCTAAGACATGTGACATCTCAGAGAAAGTGCGCACACCTTATGGATTATGGCCCACTCCCTCTCATAGAGAGAGGAGGCCTGTCTAAGACACAGGCCTCCTCAATGGGAACATATAGGCTGATTATGCTTAGGCAATAATAAATTGCAACTAGACCGGAATAAATCGCCTTGTCACCCGTTAAGGCTACTCGTAGTAGCGAATCGACAAACAAAGTTTTTTTATTGCATAATTATCGAATATAAGTAGATTAAAATCTAACAACCTGTCACAGTTAACACTTGCACTACTTAATTTTAGCCGTGGGTGGACATTTAAAGTCATGTAACTTAAATGCACAGCTTGCTTGTCAATTCAGAGTAAAAATAACTTGTCCTATACATCGGCGTCTTTGGTCTTTTAACAAGTTAATCTGGATACACCTACACGGTAGCTGGGGTTATTACATTCACGATTAACTTCCGGTTCAATTTGCTGATAATGTTCTTGGTTACGTTTGCGAGGATTTCCTTATTGGTCAAGTTAATAAAAACATGTTTAAGACTAGTTTTTTCAGTTGGGAAACCCTACAATTTGCTCAACATGTTCTTTTCCATAAGAACTTAAGCCTTAAAATGGGTAACTAGCTGACCGGCTCCTTGGCAATTCAAAAGTGTTTGTAAACTGCTTTGAGAATGAGTTTGAGCCTCCATAAAGACCACGGACTTTAAAATACCACTTGGAAGGAATAATATACATAGTAGCAAACATTGCCATGATCATCATGGTTAACAAACATATTGACGACAGTGGTTTGTTGTTATTAGCAGACCGACAGATGCTGCTACTTTTAAAAGTGTGAAGGAGTTTTCTATTCAAATATGGGAAGCTGATGATGACGTTTCATTCTATCTTGTATGGATGCCATCTCAAAAAGGCAATTTTTTACTGCATTCATGTGTCGCCGACTGTGAGAATCTATGAAAAACAAACGACAGTCGAAATTGTTTTTTCATACATTTTAAAGTGGATGCTCACATTCGTCGACCGAGGAAAAGTTTGGTGTGAACGCGCTCTGAGACTGAAGTGGTCTTTTCAGACTACCTTGGTTGGTAACCCAGCAAGTTGAACTTTTACACAGATCAATTAAAACACAGATGTAGCAATTAGTCCCAAGCTTTACACCTTTAATTCCCAAAGGCGTAACTACATCAAAAACGGGAATCCACTCACTTTTTTCTCTCATTCCCATTTTATCTGATATTTACTTCTAAAATGTCAGTCCACTAATCATAGCATTATCTCAAGGTGTAAACAGGTATCAATTATTTTAACTAGCAGTTAAAATGATAACGTATCACGTGTGGCTAGTGGTTACCTACATAGTGTACTGTTATTAAATATGTAGTTATGATTACTTATGATAGATCTGTTGTATGATAATCCGGAATTTGCTTGCGTAAGAATTGAACAACGTTACATACATTATTAGGTGCAATATATTAATTATCAACATTACGTTATCGAATACTAGTGATCCGCCCCTGCTTCGCACGGTTTTTATTACGATTTGAGAAAACATCGAGATTTATTAATTACTAGCTGCGCCTCGCGGTTTCACCCGCGTAAATGTCGATCCCGTTGGAATATCGGAATAAAAAGTAGCCTATATGTTAATCCAATGTGTCAGCTACCTCCATACAAAATTTTATCAAAATTGGTCCAGCCGTTTGAGCTTGATGAAGTAACAAACATATAAACACACACACACACTCACAAACTTTCGCCTTTATAATATTAGTGTGATATGTAACACATAACCTTCTGGAATAAATTCACTAAATGATGGTGCAAACCGCATTATAATAGAAAATGAAACACGACACAGAGAACGGACACAAAAAATAAAATGTTGGGAGAAAATATGCGTCACATTCACGCAAAACGGCCATCGCTCAGCATAATGCTATACGACCCTATGCGAGACAGAGCCCCAGCGCTAGTTATCAGCGAAATCAGTTGCGTAGTTTAGAAGAACAACGCAGTCATACGGACAGACACGAAACGCGACTTTAATTTATATTATGTGTATGATGTAGATGGGTGAGAATACATAAATATTCAAACGTCTAATAAATGTAATCACATTACCCTGATTTTTAATTCGTTTCAGTTGAGATTATGACGATGTTTATTATTTTATATTGATGGATTTACTTTTTATATTTTAATCGTTTAATTTATTAACAACCGTTCTAATTAACATACTAACAATAGATAGACTACATGATATGATGAGATATTACCTAATTATTTGATCTGGGGGCACGGGAGTGCCCCCGCCAAGACCAGCCAAGCGAAGCGCAAGGGCACTACCTACCTTTTCTCGAAGCACTTCGTCGTATTTTTGAACCCTCTTAACTTGGGTTTGGATTATACCAGATAAACAAAATTTTCGGAATATGATGCCAGTGGTTGACTTATTAAACCTATAAAGTTTCAATTGCATATAGCTCTTATACTTTAGATTTTATTGATATCTAAAATACCCCGATTTCGTCACTGACTCACTGACTGATGATCATCAAAATTCTTAAGGTACTTCCTGAAGTCCTAGAAAGCTGAAATTTGGTATGTAAGCTAGTAATAGTACACAAACAACAAAAAAATATTAAAACTTGAAACTTTTACACCCCAAAAAAAAAAAAAAAAAATCCGTAAATTTTGATGCTAGAGGTCTGAAAATTTATATAGGGGGTCCTTGTTATAAATAAACCCCAAAAAAAGAAAGAAAAAATGAACAACAGCAAAAATACTCGTATAAATATCATAAGCAACTTACAAAAAGAAATGAAATCCCACAAAAACATTTCATGTTAAATGTTGCCAAGACGAAACCATGTAGCTCGCACTGTCAAAAAGTAATCAGATCTCATGTAGAGCCAAGCTTCTAACTCTACACGCCCTAACTCTACAAGGCCTAACTTCGCAAACTCTACACCTTAGTCAAAATAATATGGCTTGGCCATTTCGCTACATTCACATGAGCGTAAGGTGAAAAACTCTCATACTGTTAATGGTTCTTGTAGTAACGAAACGGCCAAACCAGATATTTTGACTAAGGTGTAGAGTTTGAGAAGTCAGGCTTTGTAGAGTTAGGGCGTGTAGAGTTAGAAGCTTGGCTCTACATGAGATCTGATTACTTTTTGACAGTGCGAGCTACATGGTCTCGTCTTGGCAACATTTAACATGAAATGTTTTTGTGGGATTTCTTTGACCCAATGACACATTGCTAAGTGTTGTTAACTTTTAATTCTATCACTTCCGAGATCAAATTTCTAAACAAAAGGGAAGTATAGGGGGAGTTTATGAGATAGCAGTTCTGGGCGAAAATAAAAACTGGCCAAGTGCTAGTCGGACTCGCACACGAAGGGTTCTGTACCACAAGGCAAAAACGCCGAAAAAAACACGTATGTTGTACGGAAGCCCCCTTTAAATATTTATTTTATTCTGTTTTTAGTATTTGTTGTTATTGTGGCAACAGAAATTACATCATCTGTGACAATTTCAACTGTCTAGCTATCACAGTTCATGAGATAAAGCCTGGTGACAGACAGACCGACAGACGGACAGTCTTAGTAATAGGGTCCCGTTTTTACCCTTTGGGTCAGGAACCCTAAAAAGGAAAAAGAATGGCCGACTCGCTCTATTTGAGAAAAGTAAGACAATATTTTGCAGTGCTGAGCAGTGGTGGCCGAGTGGTATCAGCCCCGACTTAGGAGTTGTAGGTCGTGGGTTCGACCCCAGGCAAGCGCTTTACTTTGTGTAAATTATTTCATCACCACTGCTCCCAAAATGGTGAAGGAAAACATCGTGAGGAAACCGGCATGTGCTAGAACCAAAAATTCGAATACCTACCTACATGTGGTATCTACCAACCCGCACTGGGCCCACGTGGTGGATTACGGCCCACTCCCTCTTGAAGAGAGGAGGCCTGTGTCCCAGCAGTGGGATCATTAAATAGGCTGATTGTGCTTAAGTTAAGACAACATTTTTAGGCGAGCGAGGAATTATATTTATTTATTTATATATTTATTTATATATACTTTATAATACATGATTAGGTTTTTAACGTAGCCTATCGCAGTCAACTGCTTGATAAATGCCTCTCCCAGGCTGCACCACAGCCCAGATCAGGACCAGGCCAGTACCGGACGGCACGTACGTGTTCCACGCGCGCCTCAAAGAGATGTCAGCATCAGAGAAGGGGCCCGTTAGGGCTGAAGCCTGCCGGGTCAGCGGGATTGTCCGAAAGGGTTACCGCTGGCCCGGAACATAAAGGCTAAGTAAGGAACACGGGTGGGTTTTAGTCAGTAAGAGTCTGACACTCCCTTCCGCTCCACCCAGAGCGGGAGGGGTCAATTGATGATTTGCCAAAGGCAAAAAAAATAAGCTGCACTGTGTCCTTTGCCTTCCGCATCTAGTCTGTACCTACCACCTACGAGTTATCAAACAGGTACCTATAAGGAGTAGTAAGCTATTTACTGATGTAAATACGAGCCATAGTAACGAAGATACTTAATTATTTTTTATTGCAGCAAATAACTCCATAGGCAAAGCCAATCTGATTTATTTTTTGCAAAAAAAAAATAGAGGAATCAGGAAGCCCTTTTTATTAAGGAAATAAGTAATCCATACAATTAGTTAACGGACCTTATTTGGATCACTTAAATAAGGTCATAACTATAATGTTTTGTACCACAGTGGGTGTTTAATACCATTCCATTAGCGGGAACGTGCTTATTGGTAATTTTTGGGCACACGACCATTTGCATCGGCAGTCGGCCATGTTTCTTTAAAAGGATGTTGTGTTCAAACTGCTTTACTCTGAACGAATACTTTTTCTTATTGAATGAGATTCATTCACTTTAAAATTGAGCAGTTTTGTAACTTTCTGGTTTGGTAACGTAACTTTTCGAATCATCTTTATGTGTTTTTGTGGTGGAAGCAGTTGCGCCATGTAAGGTACTGATATTCAGCTGCGTCCGGTTAGACTGGAATCCGATTCCAACATAGTTGGGAAAAGGCAGGGCAAATTTCGATGTGTTTTTGCTGGTTTTCTTCTGAACATCGTTTTCAATTGGACCATTTAAAGGTACCTACTTTACAATGACGCCAAATGGTTTTATGACAAGATAAAATGCTGTTTCCTTCCTAATAGATACATCTAATAGAATTTATTTCAAACCCTCTTATGTCTCTTTGTTTTTATGTAAAATGACGTCAGTTATGAAAATCAGAAGGTAAGAGCGATCATTAGTTTTCTAAAATTGTGGCCGATATAATATAATGATGGGGGAGCAAATAAAAAGCATCATGTTACAGACAGACTCAATGAGAGCTATTTTGGAATAAATACCTTATTTGGGATGAAGTCCAAGTTATAAGCGATCGCAGTGATTAGGTACCTACTTTTTCCTCTTAGTTACCATACAACAGTGGGGCAATGGTGGCTCAGTAGTGACGGCCGCGGCTTACGAGTTGTAGGTCGTGGGTTCGAACCCAGTCGGGCGCTTTACTTTGTTTAAATTTCTTCATTACCACTGTTCTCAAAACCGTGAAGGAAAACATCGTGTGGAAATCGGCATGTCCTAGATCCAAAAATTCGAAGACATGTGACATCTACCAACCCGCACCTTTCGAAGAGAGGAGGCCTGGGAGGCCTCCTCGAGCTGGGTCTGTGGGCTGGTTATGCTATGCCCACAGACCCAGCTCGAGGAGGCCTCCAACATACAACATAATTATAACAAGCTGAACTTTTGTTTTTAATATGATGTATTAAAATGATGCAACAAGCTTATTATAGTAGCTAAATGAAGCTGCTAGCCAATTAGTCATGAGAAAACTTTTAAAGAATACCTATGGGAAAAACTTTTTCTAATTGTGTGTGTGTGGGGGGATATCCAAAATAAGTTAGGGTTAGATAAACGATAACTGCCACTATAAACCATAAGACCTAATAGAGACAATGATCGTTTCAGCGTATAACTTAGACCACAAACCAGCAAGTTACCTGAGGTCTACTTAAGCACAACAAAGGATCGCATGCGTCATGCGGAGGAGCATGCCCGACCTCACTTAAGCACACGCGAGCTCACTTAATTCCAACTTAATTTACTTGCAGAGAACTTAAATTAACAATGAATGCAGGAGGATAAAGGGTTAAAATGCTTCTTTTAAAAAGAAAGAAAGAAATAATTATGCGGTACTTAATTACGTGAAATGTTTTTCTTTGAATTATCTTTTTGCCGATGGATCATTGAACAAAATAGAATAGAATAGGTATTCATTTATTTGCTCAGAATGTAGGTATTCTATTCTATAAGAAGAAGAGACCTGAGGGGCGATTCTCGTAATTTTTAAGAAGGTCACACAGACTGATGTCAATCTCAATCTGTCATAAGATACTTATAATTTCCTTACATTTTGACAAGTTTTTGACATTTGTTTGTCGCCGAGATGAGACTGAGACTAGATTTTGAACGTTTTCGTCGTTTCAGCCGATAGACATCCACTGCTGGACATAGGCCTCCCCCAAAATTGGGGGGGGGTTTGCCTTTGAACGTTTTAAATAACGAGAATTGGCTTTCTGATGTACCGACGCCATCACATCAAGCTACCCGAAACTGTCAAATTTTTCCAATCAACTTAGAACCTTATCGATAAACTTGAAAATCTGTTGAAGAAATTTGACAGATTGTAGTAGATTGATGTGCTGGCGCCAATCTGTCGAATTTCTTCTTCTTCTTCAAAGAAGAGGTACTGTACAGACAGTACCTCTTCTTTCATGACAACAGAAAAACTTATCCGTTTTCCGGAGCAGTAGAAGTATCTGGCCTTGTAAGACATATTTCAGTTCATAATCAGCCTATAATATGTCCTCTGTTGGGACACAGCCTACCTTTCTTCGAGAGGGAGTGGGCTAGTCTTCTACGCGGGCCCAGTGCGGGTTGGTAGATGTCACATGCCTTCGATTTTTTGGTTCTAGGACACGACAGTTTCCTCACGATGTTTTCCTTCACCGTTTTGAGAGCAGTGGTGATGAAATAATTTACACAACGTAAAGCGCCTGTATGGGTTCGAACCTACGACCTCGTAAGTCGGGGCCGACCACTGGGCCACCACTTGGGATTAACCATAATCCCCATATGTTTTATGACCTAATCAGATACAGGTGAGACGCATTCTCAAGTTGTTTTTAACGAAAGCACAGGAAGAGACAGTGGGCTAAGCCATGGCCAACTTACATTAGTAAAAGTCAAAGTCGTATGTTGAAAACCGAAACTAAAAAAAAACATGTTTAAGTACGCGAAGCGAATTTCGTTCATAATCGATTCTCATACAGTTGGCCGATAGAGTCCATTGCATCACAAAGCTAGATACTCGTATTGTTCAATGGAATTTCAATTAAAATCGTCATGAGTTCATGACAGTTACATTGTTATTAACTTAACACCAAAATATTATCCTATTTGAAATAAAAATACTCTATAATAAAATATAATTATAACCCTTTATTCATAAACGTTGCTTAAAGCTAAGTAGTGATTAGCGACTTTTTAATAATATCTCTCAGGATTCACCACACAGCACTGTATTTTGAGAGATAAGATTGGATAAGAGTGTAAGTATTTTTTTTGCTAGGTAGGCGTGCCCTAAATATCCGCTTGTCAGACCATACATTTTTGACGTTTCAACATCACTTCATCGTTTATAAATTCTCCTTGGCAGTCAGATAAGTAGAAAATTCGAAACTGAACAAATCTATAGCCTGATTCATAGTACAGCGCCATCTATGAAATAGATCACGAACTATGCAACTTAAGTGATCCACGTGAGCGTAGACTTTAGACGTATCTAAGTGTTTACTAAGTTGTTCTTGACACCAATGTACTGTACTTAACTTCGTTTTGAGGTTAGAAAATTGCAAGTTGTTATGTTTATTATGGTTACGTGTATCTCGGAAACTAGTAGCCTGATTTTGATCGATTCCTTTGATGAACAGTTTAATGTTTTTGCTATTATAAAATTATGGATAAAAGATACTTGACGAAGTTGTAATTAAGTTATTATGACTTTTTTCATTCGTTTATTTTTTGTACTTAATCTTTAAAACTTACTTTCATAGTACTCGTAGCTAGAAGGCGAGCCCAAAATCCCTCTTCTTCGGGGATCCAGTTTGAATAACTTTTAATACACCACACACAACAAATAAAAACACTGAAAATTACTGCACAGTCATACTATAATGTAGAAAAACATTTTTTCCACACACTAACTTAATCACCACACTGTGCACTTCGAAAAAAAAAAACTTTGAAAATTAATTTCAAAATCTTTTTACGTAGGTAAGCTTTAAGGTACCATGTTTTCCCGTCCCAAACACACGTATGTTCATTGAGGCTGAGATTTTGATCTGAGATAAGTTTTCTGATCACGCACTGTAGGTACGTCTGTCGGTGTCTACTGCTCAATGTCAACTCCTGCGCAAGCACTGTGTTACACTGTGTCGGGTGGAAGCCTTATGTTTGATATATCTTTCTTTTTTGTTTTATATTATAAAACACGAAAGTGATGTAAGTTTTTTTTTTGGAATAAAATGCTTTGTTTTCGTGAAGGTCAGAAATATTAGAATGCAATAAAACGTAATTCCTCTAGGTTTAGGTAAATAAATGTTAGGTCATTTGCACCTCTCTTTTTATTCATAGATTGGGAAAACACGCACAAATCGGGGGATCCAAAGACTTGGACAAAATGACTAGCAATTTTTAAGTTAACATAATTCAAAATACTATGTAGTTTATTTTCAAAATTTAACCCTGTTAAGTACCTAACAAAGAATCCTTACAAAGTTCCAAAAATTGACTGTGTCTGCGCAGGTGGAAAGCATCAAAGCACTGCGCTATCGTTGTCTCACTCAAACACGCATAAATTAGGTTCGTGTGGTATGTGCATCCTGCTTGCACGTTTTTTGTTGAAGGAAGCATGAATTAGTAAAAAATTAGACGGTTCCAAATGATAGGATGCGATGGAAGTCCCGTGTCCTGTGTGTAGGGGTGGGTATAACAGGAAGCCATATTGAACAATATAATCTAGATTTTAAGGTTCAATTTGGCTTATACTTAGATAGAGTCACGCTGCTAGCTTATTTACAATGTAGACTCTTCTATGCGCAAGGATTATAAGAAACTGCTAAATAAAGATTGTTGTAGTGATAGACAAGGGTTTGTCGGAAACAAACTAAAGCAGTAAGAAAATATCACCATAAGTCAACTAGGGTTACTCCAAGTTTTTACCTCTCCTGGGAATCGATCCCGAGTTCTAACGCCAAGTCCATGATCGCAAACGGTAATACGTAAACTATATTATAGATGCCTATGAAATTTGAAATTGTACAGTACCGGAATTCGTTAAACATTTTTGTATTGGCAGGTTTGTATGTATAATAAATAATATAAAAAATACTAGAGCTGAGAAACAGAACTTAATTCAAAACAAACTTCACTCCCATCAAACAGAAATTAATGTGAATCAATCGAAGTTCTAATAAAGACAATTCAACGAACCGGTCGCCGTGTGAAGTGTGCTTTGTTATTTAATTTTCATATTGCATACTGACCGAAATACGTGGAACCGAGGGCGGGGGCGAGGGAGGGCGAGGGCGGGTTCAAGTATACCGCCTGATCGTGCACTGACCCTTCGATTGACAGCCCCTGAGGTTCTTGGCGTCCCATTTTCTGTGGAAACATAAAAGGATAGAACTTTTCTTTAGGTATTTTATCATTGAGTACAGCGCCATCTATGAAAGATAACGTGTACTAGTTGGGTTTACAGTCGTGTTAGTGAGAAAGTGATGAATTAGTTAGATTTTATATAGATAGATGTCACTATAAGTAGTTTATTAAAATAGGTCAAGTAGACTAAATTGGAAACGTTTGATGAACATAATTTTCTACGGTTAATTAAAGTTAAAAGGGGAATTTATAAGAGTTCATTGTTTGCGTTTCCTACAAACAGATGGGAGATTAAAATTGTTTATTTACCTGTATATCACTATTGTCTTTGTTTCTTTGTTCTTGGCTCAAGTTGATGTTTTTTGTTTGCATTTTCTCCCATCCGGAGCTGTGAGCCCCACCTGTGAATTAAACATTTTAATGTCTTCATAGAATACGTTCTAACGAGCATTTTGTACCTATTAACTAGACGATTTATCAGTTCCCACACTACTTAATTTCGTATTGTTAATCATCTGTGCATTATTTATTTCTCAAAAACTTTCAAATTCAAATGTCATGCTTTCTTTTGCAAATAAAATACCTCTTACAAAAATTTTAAATTCTCGCAAAAATGTACAAGAAACTGAGAATTTTTTCCATTAATATTTTAACGACGAAGTAAGTTTTTTCCAACTTAGACGGCGAGACTCGCAATATGGAATTATAATGGCAAAGTAAAATTTAAATAAGTCAGAGATATTAAAATAACGAAAGCAAACTGGAACCCGTTCAATATAAAGTTTGTGTTTCTTTCAAAGTGAGGGTAGATGAGTAAACAGGGATTGCGAAACAAGAGTAACGACTTTTTCTTGTTACCATCCAATCACTACGCAGAGGTAGTTACAGAAGGTATACATCATCCAAATAATTCAACATCATCAGCATTAGTGATGAAAGACGTCTCGACTTTTGTCTCAACAACTAATTTGTCTCTCACATCAAAAGTATGAAAGTGCTCTTTGTCGCGTCGCTACATGCGCGCACTTACATACAAACCCGTAGTGAGAGACAAATTTGTTGCTGAAACAAAAGTTGCTCGTAGACGCCCTACCTAAGCCCATTGGAGAAGGTAGAAGGGTTGACGTGTCTTCTTAGACGTGGTATGGAAATCATGCATGACCACGTAGTGTCCAAAACGAAGCCGACCTTCTTTTAACTAAAAGGTAAGGTCCTATGTCAAAAAAAAAAAACAGTTTACCAGACACATATTTCTTATCTTGTATAGGTAATTAAACAGTGGGCCTTCTGAACCTTCGTTTGTTGGAAGTCCAATCGTAATATTAATTTGGGGAGTTTTGAGTAACTTTGGTGTTTTACGAGAGAATTTGAAGATATTTTAACCTTGGGCCGTGATTAAAAAGAAAAGTTTGATGTTATTCGGACTTTTATGAAGAAAGTCCATTTCTTTAGGTCACTGACTTTAACAATGTTCTTTTAAAAGTAACATTAATTCTTTTAATGAAAGTTTTATTAATTGTTTTATTAGTTCTGAGTTGTATTTGATCATCATGTTCAGATGATTTTTTTGTTTATTCTGTCATAAGACGTAATCTAATTACATAGTTTATATAATAAAGGCTTCAAGGACCTTTTTGAATAATACTCCCTCAGTAACAAGCCCAAAAACACAAGGATAAAGAAACAAAACGCAGAAATTATTACAAGAGATAATAGAACAGGCATAAAAATAATAAATGTGTTATATCTGGGCCGCGGCTGATTTATATTTTCCCAGTTTTCCGTTTTAATAACTTTAATGTAGGAAATATTTTATCTGCTAATGTAAAGACACTCAAACTGAAGGGGAATTTTCAGTTCGGTTGACAAAGCGTAGGGTGGTTTAATAACGCTTTTGATGTTTAATATTTGTCTCTTGTTTCGACCACAATAGGGATCCGTTGGAGTACGAAGGTTACTCCATAATCAGAGATGAATGAAAACTGATCCTTGAAATTCATCCTGACTGTGAAGGGTCAGTAGAAAGTATCCAAGCATCCTGGCAAGTATTGGACTTCAACATATATTTCAACTTGTTTTCAGTACCCTTCCCAAGCATGGGGTTACTGGTTCGAACATGATAACTGGTGGTAAGGTACCAACTTCTATTACGTTTTCAATATAATTTGTCCTTAGTTTTTTATGTTAAGTAAACTAGACTTCATTGACTGATGACGATTGAAAAC
Source organism: Mesoligia furuncula (assembly GCA_916614155.1). Classification (NCBI taxonomy): domain Eukaryota; kingdom Metazoa; phylum Arthropoda; class Insecta; order Lepidoptera; family Noctuidae; genus Mesoligia; species Mesoligia furuncula. The sequence continues at coordinate 2,222,026 of OU744806.1, forward strand.
TTCAACTTATTGCGGTCTGAAATCGCCAACCCGGACTTATAGCAAATATGCCTAGCGGTGGGCCAGTTCCAGACTGGTATTATATATTTCTTAAAAATTTTGGTTCAAGGACATGCCGGTTTCCTCACGATGTTTTCCTTCACCGTTTTGAGAGCAGTGGTGATGAAATAATTTACACACAGTAAAGCGTCTGTCTGGGTTCGAACCTACGACCTGCAACTCATAAGTCGCGGCCGTTACGAGTGGGCCACCCCTGGGGGCCTAAAAAGGCCACTTTGGCAGAATCACAAAAGGATAACATATGGACAGTTAACCGTTAAGTTAATCGTATCAAATCCCATTGGTGAAGCATTTTTCAGTATTTTTTTTTGTCTGTGCTAAAATACCAATCAATCCGATCTAAATCCAATTCCAATCTCTTTGATTATACCTAAGTAGTGCAGCGAAAAAAAGAAAAACACGGACTGTCTTCGCCATAATACGATCCATAATGTTACCCTTTTATGATTCTCCAAAGTGGCCTTTTTAGGCCTCCTGCTCTATGTAGGTAACCAAAGATGTGATGAGAGCTAAGACGGAAAAAAAATACCAAAAAGATCACAGAAAGGTGGGTACTATTCTGTGACCTTATTGATCCATTTTTTAGGAACGGAAAAAGACTTAGAAGAAAAGTAAGACAGACGAAAAGGTGGGAGGATGATCTACCAAAAGGTTGGCAAAGAACTGCAGCTCTGAACAGGAATAAGAGGAAGCAGTTCCGGATTAGCACATAAGCAAATTAAGCAATTTTTTTGCTTAGGGCATCACGTCTCGCGGGGTACAATAAACTGCACCGAAAAAATATTTGCTAGCACATGAAAGGCAAGGCTGTTTGTCAGCAATATACTGCAAGTCCCGGAAGTCACTCTAGAGACGTGCGCCAATCATTACAAATCGTTCGTTGATATTTTGAAAATTACGAGGCGACTAGTGGATTTAATCCGGCACTGAGTGAATGAATGAATGAATTGCACCGATCCCAGCGTGGTTAAACCAGACTCGATTAATCGAATGAACCCCAAGATTCGCACTAGCTCCTGTAGCCTCATGTTCATGGTGCTACAGCGACCATTGCATATCAAGGAATAGACCGGGGGGCGCGGTAATGGTAGGGAAGACGTGCCCGTAGGATAGGTAAGGATTTAAGAGCCTACCGGATATGTATCCTAGAGTAAGCATTGGACTAGTGGAGAGATGGGTAATTATTATCTATGGATGGGCATCTTTTATCGACCTTGTGGTGCAGACTGGACACGTAGACAATCCCATCGACAAGTCACTAATTACGACCGACACGAAGAATGGTCATAGATTGGTGGATAAAGACGGTATCATTAATCCGAAAGCGTTCTACAATTACCTATCAGCCTGGGCGACGAACGATGCCCTGGCGTACGGAGCTTCACAAGGAAACTTGAAGCCGCAGCCGAAGAGATGGACGCATTCGTCAGGAGACGTTGAGCTAAAGATACCAAAATCATCACCACTGATATACACGCAGCTGCCGTTCTACTTACTACTAGTCTTAATCCGGCACTGAGTGGAAGGTAAAAAGAGGAGGCGTATGTCGTCAGACAACCTGACCTGGTAATAGCTAATTTGCTAATATTATATAGGGTCAACTAGCAGAAATCATAATAGGATGAAATGTTATCTACAGAGCGTTAGGTTAAACGAGGGACATACTTTGAGGGGAGTTAGTACTCATGAAAATGAACAACTTTTAATATGGGTATAACCCTGAAATCGCGAAAAAAAAATCAGCCATTTCCTACATTTATGTTCGCATAGCTCGTCAAAATGTACTGAAGAGCAGATTTTTTTTTTGCGATTTCGGGTTCGGCCCCATAGAAAAAGTTGCTCATTTTCATGAGTACTAACTCCCCTCAAAGTGTGTCCCTCGTTTAACCTAACACCCTGTATACATATAAAATTCAAAGTCCTGACTGACTGACTGATATATCAACGCACAGCCTAAACTGGTCCTAGAGACATGAAATTTGGAGTGTGTGTTCTTTGTGAAGAGTAGGTATCCACTAAGAAAGAGTTTTTCGAAATTCCACCCCTAAGAGGGTGAATGGGGGGAGGGGAACATTTCACGCGGACGAAGTCGCGGGCAGAAGTTAGTTCGTCCATAAGCACTTGTTTTTGTTCAAAGGGTCAGAGAAAATAAAGGCTATATTTATTTAGCCTGCCAACATTCGTACAGTAATTTCACGGTTTACATCTGAGAGCAACCCAAACAAGAACCCAGCAGCTAAAAAAACCTTTCTTTTATACCCCTTTAAATTTCAACTTTATATTAATTTTAGATATTATTTTTTGTTATAGCGGCAACAGAAATACATCATCTGTAAAAATTTCAACTGTCTAGTTAGCTTTTCGTCGGTTTTTTAAAAAAACTGGCTAAGTGCGAGTCGGACTCGCACACTAGGTGACGTACCACAAGGCAAAAACGCCGAAAAAAACACGTTTGTTGTATGGGAACCCCCTTAGATATTTATTTTATTCTGGTTTTAGTATTTGTTGTTATAACTGCCTAGCTATCACGGTTCATGAGATACAGCCTGGTGACAGACAGACAGACAGACGGACAGCGGAGTCTTAGTAATATGGTCCGGTTTTTACCCTTTGGGTAAAGAACCTAAAAAGACCATTGTGATTTTGACAGTGATGATAAAATAACTCCAAGCATCAGCATAATATAACTATAATGTTCCCACTGCTGGGACACAGGCCTAATCTCTGTCAGAGGGAGCCGTAATCCACCACGCGGGCCCAGTGCGGGTTGGCGGATGTCACATGTCTTCAATTTTTTGGTTCTAGGACAAGGCGGTTTTCTCACGATGTTTTCCTTTACCGTTTTGAGAGCAGTAGTTATTAAATAACTGGAAAATCATTGTTAAAATAACTGTTAAAGGACTATAGAGCAGTAATCTTTAAACAATACTCATGTAGCTGCCGCCACTGATACCAATATTGACAAACAGTTGCAACGAATCATTGATACAATACAAAACAACGATAACAATGGATCATTGTCGGTTCCAATAAACCTCAATACCACAACATCCTGTATAATATTCCAATGAGTATAATACTATTGAAGGTTTTTAGGGTTCCGTACCCAAAGAATGCCAACGGGAACCTAGTAATAACGCTCTGCAGTCCGTCCGTCTGTCACAGGGCTGTGTGACTGTATATTTTGAACTGTAATATGTAGACACTTGAAATTTTCACAGAGTTTAATATAACAACAACTAATCTTCAATCTATAATATAAAAATGAATTGCTGAATGTGTTGCTAAGCCCAAATCTCGAGAACAGCTGAACCGATTTCGCTAATTCTTTTTTTAGAATATTCCTTGAAGTACGAGGATGGTTCTTACGCAGAGAAACATTTAATATATCTATGGGAGTAGGGTAGGAGTAGTGTAGGAGTAGGGTAGGAGTATGGTAGGAGTAGTGTAGGAGTAGGGGAGGGTAAGGTAAGGGGTATACCACGCAAACGAAGTAGCGCAGGGCAGCTAGAAACATTTATATGGTAAAACAACGTTTGCCGTGTCAACTAGTAAAAAATAAAATTAAGTGAAATAATAAAGAGGGTCATAGAAGAAACGTGTTTTTTTTACTAAAGTACCTATTTAAAAGGGGCCCGTGACTAAATAAAAACAGTAAAAATATCGATCAGGTTAAGCTACGCTTGCCGCAATTGGTATGTGGATGGGTGACCCTCTTTACATACCGAGACACCTCCATGCCTCGGAAAGCACGTTAAATCGTTGGTCCCGTCTGTCATTCGTGGATCTTTGACAGTCGTTACGGGAAGAGAGAGAGAGAAGCCCGAAAGTCTGACAACCAGTCTTACCAAGGGGTATCGTATTACCCAGTAACTGAGTTGTGGAGGTCAGATAGGCAGTCGCTCCATGTAAAATACTGGTACTCAGCTGCATCCGGTTAGACTGGAAGCCGACCCCAACATAGTTGGGAAAAGGCTAGGCAGATGATGACCTATTTATAAAAATATGTGGTGTTAAATAATGTACTGTGGCACAGAACCCTTGGTGTCGGCCGCTTTTTAGGGTTCCGTACCCAAAGGGTAAAAACGGGACCCTATTACTAAGACTTCGCTGTCTGTCCGTCTGTCTGTCTGTCTGTCACCAGGCTGTATCTCAAGAACAGTGATAGCTAGACAGTTGAAATTTTCACAGATGCTGTATTTCTGTTGCCGCTATAACAACAAATACTAAAAACAAAATAAAATAAATATTTAAGGGGGGCTCCCATACAACAAACGCGATTTTTTTGCCCTTTTTGCTCGATATCAAAAATGGCAACAGGTAGGCACTTGAAATATTCACAAAATACTCAGTTGTATTTTAACTTTAATAATAAATAATAAAATTAAAATAAAATAAATATTTAAGGGGGGCTCCCATACAACAAACATGTTTTTTTCGGCGTTTTTGCCTTGTGGTACGGAACCCTTCGTGTGCGAGTCCGACTCGCACTTGGCCAGTTTTTTATACCATTTTGTATAGATATGGTGTTTCGATCAGTATTGGTTTGTTTCGTGGTTAACTTCGCAAGTCTTTTCTCAATTCGGAATGATGTTGCTGCAGCAATTGAATATGTAACCTGTAACGATATAATTAAAACCTTTCACACGTTAAATGTTAAAAAGACCGCAGATCTATGGGGTAATTCTGTGGATGTTGCTAAGTCGATTATAAACATTGTAGCACCTATTTTAGCTGTTATATTTAATAATTGTATTGACCGTGGTGAGTTTCCTGATCTTATGAAAAACAGTAAAATAATACCGTTGTTTAAATCGGGTAGTACATCAGACCCTACTAATTATCGACCTATTTCAGTACTACCTACCTTTAGTAAAATTTTTGAAAAACTTATTTTGAATCAATTGCAAAGATTTTTTAATAAAAATAAATTACTGCATAATAAACAGTTCGGTTTTACAAGGGGTCGTTCGACTACCGATGCAGGAGTTGAACTTTTAGGACATATTTATAATGCATGGGAGGACAAATGCGATGCCTTGGGCGTCTTTTGCGATTTGTCCAAGGCATTCGATTGTGTTCTTCATGAAACATTAATCAGGAAACTGCACCACTACGGAATCCGGAACGCCTCTCTGGATCTTCTTACTTCTTACTTGAGTGATAGGATTCAGAGAGTTGATGTTAACGGAAAAAGGTCACCCGGATCTGTAGTAAGAATGGGGGTCCCCCAGGGCTCAATTCTTGGTCCTTTCTTGTTCCTTATTTATATCAATGACTTGCCGTACCTCATAAAGGATAATCATGATATAGTGTTGTTTGCAGATGACACCCCAACTAGCAAAATAATCCTGGAATGCGATTTTATAATGCTACGTGGACTTATAAAACTCCGATGATGGTTTTGGTGGTTGCTACTACGCTTTTAACAGCATAAATACATGCTGTTTTTACTCAAGTACGTTGTATCCTATAATTTGTACTTATATCCGTATATAGGATCATATTTCATGACCAATATAGGATCAAGACTCCTATAAAAGCATGAAATAAGAGTAATTACACTCAAGAGTAATTACTCCGGTAAGTCAGACTTAAATGCGCCTATAAGATAACACCTGCGGGCCATTTAAATCTTAATACTCCTGTAAGAGCATGTACCAGGAAGACATGCACTGAGGAGCAATTACTCTTGTTATTTTTACTTATAGCCTCATATAAGCTAATATTTTGTGGCCAATATAAGTAAATTAAAGTTAAATTACTGTAAGTCATTTATGTATCTGGTTTGGTTTAACAAAAGCTTAGAAGTAACTGTTAAATGAATTTCATATCTACGTTTTAAAAATAATAAATCACCAAGATTATAACAGCACTCGGTAGGATAAAATGTTCTCTATATTTATTTTTTTAGATTTATCGTATGCCGTTTTAAACCTAGACATATTTATATAGGCATTCCACAGTAGTGTTATTGTCTAAGTAATCTCAATCAATCCTGGTTAAAACTCTTAAGAAGCCACTTTTGCTTGTAACGACCCGTACAGTAATCGGTGACAATGGCGAATCTTCTTCGGTTTTGAGATAACCCAATATAGAACCAATGTACTTATATTGGTACTATGTCACACTTGGAAATGCTTACTAAGAAAATGTCTGCTGCCTTCATAATAATTATTTAATATTAATTAATACTAAAATGTAAATAAGCAAATTTCAAGAGGCGCTTTAAAATTGTAATCAAAACCATGATAGATTTCACAGAAAATTCATGTTCCCCTACGAATAAGTTATAAGACTAACAATTTGACAACAATAACATTTTGTTTTTCTACTATGGTTGACATTAATAAATTCTGATTCATATATCTATTACTTGCCCTCAAGATGTTAAAATTATTTTTTTTACAGAGCACAATAATGTCCGATACACTCACTTCGACTGTTCACAATATATGAGCTTAAGGAAGCATTTCTAGGCGCGTATTAATCGAATTTTTTACTATAACTTACTTATATTAAGATTAACAGGAGTATTTGCATTGACGTAATTCAATTACAGGAGCAATATAGGCGTATTTATGGCATTTCAGTGGTCTAATATAAATACGTTATAAGCAAAAGTAGACTTATAAAGTGGGCCCTTTTCGCGACTTATATGTGGATATAAGTCTCATATAGTCCTCGATAGGTGATGGTTCTAGGACAGTATAAAAACCACTTTTTGCTAGTTGGGACTTCTCTTTTGTTTAAAATCAAACGTCAGCAGCTGGTTACTGACAATGTAAATAACGCCCTTGCAAAAGTAGTTAACTGGTTTAATGTCAATAACCTACTTCTTAACGGAAAAAAAACGAAATGTATTAAGTTTACGATACCCCACGTTAGACAAGTAGAAACTAGTGTTCTCATTAAGGATGAAGAGTTAAAACCCGAAGATACCACAGTATTCTTAGGCATAACGTTGGATGCCAAGCTTCAATGGGGCCCCCATATAGATAAATTGTCAAAAAAGCTTAGCTCTGCAGCATACGCCGTTAGGAAAATTCGTGATTTGACTGATTTAGAGACAGCCCGTTTAGTTTACTTTAGTTATTTTCATAGTGTGATGTCGTACGGTATTCTGTTGTGGGGAAATGCCGCCGATATTCAGACAATTTTTATTTTACAAAAAAGGGCAATTCGTTCTATTTATAAATTAAGTCCTAGACACTCCCTCAGAGACAAATTTAAAGAGATTAATATAATGACTGTGCCTTCTCAGTATATTTATGATAATCTTTTGTATGCACATAAAAATATTAATCTGTTTAAAAAATACAGTGATATCCATAACATAAATTCTAGGAACAAACACAAATTTGTTGTTCCTACAACAAGGCTCAAGAAAATAGGTGGCTCGTTTAGATGCCAATGTATACATTTTTATAATAAACTTCCTAGCCACATTCAAGAACTAAGCCTAAATAAATTCAAAGCTTTTATAAAGCGAAAACTATGCCAGAAAGCCTATTATACTGTAAAAGACTATATTGAGGACAAAAAGGCTTGGGATTGAGCTGCTCCAATAGGTTTAGACAGTGAATGTTATTTTGCAATTTTTACACTTTAATATTTTGTTTTTTTTTTTAAGTATCTATTTACTTACACAATGACATGTACATTTACTGTATAAAGTATTATATTATTTTAATTATTGTGAATGTGAGGACTATGTGGGTCATTGTTTACATTTTAATCGTGGTCTGGCAGTTTCGAGTAGTTTATGCGGCCTACCCAAATGTCCTGTCTTTGGTATTGTTCGTCGAATCGTTGAGCTCCTGAAGTTCTGAGTTGAGCTGCACGGTTACTGACAAATGCGTGCACTGACTGGACAGGTCCACTCAATCTGTGTGGTTCTTTCCTCAAAAGATCTTTTCAGACACTAATCTACATGGTCCTCAAAGATTATGTCCGGATTTTTATATACACATTGACATTGATGAATTTTATTTAGACAATGACATGAATATTTACTTTGTAAAGTATTTTTTATTTTTTTTTCTTTTCATTTAATTATTGTGAATGTGAGGACTATGTGGGTCATTTTTTTTTTCTGTTTTCCTTCTTAGTTTTAATCATGATCTGGCAGTTTGAGTAATTTACGCGGCCTACCCAAATGTCCTTTCTTTGGTATTGTTCGTCGAATCGTTGAGCTCCTCATTTCTGAGTCGAGCTGCACGATTTTTGACAAATGCGTGCACTGATTGGACAGGTCCGCTCAATCTGTGTGGTTCTTTCCTCAAAAGACCATTTCAGACATCAATCTACATGGTCTTCACACGATCTGACCAAGATTTTGTCTGGACTTTAAAAGAGACTGTGACCTCTGAGTTTGTTTCGGCCTTTCTTCTCAGAGTAGTCAGATAGGAAACGCCGACCACATCTAGTTTAAAAAAATATGATGACGTGTAAAAGTGTCTGTAAAAACCTACTTACAGAAAATAAATCATTTATCATTTATCATTTATCAATGTTTTTCCTGGCAGGTAGGGCTTATTGCGTTTAACTATGTGCATAATCACACTAATATAATAAAGGAGAAAGTTTGTGAGTGTGGGGGTGAGTGTGTGTGTGTGTGTGCTTATATGTTTGTTATTTCTTCACGCTCAAACGGCTGGACCAATTTTTATAAAATTTTGTATGGAGGTAGCTGACTCCTAGGATTAACATATAGACTACTTTTTATCCCGATATTCCCACGAGGTCGACATTTACGCGGGTGAAACCGCGGGGCCAGGTAGTCAAAAATATTTCCTTATTTTTTTTAGTTTTGGCGCTAGTACGTTCTACAAACATCGCCATTTACGCACAGAACATTTACTCTAAAGTAAAAGTTCTGTGCGGAAATTGCGATGCTTGGTACCTAGGTACCTAGGTACCTATACATACACACATCAAAAGTGTCTAGGGATCAACATATATTTTTGCAATAACTTTTCTCCTGATTGATATTAATTAAAATTTTCTTTAAGGATTCATCAAATAAAGTGTTTTCGTTTGTCACAGTAACGATAAACCAAGTCACCTTTGCATTAATAAAGAAATTTGCCATTTTCCTAATAAAGGGATTTTTGACATTTGAACCACTAACACAAAAGTTCGAAAAAAAGACTGAAATAACAGTTTTCTTTAAAATTTTATTGGGTAACTTAAACAATTAATAATCCGTGTTTCTACCGCGAACACTAACAACACAAGAACATCGGTTTGGCATACTCAAAATGAGTTCATCCAAATCACGCTGTGGAATGGCCGCCCATGTTCGTTGCAACAACAAAAAAAGGTCTTCTTGCGACTGGATACCCTCCATATTCGGCAGAGCTCTTCTCTGTAGCATATCCCATGCATGCTCAATCGGGTTCAAGTCTGGCGACTGAGCAGGCCAGGGCAGGACATTGATGTTAGCTGCGGCGAGAGTCTGTCTTACAACTCTTGCGGTGTGCGGTCGTGCATTATCATGCATTAACTGAAATAAGGGACCGATTTGCACTTGTAGAGGAACGATGACGTCTGATACAATCGTCTCAGCATAAATTTGAGCGTTGAGGTTGCCTCTGATCCAAATCAACTCAGTTCTTCCGCCGATCCAAATACCCGCCCATACCATGATGGTTCCACCACTATAAGGATGGACTTCCTGGCAGGATTTTAATCGCTGTTGGCGTCCAGGGGTTCTCCAGTGTCGTATACGTCTTGTATCCGGTCTCATACCAAAACGAGACTCATCAGAAAAGCACACTAAACGCCATTGTTCTTCTGCCCAATTTCTGTGTTCAAGAGCCTATTGATATCGAATCCTACGATTGTGCATTGCTATAGGTGGTACCCGTAGCGGTCTTCGGGAATGAAGGTTCACTTCATGCAAGCGGTTTCTGACTGTTTGGTCGCTAATTAAGTTCCCTGAAGAGTGATGAAGCCTCACGGCTAACATCATGGCGGTTATTGTTGGAGCTCTTCGAGTTAAGATTTGAATGTATCGGTCTTGTCTCCGTGTGGTGCAGCGATACCGTCCTCTATGGCGCTCAGCCACGGTACCAGTGCTTCGGTAACGTGTCCAAAGTCGACTGATAACACTCTGACTTGTATTCAGAGCTAAAGCCACAGTACGTTGCCGGGAACCAGCTTCTATCATTCCCACGGCTCTGAGCATTTCTTCCCTGCTTAAATGACGTCGCCGCTCCATAATAACGTTGGTTTTAATCAGTAGTAGGGAAACATTAGCACTAATAATGTCTTCAATGCGTTGTATGTTTTTATAGGGAAAATATTGACAGCTGATTTACATCTTTTACTCGAATTTGATTCACAGTTCCTGATTCAAATTATGAAATGCACCAAAAAGGATCCATATAAATTTATAAAATCATAAATTTATTACAAAGCCACATCTCAATCTCAAGAAATCCGCATAAAAATGCTTGATCCCTAGACACTTTTGATGTGTGTATTATCATAATCAGCCTATAAATGTTCCCACTGCTGGGACACAGGCCTCCGCCCTGTGAAAGGAGGTGGGCCGTAAACCACCATCGCCACCACGCGGGCTCAGTGCGGGTTGGTGGAAGCCACACGTCTTTGATTTTTTGTTTCTAGGACATGCCGGTTTCGTCACGATGTTTTAGAAAGAAAGAAAATACGTTAATTTGCCGTAAACATGACGCAGAAAAAGAATACAAACCATTGACTTATACAGGAAGATTTTTTTATCACCATCCAAATTTTTACTGGGTGTTCTACCCATGAATATGAACAACTTTCACTATTGGCCAACTCTGAAATCACGAAAAAAAAAACAGCTGTTTAATACAAAAGTTCAATATCTACTTGACCAAAATGTATTAAACAGCTGATTTTTTTTCGTGATTACATCGCTGGTCCCAGAGTGAAAGTTGTTCATATTCATGGGTAGAACACCCTGTAAAAATTTGGATGGTGATAAAAAATCTTTCCGTATAAGTCAATACAAACACAAAAAAGAAATAGCAAGCCCTCTGTCTTCCTTCGCCGTTTTGAGAGAAGCGGTGACGAAATTAAATACATAACCATAGGTACCTGCCTTGGTTCGAACTCACGACCTACAATTCGGAAGTCGTGGCCTCTGCTCTATATATATAAACGCCATTAAATTCTCAAACACTTGGACAGCTTGTTTTTGACGTTTTGGTTGTGGCGATGGCATTCGAATATAAGAAAATATTGTCAGATCTTAGGCTTAGCACGCACTGCGATAAAACGCGTGCGTTTAGTCGTAGGTCTGTAACCGCGCAAAAAAGTAACACACATTGCTTTCTATTCAAGCGCACGTATTAGCGACTTTTTCCAGTGGCTGATTTTACAAACGTAACTCGCTACATTTGGATCGGGGTTTGTAACTTTTGTAAGCCCGTGATTTTTTTATGTCCCATTGTAATGATGATCGCACGCACAACGGATAACCGTATTCGGTATTTTATTCAGTATTTCAGTCGTGTGTTGATGATGGTTGTTTATGGTGGTGCAGAGTACTGCAGAGGTTATGTCATGTCGTCCGACTCGGAAACATCGTCTGTAGACTTCGACAATGTGTCTAAAAACATTATTATTGAAGTGGAAAAAGTACCTTAAAGTTCTTGTGGCAGCGACGTTGTTTACGTTTTCTATTTTTTTATTTTAAAACCAAGGCCACGAAACACGCTGTTCGCCAGAAATCCATGATGGTACTGAAATAAAATTAAGCGAAACGCCAGCCGCAGGGCGTGTTTGTAGCTGGTTTGGCGATTTCAGCTATTCCTAAACCGCTCGCGTTTAATCGCAGTGTGTGCTAAGCCTTATGGACCAGACCAGTGGCACTCGCTTCCAAAGAGTTTTCGTATCTCTACAACGACTTTCAACAGAAATGACATACTTAAGCTTTTCGGTAGCTTATGTCAGTCTCATACATCTTTAACATTTCGGTCATCGCTATCGCTAATAGAATGTCAAAGCCCTCTTGACCTTCACAGTAACCTACAGACGCCAGCACATCAAGCAAGCTACTACAATCTGTCAAATTTCTTTAATAGATTTTCAACTTTATCGCTAAAACATAATGTTCAAAGTTGATTGAGAAAATTTGACAGTTTCGGGTAGCTTTATGTGCTGGCGTCTGTACATAGACTCCACGATGCTCCTACACGGAATCAAATTAAATTAGCTAGCAAAACTCTGCAGTCGTGATGGTATAGAAATGAAAACACGGTTAAATAAAAATGAAAATGTTTGGATTTTTTTTTGAGGTCATCGACCGCTGATAGTGTTATTTTTCGAAGTATAAGTTGATAAAAACTTTTTTCTTTTGTTTTATCGTATTGAGACACCCATACCCATTCCGTCTGTAAAGTTTAACTAAAAAAAAACTGTTTTTTTTTAAACTGATATTTCAAGCCATCAAATATTTTTTTTAGATTTATCATAATTACGATTAGTTTACGGAGTTTCACTAGCTGATTTAATTTGACCCTGTAGATCTTCAATACATTCCATTTCACTCTACCAATTCCGAGGCTCGTATGTGGCTACAACCACTAACCAGTTACCAATTACCATCTATTTAACTCAGTGAAACCGATCAGAGATGAGATTAATGCACATACATTATATGCGTTCTCTTGCACATAATCGTTGGTACCCTATATATGGAGTAAGTCGTGACTTGAGGTCCGAGTGTAAATGTTAAACTATAAGTTTACACTGTGGTTTGGTTATTATTTACTTATATGGTGATTTCAAGTGAAGAATTTAGAAAGGAGCAGTGGTAGGATTCGAAGAGGCAAAAATATTTAGGATAAGGTAAAAGCTAAGTTGTTAAAAAATGAGAAATCAAAAGTCATTTGTTTAAATAACACTGAGGTTCAGACAAAAGACAGTCCCTCAAAACGCCCGCCCTTTCACCTAGTGCTTTAACTCGAAAGAAGAAGTAGCGGTCTGTGAGAGATATGATGATTAGCAATTTCTTGCAATAGGTCCATAATTTACTCTTCTAATAAAGAGGTGAATGTAATTATTTTACCCTGATTCATAAGTTAAGTTATCGATAAACAATCTTAGGCAGGCTATTAAATGTGGAAGTTATAGATAGGGAAGTCGTGCCTGACCAATGACACTGTTCATAACCCAAGTAACACAATCGCGTCTAAAAACGGACTATTAGATATCTAATAGAATTTAATTTTATTGTTTGCCTTAAGAGTAAAATATCTCTCAAGTTATATTCAAGAACGCTTATAGACACAGTTTAGTAAAAGTGGGCACAACCTTATCCCTTCTCATAAGAATGAGTTAAGAAAACATGAATAGATAGAGATAAGAGTTGTACATTTTCAAATTGTCTGTAGAGATTTTTCTAGTGTCTCACTAAATTGTTTATAGACCACAAATTTTACTAGTAGATAGTTTATAGATAAAGTTGAGACCTTTAAAGAAGTCTTTACTCGTTAAGTTTTTAAACCAAAATTAACTTAAGACTAACAACTTTAAGTTACATTTGATTTGTAGTAGACAACGACACGTAATGGCGCCGAACTTACAAGAGTTATTTAAACTTATTAATGTATGGCATCATGGCGTAACAAATTTCTTAATTCTTACATTACTTGGGTTTTAGCTAGTTATTAATGGGTAAACAAGCAAATCTAGATGCGATTGAAATTTTATCGTCGAATATTATGTAAAACTCTCTTAAAATAAGAGCGCTCGCTTAAATGTAAGATTTAACATTTTTTTTTACCAAATATGAATATTATTTAATATAAGCAATTTTTTTAAATTGCATTTTAATGTTTAAAATACTCATTTTATTTAAAATATAGTAATTTAAAACATATTAAATGTTTAATTTGACATAATTTAATGATAAAAACATAAAAATAAACATTAAAATATGTAATGAAAATCATTTGAAGCAAAAATAGGCAATAAAAATGGCGTCAAGATGAAGTTTACTAGAGAAACGAATTTAATAGAACAAACACTCTAGAGAATTTTCGGTAGTATGGCTCTAGCTCTATGACAAGAATAATTTTACTTGCTACATACTAAACTATCTAGGGAAAGAATAAACAGATTTATGAGTGGTTTAAGATTACCTAGTAACTGTCATCTCTGTATTCCTTTTTATCTTATCACAGTATTTCTAGACGTTCATCAGTGAACAGGTAATTTGATGTGTTGTGAACGGAAGACCATTTTATGCAGTACAGAGCAATTTAATAAATCAATTTAAGAGGGTTAAGGCCCACGCAAAGCATAGCAATGTATGTCGTATTTCTATATCGATACGTTTGAATGTCCATTAGCAAAAATTTTAATCCCTTGCCATGCCGTCCCGGTCTGCGAAGGCCTTAATGTTGTGCCATATAAATTATTTCTAGCTGCCCGGCTCTACTTCGTTCGCGTAGTGTCCTACCCCTTACCCTACCCTACCCCTACCCTACTCCTACCCTACTCCTACACTACTCCTACCCTACTCCTACCCTACTCCTACACTACTCCTACCCTACGTCTACCCTACTCCTACCCTACTCCTAACCTACTCCTACCCTACTCCTAACCTACTCCTACACTATTCCTACCCTACACCTATACCTAAGAATGCTGTAAATATAGATGTGATAAATAGCAGGTAGTAGTAGGTAGGTATGTACCCGCCGGCGGCGCTGCCAAAGACGCAGTGTTAACATAAGTCTGGTAGGTTTTCATCAGAATGGGATTGCTCACTAACACAATTTTGTGAAGTTTCGATTCTGAATCTGAATTATTTTGTAACTCTTCTTCATTTTTCTTCCTTTTTAAATATTTGCCGATTTTTCGACGAAAGCCACCAGACCTTTTAATTTTTTCACTGTCTCCATTGCATAAAATCATCCAATTCAAATATTTAATACAAATGCACTTTATTAAGCCATTTTTAGGAAAAAAACCACTAAAAACACCTTTTCTCTATCATTTTTTTAGACAAACTGAAAAATATCTATTAAAGTATTTTACCTAGACTTAAGTCTCTTTATAAACAAAGATAAGAGTACCAATAGCTAAAATAGAATGTTTTTTCTTAAAATATATCATCTTATCTATAAAATTACTTCAAATTAGGTACCTTCAGGCTTTATTAACTAAATGTAGAGCATTTTATCTTAAAACATTCAATATACTTATAAACGTACTTAAAATAAGTGTGCTATAGAACAAATGCTCTAAAAATAATCGAGCTTGAGAAAAAAAACTCTATCAGAATACATTTTCTTTATTGAAACCATCTTTAGAAAGCCCCTATCTAAAGATTAACCATGAATAGACTGTCAATAGACAGATTTGTTTTAAGCCTCCAAGACCGTGTTACTTGGGAATGTACCTAAGTTTGTTTATTTACGGCATTAGAGCCCTTTTCCTGCAATTTAACTAATTACGAATGTATTATCAATATCTGCCTCTAATGTTCCCACTTCTGGGACACAAGGCTCCTCTCTGTGGAAGGGAGAGGGCCGTATTTACCTTACCATAAAAGGAGAGAAAGGTCATAATTCGAGACCAAAAGTCCAAATTAATCTATCCAACATTCCGTGCTATACCTACAGAGGAAATCCTAATGACATAACATTATTCCAATAAGGTTTTTAACAAAAACCATGTCGCCACGGAATAGTAGATTGTTATACAAGGGTCGGAAGGAATCAATTCCCATACGAGGCATTTAGACGCCCGAGCGCAGCGAGGGCGGCTATAGTCCGAGTGGGAATTGATGACTTTCACCCGCGTTAAACACTCTACTTTTCATTTCGAATTTAAGGAAAGTAAAAACTAGTAGTTTTTCTAAAATATTTATTGATAATAATTACAAGAATAATAGGTAGTCTTTTTTAAATTTGAAGTATGGAACACACCACGTCACCACCACATAAGTAGATACTGTGTCACCACCGCGGGCCGTCCCGCTTACTAGGGCCCGTATTATTATCATTCTGTCTGCATTCTTACTTTTACCATTTTTCATAAATTACTTAGAAAACTCGATAATCTTGACAAAAATTACTAAAAATTGTGTTGCGACGTGACACTTTTTAGTGCTGACCGTCCATCCAACTTTCTTATTTCGATTCAAAACTTGCATACAGCCTAATCGATACTCGCAAAAAAAAATGAAAAAAAATTGTAGAAACTGAATAAAAACTCTCTAAACTAACAAAATGTATTGAAATGTAAAGTGTTTGCAGAATATTATCCAATCTATAGAATTAATTAATTATCATCATTCTCAAAAAAAACTTCTGGAAAGCCTACCTAAAAAATGTATACCTACTGGGAATTCTGTAGTAAACTATTAGAAAGTATCAAAAATAAAATCCACAATAAATAATTGTCCAATAAATTAAAATAATTTTAAACAGCGAGCGCATTCCGAATATAAATTCAATTATAGAAGCATTTCGGCGCGAAATTCAGTAAATGAGGTACCTATGTCCGCCTGTCTGTTAGTGACATGATATTAGAAGAGATTGAAATGATATTAGAAAAGCATAAATCAATATTATAAACAATGATTGTTGTATTTATTGCTTAAAATAATTTTATTTTATTTTCAAATATCGATTACATTCGTCATAATAATTACTCGAGTCAACCAAAATTAAAAAAAAAATTGTTTGGAATAATCGCTTTCACACATCATTGCAATAAAAAAAAACAATAATGGTCGGCGAATCTGAATACAAATTGAGTAGTGGTAATGATTAATATGTGTTATTGAACCTGTGTTTGAATATTACGTTAAAACCTGGGCATTTTCGTGTTGTTTATAATATTATCAATAACATTTGTCACATTTTAAATCTTATCTACATCTGTGTGTGTGAAATTTGTGAAAAGTAAAAATGTAAACACACACGATTGGCGCGAAACTTCGACATTAGATATCAAAAAACTTCATTACCACTACTTATTTATCTTAAACTATGGATAAATTCGTCAAATAATTAAATGATGTATATTCACAGCCCCATATGGTAAAGTCAGGATGTTCGAAATCCCCAATTTTTATGTTTTTTAGCCTCGACCACAACTGACATCAAAATGGTGATTATCGTACTTAAGTATGTTGAATTTATTCAAGGTAAATTATTAACTTGTGCGCTAAATATGAAAGATTTAATGGCGTTAACATAATGAGCTGTTTATCCAACTCTCCTAGTTAACACACATTCATAAGATTTGATGGGTAGCATAATAAATATTTACATAATCAATTAAGGGTGTCGTATGGTTTGACTGAGCTGACTACCTAACTAAATTTAGTTCTATTTTCAAATTTCATTCCCGCCCTAGGGTGGGAAGCAATTACTATGAGTATTTCCCGCCCTAGGGTGGGAAGCAGCGTTTTCCACCCGCTGTTCGGATCAAACAAACACTACTTTCCGAGTATGAGAGATGAAAATGTACTTGTCCAGCCAGCTTCACGGCTCTGTTCCCACGCACTTTCCATCCAGTGTACCTACAGTAATTCAGTGTTGACTTCATTTAATTAATTGGTAACTGGTTATGGTGGATATGTAGGGGTACACACATAGTATGCAAATACGCTCCTGTGGAGTATGTGAAATAATTAAGTGGCTTAAATTTTGGTGGAGGGAAAGGTGGTTTGTTTTGTTTCGAATTGTTTAGAAACGAAGGTAGGAAGGAGTGGCGTTACAATACTTTTGGATTTGTCCGGCTTTTTGGCTTACCTTCTGGACTTTGTCTGGTTTTGTCAGTCGTCCGAACTTTCGTTATAAGGGGATTTTTCCAGAAAATAAACTGGGAACTCAAAAAAGAAGTAGGTGTTGAAAGTAAGAAGGTCCGGATTTTTTTGCAAATGTCCTTTTTAGGCTTTTTGTCAGGACTTTTCTAATTTAGAAATGGAAGCCCTAGGGAGGAGTGCGTATCTGTTTGTGATGTTTGTTAATGAAAACTGTTGGTGCATTTTATAATAAGTGGCAATGAAACAATCATGCAATACTTTTTAAAAGTCAGTCCTAATGTCCAATTAGGATTAGCTGGAAACTCTCAAAGAATATTGGATTGGATTATTTAAGCAGCCTATTACTTTCAATCTGCAGGGCGTAGCATCTTCTCACACATAGAAGTTATGAGCAAGCTGAATGGGTCGACCGATCAGGTTAAGCTACGCTTGCTGCGGTTGGTCCGTGGATTGGTCGTGGTCGGTCTTTACACAGGGGTCTCGGCCCTTCCATGCCTCGGAAAGCACGTTAAGCCGCTGGTCCCGGCTGTCATTCTTGGATCTTCGACAACCAGTTTTACCAAGGGGTATCGTGTTACCTAGTAACTGGGTTGTGGAGGTCAGATAGGCAATCGTTCCATGTAAAATACTAGTAGTCTGCTGTATCCGATTAGACTAGAAGCCGACCCCAACATAGTTGGTAAAAGGCTAGGCAGAATAATTGATTATTATTATTTATTTATTATAAGTTCACATCATGCAAAAAATCCAGGTTTCCTCGCGATGTTTTCCTTCACCGATGTTAGTGATGTACAAGATAATCTATTCTTATATAATAGATTCAAATGGGTCCCGCCTGCTTCCAACTTTTATTTAATTTAAAATGGACTTGTTTTTAGCTTTTCAGTTTTTTTTTGACTTAAGTTTTTTAACAGACACCAGCACGTCAAGCTACTACAATCTGTCAAATTTCTTTAATAGTTTTAAACGGATAATATTTTTGTGTTCACCAAAAATCTAAAGGTACATCTATGTATGCATTTCTAAAATATTGATCTTAAACCCGTTTAATTGTTTTACTATAATTAAACTACTCGGCCAACAAAATATGTTACATCAAACAAATTCCAAATTAACACCAAGATATAACACTTTTTTATTGTAGTGCGCTGCAAATATTCTATTGTAACAATAACTATTTTATTCTTCCCCGAAAAATACTGATCGTGCACCAAATATTCCTGAATGTTTTTCATTCAACAACTAAATTAATAAAGCATATTCTTTTTTCGTGAAAGTTTGCAACACAAGCGCGGGAGTGTACCTGACGCTCGTTGGGAATCATGTACCTAGAAATTCTGTTCAGAAGGAAGTTAGCGTACCCCACTTTCTGGTTGAAATAGGTCGAATCTGTCCCAAAACCGAATCGGGGCACCCCGACTCCACGCAGTCTTTTGGCTGCTACCCCGAGGGTGTATTTAAAAATCCGAAGGCGCGGAGGGAGTGCAGCCCCCGCCCGCTGTAACAAAGCATAGGCACCCGTGCGAGCTGTAGCGCCTGAGGCTGGTCGCCGGAGGCGACCAGTAAGCCGAAGCTGCGGAGGTGAGCATGGGTGCCTATCCTTTGTTACGTAAGGGCGATGGGGCTGCACTTCCCGCAGCGCCGGAGACGTGCAGAAGCAACTTTGTATTGAAAACTAGTGTTTTGAGGTTAGGTTACAATAATTTGTTTTTCTCAAGAATGGTGCGTCCTCGTTTCATGGGAGTGGTACCAGGGGGAACGGGGCTGGTACCACTCCCATGAAACTCCAATAAAGCTACATTGGACATTAATTGGTGTTTGATTCAAATACATTTTGCAGTGCATTATCTGAAGTAAAATTAAAAAAATAAATGCTTGTTTTTAAAATTAGGTGTATTACTATTTTTACAAATTTGCAACAGTTGTTAAATAGATGCTCGTTATGACATATTTTAATGAACATATTTTAGCGCACATTCAGTATATTTGGTGGAACACAGGTAAAATTAGGTAAATGAAATGGGAATAAATTGAAGTACGTTTAAATACCATCCGTTTTAAACTTTATCGTTATATTATAAGGTTCCAGGTTGATTGGGAAAATTTGACAGTTTCGGGTAGCTTGATGTGCTGGTATCTGTACATATGACTTGAAAAATTGACAGCCGTGGATTGGATTATCTATTTGCTTCAATAAAGTGGGGTATATTAATTGAGGGAACTGGATATTCTCACGGACGATCCTTCGGAAGTCCTAACACCATAGTCACGCCTCCAATACATAATTAGCCTTTATGTGGTTGGTAAACTTAACGGTACCAACACTGGATGAACCTAATATTGATTCAAGTACACAGGATGTGCTAACATTTTATAGTGATGGTGTTATTAATTTCATTAAAACCGATTGAGGTGCGAATAGTAGGTACCTAACTCCTACTTAATGAGTGATATGGGCAGACGACATTGTTGCCATCGCGGGCAAAACCTGGATGAGACTGGCACAGGAGCGTGGGGCTTGGCACAAGAAAAGAGAGGCTTTTACCCAAGAGTGGGTGAAGACGGGTTTTGGATGATGATGACTATTTATTGAAGCGTTTAATATGTATTAGGTAAAATTTAATCGCTCCGTCCCAGCGCGGGCCTCTGGTGGCCCATTACGATAGAAAATCAATTGTGTGTCATTAGCGATGATCAAGCGATTAAAATAACAATTAGAAAGAACGCGGTACGCCATCGCGGCAGGCCAAGACGAAGATGGCGGAGCGAGATTGACTCCTACCGTAAGGACTGGATGGAATTGTGTGGAAAAGGGAGAGGCAGGCCTGGCCTTACAGTGGGATTATACAGGCTAGTTAGATAGTTAGAAAGAAAGACTATATAAAGAGACAAAAGGAATTAATACAAGATGAGGTAGATGAGAATTTACAGGTCGTACAGAATTAGTAGTAGCCGTAGTACGTAATGAGAACTGAGCTTTAGGGGAGGCCTTTGCGGAAACGCAAGACAACATCAAAACCGGTGCACGGTGTCAAATAATTCATATATTTAAGTTTCAAGATACTTTATACATATTTTAGTTTAGTTTACTTTCATTCATGTAAGATTGTGGAATACCTAAAGGCTGTTATTACTATAATAAGAATTGAATAAAGGGGACTTTCTTGTAATGTTTCTTCTATTTATAGAATTTATTTCAATATTTGTCATGAGCTTGTAATTTGTGTCAGCTGCAGTCCTTTAAAACTATTTCCCTAGTATTATACTATCTTCTGACACTAGAATAATTAGATTAACATAACAGTCACATTTTCTGCCCGCGATATTACTTCGTTTTCATTTAGCGTTCTTTCCGACTTTTTTTAATTTTTGCTCGTCTCCTAAGGGTCGTAGCGTGGTGTTAAATATCCTATGACTTTCCTCAAAGAAAGAAAGAAAGAAAAAGTATTTATTGCGACTCGTACAGGAAGATCACAAACTAAACTAAACACATTAAAATAAAAATAAAAACCAAGTTTAAAAAAAAAATGAAAGTGAAACATGAAGTCCTGTACGAGGCCAAAAGGCTCCTATCTCAGCATGATGCTGCGACATCATTTAAAAAAATTAATTGCAACAATTGGGCTCTTAAATGCAAAACATGCAGATTTTTCAAACCAGACAGGTTAGATTAGTTCGTTCAAACAAACTCTTCAGCTGTAATATTAGTATATAGAAATAGATATGTATAGATTGTTTTCATATTCCTTAACTAATGCACCATCCAATATTATCTATGTAAAATGTATGTAAATGAAAGACATTACTCAAGAACGAAGAACTTCGAAGTGTCTAAGTAACAAGTCTCGTAAAATTGTAGCATTTTATGGTTTAATAAAATTTTAAACACAGCTTTCTTTAAAACTTTCTGCTGTTTAAAAAGCAATTATTTCTTAAAACATTGAACAAATTTTTTTACTAGATGATAACGATACTTGGAAGCTTCAAAAGTAAGCTTTTATATAATAATATAGAGCCGAATATTCGCAAGTCTGTTCGATGAATGATCATGATGAATGTTCGGTGAATCTTAAATTCACTCATAGACAACATACTGCCTAAACCACTGTGTCTAGAAGAATGAAAGGCACAAGAGTTCCTAAAGAGTTACGAAAGTGAGAAATTCAGACTCAAACTGAAAGCATTTATGACACAAAAACCAGCTATAGGCACTTTTGCATTGTCGGTCAGTCAGAAAGATGAAGGTAGTTGCCCATTCCAAAGCGTAGGTGAAGAACGGGCAAGAAACTCCACGGACACTCTTTTAATCAGGAATTCAATAAGGAAGGATTTTTAAAATTCTGCCCCTTTGGGGTTAAGGAAAGGGATAAAAGTTTGTGTGGAAGTTTGTCATTTATGCCGATGGGAAATTCCATCGGGCACACAACTTGTGTACCTACAAAGAATTTAGCTGTCACGGAGCATAATTGTGATGTGAAGAAGTGAGCAGAATGTCGTGAAGAAAGTTTCAAGTATTAATGTGGATGCCTTTATGTGTAGGGGACCAAAGAAACGATACATGAGTTGTGTGAAAGAAAGAAGACTATACTGATATAACAGGAGATAGAGTTGTCATCACCTGCCTAACCTTTTCCCAACTATGTTGGGGTCGGCTTCCAGTCTAACCGGATGCAACTGAATACCAGTATTTTACATGAAGCGACTGCCTATCTACATACCGTGACCCCTCCGTGCCTCGGAAAGCACATTAAGCCGTTGGTCCCGGTTGTCATTCGTGGATCTTTGACAGTCATTACGGGTCGTCAGAAGCCTGAAAGTCTTACCAGTCTTACCAAGGAGTGTCGCATTACCCAGTAACCGGGTTGTAGTGGACCACTACAACCCGGTTAACTTCAAATTTACGGTTTTCGGATTATTTCCTTTACCTACTTGTGCTACATGACCTTGCTTCTTGCCAAATTTCATGATTCTAAGTCAACGGGAAGTAGGTACCCAATTTACGTTTTTTGTGGCATAGGCCGTATCTTTTTTTAACCGACTTCAAAAAGGAGGAGGTTCTCAATTCGACGGTATGTTTTTTTTTTTTTTTTTTTGTGTGTTTGTTACGCGATTACTCCGCCAATTGTGGACCGATTTTCAAAATTCTTTTTTTGTTTGAAAGGGTATACTCTCGAGGTGGTCACATTATCATCAAGTTGGAATCTAATGAGAGAATCCCATGGAAATCGAGAGAAACCCTCAAATTTTATAGGCAAAGCTATAACGATTTGGGCATTTTTTTAAATAACTTGAGCATTTGCTCTCGGAAATCATCATTTGGTAAAGTGGAGCTGATGAAGAAGACCACAGCCATTGGAACTACTCAATGACAAATATTTCACGGGTTGCGATTCGATTACTTTAATATGGTTGCTAAGCAATTTATGCTCGTCACAATGCGTATGGTGAGTGGTTGTTGAGGAGTTCTCCTGGTTCTTACCAGGAGAACTCCTCAACAATTAACGTTCCAACATCGGGAAAAGCAATATTTTGTAACAAGTGACGAGCAGTTGACATTTGGTTATTGTAACTTAGATAAATTACAAACGGACCCACAAAAAAGTGAAAAATAAAAACTTTTTACAAAAAAAAAACAACCGACTTCCAAAAACAATACTAAAAATTGAAAAATAACTTTAATTTCGGAAGTCGGTGTCAATAATCGAAAATGCGGAACCAAAGACACCGACTTCCGAAATTAAAGTTATTTTTCAATTTTTAGTATTATTTTTGGAAGTCTGTGGTTTTTTTTTTGTAAAAAGTTTTTATTACGTTAACTACTGGACTATAGACCTGAGTATTGAGTATATGGTTTTAATTTCAATTCGACACCTCCACGCGTTCCTGAGATAAAGGGTATTGACAGACAGACGGACAACAAAGTCATTCTTTAAGGGTTCCGTTTTTGCCTTTTGAGGTACGGAACCCTAAAAAGGCCAAGAATTTGGTAAAGTGACCTCATATTGATAAATTCATCAGACCCAAACATTATGTTGGAATTCCGTGTGATTTAACAAATGGAGTTTATTTATTTAGGGATTACCAACGAGATCCATTACAATTATCTTTTACCATTATAGAACACTGTAATGAACACTTAATTACAGATAACCACAGCTTACAATCGTTTATAGGGCAATCAGATTTTATAGTAGCTTCAAACTGCGGTTTTTAATACTGAGAGCCTAAGTAGGCAATCGCTTGTAAAGCATTTCATTAAAATTTATTTATATACCGACTTTCAGTGGATTTGACACACAGTTTTACATAAAAATAAAAAACCGGGCAATAGCGAGTCGGACTCGCGCACCGAGGGTTCCGTAACATCCGGGTTTATGCATAAGGTTTATGTTTATGAAATTAAATGTTTATTTTTATTTTTGAGTTGATTGAATGAATGGTAAATTGCGGTTTACGATTTATGACGTATTAAAAAAAAACTACTTACTACATCTCGTTCAAACCAATTTTCGATGGTAGTTTTCATGGTAATGTACATCATATATTTTTTTTAGTTTTATCATTCTCTTATTTTAGAAGTTACAGGGGGGGGGACACAGATTTTACCACTTTGGAAGTGTCTCTCGCGCAAACTATTCAGTTTAGAAAAAAATGATATTAGAAACCTCAATATCATTTTTGAAGACCTACCCATAGATACCCCACACGTATGGGTTTGATGAAAAAAAAAATTTTGAGTTTCGGTTCTTAGTATAGGGAACCCTAAAATTTATTGTTTTTTTTTTTCTATTTTTGTGTGAAAATCTTAATGCGGTTCACAGAATCAAAATCAAAATCAAAATCAAAATCAAAATGTTTTATTTCACATAAACCTACATGGGCACTTATGAAACGTCAGAAGCTAGGTGCACGGTTCCAATTGGTCGTTTCCTATGGAGAAGAACCGGCAAGAAACTCCATGGTTACTCTTTTTAAAAATAATTGGCTTTTACAATGTTTCCAGATTACAGTAGGTATGGGAGGACAGCGCAGGCCTGTCAACAAGTACCAATTACTTGATAAAATAGAAAATGGTCTACAGATCTAAAGTCTATAAGGCCTACAAAGTCCTCACATTTACAAAATAAGAATCTATCAAAAGGATAGATAATAAAAAAAGAAAAATAATAATAAAAACCTACTAAAACCAAGTGTTATGATTCTCATAAAAACCACTAATAAAGAGGTGAAAAATTTCAAGTGTCTGTATATAATGTCAATTAATAAAGAAATTATGTATAAAAGTATATAATGTCAAATAATAAAGAAATTATGTCAAAAAGTATGTAAAAAAAAAATATATAATGAAATAAAAATTAAACATCGTAATTTGAGAGCAGTTAATAGACATTTACATAGTTATGCCGTTAATGAGAAGCCAGGGAAGCCACATGTGCAGAAGGAATTATTGCCAGACTAGCTTGTCTTCAACGTAGTCTTTAATCTTATAATATGCTTTTTTGATAAGGACACGTTTGATGAGGGTTTTGAACTTTCCATCGCTAAGTTCTGTAACCGGCTTTGGCAACTTGTTATAAAAACGGATGCTGTTTACAAGAAATGACTACATCTACATCTACTTACCAAGTTTCAACAGTATAGTTCTTATAGTTTCGGACAAAAGTGGCTGTGACATACGGACGGACAGACAGACAGACAGACAGACAGACATGACGAATCTATAAGGGTTCCGTTTTTGCCATTTGGCTACGGAACCCTAAAAACCTTTTATTTCAGATCCATAGCGTCCATTTAATTAGTTTAAAAACTAGTGTTAGTAGGTACGCAGTTAGCCCGCACATCAAGCTACCCGAAACAGTCAAAATTTCCCAATCAACTTTAGACCTTATGCTTTGGCGATAAAGTTGATAATCTATTAAAGAAATTTGACAGATTGTAGTAGCTTGATGTGAGTTTGTACTTCAGAGAACCAAGACAAGCCTTATCGGTCGCTTATGACACTCCCGTACATTTTCGACTTTCATAATCGTTCTCGCTTTTGTCCTAGGCCCTCTGGTGTCTTGTATAAAAAGTAACAACATACTTTAACTACTTCCAAGATAACGTTCGTACGACAAATCATAAACTATCACAAACAGTGTCGCGAAAAAGAATAACGGCCCAACTTCAATCATAACTTCTTAAAATCGAATAAAAATGTTAACATTTGTTTTAAGTTACATTAACTTTTTGACAGAACATTACTCTCAATAAATAACATATTTATAGGGTAAACAATACACGGTGGCCGGGAAATCCAGACACAAAGAAAAATCATGAATTTAGCACATGATTTTAGACCCCCATAGCATAGAATTTTTTTGCTGAACAGCCGGTCGATTCTGTAAAAATCTCACCGTGAAAACTTAGGTGAAGTGAGTTTGTTTTTGCTAGGAATTGATACCACTGACAGCTCACTCCACGCCCACTTTACCTAAGTTTTTACGGTGAGATTTTTACAGAATAGCCGCTGGGCCTTTTTCACACTTTCCTGCTAATTTCTTACATCGGACTATACACTTTTTTTATTTGATTATTAGTCTGTCCTAAATAAATGTATTTTCTTTCTTTCTTAAATTTTTCGTCGGTTATGATATAAAAAAATGTCACCTGTTTCCATTGATATATTATTTTAATATGTCAATGCCTGTTTCGTAGAAAAATGCAATACAAAGAACAGCTCAAGATTTTTTTTAATGACCGACGAAGAATTTATACTCTTGTTAGTCTATAATCGTGTACTGAATTCATGATTTCAGTTTACGTCCCTGTCACACTGTATTATAATGATATGTATCCACAATAACAATACAGGCGAAGAAAAATCAGCTGTTTCATACAAAAGTTCAATACCTACTCGACCAAAATGTATGAAACAGCAGATTTTATTTTTTTTCGTAATTTCAGAGTTGGTCCCATAGTGAAAGTTTTTCATATTCATGGGTAGAACAGCCTGTAAAAATTTGGATCCGGCAAAAAAATCAACCTGTATACATAAGTTGATGCAAGACTTCGTTCATCATCCTCGTAGTCTTATCCCAATTTATTCGTGGTCGCCTCAGCATGACCTCTTATTCCATACATTTCTCAATCAACTCAGCCTGTCGCGGTCCACTGCTGGACATAATGCGCCACAACACCCGGTCCTTCGCCTTCCGCTTCCAATCTGTCCCAACCAATTTCTTAAGGTCGTCAGTCCATCTAGCTGGGGGGGTCCCACGTTACGCTTGCCAATACGCGGTCTCAAGGCCTCGTCTGCTCCACTGGCCATCGGTCCTTCAACAAACATGGCATATATCAGTAGTCCTAGTCTCCCCCTTTCTTTCTTTCACACAACTCATATATAAACTGACCATACGTCCCGTTTTGAACGGGACTGTCCCTTTTCTCAGTCGCATGTTCCTTTGTCCCCAAACAAAGTTTCGGGACGCAAAATAGTCCCGTTTTAAAAACATTAGAGGATATTTCCACAAGAGGAGATTTGATTTAATAAGAATGGAGAACTGATTTTTATTTTTCACATTTTACAAGATTTATAATTGTAATGAAACTTTTATTTTCAATGTTCACGCTGAATGGCTATTTGTTAGAATACATATAATTATAATTAATCTAAATAACAACAGCCGCACAGGTCGATCAATCAGGTTAAGCGATGTGGATGGGTGACCATCTTTACATACCGTGACCCGGCTGTCATTCGTGGATCTTTGACAGTCATTACGGGTCGTCAAGGAGTGTCGCATTACCCAGTAACCGGGTTGTAGTGGACCACTACAACCCGGTTACTGGGTAATGCGACACTCCTTGACGACCCGTAATGACTGTCAAAGATCCACGAATGACAGCCGGGTCACGGTATGTAAAGATGGTCACCCATCCACATCGCTTAACCTGATTGATCGACCTGTGCGGCTGTTGTTATTTAGATTAATTATAATTATATGTATTCTAACAAATAGCCATTCAGCGTGAACATTGAAAATAAAAGTTTCATTACAATTATAAATCTTGTAAAATGTGAAAAATAAAAATCAGTTCTCCATTCTTATTAAATCAAATCTCCTCTTGTGGAAATATCCTCTAATGTTTTTAAAACGGGACTATTTTGCGTCCCGAAACTTTGTTTGGGGACAAAGGAACATGCGACTGAGAAAAGGGACAGTCCCGTTCAAAACGGGACGTATGGTCAGTTTATATATGAGTTGTGTGAAAGAAAGAAAGGGGGAGACTAGGACTACTGATATATGCCATGTTTGTTGAAGGACCGATGGCCAGTGGAGCAGACGAGGCCTTGAGACCGCGTATTGGCAAGCGTAACGTGGGACCCCCCCAGCTAGATGGACTGACGACCTTAAGAAATTGGTTGGGACAGATTGGAAGCGGAAGGCGAAGGACCGGGTGTTGTGGCGCATTATGTCCAGCAGTGGACCGCGACAGGCTGAGTTGATTGAGAAATGTATGGAATAAGAGGTCATGCTGAGGCGACCACGAATAAATTGGGATAAGACTACGAGGATGATGAACGAAGTCTTGCATCAACTTATGTATACAGGTTGATTTTTTTGCCGGATCCAAATTTTTACAGGCTGTTCTACCCATGAATATGAAAAACTTTCACTATGGGACCAACTCTGAAATTACGAAAAAAAATAAAATCTGCTGTTTCATACATTTTGGTCGAGTAGGTATTGAACTTTTGTATGAAACAGCTGATTTTTCTTCGCCTGTATTGTTATTGTGGATACATATCATTATAATACAGTGTGACAGGGACGTAAACTGAAATCATGAATTCAGTACACGATTATAGACTAACAAGAGTATAAATTCTTCGTCGGTCATTAAAAAAAATCTTGAGCTGTTCTTTGTATTGCATTTTTCTACGAAACAGGCATTGACATATTAAAATAATATATCAATGGAAACAGGTGACATTTTTTTATATCATAACCGACGAAAAATTTAAGAAAGAAAGAAAATACATTTATTTAGGACAGACTAATAATCAAATAAAAAAAGTGTATAGTCCGATGTAAGAAATTAGCAGGAAAGTGTGAAAAAGGCCCAGCGGCTATTCTGTAAAAATCTCACCGTAAAAACTTAGGTAAAGTGGGCGTGGAGTGAGCTGTCAGTGGTATCAATTCCTAGCAAAAACAAACTCACTTCACCTAAGTTTTCACGGTGAGATTTTTACAGAATCGACCGGCTGTTCAGCAAAAAAATTCTATGCTATGGGGGTCTAAAATCATGTGCTAAATTCATGATTTTTCTTTGTGTCTGGATTTCCCGGCCACCGTGTATTGTTTACCCTATAAATATGTTATTTATTGAGAGTAATGTTCTGTCAAAAAGTTAATGTAACTTAAAACAAATGTTAACATTTTTATTCGATTTTAAGAAGTTATGATTGAAGTTGGGCCGTTATTCTTTTTCGCGACACTGTTTGTGATAGTTTATGATTTGTCGTACGAACGTTATCTTGGAAGTAGTTAAAGTATGTTGTTACTTTTTATACAAGACACCAGAGGGCCTAGGACAAAAGCGAGAACGATTATGAAAGTCGAAAATGTACGGGAGTGTCATAAGCGACCGATAAGGCTTGTCTTGGTTCTCTGAAGTACAAACTCACATCAAGCTACTACAATCTGTCAAATTTCTTTAATAGATTATCAACTTTATCGCCAAAGCATAAGGTCTAAAGTTGATTGGGAAATTTTGACTGTTTCGGGTAGCTTGATGTGCGGGCTAACTGCGTACCTACTAACACTAGTTTTTAAACTAATTAAATGGACGCTATGGATCTGAAATAAAAGGTTTTTAGGGTTCCGTAGCCAAATGGCAAAAACGGAACCCTTATAGATTCGTCATGTCTGTCTGTCTGTCTGTCTGTCTGTCCGTCCGTATGTCACAGCCACTTTTGTCCGAAACTATAAGAACTATACTGTTGAAACTTGGTAAGTAGATGTAGATGTAGTCATTTCTTGTAAACAGCATCCGTTTTTATAACAAGTTGCCAAAGCCGGTTACAGAACTTAGCGATGGAAAGTTCAAAACCCTCATCAAACGTGTCCTTATCAAAAAAGCATATTATAAGATTAAAGACTACGTTGAAGACAAGCTAGTCTGGCAATAATTCCTTCTGCACATGTGGCTTCCCTGGCTTCTCATTAACGGCATAACTATGTAAATGTCTATTAACTGCTCTCAAATTACGATGTTTAATTTTTATTTCATTATATATTTTTTTTTTACATACTTTTTGACATAATTTCTTTATTATTTGACATTATATACTTTTATACATAATTTCTTTATTAATTGACATTATATACAGACACTTGAAATTTTTCACCTCTTTATTAGTGGTTTTTATGAGAATCATAACACTTGGTTTTAGTAGGTTTTTATTATTATTTTTCTTTTTTTATTATCTATCCTTTTGATAGATTCTTATTTTGTAAATGTGAGGACTTTGTAGGCCTTATAGACTTTAGATCTGTAGACCATTTTCTATTTTATCAAGTAATTGGTACTTGTTGACAGGCCTGCGCTGTCCTCCCATACCTACTGTAATCTGGAAACATTGTAAAAGCCAATTATTTTTAAAAAGAGTAACCATGGAGTTTCTTGCCGGTTCTTCTCCATAGGAAACGACCAATTGGAACCGTGCACCTAGCTTCTGACGTTTCATAAGTGCCCATGTAGGTTTATGTGAAATAAAACATTTTGATTTTGATTTTGATTTTGATTTTGATTCTGTGAACCGCATTAAGATTTTCACACAAAAATAGAAAAAAAAAAACAATAAATTTTAGGGTTCCCTATACTAAGAACCGAAACTCAAAATTTTTTTTTTCATCAAACCCATACGTGTGGGGTATCTATGGGTAGGTCTTCAAAAATGATATTGAGGTTTCTAATATCATTTTTTTCTAAACTGAATAGTTTGCGCGAGAGACACTTCCAAAGTGGTAAAATCTGTGTCCCCCCCCCTGTAACTTCTAAAATAAGAGAATGATAAAACTAAAAAAAATATATGATGTACATTACCATGAAAACTACCATCGAAAATTGGTTTGAACGAGATGTAGTAAGTAGTTTTTTTTTAATACGTCATAAATCGTAAACCGCAATTTACCATTCATTCAATCAACTCAAAAATAAAAATAAACATTTAATTTCATAAACATAAACCTTATGCATAAACCCGGATGTTACGGAACCCTCGGTGCGCGAGTCCGACTCGCTATTGCCCGGTTTTTTATTTTTATGTAAAACTGTGTGTCAAATCCACTGAAAGTCGGTATATAAATAAATTTTAATGAAATGCTTTACAAGCGATTGCCTACTTAGGCTCTCAGTATTAAAAACCGCAGTTTGAAGCTACTATAAAATCTGATTGCCCTATAAACGATTGTAAGCTGTGGTTATCTGTAATTAAGTGTTCATTACAGTGTTCTATAATGGTAAAAGATAATTGTAATGGATCTCGTTGGTAATCCCTAAATAAATAAACTCCATTTGTTAAATCACACGGAATTCCAACATAATGTTTGGGTCTGATGAATTTATCAATATGAGGTCACTTTACCAAATTCTTGGCCTTTTTAGGGTTCCGTACCTCAAAAGGCAAAAACGGAACCCTTAAAGAATGACTTTGTTGTCCGTCTGTCTGTCAATACCCTTTATCTCAGGAACGCGTGGAGGTGTCGAATTGAAATTAAAACCATATACTCAATACTCAGGTCTATAGTCCAGTAGTTAACGTAATAAAAACTTTTTACAAAAAAAAAAACCACAGACTTCCAAAAATAATACTAAAAATTGAAAAATAACTTTAATTTCGGAAGTCGGTGTCTTTGGTTCCGCATTTTCGATTATTGACACCGACTTCCGAAATTAAAGTTATTTTTCAATTTTTAGTATTGTTTTTGGAAGTCGGTTGTTTTTTTTTTGTAAAAAGTTTTTATTTTTCACTTTTTTGTGGGTCCGTTTGTAATTTATCTAAGTTACAATAACCAAATGTCAACTGCTCGTCACTTGTTACAAAATATTGCTTTTCCCGATGTTGGAACGTTAATTGTTGAGGAGTTCTCCTGGTAAGAACCAGGAGAACTCCTCAACAACCACTCACCATACGCATTGTGACGAGCATAAATTGCTTAGCAACCATATTAAAGTAATCGAATCGCAACCCGTGAAATATTTGTCATTGAGTAGTTCCAATGGCTGTGGTCTTCTTCATCAGCTCCACTTTACCAAATGATGATTTCCGAGAGCAAATGCTCAAGTTATTTAAAAAAATGCCCAAATCGTTATAGCTTTGCCTATAAAATTTGAGGGTTTCTCTCGATTTCCATGGGATTCTCTCATTAGATTCCAACTTGATGATAATGTGACCACCTCGAGAGTATACCCTTTCAAACAAAAAAAGAATTTTGAAAATCGGTCCACAATTGGCGGAGTAATCGCGTAACAAACACACAAAAAAAAAAAAAAAAAAACATACCGTCGAATTGAGAACCTCCTCCTTTTTGAAGTCGGTTAAAAAAAGATACGGCCTATGCCACAAAAAACGTAAATTGGGTACCTACTTCCCGTTGACTTAGAATCATGAAATTTGGCAAGAAGCAAGGTCATGTAGCACAAGTAGGTAAAGGAAATAATCCGAAAACCGTAAATTTGAAGTTAAATTTAAAATAAAGCCCTGATAAAGTATTTACATACTTACCTGCAAATTTGTACGGAACCCTCGGTTCGCGAGTCCGACTCGCTCTTGACCGGTTTTTTTTATCCATAAACCCAAACTCTAACCATGAATTCAGCAAAAGATTCTAGACCCCTAAGAAATTATTCGTCGGTTATCAAAAAATAAATCTACAGTTTCTTAAAAAAGTAAAATACCTACGCGGTCAAAATGTATGGAACAGCGATTTTTAGGGTTCCGTACCCAAAGGGTAAAAACGGGACCCTATTACTAAGACTCCACTGTCCCTCTGTCCAGTCAACAGCAAAAGTAGATGATCAAAATCAGAAATTCAATACTAATGAACGGAGTTCGCGTCAGAACTGCGTGGCGTCGAAGTTATTTCTGTGTGGCGTTGATGTGGCGTTGTGTGGTTTGAATCACTTCGGCGCCACACAGTTCTGACGCGAACTCCGTTCATTAGTATTGAATTTCTGATTTTGATCATCTACTTTTGCTGTTGGCTGTCCCTCTGTCACCAGGCTGTGTCTCACCGAACCGTTCTCGTTCTCTGTAGAACCGTGATAGCTAGACAGTTGAAATTTTCACAGATGATGTACCTATTTCTGTTGCCGCTATAACAACAATACTAAAAACAGAATAAAATAAATATTTAAGGGTTCCCATACAACAAACGTGTTTTTTCGGCGTTTTTGCCTTGTGGTATGGAACCTTTCGTGTGCGAGTCCGACTCGCACTTAGCCAGTTTTTTTTAATAACCGACGAAATAGTTTTCATCGGTTCAGGAGCATGTACTAAAACTAACTGGTATCCTAACCACCCTGTGTGAAAAGTGTATTAAAATAACTATAATGTCTGAAATATGCATTCTGCCGGATATTGCACGCTTCAAAAGGCAATTTGACGATTATTACCATTTTTGCAAGCCTGCGTTAAGGCGAAAGCGCAGGCAAACCCGCGAAATTCAATGTATGATCGGGTTGTATGTCTAAATATGATTTGCGGCCGCAAAAAATATCTATTATAGAATTACTAGCTGCGCCCCGCGGTTTCACCCGCATAAATCTCCATCCCGTGATTTCTAATATAATTCAATCATGATTCGAAACACACGTGGCGCCATCTATTATCATAACGACGTTATTGTAGTTTTCCTCGAGAACAGCACTTTTTTTCGGGATGAAGGGTACCCTAGGTCCGTTCCTGTACACCTGACAACGTATATGCAACTTTTCAGGATGATCGGTTCAGTGGTTTAGGCGAGAAAAGGTACAAAGAAACTTACTTTCGCATTTAATATATTAAGTAAACATCTCTCTAAGCTCATATTACCCTATGGAACGACTATTTAATGAAATCTTGACGTTTGAGGCCAATTCTAACTCAAGGAGTTATATTGCTAATTCTAATGATTACAATCCTGTAAAGCAGGGACTTAAAAACGAAATGAATTTCGTTCCGTTACCACTAATGTTATCGTATAACGTTCCAAAATTTGTAACGATACTAAATCCTAAAAATAACAACAACGTTACAAAAGAAAACGTTATAGAATATCATTTTCGTAGAACAATATTATAGGTAACGTTATAGGTATCAGTAACATTAAGCTTATCCGCTTGTAATAACGTTACAGGAGAAACGTTACAGATTCATTTGTAATGTTAATCTTCATACTTTTTCGTCTTTTTCGTCATCTTATAAGTCATGAAGCTGGCAAAGTTGAGTATCGAAATGAATAACGTTATTATATCGTTATACTAATAACGATATATTGATAATATTGTTAGTGAACAATTTAAGATTTCGTTCCGTTTGTCAGTATCGTTATAGCCAAAGAATTAATTTTGTTACGATCCTAGTGGAACGGTACAAATTATCGTTACAGGAACTACGCGTAAGGTTATTTTGAGTAACGTTTCAAGTCTCTGCTGTAAAGCCATATTTGTAACGGTCGCGAATTATATTATAATCAACATACAACCCGACACTGTCCTGCAAATTGCAAAAAATGTAAGTAAATTTGTATTTAGCGGGTTACCTTACCACATTCCCCTTAACGGGTACAGTTGTACCCATTAATATATCATGCTTTACTCATAAACCCATTTATAAGCAGCGTTTGAAGGGTTATCTACCTTTAGTATATTAGCCGGAGGGCCAATTAGGGGCTATTCCATTCACGAAACTACCTCGGCCACGCTACGGGTTAAGATTAGTTTAATTCGTGTTTAAGGGTATTGTACACTGGTTTTGCTATCGATCTTTTGGGATATAGGACACTATCTTTCCACTTCGTCACAGTTGAGTACGTTTTAGAAGTAGGTATGTATGTAAATGTAAATATATTCCACATAAATATTTGATTTTATTAAGTGATTTTTTATTTTATTTCATGTATTTTATTTTCGCCTTTACTCTTACTTTATCAACTTTCCTATCGCATTCGCAGATATGTTGGAAGATATTTTTTTAGAAATAAACATCACCTTTTTACCTATTTTTCTGCTTTTTTCTTCTTATCTGTTTTTAAATTTGTGTATTTAAATAATTAAATAAATAAGACTAAATAATACTTAATTTAAAATTTACTCATATTTAACTTTCCAGAAAGTTCCTGTGCGGTTTTATGTCTCAATTACTTAATTAAGGTAACCATTTTTTAATTAGTTCAATTTCGTTACACCATATTGATGAAATTGCTACCTTCGAAAGAAGGAAAACTCCGTGGGAAAACTCACACGTTAATAATACAATGTAATAACTGGGTAGGTATGATGTATGGTCTTGAGACGAGTAGTCAGTAATCTATATGAGTTTAATTATGAATCTTCCATCTGCTTGCAGGTAGGAAACATGAAATTTGTTTTAAAATATAATTCTATATTTCTATGACATAAATCTTATATGCAACTAGCTGCTGCCCGCGATTTTGTCCGCGTGAAATTTCTTTATCCTATAGAGTATGTTGGGGTAAGTTCGGCGCTGGGTTGAGACCGTACGAATCAAATTTCCAGATAATTTGGCAATCTTTGGCCAAGTTTACCGCAACTACCTTATAGCCAAAATAAGCTTGCCAAATTATCTGGAAATTTGATTCGTACGGTCTCACCCCAGCGTCGAACTTACCCCGACATACCTTAAGTAGCTGTGCGTTACTCCGATTTCGCTTAGCGTTCTTTCTTACTTTTATTCTTTTTGCTCTGCTCCTAAGGGTCGTAGCGTGATGTTAAGTAACTTATAACCCTCAAGAAGGAGGAGTAAGAATGCAAAAATGATTTTGAAGTGAAAACTTCTTTAGGCGCGTTGAGCATTTTTTGAGATGGGTAAAAACCATTGAACTTGCCCCACTGTCATCGTAAGCGACACCGCGCGTGTTTTGTTTATAAGACGATTAAAAAAATACCCGCTCCGGATGTGTTCGGCTGTCCTCGGGATGTACCTACTCGGTTTGAATTTATATCCGATATATCAGTGAGTGATGGCAAAGTATTCTGTTTGTGTTTTGTTTTCACTTCTGTCGGCACTCCCGGAGTGCCACTGTTTTTTTTTTCAAAGTAGTCCTAGGGGTTAGAGCGTTCGCGCTAGGAGTCTTAGGAACCGAGCAAAATTAACAAAGTAAGAAAGAACGCTAAGCGAAAAAGAAGTACACAATTGCGCAGGCAGGCGACGCAATGCGATGCGATGGTGTGGGTCGGAGGAACAAGAAATTTAATGCGGACGAAGTCGCGGGTAGAAGCTAGTGGAATAGGTGTCTTTACTCACAATCATAACCCTCTTAACCTACAAGGGATTCATAACCCATTGCTTGAAAAAGTCGTCTGTTCAACAACAATATTGTTAAGCTAGCTAAGCT
The DNA here is from genome assembly GCA_916614155.1 of Mesoligia furuncula. Lineage (NCBI taxonomy): Eukaryota > Metazoa > Arthropoda > Insecta > Lepidoptera > Noctuidae > Mesoligia > Mesoligia furuncula. Next base: position 2,258,479 of record OU744806.1, read on the forward strand.
ATCAAAATTAAAGGAATTGTGGTCGAGTGTGTTTCAAAATTAGGCTGCCGGACAATCCAAATACCACGGGATAAAGGTATTTGGTATTCGGGATAACGGTATTCCAGGTTCCTACATACACAAAATAAATCGCACCCACTCACACAGTAATCCATCAGTCAAAACCCGCTCAAAACCGAACACAGAATTCAGATTTCGAACGCATTTCAATCAACGTTCGTCCGCAGACGTCACGCGGGCCGAACCTTTTTAGGGTTCCGTAGCCAAATGGCAAAAACGGAACCCTTATAGATTCGTCATGTCTGTCTGTCTGTCCGTCTGTCTGTCTGTCTGTCTGTCCGTCCGTATGTCACAGCCACTTTTCTCCGAAGCTATAAGAACTACACTGTTGAAACTTGGTAAGTAGATGTATTCTGTGAACCGCATTAAGATTTTCACACAAAAATAGAAAAAAAACAATAAATTTTAGGGTTCCCCATACATAGAACCGAAACTCAAATTTTTTTTTTTCATCAAACCCATTCGTGTGGGGTATCTATGGGTAGGTCTTCAAAAATGATATTGAGGTTTCTAATATCATTTTTTTCTAAACTGAATAGTTTGCGCGAGAGACACTTCCAAAGTGATAAAATGTGTGTCCCCCCCCCTGTAACTTCTAAAATAAGAGAATGATAAAACTAAAAAAAATATATGATGTACATTACCATGTAAACTACCACCGAAAATTGGTTTGAACGAGATCTAGTAAGTAGTTTTTTTTTAATACGTCATTAATCGTAAACCACAATTTACCATTCATTCAATCAACTCAAAAATAAAAAAAAACATTTAATTTCATAAACATAAACCTTATGAATAGACCCCGATGTTACGGAACCCTCGGTGCGCGAGTCCGACTCGCTCTTGCCCGGTTTTAATTTCTATCACAATCCGCCAAAATGTTCAATGGAATGCCTAATTTTTAGGTTTTTATTATTTTCTAAACTATACTATGATATTAATTTATTTTCTTATTTTTTTAATCCCTCAGTGAGATTTATCGATGTCCTTGGTATCATTATACCAGCGCTGCGGTATTTATTTTTATAAATATCGCAGCATTATGCCAAGAAGTGCCAAGTGCCCTTTTGGCCTCGTAAAAAGTTGTTGATTTTAATGTTAATTTTGTTAGTTTTAAATGCTCCTTTTTTATATTTTTGCTGTTTATATTTCCTGTGCGTGTCTTAATTGAAAGATTTTTCTTTCTTTCTTTTTTCATGTGTCTGAAAAATTCGTCTGGTATACAACGTTAATAACGCAGTGAATGTTATTGAATTGTCACTTAAAGAAGCAACAAGAATAATTAACCCAGGATTTTGTAATATCTTGATTTAAAAGAGTGTCCATGGAGTTTCTTGCCCGTTCTTCTCCGTAGAGATCTACGTTTTGGAATGGGCATCTAGCTTAAACTTTCTGACTAACTGACAGACTATTTAATTTTGACAATTCAAAAGTCAAAAGCTTTGAGTTTTGAGTTTGAGTTTGTCAGATTAATTGGCATTGCAATTGTTGGTGTGTGACGTGTCAGCTGCTTAACCGGACTTGACGTAACTTACATCGAATCCGGTTAAGCAGACGACAAGTTCCTAGGGTGAACTGCGAGACGCCATTAAAAAAAATGTGTGTTACGCAATTATCCCACTGTCTGCCTTGTGTGCACACTCCTTTACCGTCAGGCGCCGGAACAAACCAGTTTGCTTCATACTTTTAATTTAATGGCTGCTCTGAGATAATTGTATCATCGTGTCTGTAATGATTTAGTACTATTTGTAACATCTCGCTCGTGTCGAGGACTCGGGTGAGCTGATAATTGAGCCTGGTTATTGGGAATCTGTAATTGTGCCCGCGAGTTTGTTGGCGAGGACGTCGGAAAACAATGATGTGACCCTTTGCTAATTTTCTTTTCTTTTTCTAAAAGAAAAGTAGCTTACGTTACTCTTTATAACATCAGCTATCAGCCAGTGAAAGTCCCGTCAAAATTGGTCTATCCTTTTCGGAGATTAGCGGGGACAAACAGACAGACAGACAAACATTTAAAAAAATTGGTTTTTAGTAATAAACTGTTATTTTGACATTACAAAAGGACACTTCAATTTTATTTACAGAAGATACTTACGGTCGTTACGGAGCCCATTGCAAATTGGTATGGACTGCCCAGGTAGCACAAACGCTGTGTATGATTTGTCTTATATAGCATTGAATCATAAAAAGGTTGTGTAGCCGCAATTTATAAAATACGTAGCCGTTTATAGACATAATATATGGTTCTTTATCTTTTTTCATCGTAAGCTTAATAAAATAGCGGTGTAAACGTTTAAATAGCGTTTTTAAATTGCTGCCATTTAACAGAGTTCCAAATAAGACATGTAAACGTTCTTATGTCAATGTTAAAAGGCAATCGTAAACGAGCTTCTTACGCAGGCATTAAGTTATTATTTTCTGTATAAACGTTGAGTAATTTACTTTTATAAAGCTTTAAGTAAATTAATTATTATTTTTCTGTCTGTTAAGTTGCGTGTTTATTAGATTTTCTACCCAAAACTTTACCAATCTTCATCACGATGACACAACGTTGGTAATTTATTGCAAAATATGAAGCAATTATCTATTTACAAAAAATCTATTGTTTGGACTAAAAAATTAAAACACTAGTGCTTTAGTATGTTGCTTGTAGAATAATCTGACAAAAAATCAAAATGATTGTAAGTATATTAGTATGGTTTTTATTGTAAAAATAAAGTTTTTAGAAATATCTTCATTTTTTTTATCCTATCATATTAGTTGTATTATGTTTTCAACACACTATCTACCTAGCATATATATCCTGAAGAATATCTTATATGTTTCTGATTTTGTGCTACTAAAACGTGCGTTTTTTGCGTTTAGGTCCTGTAATCCCCTTAAGAGTGGACTTCCTTAGTCAAAGCTTTGCAAAGGGAACTTTATAATGGGCTCAAACGCATTAAAAAGTTCCTTGTACAAAGCTGTTGGTGGACCAAATGTTGTATTACAATAAGCCTTTACAAATTGGATGAGGATAGTGGGGCTCGGGGCTACGTAATAACAGCAGCACGGGTCGGTGGATCAGGATAGGCTACGCTTCCCGCTGTTGGTCCGTGGATGGGTGACCATCTTTACATAGCGGGATCAACGGAAGAAAACTAGCTTTTTTGAAAATGGGCAGAAACAACACCTTAGACAATCCTTTATCTAACCCAGTTTTCAGCTATCAATCATCAGATTGTGCAACAGATTGGAAGGTGACCCCAAAACTTAGGTATTTGCCTGTGTCTTAGGGGTTGGAATTGCGACATTTTCATAGTTAAGGGGGAAGCGCTAAGGTAGCCCGCGAAATTCAAATTTTCTTACGTTTTTTGCAATTTGCTGGTCAGTATTAAGTTGTACGTTGATTATAATATGATTCGCGACCGTAACAAATATGTACTTACAGAATCATAATCATTACAATCAGTAATACAACTTGTTAAGTTAGTATAATTGTCAAATGTCAAGATTTCATGAAATAGTCATTCTTGGGGGTTACTTGGTCTTAGAGAGTTGTGTTGATGACATTAATGATTATAATTCTGTAAATACATATTTGTTACGGCCGCGAATCATATTTATCTATCTTTACATACCAAGACTCCGTACCTCGGAAAACCACGTTAAACCGTTGTGGTCCCGACCGACTGTCAATCGTGACAGTCGTTACCGGTCGTCAGAAGCCTGAAAGTCTGACAACCAGTTTTATCAAGGGGTTTCGTATTACCCAGTAAGTGGGTTAATTGTGGAGGTCAGATATATGAAAAATACTGGTATTCAGCTGCATCCGGTTAGACTGGAAGTCGACCCCAACATAGTTGGGAAAAAGCTAGGCATATGATGACAAAGCCTTGACACATTAGCACTCTAGATAAAAAACTTTTTTACAAAAAAAAAAAACAACCGACTTCCAAAAAAACACTATAAAGTGAAAAATAACTTTAATTTCTGAAGTCGGTGTCTTTGGATTTGTATTTTAGTTTTTTGCCACCGACTTCCGAAATTAAAGTTATTTTTCACTTTATAGTGTTTTTTGGAAGTCGGTTGTGTTTTTTTGGTAAAAAAGTTTTTATTTTTCACTTTTTACTGGGTCAGTTTGTAATTTATCTAAGTTACAATAGCCTAATGTTAACTGCTCATCACCTTTTACAAAATATTGCTTTACCTGATGCAGGGACGTTAATTATTGAGGAGTTCCCCTAATGAGAACCAGGAGAACTGGAGCTGATTGAGAAGTCACCATCAGCTCCATTTCACCATCAGCATTGTAACGAGCATAAATTGCTTAGCAACCATATTAAAGAACCTAATCGAATCGCAACCCGTGAAATATTTGTCATTGAGTACTTCCGATGGCCCATCTGTGGTCTTTATCATCAGCTCCACTTTACCAAATGATAAATTCCGAGAGCAAATGCTCAAAAAGAATTTTCCTAATCGGTTCGTAAATGACGGAGTTATGCGCGAACAAAGAACGCAATGCAGAGTAAACGAAAAGGTCGTTAATGTAGATAAATTTTTAGATTTTTGTTGATTTTTCAAAAACCTCTTGTCTGATTTCGATAAAAATTTCATGGGACCATTTGGGAAGTATACCCTTTCCAACGAAAAAAGAATTTTTCAAATCGGTTGGCAAGCAACGGAGTTATGCGCGAACAAATATAAAAAAAAAAATACAAACATCCGAATTGAGAACCTCCTCCTTTTTTAGAAGTCGGTTAAAAACGCAGTTCCCAAGTATGATTTTACTGAATAGTATTGCTGTAATAAAATCTTTGCCATCCTCAAACACATGATTGCCTACATGAAAGAAATCTTTTAACTCCACAACGTTTTCCTAAAAACAACAGCTTAAGTTGCAGTAAAAAAATAATTACCATGTAAAACCAACATCAGATTACCATAGCAAACGACTTCTGATTCACATTTAAATAATTTACTGGCCTGACCGGACGTTAAACCGAAGAATTTGAAGAAGGTTTTAGTAAAACGGTAGCAAGAACTGACATTTAACTCAGAGTTAATTAAGCGTTTAAACTTGGACAATTGGACGGTTTTAACTATGAATATTATCTTTATGCTCCGTTTAAAGTTCGATGTTCAGGGATTCGGAACTCGAGCAAATACAAAGGCTGGAATATTAAACGGGTATTAATCTGGTCTTTCATTTCTCTAGTCTTTTCACGACTTTGCTGACGTCGACTCTCAGTGTATTTAGTTACAGCATATTATTTGATATGGATCGATTGACTACTATTGAAACTATGCAACCCTGAGTTTTTCGGACATGAGGTTTTCTGCTATCCTGCCGTAATTAATGGTTTTACGTGCTTTTTAAAACAAAGATGTGACTAAGAAAACCTTTATAAGAGCCTACTGTACTGCTTTTTACACGTGCAGCCTGTGGGCTAGATATACGCGAAGATCGTACAGTGCTCTCCGCATTCAATATAACAATGCGTTTAGAATACTGGTGGGGCTGCCCCGTTTCTGTAGTGCGTCAGGGATGTTCGCGGATGCGCATGTAGATTGCTTTTACGCAACAATGCGTAAAAGGTGCGCTTCGCAATGCAGGGTGTGGGGCGGCTCCAACAGTGTCTTAAACATGGTTGCGAGTCGCCTTGACTGTGTTAACGTGGGTCACTGTTGTGCCGTCTCTCATGGGATGTCGCAGCGGTGGACCAACCGTTATTTCTCGTGTTTTTGTTTAGTGTCAAACTCAAACTCAAAGCATTTATTTCAATTAAACCTTTAACAGGCACTTTTGAATTGTCAAGAAGTCGGTCAGTCAGAAAGTATGAAGCTAGTTGCCCATTCCAAAGCGTAGGTACCTATGGAGAAGAACGGGCAAGAAACTCCATGGACACTCTTTTTATTAAATTACATTTTACAAAAACATTTGTTACATCATTACTTTTGAATTTATGATTATATAATGTGAGAACGATGTAAAAAATAAAAAAGATGTCCGCGTTAAAAGCGTTCAGAATACAACAAATAGTAACAAAACAACAATCCAAAATTAAAACAATTAAAATAAGCCCAGGCGGCTAATGATGACCAGCCCAAACTGACGGCGCCCGTTCACGAACATGACGTATATATCAGCACCATTCAGCTCAACCACTTTGAAGGGAGCTAAATGATCCAACATACACGCCACCGTCAGCGAGACATTTGAGTGAGCATGACACACTATCAGCCGCCAGGGAATATTCAAGTCAATGAAAGATATATTATTACCCGGTAAATGATAGCTATAGATTACATAGAACTCACATTTGTGCTATGCAATTATACAATACAAAGGAAATTAAGTCTGTGCTTACTAACATAGTCGTAAGTTTTACTAACAATCTTGTTTGAGTTTGAGTCTTAGTCACTTTAATAAAGAAAAATTGTATTCTATTCTACATATAACTTCACTGACAAAATTATATCTAACAAGTAGGTACAAAACTATTTCATAATACTACATGGTATACCCAGCCTATAATGTTCCCACAGCTGGAACACAGGCCTCTTCTTTGTGAGGGGCAGTGGGCTAATCCACCTCGCGGGCCCAGTGCGGGTTGGTGGATGTCACATGTCTTCGAATTATGCCGGTTTCTCACGATGTTTTCCTTCACCCTTTTAAGAGCAGTTGTGAGGGAATGCATAAGAGTAAAAAAAAGTAAATAGGCTGAAATATTAAAATTAAAATTTCGGCTTCCAGTCTAACCGGATGCAGCTGAATACCGGTATTTTACATGGAGTGACTGCTTATCTGACCTCCAAAACCCAGTTACTGGGTAATACGAAACCCCTTGGTAAGAGTGGTTGTCAGACTTTCGGGCTTCTGACGACCCGTAACGACTGTCAAAGATCCACGAATGACAGTCGGTCGGGACCACAGGTTTAACGTGCTTTCCGAGGCACGTATGTAAAGATGGTGACCCATCCAACCGCGGCAAGCGTAGCTTAACCTGATCGATCGACCCGTGCAGCTGTTATTACTAAGCCAAAACCCCTCAAAAGTGTACTATTCTATTCTCTTATGATTTTATTTCGTTTTGCTTGATCTCAGACTGATGGCAATGCATCTTTCAAGAAGTGTTTTATTTTATATACAAAGTAAATTGCCTGTCTGCAATGATATATATCATTGCCTGTCTGGGATCGAATCCATGACACGTTAGTCGAAGCCATCCATCGAGCCACCACAGCTCTACAATATGACGTCATACCCTAAGGATGTTTTCTCAGTAATCTCGGAATGTAAAGCTTTTATGTAATAACTAGCGGCGCCTCGCGGATTTACCCGCGTAAATGTCAATCCCGTAGGAATATCGGGATAAAAAGTAGCCTATATGTTAATCCAGGGTTTCAGCTACCTCCATACAAAATTTTATCAAAATTGGTCCAGTCGTTTGAGCGTGAAGAAGTAACAAACATACAAACACACACACACCCCCCCCCACACACACACCCTCACAAACTTTCGCCTTTATAATATTAGTGTGAAGTGTGATTAGGCAAATGATATTGTCACGTCTCGGCAACATGGCTGAAAATCTGCAATCTAGTTACAAAGTTAGCCCTGAAACTTTAGATAAAGCACCTCACGTTCATATAATGTTTCAGTAAAAACATTTTCAGGGCATAACTAGATTTTAAACTTGTTTAGTAACAAAAATTACAACACCCACTTCTGAATTGAAAATTTGACGTAGATTTTTTCAATGTAGCCGTGAAATCCAATACTGCTTAGGTTTTTTGCAAAGACATTTTGAATTTCGCGAAATATACAGGGTCAAATGAAATTAGCTAGAGAAACTCCGCAAACGTGACGGGTTTTGAAATCTAAACATGGTAAAACAAATAAGAAATTAATTTAGTGCCTTTTTTTGGGGTCATCGACCGCAGTCATTGTAGTTAAGGTGAATGTGTAGTGGTAGACCGCGAAATTCAAATTTTTTTACGTATTTTGCAAGATTTCTACCATAAGAACCAATCTCTTATGGAAAAGTGCTTATGGTAGAAATCTAACCCAGAAAGATGTATTAATAATTCTAATGATTATAATTCTCTAAATATGTACCTGTTATTGTCGCGAATCACATTTTGATCACGATAAAACCTGACACTGACCTGCAAATTGCAAAAAACTTAAGAAAATTTGAATTCCGCGGGAAAATTAATAAATTTTATTTATTTATTTATTTTATAATTTATGCACACACAGTAAAATACATAGAGATATGACATAATTATATATATTTTTTTTTAATTTTTAATTCCACTTCCCATTCACCTTAAATCAGTTTTTCTGTCTGTTTGTAAACTTTTCAGAAGTGAACTTTATCGATATTTAAACACGATATCACAGAATAAAACAGATTTTCACAACTCGAACTTCAAGTAACAACATTACCAGCTGGCATTGACCCAAAAAAACCAATAAATCTTTTATTTTCTTTGATTTATCGAGTTTAGATATCGAAATTCATCTCGTCCGTGAAGTTTCGCTACCTAATTTAATTTGACCCTGTATAGAGTGTAACAAGATCTCCGGGACGGCATGGCAAGGGATTAAAATTTTTACTAATGGACATTCAAACGTATCGATATAGAAATACGACATAAATTGCTATGCTTTAAAATGATGCCGTGGCATCGAATGGGATTTCATTGCACGGCATTGAAAGACGCGCCACGGGCTCCCGCGGCGGGATGCCGTGGCGTCCTGCGGTAGGCAACGGCATGCCAAGGACTCCGGCGATCGTTGTGACATACCGCGGGGTGAGGCGGCGGGGGTACAGAAGCGGGGAAGCCGCTGGAAGGCCGCGGTATCTAAGCGGCTAGTGTGCGTTGACTGACGGCAAAATCCCTTGCCATGCCGTCCCGGTCTGCGTAGGCCTTTAGGCTAGTCTTATGGAGCTTTCTTGTTCTATCCATTTCTTCAATTAAATAGCCTATTATTTCTGATGTCAGTCAATGTTAACACATTTTAGAACAACTCCTGGGTTCGATTCCCAAGTTAGGCAAAGTGTTATTGGATATTCCCACAGATATAGATACACCTAGATAACACAAGAGTAACTACTTCGCGTGCTCAGCTTACGTACAAAAATTGTAAGCTGCCACTTTCGCGCTCAGTCTTGTGTACTTCTTGCTGGGTGAGCGTGAGCGTTGACGCTAGGCCCCCGGGCGGGGCGAGACGGGTGCCGCACGTGGCGGCGTCTTTGAATCACTATTAGTTAGCACTATTTAGTGCAGGAAAAATCAAATCGATATAGATCATAGTAGGTAGTCAAAAAATGTCACGCTTGGTTTTCATACAGATCGTGATACTTGCGTTATCTGGGTCTATCTATATCTGTGGATATTCCCATCAGTAAGAACCCGGAGACTGGATCTGTGCCCGTTTGATAGCAATAGGTTCGCCCCCCATTACATGGGACTTAAACCTAACTGGCGAAATGTGGGTGGTATCCATACTAATATTATAAATACGAAAGTGAGTCTGTCTGTCACCTCTTCACGCTTAAACCGCTGCACCGATTAAGATGAAATTTGGTATAGAGATAGTTTGAATCTCGGGAAAGGACATAGGATAGTTTTTATTCCGATATTCCCACGGGATCGACACTTATGCGGGTGAAACCGTTGGGCGCTGCTAGGATACTATAAGGTGTACGTCTGCATAACCTTTCGGGGAATACAAGCGTGAAGCTATGATATCTTCCTCCTTCAGTTTAACCTCATAACTTCACACCTTCCACTACACGAGGTCATGACAATAATATTCAGCTTTTTACCGTCCATCGCTGACCATCATTCAAATAAACAAACAAGGCAGCATTCTTGCCTATATTTGTAAGACAGGACTAAAAACTTGAGAATGTATCAATAGACATTGTGAAGTCTTCGAGGTAGGCTTTAGCGAGCCCGAGCTCCATCGATGAGATTTTTATCTGATGCTTCTTGTGTCCTATTATACATTACGGCTGGTGAATCTTGACCGGTGTGAAGATAGGCATTCGGATTTATCGCGCATGTTCTCTCACTCAGACTCGCCTTTGGTTCCTAAAAAGTGTTATCGAGCAGCCTTCTGCGCAATCTTCGGACTGACCATGGTTCTTCGGTCGTATTGTAAGTATGTATTATTAATACAATATTTTAAAACACCTTCGCAAGCCCTAAGAGCTTTATTGGTTGCGACATAATACTGAATTAAATTCTCCAGTCACGCAAAATCTGATACCAACATGTCTTGTTGTCATATAACGTATATCAGAACTCAGGGGGTATTTTTAACTTATTAATATCGTATTATTAATATCATATCATATATTATATTTATATCTTATTATTATAACTATTCTTCAATATACAGAGTCAAAAATAAATTAGCTAGCGCGACTCCGCAGTCGTGATGGATATACCTAATCTAAATATGAAAAAAAAATGTTTTTTTCTGGGTTTTACGACCGTAGGTACTGTCGCTACCTAAAATATCAGATTAAAAATAATTTGGCCTTGTCTATTTTTCTCTCTAAAGAAATAAGCAGGATCTTTGCGCTCTTCCATTTATACTTTTCTCTGTTGTATTTTCTCTGTTTCGTGTTTTTTAAATAGGTACAAGAATAAATAAATCAATACAAGTTATTTTCTGTGGCTCAAAACCTTAGTTATTGGTAAGAAACTTAATTTTAAGCTCACCCTTCTATTTGTCATCTTATAATTTAACTGTTGTTCAGTAAACTATTACTTATTTTTTTTATCTCAGACTACCAGCGCCCGCGGTTTCATTCGCATAAATGTCGATTCCGTGGGAATATCGGGATAAAACTACCCTTTGTCCTTTCCAGGGACTCAAACTATCTCTATACTAAATTTCATCTAAGTCTGTTCAGCGGTTTAAGCGTGAAGAGGTAACAGACAGACAGACAGACTTTCGCATTTATAATATTAGTATGTAATACATTCATATACTTGTTAGTAACACGGAAATGCTTATGAGTAAGAAGTGTTAGTACAATGACTATGTTAGTAGATAAAGACATGACTTACATGTTGAAAATTAAATACAAGAAATAACATTATCCTTAACTAAGAAATTATTTCAAAAAATAAAAAATGCAGTAGTGATTCCATAGTGCTAAGAGAATACAGTAATAAGAAATCTTCGAACTTTAAACTTTACATACAAATTATAGCGAAATTCTTATAAAAAGTAATTTAAAATAAAAAAGTAATTTAAAAAAATTAAAACGACTTCATAAAGAAATTAACTCAAAATTATGAAATAACTTTAATTTCGGAAGTCGGTGTCTTGGATCTGTATTTTAGTTTTAGTTTTTTGCCACCGACTTCCGAAATTAAAGTTATTTTATAATTTTGAGTTAATTTCTTTTTGAAGACGGTTTAATGTTTTATAATTACTTACTTTTTATTTCGTAATTTTTAGTTTAAAGTAAAAACTGGAATATTTGTTTGTAATAAGTAGGTACTTAATAGTTTTGTTGTAAATATTGCACTAGAATTTGACCAAGGTTTTGAGATGTTTTCCCTTTGACACTACACTGCACCCGTAGCTCGTATCAATAAGCCAGGCCGTCACACTTACACGTATTAGTCCATATCTTGAAAATTACTGAATCGATTTTGATGATACTTGCACTGTTCCCTAAGTTGAAATAAATGTAAGCCAAAAAAAATGGTTACAATCCGATTAATAGTTGCGAAGAAATGCGTGGACAAACATACATACATCGTCGTCGTCGTCGTCGTTTCAGCCGACAGACGTCCACTGCTGGACATAGGCCTCCCCCAATTTTGGGAGGGTTTGCCCTCAGTGTTTATTGTAGCCATAATCGCCACGCTTGGCAGGCGGGTTGGCGATCGCAGTATGGTATGATTGTGATTCGTCTGTGTGGTGCCGGACTTAAAGAATACCACCACCCCTTACCTCCCGTGGGTGGGAGAATGGGCAGCAGCGTTCTCTATGTATTCCATACATACATACGTCTATAAAATTTGGTATATTTGTTTGGAAGCCCTAATAGATTGTCATTATATTATGTGAATAGACTTAATGTGATTCCAATAATATTACATACATACGTGTCGAATTGATAAACTCCTTTTTTTGAAGTCGGTAAAAGATACATATAACACATAACTTAGCGCGACACAGCGAAGGAAGTTCCCACATTAATTTTTGTTAATGCCCCAACTTCCTTTGGCTTTAAAATGCGGGTAATGTGCTGGAAGTAGTGATAGTGAAGTGACTGACTAAGTAGGTACCTACCATGGACCGTTATTTTTGACTTAATCAAGAACGGTGGCGCCTTTCATAGACACGCATTCATTAAAGATTGTTAAGTGACTGTCAATGAACGTTTTATGGTCGGTGCCTATACGGGGTCATAATAAATTAGCTAGAGAAACGTTGCAGACGTGACATAGGCCCCCCCCCTTTTGGGGGAGGCCTATGTCCAGCAGTGGACGTCTTTCGGCTGAAATGATGATGATGATGAAGATTTAACAAAATAAAAATTGGGGTCAAAGACCGCTGGTAGTATTGTTACTTGAAGTATGAGTTACTAGCAGCGCGCCGCGGTTTCACCCGCATAGATGTCGATCCCGTGGGAATATCGGGATAAAAACTATCCTATGTCCTTCCCCAGGATGTAATCTATCTCTCTGACAAATTTTATCGAAATCCGTTCAGTGGTTTAGACGTGAAAAGGTAACATACAGACAGACAGATAGACAGACTTTCGAATTTATAATATTAAAGTTGGTATATAGTATGGAAAAGAATCAATTTTTTTTGTTTTATCCTGTTTTGATATTACCTACCCCTCAGGTCGGTAAAGTTTACAAAAAGGAACTGTTTTTTTTAAACTGATATTTCAAGTGACAAGTTCAGCGATTTTATGACCCCAAAAATATAATCAAAAAGTAGTTTTAAGAGCGTTTACGCCCTACGGCAATTCATACAAACTTTCAAGCCCTTAGTTTTCGAAATGTATGAACCGATTTTGATTAAACTTCATACGCATAAGCAGGATACAAAGGTCTAAAAAGTTAGTAGAGAACATTTTCGAAAAATATTGTTACAGCCAAATTAGACCGATTTAAAATTTTCCATAGAAACAGAAAAATCCAGTTATCTTTTTTTAAATAAGACATTTTGAAAATGTTCTCTATTAACTTTTTAGAGCTTTGTATCCTGCTTATGCATATGAAGTTTCATTAAAATCGGTTCATTAATTTTGAAAAATAAGGGCATGAAAGTTTGTTTGCTCTTAAGTAGTCTGCGGAGTTACGCTAGTTAATTTAATTTGACCTAGTATACCCACGATGACGGATCGTTTTGTTTACTAATGGGATCGTTTGAAATGCTGAACTGTTCCTTTGAAATACTTTTATTAGTACTTAAAGAATTTTCGTGTCTGAAAATAAGGACTATGTTTTGGTATTGGCGAAGATACGAGAGCTATTTCTGTCTGACATTCGGATGTTTTTATGTTTTCCAATTGGCCATTTGTAATAGTTTTGGAAACGGAAAACATGGCGGTTATTTTGATCTAGATTCACATACCTAAGTATTTTATACCTAACTATGTAGTTTTGAGCTTCAAATCAAATAGTAGGTAAGTATGTACTATGTAGGTACCTAGGTACTGTACCTACGTGACGATGATGAAAAACACAAATAAAAAAATAAATGCAATAAACAACGAACTACACACGTACGCTCAGACCACAGACTACACAACGAAAGCGCCCAGTGCGCCGACAACTACTCATTATGGACAAAAGTTTTATGAAATTTTTAATTCCTTCCCAGCGATGCGTGAGTTATTAGGGCGGGGAATAACCATTATAATCCGGTTTAATGCGGTTCAAACCAGAATTTTGCGATTGTTTTTTTGATTTCACTATAAACTACTCAGTTTGAGGAGGGGATACTTTTAAATGTTAAAGTCTGTGCAGACTAAGGATCTTAGCTGTGAAACAAATAATATATACTTTTTAGGAGAAAATCTGTTTGAAAAGAGAGTCAACCAATCTCATTCAAGAGATTCAGCTGTAAACATTATTATTGACCCAACCCACACCCAGTGTCAACACAGTGCTCCAGACTAAACCATGTATCCTGGAGTGTCCATAGTCTTCTTCTTCTTCGTGTCGCTGGCACGACTGTAATTTAAATCTTGTTTTCCCAAAACATTGCCACTTCCACGGCGTTGTCGGTGGCAGCGCAGAGGTCACTTTGACTGCATGTTTTGGGACACAGAGGGCAGGATAGGAGGTGGAGCATGGTTTGTGACATAGCTCCGCAATCACATCTGCCGTTCCGTCAAGGTAGCCCCACTACCAGGTTGGACTTAAATCTTCCCAGTTGTGTCCGGAGACGGTTCAGAGACTTCCAAGTGGGCCACGGAAGGTTACACCCTGCAGGGAGATGCTCCTTTAGTGGGAGGTAGTGAGTAGGAGGAGGAAGAGTATCCTGCCACAGTTTGCAACTGGTGTCGGCCGGGTTTCCTGACAGTGTCCATAGTAGCCCAGTATCTTTACCAGTGTTGCTATAAATAACCAGTATAAGCTGACTTCTGATTGTACGAAAAACCTATACAATGCGAGGTCAGCTAAAACTGGAAATATATAGCTTGATATGTCGCCGTGTGTGCCTGCACTTCTGAGGACTTAAAAAACGCCACTGATGCTGCAATTGGCGTGGCCATCTACTGAGCCCAACTCAAATTCAAATTCAAACTCAAAGCAATTATTTCAATTAAACCATTTACAGACACTTTTGAATTGTCAAGAAGTCGATCGGTCAGAAAATATGAAGCTAGTTGCCCATTCCAAAGCGTAGGTACATATGGAGAAGAACGGGCAAGAAACTCCATGGACATTCTTTTAAATTATATTTTTACAAAAAATATTAGTTACATCATTAATGTTGAATTTATAATTATATGTGAGAACGATGTAAAAAGACGTACGCATTAAAAGCGTCCAGAGTGCAGCAAATAGTAACAAAACAATCCAAATTAATTAAAAATAAGCCGAGGCAGCTAAGTGATGACCAGCCCCAACTGACGGCGCCCGTTCACGAACATGACATGATCAGCACCATTCAGCTCAACCATTTTGAAGGGAGCTAAACGATCCAACACATGCCACCGTGAGCATGACATACTATCAGCCGCCAGGGCACATTCAAGTCAATGATAGACTTATTACCCGGTAAATGGTAGCTCTAGTACGTACATAGAACTCACATCTGTGCAATCCGAGGTCAGCTAAAACTGGGAATGTATACCTTGATGTGTCCCCATGTGTACCTGCACTTCTGATGACCTAAGTGTCTAAACACACTATGCCGAAGGTATGCGACCGAAGTTCGGCATGATTACGCCTGCAATGCTATTTGAACTACTGACGACACATTATGCCGAAATTACGTTGCGTTAAATACCATTGCAGGCGTAATCATGCCGAAGTTCGGTCGCATATCTTCGGCATAGTGTGCTTAGACACTAAAAAACGCCACTGATGTCGCAATTGGCGTGGCCACCTACTGAGCCCAACAAATCTAACATCCATACCAATATTATAAATGCAAAAGTGTATACTTATGTCTGTTACCTCTTCACGCTTAAACCGCTGAACCGATTTAGATGAAATTTGGTATAGAGATAGTTTGAGTCCCGGCAAAGGACATAGCATAGTTTTTATCTCGATATTCTCGCGGGATCGAAACTTGTGCGGGTGAAACCGTGGGGCGCAGCTAGTTAACATATTATATTTATTACTTTTGCCATCGACTCGAAAAGAAGAAGAGGCTAAAAACATAACTTTAAGGCTCCTTCAAACAGGCACGACACGCGATAAAATCGCGCGCGACACAAAGGCACCGCAAGTCTCGCAACGAGCGGTGCCTTTGTGTCGCGCGCGATTATATCGCGTGTCGCGCCTGTTTGTAGGCGCCTTTATGTAACATGCTAGTCAAGGATTAAAAAAATACACTATCTTTTTACATTCTATCGATCAGTGTGGTAAAAAATAAAAGGAAGTAAAGTAAAAAAACCCGATTGCCTTTCCTCTCCTACATTCCTACTACCTATGCATTTCCTTCAAAGCACTCTTGGTCATCTGATGCATATAATTATGCGCACACGCTAGAAAACAAACATGATTATGCAGTGCATAATTTGTGATCGTGTTTACTTTAGGCACAGACTTACTAATAGCTTTAGGCTACAATAAACACTGAGTCACTCCGAGCTGCATACATTAGGTTTAGAGGTGGCTTTCGACTTTAAGATATTGGTTTTTAGATCCTTAAAAGGTTTTAAATTTTACATTTTAAATTATATGCTGATAGTAATTGGATCTTTTATTTTGTCATAAACACTGCTCTTAGGTATGTTCTAAATGACTACTTACTTAAATTACTATTTAAACAAAACTGCCAAATTCGGGTGTACTATAGATACACCTCTGCCAAACCCCTCAAGGATTATAAGCGTGCTGTTATGTGTTATGATTAATAATGAGTATGGTAAGAGAGCCTGGACGTATGCCTTTCCTGACATTCTAAATAAGCTGCCAAAGGAAATTGCCAAAAAATTAGAAAACAAAAAAGGGCAACAAATTAAAAATATCTTGAAAGGGGTTATTCCCAAAGTACTCCATTCCTTTGTTCTAAAAAGATAAGGATCTCATACATTAATTCCCAAGTTACTCCAAGGAATTATTATTATTTATAAATACTTATTATTTTGTTCCCATTCTGCTCCATAGGTATCTGGAATGATTCTCAAAGTACTCCACCGAATATTCGTTATCAATTCTCAAACTGCTCCATCTACATAATTACCTTTAATAGTTATTTAATACCTAATCTTGTACAGTTGCATACAAGACGTTATCTACACCCATGATATGAATCCTCTATAAAAGGTTCTGAAACCATAGGGTGTTTGTACAGTGTTGTAAGAACTCTATGTAAATTCATGGAAAGTTTAATTGCTGAGTATCTAATACAAACAAACTAACAACCAACTTTAACGTAGGTAATAATAGAATTATTTATCACTCATTTTTGTAAACAACAAAATAAAAAGTTTTTGCGCAAGTCAATCAGTGTCCTACAGGTAGGTACCATGCCTAAACCTTCTCGAAATAAAAATGAATAAAAAAACTACTTACGATTAACTATGACTCAAGTCAAGACAGGTTGACCAATTTGGCTATATTACAACCCATCGAATTGAAAGATGATTCCGAAACAGACGATATCATAAAAAAGATTGCCGATTTTATATTCTTACAAACTATTAAAGAAGAATCTTTTAGGGGTTTAAGGGGAAAAGAATCAGAAGAAGAATTGAAGAGATTATAATTCGCACATATAGTCACAATAGTCCTGATGATAAAAACAAATTATTATTTTATGTTAGGCTTACTTGTCAGATATCATTTCAGATTTTTTATTATTTGTTTTTCATGTTTTTTAGAAATCTCAATCCAGAGCCCCACTTTTTTAATTTTGTCAGTTGATTTTTGAATATTTTGAATATTTGAATTAAAAAAAAAAATGAGACTCAAAATTATTGTTGTATTATATTATAGTCTTTTATTTAAAAATTTCTTTATACTTAAAAATATATTTGCAAAGCTTTTGAGCCTAACTGTACGTCAGCTACCCTTTTATAGTAATCCGGTACATATTTAAATTAGCTTTTTGATTAAAATGGGGTGGAGTACTTTGAGAACATTTTAATGTTATCATGGAGTAGAATGAAACCTAATTAAAAATATTATATTTTTCATGGAGTAGTTTGGGAACTCTTTTTGGAGTACTTTGGGAACAACCCCTTGAAAGCCTACGTCACCGTGGGGAAGTTTGGAATGGGGAGGTCTGCGTGTAGGTTTTTTTTTATTTTTCTTTTTTTTTCGTTTGCCTAAGCTAACTCTAAAATAAGTCAGTAGCGCACATTATCTTATTCTGTATCAAAGATTGAGCGCTATTTTGATGTAAATGTTCCATGACGTTGTTTAAAATAAATAGTTTTTTTTTGTGTAAATCACAATTTGACTTAACAAACACTTTAAAACCTTAATTTATCAAGCTAGAGGATATGTGGAGCTTTTTAATAATAAGTAAGTATGACTTATGAATTAATGGTAGTTAAATTACTAGCTTAGGCTATCAAAATCAAAATCAAAAATCAAAATGTTTTATTTCACATAAACCTACATGGGCACTTATGAAACGTCAGAAGCTAGATGCACGGTTCCAATTGGTCGTTTCCTATGGAGAAGAACCGGCAAGAAACTCCATGGTTACTCTTTTTAAAAATAATTGGCTTTTACAATGTTTCCAGATTACAGTAGGTATGGGAGGACAGCGCAGGCCTGTCAACAAGTACCAAGTACTTGATAAAAATAGAAAATGGTCTACAGATCTAAAGTCTATTAGGCCTACAAAGTCCTCACATCTACACTATTAGGGATAATATAAACCATGTACAGTCAACAAAAGAGATAAGTATGCAGGATCGTCGGATATAGTTGAAGTTTAGTAAGAAACCGATGGATGTTGTCGACTGAAAGAACAATGGCAGCCACCCATACATTAATTTAGCTGAGATTAAATTCTCGCGTCTTTAAATGAAAAATATCTTGTTTAACTCGGCGTCAAATTCTGAATTAGTTTATGCAAGAATTTTTGTTCGAGAAGGCCGAGAATAATAGAAATTCAGTCATGAACTTTTGTAGGTTATGTCTATGGTAATTCCAATTCGAGGAAGTAAAAGGGCAATATTGCTAAATCACATTTTTTTCTCCTGTCCCTTATATGACCGTTCATCCCTCCTACAGGGGAATATCACAGTCCATAAGCAGTCCGGGTCAAGTTAAAAATAAAGAAAATGGAAAACAATCGAGAGCAACACAAAGCACAAAGCGCAAGCGTCGTGTGATGTTGTTGTTGTGTGACATGAGTATCACAGTATCACTACCACAGATCACTACAACGGTACAAACTATTATTTTTTTAGATTTGGGATAATAGCCTTTTTGCCAGTCATTCATTGAAAGTAATTCATTTATTGTTACACTACAATTTTTACCTCCTTGCAAGGAATACTTCCACTTAGAAATAACAGTATTGTTAATTAATTTACTCCGTTTAATTACAATAACAAACTAAAACTGAATACAATACATTAATGCTGTACACTTGGCAGAATAAATATAAAATGGCAACACTAATAGTCAATGAAAAAATCAAATAACTTTTCATTTAAAATATTTTTTTTATCCGGCCTTAACTAATTAATGTGATACTTTGAAAAAACGTAGAAAAATAATGGGACTGCCTTCGTATATAAGTCACTTGTAGACGCTCAAATTAAATTCAGCTAACATTTCGCCATTTAATTTGATAAATGAGCTGTTTGTTTTCTATCAATAAAATAAAAATTTTTTCGAGAACATCCATCAGTTTCTTACTAAACTTCAACTATATCCGACGACCCTGGATACTTATCTCCTTTAGTGATTGTACATATAACTTAAACCTATAAGTCCTCGTCTCGTCTTTACCACATAAAGTTTCGCTCATCGGAAGAGAAAATGTCATAATTATGAACAAGATCGTAATCGCGGTGAAGGATGTGGCGACGAACCGATTAAAGATTGTAATCGGAAGGGAAAGGCGATCAAAAGTCCGTGGAATTGACGACCCGTAACGCAGTGGAACCTGCCGCCGCCGTCGTACGGCGCAATGAGCACGAATTGTGAATCAAGACAAAATATAGGTAGGTAAGTATTGTATTTGGCTAACAAATCAATGCAGTGATTGAAGAGAAAAGGGTAAAACACCTTATAAATCCATTTCAGTAATTTAAGAAACTATCGTATTTAGGGCGAATATAAAACTAATTTCTATGATAGGTAAGCACGACTACATATCAAACTATATGTCCAGTATAAGCTGACTTCTCGTTCTAAGAAAAGCCTATACAATGCGAGGTCAGCTAAAACTGGAAATGACTGTGGCTGTGACTGTGGCTTGATATGTCGTCTTGTGTACTATCTTCTTTAAATATTTAATAGGTTTAAATGTCCTAAAAACCTAGTGTCTAAACACACTGCCGAAGGTACGCGACCGAAGTTCCGCGGCTGATTTTACATATTCGACTGACATGACACACCATAAGTGCCGAACTTACGCGGCAGAAATTGAGTCGCGCACACGCGGACCGCGGGCATGCCTGCCTCCCGCTGCTCCCTGGATCTTCTTCGGCAATCGAACCAAACCTCAATCGCGTAAAATGTGTGCTCTTCAGAATACGTTGCCGCCGAATTGCAGCTGAACTTACGCCCGACCGAAGTTCGACTGCACGCTATAACGCAACGTAATTTCGGCATAATGTGTCGTCAGTCATTCAAATAGCATTGCAGGCGTAATCATGCCGAAGTTCGGTCGCATATCTTCGGCATAGTGTGCTTAGACACTAAAAAACGCCACTGATGTCGCAATTGGCGTGGCCACCTACTGAGCCCAACAAATCTAACATCCATACCAATATTATAAATGCAAAAGTGTATACTTATGTCTGTTACCTCTTCACGCTTAAACCGCTGAACCGATTTAGATGAAATTTGGTATAGAGATAGTTTGAGTCCCGGCAAAGGACATAGCATAGTTTTTATCTCGATATTCTTGCGGGATCGAAACTTATGCGGGTGAAACCGTGGGGCGCAGCTAGTTAACATATTATATTTATTACTTTTGCCATCGACTCGAAAAGAAGATGAGGCTGAAAACATAACTTTAAGGCTCCTTCAAACAGGCACGACACGCGATAAAATTGCGCGCGACACAAAGGCACCGCAAGTCGCGCAACGAGCGGAGCGGTGCCTTTGTGTCGCGCGCGATTATATCGCGTGTCGCGCTTGTTTGTAGGAGCCTTTATGCAACATGCTAGCCTAAGATAACAAAAATAAGACGATCTTTTTACATTCTATCAATCTGTGTGGTAAAAAATGAAAAGGAAGTAAAGTGAAAAAACCCGATTGCCTTTCCTCCTCTCCTACATTCCTACTACCTATGCATTTCCTTCAAAGCACTCTTGGTCATCTGATGCATATAATTATGCGCACACGCTAGAAAACAAACATGATTATGCAGTGCATAATTTGTGATCGTGTTTACTTTAGGCACAGACTTACTAATAGCTTTAGGCTACAATAAACACTGAGTCACTCCGAGCTGCATACAGGTTTAGAGGCGCCTTTCGGCTTTAAGATATTGGTTTTTAGATCCTTAATAGGTTTTAAATTTTACATTTTAAATTATATGCTGATAGTAATTAGATCTTTTATTTCGTCATAAATGACTACTTACTTAAATTACTATTTAAACATAACTGCCAAATCTGGGTGTACTATAAATACACCTCTGCCAAACCCCTCAAGGATTATAAGCGTGATGTTATGTAAATTACAATTTGACTTGACGAAAACTTTAAAAGATTAATTTATCAAGCTAGAGGGTAGGTATGTGGAGCTTTTTCATCATCTGCTTAGTCTTTTCCCAACTATGTTGGGGTCGGCTTCCAGTCTAACCGGATGCAGCTGAATACCAGTATTTTACATGGAGTGACTGCCTATCTGACCTCCTATGTGGAGCTTTTTATAAATAAGTAATTGTATGACATATGAATTAATAGTATAGTTAGTTATTACTAGCCTATGCTATCTACACTATTAGGGAAAATATAAACCATGTTGACTGTAGGTACCTACAGTCAACAAAAGAGATAAGTATGCAGGATCGTCGGATATAGCTGAAGTTTAGTAAGAAACCGATGGATGTTGTCGACTGAAATTTAATTTGATAAATGAGCTGTTTGTTTTCTATCAATTAAATTAATTTTTTTTCGAGAACATCCATCAGTTTCTTACTAAACTTCAACTATATCCGACGACCCTGGATACTTATCTCCTTTAGTGACTGTACATATAACTTAAACCTAATAAAGTCCTCGTCTCGTCTGTACCACATAAAGTTTCGCTCATCGGAAGAGAAAATGTCATAATTATGAACAAGATCGTAATCGCGGTGAAGGATGTGGCGACGAACCGATTAAAGATTGTAATAAGGGAAAGGCGATCAAAAGACCGTGGAATTGACGACCCGTAACGCAGTGGAACCTGCCGCCGCCGTCGTACGGCGCAATGAGCACGAATTGTGAATCAAGACAAAATATAAGTAGGTAAGTATTGTATTTGGCTAACAAATGAATGTAGTGATTGAAGAGAAAAGGGTAAAACATACCTTCTAAATCACATTTCAGTAATTTAACAAACTATCGTATTCAGGGCAAATATAAAACTTATTTTTATTATAGGTACGCAGGACTACATAACAAGCTATAATATATGTCCAGTATAAGCTTCTCGTTCTAAGAAAAGCCTATACAATGCGAGGTCAGCTAATACTGGAAATGACTGTGGCTTGATATGTCGTCTTGTGTTCTATCGTCTTTAAATCTTTAAACCTAACCTAGAGTCTAAACACACTGCCGAAGGTACGCGACCTAAGTTACACGGCTGATTGTGCGTTCCAACGTATTCGGCTAATATGACACACCATAAGTGCCGAACTTACGCGGCAGAAATTCAGTTGCGCACACGCGGGGCGCGGGCAGGGCATGCCTGTGCTGCTCCCGCCCGGGATCTGTTTCGGCAATCGAACCGAACTTCGGTCGCGTATAATGTGTGCTCTTAGTGTCTAAACACACTATGCCGAAGTTACGCGACCGAAGTTCGGCATGATTACGCCTGCAATGCTATTTGAATTACTGACGACACATTATGCCGAAATTACGTTGCGTTAAATAGCATTGAAATAGCATTGCGGGCGTAATCTTGCCGAACTTCGGTCGCGTAACTTCGGCATAGTGTGTTTAGACACTAAGAGTCTAAACACACTATGCCGAAAGTACGCGACCGAAGTTCGGCATCAGTACGCCTGCAATGCTATTTGAATTACCGACGACACATTATGCCGAAATTACGTTGCGTTATAGCGAACAGTCGAACTTCGGTAGGGCGTAAGTTCAGCGGCAATTCGGCGGCAACGTATTCACAACGTATTGTAGAGCACACACTATACGCGATGAGTTCGGTTCGATTGCCGAAGAAGATCCGGGGCGGAGAGCAGCGGGACGCAGGCATGCTCGCGCCCCGCGTAAGCGCAACTGAATTTCTGCCGCGTAAGTTCAGCACTTATGGTGTGTCATACCAGCCGAATACGTCGGAACGTAAAATCAGCCGCGAAACTTCGGTCGCGTACCTTCGGCATAGTGTGTTTGGACCCTTAGTGTCTAAACACACTATGCCGAAGTTACGCGACCGAAGTTCGGCAAGATTACGCCCGCAATGCTATTTAACGCAACGTAATTTCGGCATAATGTGTCGTCAGTAATTCAAATAGCATTGCAGGCGTAATCATGCCGAATTGCCGCTGAACTTACGCCTGACCGAAGTTCGGCTGCACGCTATAACGCAACATAATTTCGGCATTATGTGTCGTCAGTAATTCAAATAGCATTGCAGGCGTAATCATGCCGAACTTCGGTATATAGTGTTTAGACAGTAATTAAGTTCAAATAAATCATAATTGACGTTACAGAGGATATACTTATATAAATTATTTGGCGCCATGAATATTAATAGAAAAAAGCAAATAAATAAGCAAAAAACCAGCCTAAACTAAAATATTTTTTTTTATGTTCGACATCCTAACAGAAGGGCTAAGAAGGTATCATAAAGTTCTAATGGTGTACTTAACTGACCCACTAAAAAGTGAAAAATAAAAACATTTTTACAAAAAGAAAACAACCGACTTCCAAAAAAAATACTACAAATTGAAAAATCGCTTTAATTTCGGAAGTCGGTGTCGATAAACAAAAATGCGGAACCAAAGACGCCTTTTTAGTGGGTCAGTTTGTAATTTATCTAAGTAACAATAGCCTAATGCCAACTGTTCATCACCTTTTACAAAATATTGCTTTTCCCGATACTGGGACGTTAATAATTGTTGAGGAGTTCTCCCAGTAAGAACAAGGAGAACTCCACAACAATCACTCACCATACGCATTGTGACGAGCATAAATGGCTTAGCAACCATATTATAGTGATTGAATCGCAACCCGTGAAATATTTGTCATTGAGTAGTTCCGATGGCCATCTGTGGTCTTCATCATCAGCTCCACTTTACCAAATGATGATTTCCGAGAGCAAATGCTCAAGGTACTTTAAAAATACTCAAATCGCTATAGCTTTGCCTATAAAATTTGAGGGTTTCCCTCGATGTCCATGGGATCCTCTCATCAGCTTCCAACTTGATGATAATGGGACCACCTCGAGAGTATGCCCTTTCAAATAAAAAAAGAACTTTTAGAATCGGTTCAGCCGTCTTTGAGTAATCGGTAAACATACACAAGGTAGCTACTGTAAACTGTTGAGGAGTTCCCTTTAACTGTCCTTCGTCTTCATCATCAGACCCCTAATGACAGTCACAACCCATCTAGGTGTAAAGTTCACATCAATACAAATTAATCAAGCCCAAACACAAGGTAACTGGTGTAAATCGTTGAGGAGTCCCCTCGACTGTCTCTCGGCTCCATCATCAGATCGACTCCAGGCCTTCATTAAATTGTAGTGCTTTAAAATACTTAATGAAAAAATTAACAAACGCACTAGTCGCTCCTACGATATTCGAATGTTCCCCTCGATTTCACTGGGATGCCATCATCAGATCCTGGTTTCCTTATCATGGGATCACCCTTGGCATATCTCCTATCCAACAAAAAAGAATAATCAAAATCGGTTCATAAACTACGAAGTTATCCGCGAACATACATAAAAAAAATATATATATGGTCGAATTGAGAAACCTCCTCCTTTTTTGAAGTCGGTTAAAAAAGCAAATAAATAAGCAAAAAACCAGCCTAAACTAATATATTTTTTTATGTTCGACATCCTAACAGAAGGGCTAAGAAGGTATCATAAAGTTCTAATGGTGTACTTAACTAACGAGTTTGAACGGAAGTTTACGAATTAGTTTATAGCTTCGGGTTCACAAACACTTGAATGGATTCTAGTTTAAAGAAAAACAAATATTTCTATTATAACTCTGAATGGTTGAAGGTTCGACTTGTTTGATTGCTAAGAAAGTAATGTCAAATAAGGTAAAGTGTGACTTGTCAATAGCAAACAGCAACCTTAATGGAATTAGAATAAAGATCACTGTGATTTGAACAGCGATGCTAAATCAGATGTAAAGACTGTTATAGCAGCTGTTATAGCTGTTGTAACTTTGATTTTAGCTTAAACTTTTCAGACATTTTTTGTATTTCGAACCTCATTCAAAAGTTCTTATACAAAATTGGCAACTACGAGTAAGGCCACTATCCTACTGGCGTTTTACGAGCGTCGGCGTCTCTCGAACGTCTGCGCAGCGTCAACGCTGCAAAGACGCGACGTTGACGTCGCGTCGTCGCGTGACAAGCATTAACGTCCGCTGAACGTGACGTCAACGTCGCGTCTGCGCCCAAATGGCCGCCGGCCGTAGCTCCCGCCCGTACCCACACGGAGAGAGCAAGACGGCGTGATTGTACCTGTTGCCAACAAACGCGACTTTAACGTCGCGTCTGCGCAATGTTGACGTTGTGCAGACGTTCGAGAGACGCCGACGCTCGTAAAACGCCAGTGGGATAGCGGCCTTACTACACGGCCACGGCTTGAAACGCTTATTGAAATCTTTTTGTAAGTATTTTGAATGGAATAAATTAAATGAATGGAATAAATTTTTATGGAGCTGCTTTTTCAATCATCTGATAACTTTATTCGAAGAATAATTTTGAAATTTTGACAGTTATTTCATACAAAAACTGTAAAACGTCAATTTTAGTCTTCGAATAAACGTTATCTGGTGATGGAAAAATGTGCCTTTGCGTAGGCCTAAAGTAAGGGTCAAACTAAATTAGCTAGCCAAACTCCGCAGTCGTGGCGGATATCGAGATTTAAAAATCATAAAATAAACATGAAATGTTTGGTGTTTTTTTTGGATCAACGACCATAAAGTTGTGGTTACTTAAAATGTCAGTTTAAAAAGTCTTTCTTTTTGTTAATTAATCCACACACACGTGATGGGTTTTGCTATTTAAATATTACGTATAAAAAAATACAAACCTGAACTTATACCTACTTCAAGTAACTACACAGCCAGCGATCGCTGACCCCAATAAAACTATAATGAAATCATTTTTTTTTGTATAATCAATTTAAGACTTCCATTCCCATCGAGTCTGTGGAGTTTTGCTAGCTAATTTAACTTGACCCTGTATAGTATGTACATACTAATTCCATGGCCTGAATATAAATCTTATTCTGTAATAAGGCTGCTTACGAGCAAACGAAGTTTAGTACGCCCCTAAGTGGAGCAATGATCTTCACAAGGTAAACACATGAATGGTGTTCGAGGGTCGAGTTCAATGGCGAGAATTTGAATATAAATTAATTCAATGGACATGTGCAGAAAGATAAAGGTTGATATATGATTCCCCGTTGGTCTTGTGGTCGCAAGCGAGACTGCTTGCAATGGCGGCGATAAGTCCCCTCTTTGAGGAGTGGCTAAAGGTTCGCCACGGCGTCCTCACCTTCCGTCTAACGCAGGTCCTCATCGGACAAGGCTGCTTCGGGAGGTTCCTGTTCCGGATAAGGCGGGAGGAAACGACCGGGTGTCACCATTGTGTGGATCGCCCGGAGGACACGGTGGAGCATACGGTGGAGGTCTGCCCAGTCTGGGCAGAACACCGCCGCGTCCTCACGGCGGCGATCGGCAGCGGCGATCTCTCGCGCCCGGCCCTAGTCCAGGCCATGGTATGGAGCGAGAGTCCATGGGAACCCGTCACTGCCTTTTGCGAAGCAGTAATGCTCGCGAAGGAGGGAGCGCGGAGTGCGAGAGGGAGAGGCAATCTTTGCGCCCTCACGCCCCTAGTCGCCGTAGGAGAAACCCTGGGCGTCGGGAATCCAAAGCCGATTCCCGGCCACCCGTAAGCGCGGGCTTGCGAACGGCGATCAACGGTCAGGTCGCCGTCCGGTAAAGACCAGGCCCGGGTCGATGGCACGTTCCACGCCCGCCTCAAATTCAGCACTAACTGACGGGTCCACTAGGGCAGATGCCAGGGTTGTGGGTTGTTCGAAAGAGATACCGTGGCCCTTGGCACAGGCAACTGAAGGAACACGGGTGGGCGCCCCCAAGACCGTGGGTTTTAGTCAGTAAAAGTCTGACACGCCCTCCCGCTCCGCCAAGAGCGGGAGAAGTTATTTGATAATTTCCCACCCAAAAAAAGGCCTTCCCATGAAGGTAAGCAGGACTAAACTACAGGACGCCACCTGGTACGATCTTTACCTCCTTTTTCTCCGTCCGTTATTTTAGTCATGTGAGTTTCTAAAAATATTTGGTATTTTTATTTGCTATCCTTCCATAGTTGGGTTAGTAATTCTGATGCTGTTAGAAACGAGGAGGCTAATCCCAAGGCCACAGCTTCAAAATCCGAATATAATTTATAATAGGTTTCCCTGGGCGTGTCAACTGTCAGTTATGGAGGTCTCCCTTTGAACTGGGTTTATTTGTAACTAAAATAAAGTTTTTAGACGAAGCACATTTAAAAAACTAATTCACGTGTTTACGGAATTTCATAAAAGTAGATTACGTGATGAACGATCCTGAAAATGTTAACAAAATCGCTCTAAGACCGAGACAGAGAGCTCTAAGACACAGGGGCAAAAATACCAAAATTTCAATAAATAAAAAAACTTACGGTACCAAAAAGATTCAATCCAAAAAGTCCTATATATTCAAACTCACCCGAAAAAATATCTACACGCACTTCCACATAAATCACACACACATACACAGCACTCACGTCGACTCGTACGCAACCAATCAGTTTTCAGATCACGACTCTGTGCGCGCGCTTCGTAGAACGCGTGCGTGTGTTGCGCGCGCTCGATCCCTACTGGTTCAAACTTCGCGTCGATATAGCGTTCCTAGAAATTGGTTCGATTGGTTTTCGATTTTTGAATAATATTTTTGGAAGTGTGAACTTTTTGTCTGTATGGCCAGTTCTGAAATTTAAAAGTCATGTAATGAAAACAATGACTTGAATCTCGAGTTAAAAAAAAAATTAATACTTTGATCAAGAATGTTAGGTTAGTAATGAAACGTGATTTATTGGTGCTAATAATAATATCTTACCAAAAACATTTTCATGTATAATGTTGCCGAGACGAGACCATTTATGGCTCGCACTGTCAAAAAGTTATCAGATTTCATGTAGAGCCAAGCTTCTAACTCTACACGCCTAACTCTACAAGCCCTAACTTCACAAACTCTACACCTTATGTGGCTTGGCCGTTTCGCTACCAACACATGGGCGTAAAGTGAAAAATTTAGCTAAGTTGCCACAAAAAGTTCGATCGCCCCTAAGACGACCCACTGACCGTCATTTCAGCTAGCTGTTAGTCTAGCAAATTAAAAATCAGTGTTTAGCTGTGCGTGTCCGCTAAGAAGGTAGGTACGTACTGTGAATTTCTTTAGTTTTGAGCAGATTCTGTCAATATTTAAATGGTTTAGTTCTCAGATTACAGACACAAGCATTGAAGATAGAAATAATTTAATGTCACATGATCAGAATTCCAAAATGATAGACCGAAAAAAAAAAGTTTACACCACGTTTACAAATTATTCTAAACTTAAAAACAAAACAGGAGCCATCCCGCCAATCGCAACGCATGAAGCCTCCACTTACTTTTTTTCTACATTTTATTATTCCGGACGGACGTTACACTATGTGAATATCCTGAGTGCACATTGAACCAAAACGCGTTAAAGCGTGGATAAAAACCGTTTTAACTTTTTACTTTTTTTTCGTGTTTCGGACATTGATTTTTTTGGTCAGTGCGGATATATGGCTTAGCGGGTTGTCGACAGGAAGAGACTGGCTACAAACATAGTAGAGGGTCACAAAAAAACAGTTAATGAGATTAATATTACCTCGATGATTTATTGGTCGCAAGTGCTGACTCGGGGTCCTGGGTTTGATCCCTAGGTTGGCTAAGGTGACCCTGGGTTTTCCCATCAGGATTTTTTTAGTAGCAGCCTGGTGTTAGGATTCGTGCCCAGTGGGTGGTAATAGGCTCGAGGGGCCTGTGGCTAAATAATAACAGCCGCACAGTTCAATCGATCAGGTTAAGCTACGCTTGCCGCGGTTGGTCTGTGGATGGGTGACCATCTTTACATACCGAGACCCCTCCGTGCCTCGGAAAGCACGTTAAGCTGTTGGTCCCGGCTGTCATTCGTGGATCCGGCGGCGCTGGCAATGTCCGATATATTTGTCAGGCACAAATAGTCCTTCCACTACCTTACCTACCTTCCACTACACGATTGAGGTCATTACAATTATTAAAGTCCACCGCTGGCCATTTTATACAGGGTTAGTCTTCAAAGACCAGCCACCCAAGCAACACAGTCTTGCAGGTTTAAAACAAATCTGTCTATTGACAGTCTATTCATGGTTAATCTTTAGATAGGGGCTTTCTAAAGATGGTTACAATAAAGAAAATGTATTCTTATAGAGTTTTTTTTTTCCAAGCTCGACTTATTTTAAGTACGTTTATAAGTATATTGAATGTTTTAAGATAAAATGCTCTACAATTAGTTAATAAAGCCTGAAGGTACCCCTTACTTCCCGTGGGTGTCGTAAAAGGCGACTAAGGGTCTTACCGGAGAATGGGCAGCAGCGTTCTCTATTTATTCCACCATCATACCATACTGCGATCGCCAACCCGCCTGCCAAGCGTGGCGATTATGGTAAACCCCCCCCAAAATTGGGGGAGGCCTATGTCCAGCAGTGGACGTCTATCGGCTGAAACGACGAAGGTACCTAACTTGAAGTAATTTTATAGATAAGATGATATATTTTAAGACAAAACATTCTATTTTAGCTATTGGTACTCTTATCTTTCTTAGCAGCTTTTCTACCTACCCCTTTGAGGAAAACAGGAGTGGTGATATTATACTGTTGGGTGATTGATAAAAGGAAACAAGTTCCGTCTTTTACTGACAGTTCCGAAGTAATTAAAGAAAATGCGTGAGAGATAGTTTTTCCATCGCATTCTCTCGCGTGATGTTGTAGTTTCTACACGCCATACTTATCGAGAAATCATCATTCACAGGTTATGGAACTGTTAACATCTGTACATAACGTAAGTAATTACATTGAATGTGCGGTTTTATTTATCTATAATAATAATAAAACTAAAGAGTTTGTTTGTTTGTTGGAACGCGCTAATCTCTGGAACTACCGGTTCAAGTCTTCCCGTGGGTGTCGTAAAAGGCGACTAAGGGTCGTACCGGAGAATGAGCAGCAGCGTTCTCTATGTATTCCACCATCATACCATTCTGCGATCGCCAACCCGCCTGCCAAGCGTGGCGATTATGGCAAACCCTCCCAAAATTGGGGGAGGCCTGTGTCCAGCACAACCACGTCTATCGGCTGAAACGACGACGACGACGACCGGTACAAGTCGGATTTGAAAAATAATTTTACTTTGATCAAATCAAATCAAACAGTTTATTTGTGAGGTTAGTTTACAATATAGGTCTTACAATATACAGTGAGTTCATGCTGTGATCAGCCTCATGGGCATACAAATTTATGAATAAAATAATAATTAAACAATAAAAAAAATATTAATACCGTTCACAACGCGCTCAATCAGCAATAACACTTTAAGTATTTAAAGCAGTAAAGAGGAAATAAACAATAAAAACATAGTAAAATAATTTGTAGCATTTTTTTATTGATAGCCCAATTCTTGAGCAATATGTAGGGGCTTTCGGCTATTTAACTTCACCCTAGCACTTTTAGGGGCTGAGCAAACCGAAAAAAAGTCAGAAAGAACGCCAAGCGAAATCGAAGTAATAGCTCGGGAAGGCGATGCGATACGACGAGGTGGGTCGGAGAAATTTCGGTGACGAAGTCGTGGGCAGAAGCAAGTTCTGTATAAAACGTCACAATTACATTGAACGTGCGGTTTTATAATAATGGTTCTTTATGTAATATTAGGGGAACAAAAGGGTTCATAAAAAAAAAGTTATTTGAAAAAATAAAAAACCCGACTGCGGTAAAAAACTGAAAAGTTAAAAATATGGGTCCCGCCTGCTTCCAACTTTTATTTAATTAAAAATGGGCTTGCATTTTTAATTAAATAAAAGTTGGAAGCAGGCGGGACCCATATCATTTTTATTATATTTTCAAATTCAAATGGGTCCCGCCTGCTTCCAACTTTTATTTAATTTAAAATGGGCTTGTTTTTAACTTTTCAGTTTTTTACCGCAGTCGAGTTTTTTTATTTTTTTAAATAAGTTTTTTTATTTCCAGCCTTTTAGTTTACAAAATAAATGTGAAAGATTTCGCAGACGATTTAGTTCTTGGTACGTGTTTTTTACGATTTGTAACTTCGAATTACTTTTAAACGTATAAGTTGTATATATTTTTGTAATCACCTTTTAAAATCCTGTATTTTGATACCCCACTCGATAGGTATTGAGAAAAAAATTATTTTTAAGACGAATCTAACGGAACCTCTCAAGCTGAAATCGATCAAGCCGTTTAGGCTACAGAGCGTTCCAAAGAAATATACATACATACATAATACCTACATACATACATACACTCGAAAAACATAACCCTCCTTCTGACGCAGTCGGGTAAAAAGAAAAGGAAATTAATTGTTTGCTTTTCATTTACTTTTTTGTCTCGAGGTTTTGGTTATTGTCGACTGCACTGTGCGTAAAAGTAACACATCTTTATTTTAACCCTGCAGCGTCGTCTTAGAAGAACTTTAAAACAATAATTTTACGTAGGTATCTATTATGACTTTGAAATTTTAATGCATCTAGCTAGCCTTGTAGGTATCCACCTACATAATTTAGGTACTGTGCATCCTTTTCCATAATTTATGTATTTAACCTTATACAGTAAGGAAACCACTTATGCAATAAATTATATCACATAATATGTACTTGTTATCGCGGTTTCTGAAGCTATACAAAAAGTGAACGAAGTCTTTCGCGAAAAAAAATCAACTTTTCCCTACATTTTGAAGAGGTATGCGAACATAAATGTCGGGAACAGCTGATTTTTTTTCTCGACCGATTGCTTTCATTTTTTGTCTATCGTCAGAAAAGGCGATAACAAGTATGTGGTATAATTGATTGCATATACATATGTGGTTTCCATAATGTATGTACCTACATATAAATAGACAAGAAGAAAATATCAGAAAAATACGTACAAAGGAGATGCTTATTTCTAAAGAAATCACTTGTATATCTGCGATAGAAAAGTACCTAGGTATAGATAAAAAGTGAATATGTAGACTTTAAGTACTTTTACAGAAAGTTCACAGTGTGTTTTGAGCGTGACAAATAACCTTTTCCCACACTCGACTTTTAATCTCGATTTAATGTTAAAAAGAGGAGAAGGTTACAAAAAGTAATGTCTACTATTACTTACACCATCGCCACAGAACTACAAGATAAAAAAGCTTTGATATGGCATATGCAAATATTAATCAGCCTGTAATATTCCCATTGCTGGGATGCACGCCTCCTCTTTTCGAAAGGGAGTGGGCCGTAATCCACCACGCGGGCGCATTGCGGGTTGGTGGATGTCACATGTCTTAGAATTTTTGGTTCTAGGACATGCCGGTTTCCTCACGATGTTTTCGTTCATCGTTTTGAGATCAGTGGTGATGAAATAATTTAAGTAAAGCGCTTGTCTGGGTTCGAACCTACGACCTACCTCTCGCAAGTCGCGGCTGTTACCACTGGGCCACCATTGATCTCAAACTTATTAGAAACTAGCTTCCGCCCGCGACTCCGTCCGCGCGGATGTCGGTCTTCGCGTGGATGGTTTATTTCTCCATTTTGAGTAACTCTAACAATGACATCTTATAAATATCTATTGGACCCAAATACGGCTAAGCCTATAATAATTAAGGAGATCCCTCTATTGAGCTACTGCTGTTGAGCTCGCGTTCTATAGTAAGCATTTTTTCCATAGTAATTCCGACCTTGATAAGTAGCATGTAGCAGTAAATTACTGACAGTGACGAAAAGTTTGCAATAATAAAAAAGTGATCGTGACAATGCGACAGAAAGTTAATTGAGAGCTTCAGCATACACAACATTGTTAGTGAGCTCGTCCGGAATATGAACATGAAGATTTCTTGGACTGCTCACACGGGAAAGAGCTACGTAAAGTTGCCCGTGTGAAAAACAACTCGCGGTAAGATCTACGCCAGCAAACTCCTAGGGTCTGACCTTAAGCCTTATTTATTGTCATGGCGTAACACAAAGCTACAGGAAACTGTATTCTCTTAAATTGAAATGGAAAATTATCCACTACGGGTAATGCAACGTGTGTTCGCGGTTCTACAGAACAACGTCTATGAATAAAACCGAAAAATAACATATTTTTTTTCTACGTATTTTTCCAGGATAAAAAGTATCCTATTTTATGCCCAGGATAATAAGGTATAATTATACCAAGTTTCATCGAAATCGAACCGTTAGTTTTCACGTGATGCCTGCATATACAGACAGACAGACAGACAGACAGACAGACAGACAGACAAAAATTTCTTTAATCACATATTTGGGTTTGGTATCGATCCAGCAACACCCCCGCTATTTATTTTTTCAATATTTTCAATGTACAGAATTGACCCTTCTACAGATTTATTATATGTATAGATAAAATCCTACTTCCTATCCTACTAATATTATAAAGGCAAAACTTTGGCAGTATGTGTTTATATGTTTGTTACTTCTTCACGCTCAAACGGCAGGACCAATTTTCATAAAATTTTGTACGGAGGTAGCTGATACCCTGGATTAACATATAGGGTACTTTTTATCCCGATATTTCTACAGGATCGACATTTATGCGGGTGAAACAGCGGAGCGCAGCTAGTTCTATTATAATCGCGAAAGTTTGTGAGGATGGATAGATGTTTGTTACTCTTTCACGCAAAAACTACTGGCCGGATTTTGTTGAAATTTGGCACAAAGATAGTTTATAACCAGGATTAACATATAGGGTACTTTTTATCCCGATATTCCCACGGGATCGAAATTTATGCGGGTGCAACCAAGGGGCGCTGCTAGTTATAAATATTTTTCTGACGGTTAGCGACTTAAAAGTTGGACAGCTTCGGTCTGACATTACGATATCAGTTATCCTCAGTAATTAGTTGTAAAGGTCGGAGGGTCATTGCCCCTTGTGAAATACTGAAACTCATTCTTGTCTAGGTAGAGGCTTGTGGCAAGTAATAACAGCCGCACGGGTCGACCGATCAGGTCAAGCTACATTTGCCGCGGTTTGTCCGTGGATGGGTGACCATCTTTACAAACTAAGACCCCTCAGCGCCTCAGCAAGCACGTTAACAGCGTTTACGCCGAACGGCATTTCATACAAACTTTCAAGCCCTTTTTTTTCGATGTGAATGAACCGATTTTAATGAAACTTCGTACGTATAAGCAGAATACAAAGGTCTAAAAAGTTAGTAGAGAACATTTTCGAAAAATAGTGTTACAGCCAAATTAGACCGATTTCAAACTTTCCATAGAAACAGATATTTCCAGTTATCTTTTTTTATATAAGACATTTCGAAAATGTTCTCTACTAACTTTTTAGACCTTTGTATCCTGCTTATGCTTAGGAAGTTTCATTAAAATCCGTTCATTAATTTCGAAAAACAAGGGCTTGAAAGTTTGTATGAAATGCCGTACGACGTAAACGCTCTTAAGCTGTTGGTCCCGACTGTCATTCGTGGATCTGAAGCCCGGAAGTCTGACAACCAGTCTTATCAAGGGGTATCGTATTATTCGGTAAGTAAGTAAGTCGGGGGTCGGTTGTGAAGGTCAGATGGGCAGTCGCTCCATGTAAAATACTGGTATTCAGCTTCATCCGGTTAGACTAGAAACCGACCCCCAAATAGCTGGGAAAAAGGCTAGGCATCTGAAGATGACTCTTGTTTTAGGTAGACTTTATAAAAATTTCACGCTTAAGGCGAAAGCGCCAGGGTAGGTAACGCGCGAAAAAAAAATTAAAGTCATCAACATAACTCTCCAAGACCAAGTAGTCCTACTGAATGACTATTTCATGAAATCTTGACATTTTAGGATTATACTAACTTAACAAGTTGTATTACTGACACTAATGATTATAATTCTGTAAATACATATTTGTTACGGTCGCGAATCATATTTTAATCAACGTACAACATGATACCGACCAGCAAATTGCAAAAAACGTAAGAAAATTTGAATTTCGCGGGCTACTTTAGCGCTTCCCCCTTAACATAGCGTAATAAGCCTATAATTATGTTCCCACTTCTTGGACACTGGCCTCCTCTCGGTGAGAGGGAAAAAAATCACGAGTAAAACTCAGTTTATCAGAGGATTGCTACTACTGCAGTCATTTATTTTCATTTTGAAATCTTTATACTAAAGCTCAAAGCATTTATTTCAATTATACCAATTACCGCCACTTTTGAATCGTTAAGGAGTTCGTCAGTGAGAAAGATGAAGCTACCTACCTACCTATTTTTTTTTTAAAACTTTGCCTTACACTAAGAATTTCTCCTGTGTTGTAGGTATGTTTACAAACATTAAAACTCACATACACAAACAATCAGACCCGGAACAACTACTTGTATGTCATACAAATATTTGTTCCGTGCGGGAATCGAACCTGAGACACGCAGCACAGCAGTCAATCGCTTAACCACTGCGCCAACCGTGCCGTCGATATTGACCTATTAAACCTGCTATTTATCTATTTTGACCTATTATTTACCTGGTGGTTTACCCATGCTGGCTTCTTTCTCTTGGTGGCAGATTTTAACTTTGGACGGAAACTCCAGCATCTTCTATAGGACATTCCAGCTTGTTTTACACCTTGGCATTTGTAGTTCCCAGAAGAAACAATGTCATACCTTCATAAAGCTCCTATCGCAGAAGTCATCTGGAAGCAATATCAGTTCACATTATTATTTTTTTGTTAATGATGGTTATGCAACTACCGCCGTAGGTACCTATTGCGAAGTTGTCAATGCAAAAAAA
Organism: Mesoligia furuncula; assembly: GCA_916614155.1. Lineage (NCBI taxonomy): Eukaryota > Metazoa > Arthropoda > Insecta > Lepidoptera > Noctuidae > Mesoligia > Mesoligia furuncula. Next base: position 2,294,852 of record OU744806.1, read on the forward strand.
TCAATGAACTAATTTGTATGTGAGGTTCAACTAATCGACGCCCGCGCAGGTATTGACTCATTTAGCCTGACGTCACTTAAAACTAAAAATAGTTCGAGGATCACTTCCGTGCGATTCTAAAAGATTTTATGCACAAGATCACCTTGTGTAATAAAAATTCCAGTTTAGCAATAACAGGAAAACTCAAATTGGGATTTAAAACTTTGTGTGCAAGTTTTTCTTTTCGTCTGAGGTAAGCAAAAGGTTATGGCTAACTCTTTCTGCCAAATTATAGTTTGTTTCAAAATTCTATCCTAAGTAATATTATAAATGCGAAAGTAAGTTAGTTTTTTTTGTTACCTTTTCACACCTAAACCACTGAAACGATCATCCTGAAATTTTGCATAATTATACGTTGTGAGATGTACAGAAACGGACATAGGGTACCTTTCATCCCGAAAAAAAGTGCTGTTCCCGGGAAAACAACAATAACGTTATTATGATAACAGATGCTGCCACGTGTCTCTCGAACAGGATTGACACTTATGCGAGTGAAATCGCGGGGCGCTGCTAGTATCTGATAAAAGTGGGGACACGTTCATCCTTATTTAGAAGGTTCCAACTTAATCTTACAACAATAATTGTTTGAATTACATTATTATTAAAATTGTCAAATGAAAAACCATATTTAAAGGCGCGACGTGACTCGGGAAGAACAATTATTCTATGAAAACTTCATGGAAATTGTTCTACCAGAATCGCGTCACGCCTGTCTGCTCGAGCCTTAAGGTGATTTAAAATTAGAATTTGCGTGTTTATTTATTAACCGACTTCAAAAAAGGAGGAGGTATCTCAATTCGACCGTATATAAGTATATATATTTTATTTTTCAGATAATCGAGTAGTGGTATTACCGGGCATTACAAAATACCATTCACAGGTACGTTGTTTTCATCAGATACTTTTGGAACAGACTTATACACAGTAGTTCAGTAAAAATGAGTAGGTGAATACGGAACCTCCTTTAAATGCCACGTTGTAGATGGAACTAGGTACCTATAGCCCTATACCCTCATAGAATGCTTTCATAATTTATACTCGCGCGGAGGCTCAAGATGTGTTAGTATCAACAGTGCAATATCGACTAAATCACAACTCTAGGTCATTACGTTAACATTCCTTATCATTTCTCGGAGCTCGCGCGTAGACTGTAAGTGTGCATTAACACGAGCTTCACGCGTCAACGGTAGAGGCTAGTCCTGCGACCGTCGACACGTCATGTTGTCGACGGCAATCGCCGGCGCGTCTACGGCAGGCGTCGACGGGTGTCGACGGATGCAGTTGCCTCTGTCGCGGACGCATATCACACGTGTGTATGAGCACTTAGTTGTAGTTGCTACACCCCTATTTCCCACAGTGACTATAGCCAACAGACAATAATGAGATCTTCTTACTTATACCCATTGAATCAATCAATTCCAGCCCAACCAAGTCAATCCCAATTTAGGAATCGAATAAATTTCGACTAAAAATCGACTTTCAGAATTATTTCGTCCTAAAAACTATTTGAATTCCTTATCGAAAGAGAAAAATCTTGTTATTTTCATCTAAGTAATAGATATTGAGAACATAAAAATTTTCCATATATAAAAAGTTGAAATTGAATTTAGAAGTAAGTAATTTAACTTTTTTATTTTATGCCAGAGGTTTTTGAATGCGACTTAAAACTTTGTTATTATGAGGACAACCTGTTTACTCAGTTACAGTGAAAATATACAGAATATACACACAGAATACACACAAGATGTAGAGTAGATATTTTTCGTCGGTTATACAAAAAAACAATCAGCTGTTTAATAGAACTAAAAGTGCAGAACTTGCTGTTCCATACATTTTGAACTATGCGTTCAAAATGTATGGAACAGCAATTTTTTTTTTACTTTCAACTCCGCTGAGTTTAGAATCCTGTACTGAATCCATGGTCACAAGTTGTGCGTCGATGTCCCTGCCACTCTGTAGACACGCCAGGACATCAAGCTACCCGAAACTGTCAAATTTTCCCAATCAACTTTGAACCTTATGTTTTAGAGATAAAGTTGAAAATCTATTAAATAAATTTGACATATTGTAGTAGCTTGATGTGCTAGCGTCTGTACCTATATTTGTTTAATGAAAGTACTTGATTTCCTATTCTACGCAACTGGATCTCTGCGAAATCTCCTAAAAGTCAGTTCAAATACCACGCGATAACGTAGGTACTTACATGAGGGATCTCCTTTTGCATTACAGCCATTTCAGAACTCACTTTCCTCTACTTATTCTAGTTTCTGGCAAATGCCTAACATCATTCAAAGTGCCTTCATTCCAATCAGGGAACCTAATCTGCATTCGCGATTTATTTGGCAAAAATGTAAACAAATATAAGTTTATGGAAAAATAACTTTAAAAACCTACACAATAAAGTTCAGTTTGCGCTACAACTTCAAACATTTTTATAACTTTTTCAATAGCGCTAGTCACTCTGAAATCAACTTAATTACCATTAAAATAAAGTTGATATTCATTTGAAACATAAGTTTGAATAGTTTTTAACTGCTGACTCAATCAATCTATCTAGTCTTTTCCCAACTATAGTTGGGGCCGGTTTCCAGTCTAATCGGACGCAGCCGATCAGTATTTTACATGGAGTGACAGCCTGACTGACCTCTACAACCCAGTTATTGGGAAACACGATACCACTTGGTAAGACTGGTGGTCAGACTTATGGGCTCTTGACTACCCATAACGACTGTCAAAGATCTACGAATGACAGCTAACTCCGACTACCCTGCTAAAAATAAATTCCCTTGAACAACCCTTAAAACGTCATGGGAAGTTTTAGTGTCACTATTTGTAGGCAAAACACATGGCCAAGGTTTTTACAGCCCGTTAAAACCGTGGGAATGGAATATAAACGAGCTTGAAAATACGACTTTTTTTTCATAACGAGTTCATCGGATTCTGGCTTTAGTAATTATTTTAGAGAGCGCAAAAATGAGTAAACAATGGCGCCAGGATCAAACATGTTACTGAGTTTTTTTTTAAATTCTGGCTTTGTTGTTGATGAATAAATTCATATTGTCTCCAAGCTTTTAGAACATTTAGATTCAGAATAATCATGTTAGTATTTTTTTATGATGGGTAAAAAAATTTGTCTATCATAAAAAATACTGTTGCTTTTGAATCAAAGTTTTTGTTATTTGTATTTTTTGGATTGTGATTCTCAAATGCAGACCTAATCAAAGTTACCGCACTGTGCGGATGGCACGGCCAGCATTAACGACATCATCCGTCGGCCTCTTGTCACCGCCGGGGTGCCAGCTGTTTTAGAACCCAATGGCTTGGCACGCGACGATGGCAAGAGGTCAGATGGAATGACCATAATGCCTTGGAAGTTGGGTAGGCCTTTGGTGTGGGATGCTACCTGTATCGACACCCTCGCGCCATCCCATCTTTCTAGCACGGTGGGCTGTGCTGGGGCGGCTGCTGCAGGAGCAGAAAACCTCAAACGGCGCAAATATAACAACCTTATTGGGAGCTATATGTTTGAGCCGTTTGGGGTTAAACACGGATAGGGTTGAAACACTAGGGCCCTGGGGTCCGAGTGCTCATCGAACATTTCGGGACATCGCCAAGCGGTTGGTTGACTCTTCACGTGACCAGAGGGCTGGCCTATTTTTAGCCCAAAGAATAAGCATTGCCATCCAACGTGGTAATGCTGCCAGCCTTTTGGGCACTTGTGCCATTGAAAGCGATGCGGACGAATTTTTTGATGCCCAATGAGCTCCTGTCTTTTTCTTTACCTTTTTTTTTATTTACTTGTATATACTATATTTAGGATAGAAAGGGGGTGACTACCAAGATGACGACTAATAGAGAGTATGTAAGAAAAAGACATGTTGCGCCGACCCCAAATAAATTGGGATAAGGGCAGGAGAATGATGATGACTTGTATATGCTATATAATATGTATATTTTAGTGTTAAATTGTAAAATAGTAACATTGTAATTGAAATTTTAAAATACTTACTGAAAGTTTTAGGCTCTGGCCACATACAATATAAGAATGAAAAAACAATTATGGAATTCGAAAATAGAACTCTTTGAAAACATGTTACTTTTTAATTTGCGATACTGTCATTTGTTTTTCATTGTGACGTCCTTTCGAAAATTGTGAATCGCTATCAAAATGAATTTAACTAGAAAACATTTTCGTTCAATAATTTTTTATGATTTTCGTTGTGGCTTAAGTTACAAGTACAAGAGAGTTGCCAGAGACTTCAATTGACGGTTCTTCAATTGGTGATGTCGTAGCTCTGTGTAGGTATTCGTGGTTTGAAGAATTTAGACGTGGACGTGATCATCTTCGTGAAGGTGGGCTGGCGACTGCGGTTACAGACTCTAATATTGACACCGTACGACAACTTATTGAAACTGACAAAAAAATGACTTGCCAGCAAATTCGTGATTTGTTAGGCATTGGAATGAGCCAAGTGCAAAACATTTTACATGTAAATCTGAAGGTTTGGAAGCATTGCACTTGATGGATACCGCATGACTTAACGGAGGACCAGAAACGACTGCGTGTCCATTGGTGCCTTAAAATGATAAAAAAGTTTAAAGGAATAGTCATTGGCCGTCTTCAATATCGTGACAGGTGACGAAACCTGGGTGTACTGCTTTGAACCCGAAAGAAAAAGCCAGTCGGCAGAGTGGGAAGTGTGTGTGTGTGTGTGTGTGTGTGTGTGTGTGTGTGTGTGTGTGTTGAAGATTTGCCGACGAAAGTTAAGAAAAGTTAAAAAAATGGTTGCCTCTTTTTTCGGAAAATCAAGTCATTACACTACAGCCGGTTGATTCTGTAAAAATCTCACCGTGAAAACTTAGGTGAAGTGAGTTTGTTTTTGCTAGGAATTGACACTATTGACAGCTCACTCCACGCTTACTTCACCTAAGTTTTCACGGTGAGATTTTTACAGAATAGAATGACAGTATCGCTAGAAGAACAAAGAACAGTGACTGCAGATTGGTACGTCAACACCGGCTTGTCCAATCTTAGAAAAAGTTCGCGAAAAGCGTCCTCGAAGCAATGTCCTACTTCACCACGATAACGCATATTCACATTCCGCTAAGGTAACAGAAGCCTATTTGAAGGTTTCAAATGTGGAACTGAAGACGCATCCGACTTCTTTTTGTTTCCAAAAATTAAAGACAAACTTAGAGGCACACGTTTTACGAGCCCTGAATCGGCGGTGGATGCGTTCCATGAAGCCATTGAAGAGGTCCCTAAGGAAGACTGGTTCAACTGCTTTGTACAGTGGTTTCAGCGAATGCAAAAATGCATTAATTGCGAGGGAAATATGCTTAGAAAAACAATAAATGTATCGTAAGTCTTTTAACTAGTCTTATTAATCAGAATCCAGAAACTTTCAGTATGCCCTAAGTATAAAGCTTTTGATAACTTAAGCTTAGTTATCTTATGTACCCACATAAAAGCGAATAGGTACATTTAGCACCCGTACTCAAAAGATATTCTGGGAAAAAGGATCTGTTACTGAGATGAAACTGTACTCGATGAGACTCTGGTAGGATTAGTGTGGGGAATGAGCGATTATATCATAAACTAGCTACTGCCCGCGACTTCGTCCGCGTGAAATTATTTTTTCCCCGACCCTCCCCGTCGCATCGCATCGCCTGCCCGCGAAATTACTTCTTTTTCGCTTAGCGTTCTTTCTGACTTTTTGCTCGGCTCTTTTGTCCGCGTGTAATTTGTTGTTCCCCCGACCCAGCCCGTCGCATCACATCGCCCGCTCGCGAAATTACTTCTTTTTCGCTTAGCGTTCTTTCTGACTTTTTGCTCGGCTCTTTTGTCCGCGTGTAATTTATTGTTCCCCCGACCCAGCCCGTCGCATCGCATCGCCCGCCCGCGAAATTACTTCTTTTTCGCTTAGCGTTCTTTCTGACTTTTTGCTCGGCTCTTTTGTCCGCGTGTAATTTGTTGTCCCCCGACCCAGCCCGTCGCATCGCATCGCCCGCCCGCGAAATTACTTCTTTTTCGCTTAGCGTTCTTTCTGACTTTTTGCTCGGCTCTTTTGTCCGCGTGTAATTTGTTGTTCCCCCGACCCAGCCCGTCGCATCGCATCGCCCGCCCGCGAAATTACTTCTTTTTCGCTTAGCGTTCTTTCTGACTTTTTGATCGGCTCTTTTGTCCGCGTGTAATTTGTTGTTCTCCCGACCCAGCCCGTCGCATCGCATCGCCCGCCCGCGAAATTACTTCTTTTTCGCTTAGCATTCTTTCTGACTTTTTGCTCGGCTCTTTTGTCCGCGTGTAATTTGTTGTTCCCCCGACCCAGCCCGTCGCATCGCATCGCCCGCCCGCGAAATTACTTCTTTTTCGCTTAGCGTTCTTTCTGACTTTTTGCTCGGCTCTTTTGTCCGCGTGTAATTTGTTGTTCCCCCGACCCAGCCCGTCGCATCGCATCGCCCGCCCGCGAAATTACTTCTTTTTCGCTTAGCGTTCTTTCTGACTTTTTGCTCGGCTCTTTTGTCCGCGTGTAATTTGTTGTTCCCCCGACCCAGCCCGTCGCATCGCATCGCCCGCCCGCGAAATTACTTCTTTTTCGCTTAGCGTTCTTTCTGACTTTTTGCTCGGCTCTTTTGTCCGCGTGTAATTTGTTGTTACCCCGACCCACCTCGTCGCATCGCATCGCCTGCCCGCGCAATTACTTCGTTTTCGGTTAGCGTTCTTTCTGACTTTTTGCTCGGCTCCATTGTCCGCGTGTAATTTGTTGTTCCCCCGACCCTCCCCGTCGCATCGCATCGCCAGCCCGCGCTATTACTTCGTTTTCGCTTAGCGTTCTTTCTGACTTTTTGCTCGGCTCCTTCGTCTGTCTAATTTGTTGTTCCCCCGACCCACCTCGTCGCATCGCATCGCGTGCCCGCGCAATCACTTCGTTTTCGCTTAGCGTTCTTTCTGACTTCTTGCTCGGCTCCTTTGTCCGCGTGTAATTTGTTGTTCCCCCGACCCGCCTCGTCGCATCGCATCGCCTGCCCGCACAACTACTTCGTATTCGCTTAGCGTTCTTTCTAACTTTTTGCTCGGCTCCTTCGTCTGTCTAATTTGTTATTCCCCCGACCCACCTCGTCGCATCACATCGCCTGCCCGCGCAACTACTTCGTTTTCGCTTAGCGTTCTTTCTGACTTTTTGCTCGGCTCCTTCGTCCGCGTGTAATTTCTTGTTCCCCCGACCCACCCCGTCGCATCGCATCGCCTACCCGCGCAACTACTTCGTTTTCGCTTAGCGTTCTTTCTGGCTTTTTGCTCGGCTCCTTCGTCTGTCTAATTTGTTGTTCCCCCGACCCTCCCCGTCGCATAGCATCGCCTGCCCGCGCAATTACTTCGTTTTCGGTTAGAGTTCTTCCTGCATTATATCCTCGGCTCCTGAAGGGTCTTAGCCTACAGCCTTCCTCAAAAATTGGGCTACCAATCGCAAAAATAATTCTTCAAAACCGATCGGTAGTTTTAGAGATTAGCGCGTTCAAACACACAAACTCTTCAGCTTTATTATTAGTATAGTACAGATTAGTATAGATACCTACTATGTACGAGCTAACGAGCCCCTTTGTGTCCTGGCCTTTGTAGGAGATCAATCGGCAATACCTTTTACCTCAAACTGTTACCAAGTTTACACGTAACCAATCTCTCTGCTCTATATACTATGTGATAGTTTAGCAGGTAGGTAACATCTCTCGCATCACACTAATATTATAAAGGCGAAAGTTTGTGAGGGGGTGTGTGTGTGTATATGTTTGTTACTTCTTCACGCTGAAACGGCTGGACCAATTTTGATAAAACATTGTATGGAGGTAGCTGACACCCTGGATTAACATATAGGGTACCTTTTGTCCCGATATTCCTACGGGATTGCCATTTACGCGGGTGAAACCGCGGCTAGTACAACCCTGGTGCCCTGGGACCAGCTGAGCCTGCCCTGGGCGTCGGGAATCAAAAGCCGATTCCCGGCCACCGTAAGCGCGGGCTTGCGAACGGCGAGCAATGGGCGTCCGGTAAGAACCAGGCCCGGGTCGACGGCGCGTTGTGATGCACGTGCGCCTAAAAGCGATGTCAGCACTGATTGATGGCGTCCTCTAGGGCCGATGCCTGCCAGGGTCGTGGGTTGTTCGAAAGAGTTACCGTGGCCAGCTACTAGGCAACTGAAGGAACACGGGTGGGTTTTAGTCGGTAAAATTCTGACACGCCCTCCTGTTACGCGCAGAGCGGGAGAAGTTATTTTATAATTTCCTATGCAAAAAAAAAGCCTGTAATACCCGAATCAGGCAGAGGTGTACCTATAGCAACATTTATCCAGTTATGATTAAGTCCCATGTAACACAGGGCGAGCCTATTGTCATCAACAGGCAACAAGGCTGATACGGAAAAAATATTAATGGAAAAACTCAATAACACTTTGCCTGACCTGGCAATCGATCTTCTAGACTGTTTATATTGTTACAGATATGTTACAAGGAGCGCCTGTCAAACTGACAACCTCTTTGCGAGTTACTGGTCCAACGTGCCCCAGCTTAGTGCCAAGAATGTACCACAGTGACAGACACCAAGACCGACCGAGTTTCTTTCCCAGGAGTATAAAACACAACACATAAAAATACGTTTTTATATTCAGATTAACATGAACACAATCAAGCATTTTATCACATTTCTATGAAACTCCACAGATCGGAAACTGGATCGCTTATTGAATACCAAATATGACACGTTTGAGGAATCTAAGTAAGAGTTTGTTGCTGATTGAAACCTAATTTTACAGAGCTAAGCACAAGGTTCAAAATTGAAGTGGAGGTAGTTTTTAATATCCAAGTCACTGAAACTATAGATTTTGCTACAGAAGGCAGACTTCACGACATTGCAGCAAACATGGGGCAGATATGCATTATGAGCCGAACTGTGCCGTGCCATTTAAAAAGACTCCGATTCTCAAACGACTGTTCCAAACAACATTTTTATCACACTAATATTATAAAGGCGAAAGTTTGTGAGTGTGTGTGGGGGTGTGTGTGTGAGTGTGTGTGTGTGTTTATATGTTTGTTACTTCTTCACGCTCAAACGGCGGGACAACCTGGATTAACATAATAATATAGGCTACTCTTTATCCCGATATTCCCACGGGATCGACATTTATGCGGGTGAAACCGCGTGGCGCAGCTAGTTTTATTATAAAACTAGCTTCTACTGGCGGCTTCACCCGCGTGGACGTGGATTTCATGGGTTTTCAGTTTTGTGCGGAACCCTAATTAGCTTTCTAAAATATAAGTAGCCTTACTCCTTAAATATCCGCTATCTGCCAGTGAAAGTCCCGTCAAAATCACTCCAACCGTTTCGGAGATTAGCCGGAACAAACAGACAGACAAAAACAAAAAAAAAAAGGTTTATGACGTGAATACATCTTTAAAATTGCTTCCATAGTGGGAGGCAAGTGAAAAAAACCAATGATAACAAAATCTGGGGATACAGTTTGCTGTAGCAGCCAGCTTCATATCTATCATCATCATCTGCCTAGCCTTTTCCTAACTATGTTGGGGTCGGCTTCCAGTCTAACCGAATGCAGCTGAATACCAGTATTTTACAACCCAGTTACTTATAGCTTCATATCTATCATCTCCATCCTAAATTCAATTACACCGTTGGATAGCTAAAGGATCATCTGGAGGATACAGACGCTTGCAGATGGGTACTTTGGCCGTGCTCATGATAAATGTGTAGGAGAAGCGCTGAGTATGACAAGTCGACTTAACCACAGAACATGTAAGTACACTTTTAATTACCTGTGTTCTGTGAACTTAACTATCGAATAGTAGGGTTGATGGTAGGTTACCGTTAGGACTCGGATGGAACAACAAAATTACAGTCAGCAAATGGCCGCGAAGATAGTAAAGGTATACCTTACCGAATCTCTTTTTTAAGCGTCTTCTTCCTCGTACGGTAGGTGCATGCAGATAACATTAAAACGGAATGATTTAACTGGCTTGCATACTACGCGACACAACTGCGACAGTTCCACGACTAAACTAAGCACAACGACATTCTGCGGCCGACATACATTTTGTTCAAGCCTTGAAGTGGCACTTGGCGTGAAGTTTCTGATTCACAATGACAGTCTAGGGAAGTCGAACGTTCTCGCTAATTGTCGTAGATCCTTCTAGACGGCCAGTGCACACGCACACCTGATGACAGTCAGTCTAGAACTCTAGATCTAGACGAAGCGACAAGACGCACAGTTTGCGCGGCTTCATATTCTGCATCTGAATGAGAGGTTTTTCTTTTGAGTATTAAAAAAAAACATAGTTTCCAAGAACCCTGAAGATGGCGTTGAACTGACGACGTTACTAGGTGCCAAAGTCAAAACGCTTGGAAAAAAAACATTGCGTCACGTCATATACGCTCGTTGAGTGACAGTTTTGTTTGCTTTCGTTTTTCGATCTCAAAATTACATCCAAGTGAATTAATAAAAAAATTATGTGACGTTCCGTTCCTTGCAGTAACTTACCAAGTTCAGCGCTATCTATCCAGCGACTAGGGCAGCGTTAAAAAAAAGAAAAAGATAATCCCTCATTGCATGTCTGTGCTTTTCACCAGTTGCGTTGACTGCATTATTCGGAATGAAACTTCTGTCCCTTCCTTGTGTAGCCGGTCGCATATGGCACAGTGACATGAAAGGGATTCACACCCGCAAGGTCAAAGCTTCCGACACTTCCTGGCACAAACTTGTGTATTTTATTTTTTGTGCCAGCCATGTGCCAAATGTTTGAAGCGCGTCTTTTGTTTTCTTTTATTTTTTATTTCTGACGGATTGCAGCAGCATTGTTTGAGCTTTGATAAATTGGTACTGACCGGTATTTTGGTGCGTTCATATTTTTTTGTATAGCGGGTGTAAAAAGACATTTGACGAAGCCGAGAGTCACCTGTCATTATAGTCTTTTTTTTTTACTGGACCATATTTGGGAACCTTGTGGTTACGGAGGTATTGAAGGTCAAAATTCCAACTTTTACTACTAAGTACTATTAGTTATTCTGTGCTTTTACTGAAGTTTTTTTTTACGAAAACTGGTTTCTAATGTTATACTCGAAACTTATAACACAACTTTAAATACCATGAGTCCTGTTCCGTTCCATGGACCCATAAGCACAATGTTTTGCGTGCGTCACACTGCGCACTACCGCAAACAGATTTTGTTTAATAAAAGTCGTTTCCCAGCAATGAGAGGTTTTTTTTTTTAATTAAAAAAAAAACATAGTTTCCAAGAACTCTGTAGATGGCGTTGAACTGACTACGTTGCTAGGTGCCAAAGCCAAAACGCTTGGAAAAAAAACATTCCGTCACATCACATACGGTCGTTAACTGACACTTTCGTTTATTTTCGTTTTACGATCTCAACATTACATCCAAGTGAAATAATCAAAAAAATGATGTGACGTTCCCTTCCTTGCAGTAACTTACCAAGTTCAGCGCCATCTACCCAGCAACTAGGAAAGAGTTAAAAAAAAAGAAAAAGAATTCATTATTTTTGTACAATGTTACTAAGTTTAATGTATACGTAGTTGTCGGCTATGTGATGTGTCTTTTTACCCGACTGCGTCAGAAGAAGGGTTATTACACCCTGTAGATAGCCATATAGGTAGTGCAAAATTAAGTAATTCTGAAATCAAGGTTAGGTTAAATGCTACAAGGGCCTTTTGGCACTTGACTGACATTGACAGAGGAGCGTTGTTATTAAACATTTTTGTGAAATTGTTTCGAGAAACTGTGTTGAAAAAGCAAGATGGGGCGTTAGTTCCAATGTTAAAGATCTTTACACAACTCTATACAATCTGTTTCGTATCTCCCCATTCGACGCCCAGCAAAATGATGTTACAAGATATTACAAACAAAAGGAAAGAAAAAGTTATCTTTAATATTTCGTCTTGAGAAATAATAGGTCTTTTTCAACCATTTTATTTGGGTTCTTGATAAAAATAATGAAGAGAGAAAATTTGAAATGTGTTGTGCTAGATTTTGGAAACAAACCCAGATCCTGTAAGTTGCAGCCCTACTGAAGTACTAAATCATTAACTCTTCAAAAATTTAATTAAAGCTGACTGTCTGATCTTTCAGTAATTTTATAGCCAGTAAAAGATTCGCTTTAAAGCCAACTAATAGATGATGTTTAGTTATAGGCAATTCATTGGTCAGTTTATTAGCACTGGACTCATGGCCATTGCCATTTGGATAGTACTAGCAAGTTATTCTTACCAGTAGGTCCAAGAGGTAATCTTACGGTGCTGCACAGTATACCAGGCCACTCAGAAAGTATTGCGAAAAAAAGTTTTTATGTATGAGAGACTGGCCAGTTATAATCTGTTGGTAATTCCGTGGACTACTCAATAAAATACCATATTAGACTCCAAAATATATTGTGCATCCGCACAGGCAAACGATCAAAAGTACAAGCATGTTAAATTGAATGTGACATCTGTCTAGAAAAACTATATTCTATATTACCAGAGTTTATACTGGGACACATATACAAACTCCATGATATGCACATGCCAACATCATTGTTGTAATTAAGTTATTTCCAACACTGGCCCTTGAACCAATATAAACTCATGAAATCACATTACACACATTGAACACTATAAATAATCTAAGCATAGACACATCTGCTGTGTAAAAATAATAAAACATTACAACAGCAAACAACATAGCAAAAGTATAAATTTATCAAAGTATCCGTCACATATAAACAGTAAATATTCAAAACTATGTGATGCGGATCTAAAACAAATTATACTTCTGCAAGTATACCTTACCTACTGCTTAGAACCATTATATCATTTATTTAACGATATAAATAAACGACATACAAACTTATCGTCGTTTTCCTTTGCCAACGGTTTCGTTAAAACGTCGGCCACCATTTCATCAGTAGATAGGTATTTTATAACGACTGTACCTTCCTCAACGATTTCCCTGATGAAATTAATGATGTCTTACGTCAATGTGTTTCGTTCTGGCGTGGTACATAGAATTAGTGCACAACTTCAGTGCAGACTGATTATCATTAAACAGCGTAATCCTATACTGTACCCCGTAAATTTCGGACAGAAACTTGCGTAGAAAAAGAGCCTCTTTACAAGCATCTGACAGACACATATATTCGGCCTCTGTGCTTGAAAGAGCCACGGTTTTTTGTTTTCTACTCTCCCAAGAGATGGTAGAATTTCCAATTTTGAACACATAACCGGTATAAGATCGGCGATCGACCTCATTTGACGCAAAATCAGCGTCAGCATATGCAACAATATCCAACCCTGACTTCTGAAAAGTTAAATAATTATCAGGCGTACCTTTCAGATAGCGAAGAACACGTTTTGCCGCCTTCCAGTGAGTCTCGTCGTACACGTCGTTGAACTGGCTGAGCGAACTGACAGCGTGCGCAATATCCGGTCGCGTACATACCGCTATGTACATCAGACATCCTATCAGGCCTCTGTAGTCGTGTGTACAATTCTTCTTTGTAGATTTCACGAGCTTCAGACCTGTCTCCATAGGTGTTCGCGCAGGTTTGCAATCTGACATGTGAAATCGTTCTAGCACCTTCTTAATATAGCTTGACTGGTCTAGAGTTATTTCCTTGTTCTGTCTGCAAAGTCTCATTCCAAGAATGTTTGTTTTCAATGTTTTTCGTGACAGGTCGTCAATGAACATCAGAAAATATTTTTTCCCACCTAGGGACGGGCACGACCGTGTTCCCATGACGTCACTGTGAACTATTCCAAGGATTTCCTTGGCCCTAGTCTCAGATTTCTTTGGAAATGGCAACTTAGTTTGTTTACCTAAGATGCAGGAAACACACGACTGAAAGTCCTTGTTGTCATAAGAAATACCTTTGACCATACCTTTTCGCAGTAACTCCATGCTTCGAGTGTTCAGATGTGATAGACGACGGTGCCAAAGTTGCGTTGACTGGCTTCCAGTAGCAGGGTACTGCGGCGCTTGCTTCACGCTCACGGCAACAGGACGACTGACATCCTTCAGTTGACGTGCCGGCACCGCTTCGCTGTTACCTATACCTACAGACAAAGACGAACACATGGCCTGCGAGGATAGCTCGCTACACGAAACAGAAACAGTTTCAATGGCATCAAGTTCATAAATACCATCTCTCAGGGTAGCTGTAGCTAAAACCTCCCCGTTGTCATAGACTGTACACACGCCTGAACGAAACACAATTTCGTAACCTTTCTTATCCATCGCACTAACAGATAATAAATTAGCAGACAACTTAGGGACTAAGTACACATTACTTATCGATCTCACACTATTGACACTATTGTCCTTTAACACAGCTTGCGCAGTTCCTTTTCCAGCTGTCGGCAATCCTTCACCATTGGCAATTAAGACCTTCTTTGGCTTTTCAGTTGTAAAATCTGATAAAAAACTGCGATCATTGCAAAAATGTTGCGCCGCACCACTGCTGTCGATGTACCAAACGTCTCGCTTGACTCCTGCGGCCAACGCTGTGAGATGCGCCTGGCTCTTCCGGCCACTCTTCTTGCCGTCAGAGTTGTCAGAACAATCCTTCTTGATATGCCCACTCTTTTTGCATCTGAAGCACTTTATTGGTTTGGGTGCTTTCCGAGCTACTAAAGCCGTAGCATCTTCGCTTTTCTCATCGCGTCTTGCATTTTCCAGAAGCAATTTCGCTTTGACATTTTCGCTTGACAGTGACGTGTTCGAATTTTCTAGAGCCATAATTAACGGGTCGTAATCGCTTGTCAAACCGCTGAGTAAAATCACGGCCACGAAGTCATCTTCCAAAGCCGCTCCGATGTCGCTCAGTTGTTCCGATGTATCCATAACCTTATTAACATATGCCTCCATACTAGTACATACGCTTAATTTGGTGGCGAACAATGTGCGAAGCAATCCGAGCCGTCGTGACAAGCCTCGGTCCTCGTATGCCTTCTGAAGGTTGTTCCACGCTTCGCGAGCCGTCTTGGCATTTCTAATTTGTGGAAATACACAAGGCTTCACGTTTAAGGCGATTTTCGCGAGCGCCTTTTCCTGTTTCTTCGTGTCTTCGTTTTTATTTTTAGTTGTGCCCACACAATCCCAAAGATCGTCATGGATGAGCACCATCCGCATCATGAATTTCCAGGATGGGTAATCTTGGATCCCAGATAATTTTTCAATAGAAATATTCTGAATGGCAGTTGCCATCTTTTGTTTTCTTGCGAATAAATATTGAAAATAATTTTACAAACTCACACGCGCACAAACTCAAACTCAAACTCAAACTCAAAGCATTTATTTCAATTAAACCTTGTACAGGCACTTTTGAATTGTCAAAATTAAATAGTCTGTCAGTTAGTCAGAAAGCACACTTGGAAAACGGTTATTAGAGTAGCGAATTTGAACGCTCTGCTACCATGTTGGTAATTCCGTGGAATACTCAATAAAATACCATATTAGACTCCAAAATATATTGTGCATCCGCACAGGCAAACGATCAGAAGTACAAGCATCACAGAGTACTTTTTGATAGCAAGCATGTTAAATTGAATGTGACATCTGTCTAGAAAACTATATTCTATACTAGCTTCCGCCCGCGACTCCGTCCGCGCGGATGTCGGTCTTCGCGTGGATGGTTTATTTCTCCATTTTGAGTAACTCTGACAATGACATCTTATAAATATCTATTGGACCCAAATACGGCTAAGCCTATAATAATTAAGGAGATCCCTCTATTGAGCTACTGCTGTTGAGCTCGCGTTCTGTAGTAAGTTTTTTTTTCATAGTAATTCCGACCTTGATAAGTAGCATGTAGCAGTAAATTACTGACAGTGACGAAAAGTTTGCAATAATAAAAAAGTGATCGTGACAATGCGACAGAAAGTTAATTGAGAGCTTCAGCATACACAACATTGTTAGTGAGCTCGTCCGGAATATGAACATGAAGATTTCTTGGACTGCTCACACGGGAAAGAGCTACGTAAAGTTGCCCGTGTGAAAAACAACTCGCGGTAAGATCTACGCATCTACGCCAGCAACTCCTAGGGTCTGACCTTGAGCCTTATTTATTGTCATGGCGTAACATAAAGCTACAGGAAACTGTATTCTCTTAAATTGAAATGGAAAATTATCCACTACGGGTAATGCAACGTGTGTTTGCGGTTCTACAGAACAACGACTATGAATAAAACCGAAAAATAAGATTTTTTTTTCTACGTATTTTTCCAGGATAAAAAGTATCCTATTTTATGCCCAGGATAATAAGGTATAATTATACCAAGTTTCATCGAAATCGAACCGTTAGTTTTCACGTGATGCCTGCATATACAGACAGACAGACAGACAGACAGACAAAAATTTTTTTAATCACATATTTGGGTTTGGTATCGATTCAGCAACACCCCCCGCTATTTATTTTTTCAATTTTTTCAATGTACAGAATTGACCCTTCTACAGATTTATTATATGTATAGATTACCAGAGTTTATACTGGGACACATAAACAAACTCCATAATATGCACATGCCAACATCATTGTTGTAATTAAGTTATTTCCAACATAATCTATTTTGAAAATATGATTATTTGTAAGTAAAAATAGCTACGTTCCAATTTCAAAATTTCCCTCTACATTGTTTGCAAGCTAGTTTAAATTATCGTGTCTTATTAAAAAATGGGTCTGCGCCGGGAACATTTTCGCGCTATGATCGTTTACGATACGATTTCAAGGGTCGCCTGAAACCGGACGAATCGTACTATATGCTTCAAATGGCATTCATGGATGAAGGCCCTTCTAAGGCAACTGTGTATCGTTGGTATAACGAATTCAAGCGCGGTCGACTAACTTTGGGGGCTGAAGAAAGAAGTGGTGGCCCTTTGACGGCTGTTATGGAAGAAAACATGCTAGCAGGACTTATAATATCATTGGCTAGCAGTGAAAAATTTAATCCAAGGCAATAGGCGAGTTACGTATCAAGATATTCAGCATATACTGTAGGTTGGTTCGGGAAGCCTTCACGAAATTCAGCCTCACCGATGCTTAGAAACAGGCCCGGGTGGAATGGTTCCGTGATATGATAAACGTCTCGGCGTATTTACGACATCATTACAGGTGATGACTCTTGGATTTATTAATACGATCCAGAAACGAAGCGCCAGTCGACGGTTTGGGTGTTTCAAAACGAATCAACGCCTACCAAAGTAAAGCGATCTAGAAGCGGGGGGAAGATTTTGATCGCGAGCTTTTTCAATTTGACTGGCTACTTGGTGTCAATTCCTTTACGGAACCAAAGAAGCATCAACGCTGAATGGTATACCACCAAATGCTTGGCAGAAGTTTTCTCTGTTGTGAGCAACAAGCAACCAAACCAACGACGATATTCTCTTTGGACAAAACACAGGGCTCCGCGGGCTACTGCTCCACCACGACGACGCGCCTTCGCACACCGCGCTTTCGCGAAACGAGGGATTTCCGGGACAGCACGCCGGTCAAACTCCTGGGTCACCCTCCTTACAGCCCTGACCTAGCACCGTGTGACTTCTTTTTATTCCCGAAAATAAAAAATCAGCTCAAAGGGATACAATTTAATTTTTTTTTTTTTTTTTTTGGAAGATGAGCTGTCAGCGTTCGAGCAGGCTGTAAACGAGGCGTCTCCGGTGGACTAGAAAAAGTGTTTCGAAAACTGGTTCAGACGCATGAAACTTTTTATAGAGGCTAGTGGAGAGTACTTTGAAAAGATTTTATAAATATGTCGGAAATACGTCATCCGTTTGACTATTCGGTACGTCAGCGCGAGCGAGCTTCGAGGTGAAGCGGAGGACTACACCGCATTATATTGTAGTCTTTGACTTGACCATTGGACATCGTACGGATAACATGTGCTCAGAAACTGTCGCGCGTTCCGTATTGATGAGTGTGTACCTACAGTGTGTGTGTGTGATTCGCTAGTGTAATTAAACTGTTCGTGAAATTATAATCTGATTTGAACTGTAAACGGTTTTTCTATTGCGCAATAACCAACACTACCCATAGTTCGCCCACAATAATTAAATTATGCCTGATGATAACGAGACACACCATACCTTCTCCGTCAAATAAATATTTACTTAAAGAACATTATTTTTATTTTCGCAAAACTTTCTGAGTGTCCCATGTAGGCAATTAGTTTGAGTAGGACGTCATCACTTTTTGAACGTCAAAATTACGAGAAAAGACAATAAACAGTTTAATTTTTGAGATATTCCCCCGGCACGCCCGCCCTTCACCAGTTCCTAGTGGAAGCAGTAGTATTAGCTCTTTACCTGGGGGCGCAAAAAACTTTCCAGCAACACAGCTGTCTGTTCAGATATAGACCGGCCGCTTAACTGAGACGTTGCCTGAGGTAGCGACGCGGTGCGGGAGGGGGTGTGATGACGTGATGCGAGAGCTCAGTGATTCGTCAACTTGTGACAACTATCACCCGATTCAGATCATCAGATTTGCTCGTCAAAACACAGCACATCGAGCAACTGAAACGATCGTCAAAAATCTGCACCTTAAGGGGGAAGCGCCAAAGTAACCTGTGAAATTCAAATTATCTTACGTTTTTTGCCATTTGCAGGTCAGGTTCATCAGTCGTCGTCGTCGTTTCAGCCGATAAACGTCCACTGCTGGACACAGGCCTCCCCCAATTTTGGGAGGGTTTGCCATAATCGCCACGCTTGGCAGGCGGGTTGGCGATCGCAGTATGGTATGGTGGTGGAATACATAGAGAACGCTGCTGCCCATTCTCCGGTACGATCCTTAGTCGCCTTTTACGACACCCACGGGAAGTAAGGGGTGGTGGTATTCTTTAAGTCCGGCACCACACAGACTAGTCCGGCACCACACAGACTCCGGCATCAGACTCAGGTTCATCAGTGCCAGGTAGAATATTGAACAAAATATGATTCGCGAGCATTACAAGTATGTATTTACATAATTATAATCATAAAAATCATCGCAGTATTACCCTCCAAGTTCATATAATCTTCTTATTGAATGACTATTTCGTGACATATCCATCAAGATACAACCTGACACGGACCTGAAATTTGGAAAAAGCGTTAGACAATTTGAATTTTGCGACCTACTTAGCACATCCCCCATAAAGAATTTCCTTTCCCTACTATATTCTATCCACTTTTGACGAATCCAATCTGACGTCCCCATACTACACGTCAAACTGGCTCACTGCATCACGTAGCATCGCATTAGCAACGCCGTGCAACGCCGCGCCAAACTTAATTGCTTACATCCTCCACACAATGGTCTTATGACGTCAAGTTAATGGGCCTGGATGTGAGTTAATGGGTGTTGAAGCGTGTTAATGGAACGGCCGAGGATGTTGTTCGGGACTGGATTAAGCCGGATGGCTGATATTGTTGATGGTTTGGAATTATCTTGGCCGGCATGACATTAGAATGTATGATGTTACATGTGTACGATGCTATTCTTATTGAAAATTACGAGTCGTTTAGGCCTTGCTTATTTCTTGTTGTTGTTGTTGTTATGTTATGGGTTTGGTTTCCGCACTTAGTCCTGCAGTGGACCATTGTGCGTGGGCCATGGCGGCCGTCGGTGGTGGTCGGTGGTTGCTTATTTCTTTCTCTTGTTCTTAATTTTTTAATATGTTCTAATCATCATCATCTGTTTTTTAACAGACTTCAAAAAAAGAAGGAAGTTCTCAATTCTGTTGTTTTTTTTTCTTTTTTAGGGTTCCAAAGGGTAAAAACGGGACCCTATTACTAAGACTTCGCTGTCTGTCCGTCCGTCCGTATGTCTGTCACCAGGCTGTATCTCAAGAACCGCGATAGCTAGACAGTTGAAATTTTCACAAATTATGTATTTCTTTTGCCGCTATAACAACAAATACTAAAAGCAAAATAAAATAAATATTTAAGGGGGGCTCCCATACAACAAACGCGTTTTTTTTTGGCGTTTTTGCCTTGTGTGCGAGTCCGACTCGCACTTGGCCAGTATTTTATGTTTGTTACCACAGCTCCGTTATTTATAAGCCGATTTCCAAAATTCTTTTTTTAATAGATAGGGACACGACACGGACGACGACGATCGGTCGGTTGTGTGAACTCCGTTATTTATAAGCCGATTTGGGAAATTCTTTTTTTAGTGGATAAAGGGTAGGTATGCCTGAAGGGTGGTCCCATAATTTTTATTTGTTTGCTTGGGTAGTTTTTGAGTTAGCTGCAATAATACATATTTTTTTGTCACTTAGTTTATATTGATGATGCTATAATAACTTCCTGTCACCGATATTACACAGCATATAGTGTTATACAATTTTTTCAAGTGAAAATTAACTTTAATTTCGGAAGTCGGTGGCAAACAACGAAAATGCGAACCCAACGAGATCGACTTCCGAAATTAAAGTTATTTTTCACTATGCAGTGTCTTTTTTGGAAGTCGGTTTTTTTTTGTAATCAAGTTTTTTGTTTGATAACCCATCGTCTATTAGGCAAGCTTAAGTTTGAACTCATTTTTTCCTTCTGTTCTTTTCGTCGCTGTTTGTGTGAGTACTTAGATCTATCTAATGAATTTTGATGTGATTTTCACTATACATATTTTAGAGATCATTCATTTCGGAAGGAAAGGTGTAAGATTTTTGAATCTATAATAATATAATGTAGGTATGTTTTTTAATTTTGAATAATACAAGTACTTAATTAAGTTTTATTTATTAATCTTGAATGTTTTTATTGATTTTATTATCTTATAATTATTAAAAAATATATAATTATAATAATTTGTACGCCGTTGGTCGCAAGACATTTATTTTGTAAATAAATAACATCAAATTTTTTGTTTCGTTTACCTATGTTAATAAAAAATATTAGAATTTGAGCTGCCTTGTGAAAGAAAGAAAGAAAGAAAGAAAATACGTTTATTTGCGGCAAACATGACGCATAAAAATAAGGACACAAACAAAAAATAAAACAAAATAACTATTTGGGAGAAAGTATGCGTCACATCTACGCAAAACGGCCATCGCTCAGCATAATGCTAAGACCCTATACGAGACAGAGCCCCAGCGCTGGTTTTCAGCGACAGCCGGCGTCGACGTGATGACGTCAGCCGGTGCAGCATGCGATTAAATATTGACAAAAACAACAATCAAAAACAAAAACAACAATCAAAATAAGAAATAAAATAGGTATACAATACGAAAAGATGTATGAAATGATATGATACATTCTGAAATGATTGTGCTGTTTTAAACGTTCAAACAAATTCAATGACTACCTAAACAACCTTTTAGTTGCCGCTGTTTATACACACGAACCCAACGGGTTTGCCGATGTGTTGTCCCAGAAACGAAGCATTTCCATTTAAATTACATAGTGTGTATAGGTCCCTGTAGAAAGTTATAAAGATCGGGTTTTCCTATAGTGAGTAGGTAAGGTACTTGAAGAACAAAGTCCTTGTGATTAGCTTTTTTTTTGGTCAATAATTTTACCACGGCCATGAGCTATTTTCCTATTTATAAAAAGTCCTCCGGACCGTATTTCGGCCACGTGGGCCAATCTCAACGGAGAGCCTTCGGCGCGGGAAATATTATACTGCACAAGTGTAGCCGTAAACACAGGTGCCCTCTCTGTTCCTTTACTTTCTTAATTCGATGGGACGGCAATCCGACATAACCGGGGAGAGATCAGGCGCAGGACCAGCTGCTTAACGTACTTTTCGAGGCAAGGGGGCATCACACCGCCGACTTCCAAACTCCGAGATGGTACTAAGAAATTCCTAATGGAAAAACTCAATCAAAACTCAGGCTGTTACTAAGAAATTCCTGATGAAAAAAAACTCGATAACACTTCAGCGCGACTGCTGAGCGTGGGTCCTGGTCCTGGGTACGATTCCCGAATCGGGCAAAGTATTTAGATATAGATCGTAGGCAGAGGTTGCCTATTAGTACACCTACATTCAACACACCTGTGCTTGTGCCCTTTGGGGCATACAGGCGTGATGCTATGTTATGTATCCATACTATAATATTATAAATTCGAAAGTAACTCTGTCTGTCTGTCTGTCTGTATGTTACCTTTTCACGCCTAAAACACTGCACGGTGAAGTTTTTATCCCGATATTCCCACGGGATCAACACTTATGAGGGTGACACGAAAACGAAATTATATAACGGGTGTTATATAATTTCGTGCCGATCCAAATGTTAAATCACCAATAACTAACAGAAAATATGTTACAAAAGACAGAATAATGTAAAAATAATAGCCATAAATAATAAACATAGCGCGAGTAGGTTAACTAAAAAGAGCAACAATACACCATTGGGCTATAAAAATAATTTTACGAGCAATATAAATCAATAGGCTCGCATCTAGAATTCTAGACTAAAGTGGCGCAGTAATGAACTGGAAACATACTTTTTTTTCTGGTTCTGGGTAATGTCCTACGTTCACTGCGGTGTAATTGATTATCAATTTAAGTAGGCATTCGTCTTCATCATTCTCGCATTTTTCGTCTAGTTGTTCTTTTGTTTCATAAACTGGTTCTCCCGTCATTACGACGTGTTTTCTTTAGGTGTGTGTAAATCCATTATGTTTATGGATTTTTGTGAAGCGTCGATGCCATATTAAAAGGCTGCCACTGTCTCTGGAATTCTGGAAATAGAATTTGACTAAAAGGTCATGTCAGTTGATACTGCTCGTGATTCAATCATTTGTCTTTTGGGGGGTCCACGTTTAAAACAACCAGTGCCATTTAATATAAAACGCTGCTGAATCATAGTTGCCAAGCCTGCTGCAAATAAAGTACACAACAGACTGGGTAGAAGCACCAGAGGGGTAATTTTAAGAACGTTCACAGTCTGATCTCAGTCTCAATCTATCAAAAATACCTCTAATTTCCCTATATTTTTACACGTTTTTGACATTGATTTTCGCTTAGAGGAGATTGCGACTTGAATGTTACGGACGTACGTTCGTAAGATCGTTTTTAAAGTACGAGAATTGGCCTTCTAACCTTTCGAGCCACGTTACGCAGTTGACATTACATCTGTGCCAACATCCAGTGTGTGTTACAATCTAATGAAAAACCGGGCAAGAGCGAGTCGGACTCGCGCACCGTACCATCATTTATGTTTTTAAATTTTTATCGGCGAGGCCTATATTCATCAGAGAATTTTAACACTGTGCACTGCGGTGTAGAATATTGCAGTTTTATGTCAGCGCCATCTCTTGACCGATTGTGGAACTAATGTAACTTTTGTTGATGATTTCTGAAAAAGTGTGCTATTTAGAGACTTCGTTTTTTTTCCTGTAATCTTTACATACATAATAATTTCAGATTTCTTCTTTGCAAACTTCGGAGATAAGGGGGGGAACGGTATTTTTTTTACATTTTTCATCAAAAGTCGAAAACTATGCTGCCTAAAAAAAAGGAAAAATGTTTGAGAATGTGCAAACTGTGCTCTTACATAATATGATACCCCACATGCAATAGTAGCCCCACTTCGATTTTTTTAGACCCCCTTTCAGTCCCTGTTGCGAAAAATATACTTACATATATTTTCATTTCTTTCTTATTTGCAAAATAGTTGGGCAAACGTCTTCTAAAACTATTCCAAATTTCAAGATTCCAAATTTCAAGTTGATAGCATTAGTTAGTTCTTGTGATATCCAGCTGTGACAGACAGACAGACAGACTTAGGTCTCACCATAAGGGTTCAGTTTTTACCATTTTGGTACGGAACCCTAAAAAGAACCTAACCTGAACTTTTATCCGCTTGGACATCATTGATCCCGGCCAAGGGCAAGGCATAACAGTATTATGACGTTTTACTGGCGCGCCGTCATAAAGCGTCCGCCGACGGATATATTACCATATCGAGGAAATTGACTCCAAGTTGTTGCCAATCTCCCGCAGTTTTGGTATGCGACGAACGTATCTTGAAGGGAAATGAAGGAATTCTTGTTCAACTATGTATACATTTCTTACGCGTCTCCTTGTCTTACAAAGTCCTTTATGTAAAGGCTTTTTTATAGGTGTCAACTGGGGAGACAAATAGTAGAGATGTCTGGAAAAAGAATCCATGCTGCACCAAACGCTCTTGATTTGGGATAAGAAAGAAAAGAAAGAAAGAAGAAAGAAAAACTGTTTATTCTGCACAAACAAAATGGATAAGGACATAATATAAGGACCGGATAGTGATGATTATGAAGTAAAGAGTTTCAAGTAAGTTTTCGTTCTCATATTTTTTATTCTTGATAACTTCTTCGTAAATAATTTCGTGAAGCAATCAAACCCATCCATACTATTTTATTATAAATGCATGAGAAATTCTGTCTGTCTGTTAAATTTTCACGCCATAACACAGATAGACCATAACCTGAGTTCGGATATACAGCATACTTTTTATCCCTGCAGTCCATCCCGTGGGATAATTTCCAACCTACAAGCGGGCAAAACCCGCGGTCTTGCCCGCTCAGCAACAGCTTATAGAGGTATGAGGAACAGGGTGTAAAGTTCACTCAACCGCCATAGAAGAGGGAGGGTCCTCCGACCAGATGGTGTTGTGTCTGGCGGGCAACTGCCCGATGATTCATGTCTTGCCGTTGTATCTATGCTAGTGGCGCGGTAAACTCTGCTTGCGAGATGCAGGATTTTGCGTGACGTCAGTACGACGCGTTGTTCGCATGTGGCGTTGCTGATACCGCTACAAGCTCATATAAAAGTAAAACAAATTACCCCTTTTCAATCTGTTTCCAGAATTTACTCATGAAGTCAGTCCATTTATTAACGGCACCAGCCATTTTTGTAACCTACATCTTTATTCCTACAAAAAATTCAAACTTACCAGCAAATCAATCGTGAACATTCGAATATTACTAAAGCTCCAATCGGCTGGATTCCTGGGGGCTCGGTCATCAATCATGTGCAGGCGACGGAGTGGAAAACACCTGGCCAGGTCACTGACCCCGCTCGATATCATGTACTGGGAAGGTATGAACACTATGTACGTAAAGGTACGTATTAGGCAACAATACATAGAGACAATAGGATTGTTTGGAGTGTTGTGTTGTTTGGCTTTGAATGGAAGAGTTATGCGATTGTAATGCTCGTTAGGACCTAAACGCACTCTGGACAGATCTTGACAAAATTTGGTTGTGAAATAGTTTATACTTACCCGTAAACTGCAATAGTGTAGGGTACTCGATATCCGTGGTAGGTACTTAGTCTTTTATCCGGTAGTCACCGCGGGTATTACCTATATTACAAAATATACTACTACAATTGTTAACATTTTAGGTAATTTTAAATTTCATGTGTATAACTATTATTTAGATATTATGTGTTTTTTAATTTTTGAAGTAGGCATTTGTATAGGTACCTATAATATTCTCTTTTTTTTTTTTTTTTTTTTTTTTTTAATTTTCACCCGTAATCACAGGGCGTTGCATGTTTCCTCTGACATGATCAGAGACCTTTTTTGTCTAGGGGGTATATTTATTTATTTCAAACAGTCCTTACATTTTACCTTACATTACTTATTACTACATTTATTTCACGATTCAAAACAGAGTATTTCAACGAATTCTTATAAGCAACTTCTTATCATATCGTTTAAATTATACAGTACTTTCATTTTAATTACCCACTTTACTTAACTAACAATATTTTTCATTATATAGTTCTTTGAGTTAGTTTTATATCACCATATTTTTCATTCGCTGGTTAGAAAACAAACTTATTTTACTGTTTTCTTATTATCTACTTACTTTAACAATTTCTTTTTATTACCTACATTTGACAATTTTAACCTTATCCCATGTCTTACTCTGCGCCTTACTTATTTTTATTTTCTGCTTACTTATTTATATGTTTATGATATATAATTTACAAATATATATTAAACATAACTTATTTATCTATTTCTGTTTACAACTGTCTTAACTATTTGCACACAGTACTCTATAAATTTTTGTCTTAATTGCTTGTTTGCTACTATTATATGTATATTCTCAGGTTTTATGTCACAATCAAGTGCTTGCTCTGTTTCAAATCTAAGCTTTGCGTAGACTGGACAGCTAAACAGGAGGTGTGGGACAGACTCCGCGACCCCCGGCTCACAAATGCACGATGGGTCCCCCTTACACTTGAACCGGTGCAGGTATTCTGAGAACCCACCGTGCCCCGTCATCACTTGGGTCGCCAAGCCTGCCGGTTTGATTTCCCTCACCGTTTTAAATCCTTCCACCGCGTCTGGGAAGAACATCCTAGTGACAGCCGCTGTTTGTCCCGTTTGATAGCGTACGTTCCATTCGTCGAGAGACCGCAAACGAATGTGCCTCTTGACGAATGAAACTGGGCAACTGTCGTATTCGGGTTTCTTCTTGGAGTGCAGTGCAGCTTCTTTTGCCAGCTGGTCCGCGCGCTCATTCCCCTCCAGTCCTGCATGTGCTTTAATCCAGAACAGGGAGATTTCCTTGTTCTGGAGTCTGACTTGTTGGATGTGTGCTCTAGTTTCGACTGCCAGGGGGTGGAGGGAATAAGGGCTTACGACCGTTTCCAGGGCGGAGCGTGAATCACTAAGAATAGCAAAACTAGCCTCGCTTCGTCGCAAGATGATTTTTGTGGCGTGACATATGGCCAGGAGTTCTGCCTGGTAGACCGTGCAGTATGATGGCAGCTTAAGTTTGAGAGTTTTGGTCTCGGCTTCATTGCTCCAAAGAGACAATGCTGCTCCGACTTTGCCCTCAATCTTGCTGCCATCGGTGTAGATCGAGACTGCTTGGTGCACATGGGAATTCAGATTCTCCTGGTCTACCAGACTTATGAAATCGAGGCGAATATGTCTTGCCGGGTGCTGGGTTTCAGCGAAGGGCAGTCTGCGCTCTACCTCTCTGTCTGCTAGTGCTGGCTGGGGTATTCCCCTCTTAGCCTCATACAACGATGCTGCCTCCCGGATCCGGATGTCGATAGGCAGTATCCCAGCCAGCATCAGTGCTGAGTTCAATGAAACGGTTCTGTACGCTCCACACAGCTTCTGCGCAAAGCCCCTCTGCACCGCATTTAGTTGCTTTTTTACCCCGATCTTGTTTGTTGCTTTAGCCCAAGCACCGGCTGCGTAGGTAACGCTTGGCTCCACTGTGGCCATGTAAATTGTCCTGATTATTTCAGGGTGGAGGCCCCAACTGATCCTGGCGGCTCGTGAGAGCTGTTTGTATATGTTTAACGCCTTCTTGCATGTGTTAGCCACATGGCTGTTAAACGTCAGCTTATTGTCAATGGTGAGCCCCAGGATCTTTATCTCGCTGGACAGACCAATGTCGATCCCGCCCATGCTCAGTCGTGGTGTGTCAAATTTCAGCTTCCTGGTGAGCACCATTGCGTGTGTCTTGTGTGGCGCAAAATTCAGCTTGTTTTTGTCACCCCACGCCCGAACATACGCGAGTGCGGCATTGGCCCTTCTTTCCACCTCCAACGCCGTATTTTCGGCAAACACCAACACCACGTCATCTGCGAAAGCCTGGCAATAGTCACCCTGGCGTTCGAGTCCCTTGAGAAGTGGATCAAGGAGAAGATTCCAGAGAATCGGCCCACTAATCGATCCCTGCACACATCCTTTTTGGGTGTCCTTTGTGTACTCTTCTCCGGCGTACCTCACCCGGACCTTCCGATCCTTTAGGTAGCTGTCCATGAGTCGCCGGAGGTTTACCGGACACTCTTCTTCAGCGAGTCTCATCTTAATTGCGGGCCACCAGGCGCTATCGAAGGCTCCCTCTATGTCCAGTGATATTACGGTTACCAGTTTCTTATCGTTTAGTTTTCCGTTTATATGTTGTATCATGTCATAGAGGGAGTCCTCGGTGCTTCTCTGGGGTATGAAGCCGTATTGTCGAGGGCTCAATCTCGGGAGCAGGTGCCACTTTAATCTCCCTACTATCATTTTCTCCAGAATCTTCCCCATGACCGGTAACAAGCCAATGGGCCTGTAGGACTTTGGGTTTGTATAATCGTCCTTGCCAGGCTTTCGCAGAACCACCACCGTCGCCTCCTTCCAGGGAGTTGGGAAGTGGCCAAGTTCCTGGCACTTGTTCATGAGCGCCAGGTTAAGTTCCATATTTTTGGAGACAACCTGGCTGCAGATGTCTGCGGTGAGTCCATCCATTCCCGGAGCCTTTTTTGGATTAAAGCTATCCGTCGCGGCCCGGAGTTCTTCGGCCGTAAATGCTGGGTCATGTATCTCACCATGCACCCAGTTATTTGCATTTGCTGCAAGGACTCTGGTCTGCCGGTGGTTTGAGTCGTCTTCACGTTCAAGGTCCTCCGGGAAGAAAGTATCCGCCAGAATGCTGGCTGACTCCTTTTGGTCCAGTTGATGGCCATCTTTTACCAGTGGAACGTCTTCCTGGCGTTTGGCAGTGTTCTTTATGACGCGGTATATGCTATCCCAAACGCTTTCCTTGTCCTGTCTACTACAGAAGCTCTTCCAACTGTCAACCTGTGCTCTTATTGCTGCCAACTCGTATTCCTCTTTTTGTTGCAGGTACTCGCTGACAACCTTCGACCTCCGGATTGGTGCTGCGCATCGGATCCTGCGCTTCCTAGTGGCGACTTTACTCTTCATCTCCTCGAGCTCTTCGGTCCACCATGGCAAGGTAAGTGTTTCTTTTGTTTTCTTTTTTGTTATTATCTCATTACATGTTCTAATAATCTGTTGTATATATTTTTCTGTAAATTGGTCTATTTGTTTATGTGTTTGGGTTTGGTCTATTTCTATTTTGTTTATGTTGTTATCATTCATTAACTGGGCCAGTTTCTCATGAAACTGGTCCCAGTTAAGCCTTTTTGTGTTGTAAACCCTAGTCGTCCTGTTTATATTGATTCCTTTTGATTTTTGTAATTTTATTTTAAATACCATACCATTGTGGTCCGAAGTCGTCAGGTCTTCGACGACTCTCCAGTCGTCCACCAGGTCGAGCATATCCTCTGAGCAGGCCGTAACGTCGACATGGCTGGTCAGTCTTCGTTCTCCTCTGACTGTGTCGAAGGTTGGCTTGTCTCCGTCGTTCAGCACCTGCAAGGACATTTCCTCTAGAGCACCGGAAAAAACTTCACCCCTCAGGTCGACTCTGTCGCTCCCCCACCAGCTACTTTTGGCGTTGGCGTCGCCACCGATGATTAGCCTCTGTGGTCCCAGCTTTTCTCGGATCTTCTTGATGTGCTCCAGGTACGGCTCTATGGGTTGATCGGGCTCAAAGTAGTACGATACCACGGTGATCTCCCAGGCCAACGTTCGGATTTTCACCACAACGATGTTATTTGTGGTGAAAATCGGGTACTGTATGATGTCAAGGTCGTTATTATACACTGCGATGGCCGCTTTGACATTTCCTTCCCCTGGGCTGGTGTTCTGGAAGATCCTCACTCCTCTGTAGTTCTTCATACTACTCGAACCCCCCACGTAGGGTTCCTGGAGCAGAGCTATGGCTGCTTTCCTGCAATCCGCTTCTATCATCAGTTCATCGGTGGCGAGCTGCTTCCTCTGCAGGTTGGCCTGTACTATCAGATTTCCTTGGCCTACAGGGACAACGGGAATACCTACAGGTAAAAACCATACTAATATACATACAATTTTTCTGATTTTTTGTCAGATTCTTCTACAAGCAACATACTAAAGTACTAGTGTTTAGTCCAAACAATAGTTTTTTTTGTAAATAGATAATTGCTTCCTATTTTGCAATAGATTACCAGCATTGTGTCATCGCGCTTCTCTTTCTTTTCTATGCAGTCCGACAGCAGTGACCGCGCTTGAGTCATTTAGACCGCCTAAGAGCTTATGACTTTAATATAAAAAATATATAAAAAGAAAATATGCGTATATATCTGACTTATGTCTGGTGTTCTGTGGTAGTACGTTAGTATGCTGTTCTTCAAAACTCCACATCAGATTTTGAAGTGGTTTTCACCATTATTTTGAGAATATATTCCGGAAGGTTTATGTGTATAATACACTAGCTGCGCTCCGCGGTTGCACCTGCATAAGTCTCGACCCCGTGGGAATATGGTAATAATCATACCTAATCCTGGTCATGGTCTACCCATGTGCCAAATCCATTCAGACGTTTTAGCGTGAACGCATAACAAATAAACGTAGAAGAAATCAAATCTTTACTCTTTATAATATTAGTTTAGATTAATATTAAGCTTACATACAATATATAACTACTGTATAATAAAGAAAGAAATCTCGATGTTTCGTGAAGTCGTAAAAACCATGCGAAACCGGAGCGGATTGTTAGTCATATCTAGTAGAAAATGCGAATGAGACCTGGAGGTCCACCCCATATGCGTCGAGTTCGGTCGCGTTTGCGCTGCACAGTACGAATATTATATTCGCGAATTGCGCGGCTATAGCCGCTGCCCGTTTTCCGCTATGAGTTCCCAAACTCTCATAGCCAACGAAGTATTGGCATTCATCAAACATGCCATTGACTACATGGACGAGATCAGCATCTTGCAGATCTGCAAGTCATCGTATAAGGAGGAAGAGATTAGCAGTGCCAAGTTGCTGCTGTTCACGACGCTCGGCAAAGTCAGCCAGATGCCGTCTCGCCGAAGGGACGGTACAGAGAAGAGTGTCCAGGACATCATAACGCTGATGAAGGAGACCGACCCGGACGACGTGCCTGAATTCGTGGCGAAGGATCTGCACAAGCTGCCTCCCGTCACGTTCGATCACGTTGACGTCACCAGGCTGCTGAAGGATATTACATTCCTGAAGCAAAGCCAGGCCGAGATGCAGCATAAGCTGGAGGTGTCCAACAACACCATCAGTGATCTACAGGCAGAAGTAGTGCTCTTGCGCAACGCAATTTCTGCAAGTAGGTCACCTACCGACGCCGCAAATGTGAACACGCGTCGCGGGGCACAAAACGCCTCCATCTGCATTTTCGAGTCGGCGAGCTCGAATGCGTCACCAACTGCCGAGAATGCATGCGTTGCAATGCGTGCCGTGGCCGTCCCTGCCTTGACACAGGTAGAGACAACGATGTGTGTAGGTTCGTCAACCCCGAAACGAGCCTACGCAGCAATAGTAGCCGCTAACAAGCCTGCTGAGTCGCAAAACTCGCAGGTAAAACTGGCGGAAAAACCAAAAGGGGCTAAACGGAGCCGGTCGAAACCAAACAAGGTTTTAAAAAGGCAGGGTCCAGAGAAGGACACGTGCGACAAGGATGGGTTCATCAAGGTAGAGAAGAAGAAAAAGAAGCCTCCTTGTCGGAACCAGTGCGGCACCGCCCTGGCGGGACCCAACATGCTGCTGCGTCCAGCAATCCCGACGACGCAGCTGTACGTGTCCAGACTGCATCACTCCACGAAGGTTGAGGAGATTGTGGAGTACTTGCGTGTCAAGACCAACTGGACTTTGAGGGTCGAGAAGTTGGAGTCGCGTCACAACACGAACTTCAAGTCGTTCGTGGTGCGTGTTCCGACACATCATCTCGAGAAGTTCCTCAAAGAAGAGTTCTGGCCGAAGGGTGTTGTGTACCGCCGGTTTCGTGGCCGGCTACATGACACCAGTCAGCGAATCACGACGCAGACACTTCGTGTGCGTTAGTTTTTAGTTGTTAGTTTTTTTAGCGTAAATATAATGTTGTATGTATTTATAGTATTTTTAAGATATATTAATATTGTATTGTATGTGTTTATATGGGCCTTGATGCCTGAAATAAATGGATAAAAAAAAAAATAAATAAATAAATATGCAAGAAATCCGTAGTTTCAGTCGATGTTACGGGTGATTCCTACTCTGTATCACCTACAGACATAAATAAGATTAGTTTGGATCCCGAATTAATAATGAATGACAGCACGATTTACAGTGTTGTCCCTCGATGTGTTTTGCCCGTCCGAAAAAGTTAATTAATCGGGTGTAGGGTGCACACGGAAGTTACGAACTACTTTCTGACTGACTCTTTTGTATTTACTTCTGATCCTGAAAATTCCTGTACCTATAGAAAGAAAGAAAGAAAAACTATTTATTGCGACTCGTACAGGAAGATCACAAACTAAACTAAACACATTAAAATAAAAAATAAAAACCAAGTTATATAAAAAATTAATGAAAATGAAACATGAAGTCCTATACGAGGCCAAAAGGCTCCTATCTCAGCATGATGCTGCGACATTTAAAAAAATAAATGTCTCAGCGCTGGTATTCTGATAGGGCCCGCTGTGATGTCACGGGCAATTACAGAAACATAAATAAATAACTAAGTAGTTATTTAGTAAGTAAGTTAGTAAGTAGTTATATTTTAATTAAGTAAGTAAAATATTAGCAAATAATAAAATAAAATAAATTAATTTTTAGACGCGTAGGTATATAGCTTTCTTCATCGTATAAAAAGCTAGTTAAAATACTTGGCAAAACACACTCCTGATCAACAAATCTCATCATCTCGACGTGGTCCTCAGTTCTGTGCCCAAAAAACTATTTTCATCTAAATCGATTCCTTAAGGTTTTTACGTTTTTTGCAATTTGCAGGTCAGTGGCAGTTTGTATCTTGATCAAAATATTATTCGCGACAACAACAGGTACATATTTAGAGAATTATAATCATTAGAATCATTAATACATTTTTCTAAGTTAGATTTCTACCATTAACCCTTTTCCATAAAAGATTGGTGGTTGGTGGTAGAAATGTAACTTAGAAAGATATATGTACATCTATATACTGACCTGCAAATTGCAAAAAACTAAAGGAAATTTGAATTTCGCGGTCTACCACTACCATTCACCTTAACACATATATATATACATACACAACACAATTTACAGATAACATCCCATCCTACTTACCCACGCTGTCCGATATTAAATCAAGAGGTTATGTGACACGGCCGTGACGTGAATATCGGACTGTACGATTAATGTACATGTATCTTGGTTACTAAACCGTTGGGGCTGACTTGTGTACCTACTTTGTTTGTTGGGGGGTAATCATATGTGATAAGGGATGAGGGTAAGATGGTAAGATATCGTTATGAAGGTCATGTAAGCTGGCATGACCTTCATTAGGTACGTCATCTTACAATCAGACTTCAGAGATGTCTTTTGCGGGGTTTTTGTTAAAACTAGAACACCTTTTTCCTTATCGAAAACGATTTACATTGAAGCGTCCCCGCGAAATTCAATATTTCTTACGTTTTTTGCAATTTACATATCAAAGCAATGACACTGACCTGTAAATAGCAAAAAAAAAACATAAGAAAATTTGAATTTCGCATCTCCCTTAAGGTGCCCATTTCTAAGAGATGTTTTGTCGAGAAAATTTTGATTCAAACATAGTTCATTTGCATATTACTTGTGTCAATGATATCTACATGTTTCGTTTGTTTATTTTTGAAACAGTGATGCTCAAGTGCGGTTGGAATCAGTGCTCTGAGTGGAATATCTCTCATAATTTACTCCTTATGATTCACAACAAAAGAGGATAATAATATAGTTCATTACTACAAGCGAATTCTTTTAGAAACTGCTAATAAAATTTAGTACATTGCAGATTAATTTCAAACCTTAGAGCCTAGACGAAGTAATATTCGCGGCGATAACAATGACGACAAAGTCAAAACCGGCCAAGTGCGTGTCGGGCCACACACAGTGTAGGGTTCCGTAGTAGCCCGTTATCACAATTTAGTACGATTCTGTTGTTCTTTATTCTAAATATAAAAAAAAACAAGTCTTTACCCGTTATAAACAAGCAACTACTTCATATTAGTCACTTTAAAGGATTAATGCTAAGGATTTTGTATTTGGTACAAAATTATCCAACACCCAAGTTCAACGACTATTACTGCTAAACTAATAAAGTTATATTAACCGCTATAGTTTTTCTTTAAAGTTCATGAAATGTACTATCATCGTGAATTTTTCCAAATTTTTCATGCCAGCAGTTTAGGTTTTAGAGGGGGGGACGCCCTACTAGAACAAGAATTTGCACTTTAAAGTTTAATATTTCGTAAATGGAGCATTAAATCGAAAAATAATTTTAGCAACCCCCAAGTCATTTTAGAAGACCTATTCAACGATACCCCACACGATGGGGTAGATGGCAAAAAAAAAATTCATCCCCACTTCACATGTAGGTGAGCTACCCTAAAAAAAAATATTTTACAAAATTTTATTTTACCACTTTGTTGGCGTAATTGATATACGCACTCCTATAAAATTACAGCTTTCTAGTACTAACGGTCTCTTAGAAAAACCTCGGACAGACAGACAGACAGACAGACGGACATGACGAAACTATAAGGGTTCCTTGTAGGAACTACGGAACCCTAAAAACGTATTCGATTGCAATAAACCACCAAAGCTTATGTCAATCCTGTTGAATGTCGTTGTAGAAATACGAAATGATTTAAAAGCGTTTGCCACTTGTCAAAATTTATTCCAGTTACCTAAAGGACATACTTACTTAATTCATTTCGTACCCGAAAGAATAAAGTATGCTCAAGGTGTTATGTCCCATGAAAATAGTACGAGTACCTTCTTGTTTCTGGCCAGCACTTTAATTTTTGAATATAAAATGTACGACACTTGAATGATGACCTTTAGAATCAATATATTATATCACTAATTTCTGACATAATATTATTAGTTTCCATAGCTACCGCTATCTACAAACTGAACCATTCAGTTTAGGGTTTGATACACGATAGCTGACGGGAATTGAGACAGTATAATTAAGTTGAGGCAAGATTTAGTGTCCCTACCGAGTCCCCCGTGGGTATAGCGGGGGGGGGGGGAAACTACGGAGTATCGTCAGGGGAATTGATTTCGCTACGATGGGTAGCTTCTAAGGATCTCATCAATTCGGAGTTTATAGGTTGGCCGTGACCTGTTAGCCTTCTGAATTTATGCAAAATGTTTTAGTAGCTATAGCTGCGCTCCGTCGTTTCAACCGCAAAAGTCTCTATTCCGTGAGAATATCGGGATAAAAAGATCCAATGTCCTAAGTGAGGTCACGGTCTACCCATGTGCCAAATTTCAACCAAATCCGTTCAGCCGTTTTAGCGTGAAAGAGTAACAAACAAACATACAAAAAATCAAATCTTTTTTAGATAACCAGCGGTTTTGGTCTCGATAAGTTCAAATCACAACATAATTTTGTACGATTAGGTATCCATTAACTAGTTCTATAACTTGTTGTAAATGCCTTGTCAAAAATATGGCTACCCACTAGCAGGGTTATGCGAAATTATGAGATCTTGTTTGCAATCGGGTAAAGATATTTGAGCAACGATATTTTTTCTTCTGGCAGTGCTTAATAAGCATAAATTTCAATAAAAAAAGTTATTGCCTCCAACTTTTATTTAAGTTAAAATGAGCTTGTTTTGTGCATTTCAGTTTTTTTTTAAATTAAGTTTTTTACCACAGTCGGGTTTTTTATTTTTTTAAATAACTTTTTTTATTTCCAGCTTTTTATTTTCCAAATGTGAAAGATTTTGCAGACGATTTAGTTCTTGGTAGGTGTTTTTTTACAATTTTTCACTTTGAATTGCTTTTAAGTATATATGTTGTATATATTTTTGTAATCACCTTTTAAAACCCTTTATTTTGATACCCCAATCGATAGGTTAAAAAAATAAAAAATATTTAATATGGCGTCCAGTAGTCGCCATATTGAATTTTCACTAATGTCATGTCTTTAGTGACACTCGCCGGACTAAGAGGAATCGATTAACGTATGAATCATAAAAATCGGCCCAGGCGTTTTATCTGTATAGTGCTTCAAAAGAACATACATACATAGGCTGACGAACACATTACCACTCCTTTGCGTCGCGCAGTCGGGTAAAAAACAGGCGATTAAGGAACAAAATGTATGGCGAATCAGGAATATCAAATGTGGGGCGTAAGCCGAACATGTCAAATGATGCTATTCTTTTAACAAAAGAACAAAAGTATTTCTGCGTTCTAGTTAGATATCAGTTTCCGCACGCTGTGTTTAATACACATATGAGAGTGAGACACACGTGCACTCACTCTGAGTGCACGTGTGTCTGCATCACCACTATGGTCGCGCCAACAACAAATTCGGTCCCGAAAAGTATCAGAACCAACCTTCGATATACGGACGTGTAAGTAACGGTGACAGGCAGTTACAACAATCGAGGCGGCAGAGGAGACAAGAGAAAGGACATGCAGCACTCACCAGAGCAAGCCAGGGGAGTCGGGCTCGCGCAGCAGGAATCCAATCTCCTTCGACCGTCGCACAGCACATGTGTCACCACGCGGGTCGCGCGACCATAACAATTCGAAAAGTACTAATGTTCTTACTACACTGGGTAGTCAAACACAGTGGTGCGTTTGGCGGAGCGGGAATGTAGTGAAGAAGGGTGCAGAGAAAGGGTCGAGATGATCCTCGTCTCTTCGCGGATGATCAGACAAGAAAGGCTCGTCTTGCGGTGCGCGGCGTTACACAGGTGCGTCCATGTGCAATTTCTTCGTGCACTAAAATACTCGCGTAGATGCTAGTTAGTCTCCGTTGATATTGGCCGTCGGACAGATCCGGCGCGACCACGGACTTACGAGCTGTAGGTACCGGATAGATCCGGCGCGACTTACGAGTTGTAGGTTGTGGTTTCGAACCCAGGAGTTTTACTTGCTTTTATTTCATCACCACTGCTCTCAACACGGTGAAAGGACAAAGACAAATTTAGATTTTTTTTAGGTGGTTTGAGGAGGAAAATCTGACAACCAGTCTTACCAAGGGGTATCGTATTACCCAGTAACTGGGTTGTGGAGGTCAGATAGGCAGTCGCTCCATGTAAAATACTGGTATTCAGCTGCATGCCCCTACATAGTTGGGAAAACGCTAGGCAGATGATAATGATGAGGTGGTATGAGGAGGCTTGTGTTCCAGCAGTGGGCAAAATTATACGATGATTATGTTTTACTGCATGGCTTTTCTTCCTTAGATTCCACCCACTGTATTTAAAACACCACAATATTATTGAAGATCCTTGAAACATCAGTTTGCCAGCTCATCAATATTTTCGTAAACTTATTTACAAACAATGAATACTTCAGTGCTGTAATTTACACAAAATAAATATGGCGCCTGCTACCCTGTCCTAGATTAGATTATATTTATTCATGAAACTCGTAAATCATGTGTTAGTATGATTACTTCGACGTTAGGATAATTGACAGGCCCTGGAAAGTTTCGTTTATCCTTAATAACTATGTGGAGTAAATTTGCTCAGGCGTTTCAGCTTTGGAACTCGATAAACTTATTTGTTACATCATTACCAAAAATAACACAGTTACGGTAACATCTTATAACAAGGAATAACCCCCTTGTCTATTTTGTCTTTTATATTCTACTAGCTGCGCCCCCAGTTTCACCCGCATAAGTTTCGATCCCGTGGGAATATCGGGATAAAAAGTAAAAAGTAGCCTATATGTTAATCCAGGGTGTCAGCTATCTACATATGAAATTTTATCAAAATTGGTCCAGCCGTTTGAGCGTGAAGAAGTAACAAAGAAATAAACACACCCCCACACACTCGCAAACTTTCGCCTTTATAATATTAGTGTGACTAACCGCACTGGGCCTGCGAGGTAGATTACGGCCCACTCCCTCTCACAGAGAGGTGGCCTGTGTCCCCGTGGGAACAGCATAGGCTGATTATGCTATATTTCATCATCTCATCTACCAAGCTTTTTCCCAACTATATTGGGGTCGGCTTCCGATCTAACTGGATGTAACTGAATATATCAGAATTTGACATGATTGTAGTGATTGCCTATCTGACCTCCACAACTCAGTACTTACTGGGTTATATACAAAACCCCTTTGTAAGACTGGTGGTCAGACTTTCGAGCTTCTGACTACGCATAGCAACTGACAAAGATCTAAAAAAGAAAGTAAGAAAGATAATACATTTATTTAGCACATACTAAAAGACACACAATACACTAGATAGTCAGATAATAGTCGTACATCAGATAAAAAACAAAAATAAAAAAGATAGAAATCAAAAGTGCAAAAAGATGTAAGAAATTAGCAGGAATGTGTGCCACGGCTGCGCCAAAAAGGCCCAGTTCAGCAAAAAAGCCAGACAACTAGTTTCAACTGGACCTGTGTGAGGTGACGGATGTAAATCAGTTTTATACTGCAACGTGACCTGTGTAGGATCTACAAATGACAGCCCCCAGTCCTTTTATATTTACAGAGAGAATATAGGAAACCTGTGAAACATGACTTTGTGCTTATTTGCAAAGTAACGTGACATCACCAATAACAGTCCGTCGCAAAAAAATTAAAACCAGTGGTATATACCCGACCCGCATTTCGACTCCGGAATGGCTTGATAAACGCAAGCTTAGCGAAGAAAGGACATTTATTTGCTAATCGCCCATAATGATGTGAATTTACGATGAAATTATTGCATTTCGACGTGTCTGTGTTTCTAAATGTGCGCGTTAGTCATTTTGAGTGAATGGTTTAGACTTTTTGGGATTCGTATACTTGTTTATAAAGTTTTATTACGTCATGTAACTGTACAATACTGTACATACCTACATTGTCGTGGTGAAACGAAGGTTCACAAACTCACTTTTGTTGGAATTTTTGAGGTGAAACCTTTTTACGCTCTTTCTGAACAGTGAACAAAATTGAACCGTTACGCTTGGGTCTTTGATTCTAACTGGGTGTACTCGGCATCAGTCGGTCGGTGACGCTGAATCGCGTGTACTCGGAGCTGGATAGAGTAGACTCGGCTCCAGTCGGTCAGTGACGCTAAATCACGTATACTCGGAGCTGGATAGCGTAGACTCGGCTCCAGTCGGTTGGTGACGCTGAGTCGCGTATGCTCGGCGCTGGATAGCGTAGACTCGGATCCAGTCGACATCAGATTAAAATTAGAAAAGCATATACTTATGTTTGTTTGTGTAGTCATAAGCACAGACCCTTTTTTATCTATGATGCATGATCTCTTCTTAAAAATAGGTACAGACGCCAGCACATCAAGCTACCCGAAACTGTCAAATTTTCCCAATCAACTTTGAACCTTATGCTTTAGCGATAAAGTTGAAAATCTATTATAGAAATCTGACAGATTGTAGTAGCTTGATGTGCCGTCTGTACATAGATTGGGACCAGCGCGGTAATTGCGTAACACACTAACAGTAGCATTCGCTTTCCAACATTGATTGCGTTATTCACGTTGTTGAACAGACAATTTTTTCGTAAGAAGCCATGGATTAGACCATGGATCCTTCAAAATTATTCAGATTTTGACTGAAAGTTTGTTACGCAATTGAGCTTGTAGCGGGATAGTAGTAGCTATTCAAATTCAAATTTATTTATTTATACAGTCAACAAAAGAGATAAGTATGCAGGATCGTCGGATATAGTTGAAGTTTAGTAAGAAACCGATGATATAGATATAATAATAAACAATAGCTTTTTATAATTATGTATTTATTTTTATACATAGTGTCAAGTGTGTATTCATTCCCAAGTTCAACGACTATTACCGCTAAACTAATAAAGTTATCTTAACCGCTATACTTTTCCTTTAAAGTTCATGAAGTGCACTATCATCGTGAATTTTTCCAGATTTTTCAAGCCAGCAGTTTAGGTTTTAGAGGGGGGGGGGACGCCCTACTGGAACAAAAATTTGCACTTTAAAGTTTAATATTTCGTAAATAGAGCATTAAATCGAAAAATAATTTTAGCAACCCCCAAGTCATTTTAGAAGACCTATTCAACGATACCCCACACGATGGGGTACACGACGAAAAAATATTCATCCCCACTTCACATGTAGGGGAGCTACCCTAAAAAAAAAAATTTTCCAAAATTTTAAATTTATTTGTCGGCGTGATTGATATACATATTGGTACCAAATTTCAGCTTTCTAGTGCTAACGGTCACAGAGATTAAGCGAGGACGGACAGACGGACGGACAGACAGACATGGCGAAACTATAAGGGTTCCTAGTTGACTACGGAACCCTAAAAACTAGCATCCGCCTTCGCCCGCGAGTTATGTCGATATAAAAATATAAAAACTATCCTATATCCTTTCCCGGGATGCAATCTATCTCTCTGGCAAAATCGAAATCCGTTCAGTGGTTTAGGCGTGAATAGGTAACATACAAACGGACAGACAGAGTTACTTTCGAATTTGTAATATTAGCATGGATGTAGAAGCCTACCGTTTAGAAAAGTCAAAATAATAATAATAATGTGTAACTATTCTGATTGTTGTTTTTAGGTCAACCATTGAACAGAAAGCCTAATGTGCATTTCATGTTGGACACTTTATTAGTCAACTTAACTTAGTTTGTTAATAGCTATAATTAGGTTATAAGTTATTATATTTTTATTTTAGTAAGTAAAGTACCCTAAATAAAAACGGAACTCATAACTCGACTAATCAAACCAATGATATTAGGTATATTAAAGAGGTGGATATGGATGGCATTAGCGCGCGCAAATTGTTGCAGACAAATTCAGACAATAGGCGTTTTTAGACCAAATACTGTATATGCATTTTTTTGAGAAATAAAGATTTATTAGATTTATTAGATATTAGTGTGCGATTCGCTAATGTGATTAATTAAACAGCGCATGACGTCACACCTATGTAAACATCACTGTGGTTTGTTGTGA
This sequence comes from Mesoligia furuncula, assembly GCA_916614155.1. Lineage (NCBI taxonomy): Eukaryota > Metazoa > Arthropoda > Insecta > Lepidoptera > Noctuidae > Mesoligia > Mesoligia furuncula. The sequence continues at coordinate 2,335,626 of OU744806.1, forward strand.
CTACTACCGATTACGCATTTGGTTCGATTTTTTATTAGTTTCAAATGTAATTTATGTACTCCACTCGACTCTACAACACAAATCTATAACTATGGAAACAGGCTTAGTAAAATACAGTCATTTATTTTCATTTTCAAATATCTTTATTTACCAATGAAACAATAAACAAAATGCACTTATCCTTAATTACATTAACTCATTAAAATTTGGGCACTTTATGGGGCTAGTGATTCACCTTTCAAAGCTTATGACAGATAAGTAGTTTTAACTGTTTACAACATACACTTAACACACAATAACCACGGGTACATGATGACAATATACAAATTATTTAGTTATAATTTACTGATTGCAAGGTAACATAAAAGTACATAGTAAAATATGGTTGAACGGTATATTTTTCTGTTCTTGAATCAAGTTAACTAAATAAAAGCAACCTAAAGGAATGTATATATAAGAACGGGGTCTTTTTTGAATTTTCTTCAAGGTGCACTCTAAAGCGTTTAAATCTTCTCTCTTTTTGTCATCCTCTAGCATCTCGCTATAGTCAGATGTAGACTCCATTTGAAAAGGTTTTATGGATATTGATGATTCTGTATGAGTTACGGAGGGAGTGTAAGAAGTATCACCATCTGATTCTTCTATTTGTTTGACTATTTTACTCAAAACATTTATACTTTTTCTTGATGGGTTACTATTAACACCATGCTTGATTTTAAATGGTGATTTAGAGACAGAATGTAGAAATGGCTTCAATGGTGCTGTCAATTTATCGAACTGACTTTTGTTTGGTTAGCTTTACTTCTGAATGTTTTACATATGAGTACTTGAACTGATTTATCTAACACTCTTGGTGTTAATTGTGGAACTTCTTCAACAGTCTGCAGAACTGTAAAATAAATGATTTGTTATTTAAGTGCAAAGTTATAATTATGAACACAAGTAGGAGATTACTAGGATCTATGTAGTTTTGAGTTTACCAATAATGTATGTAATAATACTGAGAATAAAGTTAACTTTTTCAATGCTATATTCTAATAAATGAGTTAATAAAATATATACCTGAACTAGCCGATGCAATTTCTTCAGAACTTGATTGTTCTATATCTTTAATTTTCTTTGAATTGCTTTTCACGCACTTCAAGAACCAATAACGTTCGTTTCATAGCAATACAGCGTCTCTCTGTTGTGTCAGATGTTTCTGTATCCCCATCTGGTTAGCAAATAAACTTTTTGGGCATACATCCTAGTTGTATACGTACTTGTGATACTCCATATAATTTTTCATAACATTTGGCAACTGAAAAAAGAAAAGTAAACAATTAAAATTGCTAAAAATAATGTTTTAACCGAGACGAAAACAAACATAACCTCAATAAATTAGTTATTTCATAGCCTCAATATTTCAACTATTTCACGTCAAACGAACATTTTAAGTTTAAAACCTATCAATACATAATAACATACTCACATCAAAATGGTCTTCACAGAAATAAAGTGGCGAATTCGTGACTACGTCGTTCGGGTTTCGCCATGCGAGCTTTATCCATTGATCTCATTATTTTATTATTTGGGACTTATAGAAACACCTTGTTGGGTGTTATTGATGTGTTTTTTACACTGAGGCTCTGCACACCACTTATAAACTTTACAATTCATTTTTATCACACGAAATATGCAATGTTTGTTAACTTTCTTCTGACTGCGCGTAGACAACATTTGATGTTTACCTAGGCGTGACGTCAGATCCGACGCCATGACACTGCGAGCTGTTTTCGCGCCCTATTGAAAAAATATTTGAAAAATGGCTTTAAACTTCGTTAAACTTTAATTTATTACCGAAATATAGGTGTTTTCGTAAATAGAAAATGTGTACGTACATTACGGCAGAGGATTTGAAAATCATTCGTCATGCCTATTGTTGTAGTTTCATTTAGTCCGCTAATAGCAGCGAGCAACACACTACAGATAGCTATCTCTTTCTGTCTCATACTTCTGTACTTTTTAATAACAACGCAACAATACAGGGGCCCTAGTCTGCTATTTTTATTAATTCGTCATTCCAACGCGATTCCACCACCATTCCATTGTCATTTTGCTAAAAGTTCGTAATCTATAAATTCATAATGGTTGATCATTGGTCGGTCAATGGCACAGAAATTATACGATACTCGTAACGAATTATAAACAATGACTGCACAATGACGTTCTAATGGTAGGTCACTGATCAAATGAACTGTCAAATTTTTTACAGATTACCGCGTAAGTCAATAATTCATTTTTCATTATGTACGAGATTACCATTCTATGCCATTTCTTTCAATGGAGTGTCAGTGGAAAGTCATAATGACGCCATTGTATTAGTAAATTACCAAACTTGTCAAAATCAACAATTATGAAGTCAATGATAGACCATTTTGACACTATTGTAATAGCAGACTTGGGGCCCTGAGCGTCGCTCAGTATGAACGTAGCGTATAATATCCTTTATAGTATCATTGTGTAAAACATATTAAAATTATCCAATACTTATACAGCCCGAAGATTCTCAAGCACAATGTGTATTATAAACCATAAGTAATTTACTAAAAAACCCAGAATCTATTTGCAAATAACTTTCGAGAGACTAGAGATAATATTATTGTTATCCCAAAGCATCTAGAGGGGTTTACTTAAAACATCCCTCAAATTAACGAAGGCGTATTTAAAAGAACCAGATATTATATTACACTTATTTTTCCTACGCCCCCACGAAAAGCCGCATTATTTCTTCGGAAAACTACGCACAGTTATCAATTTTTATCATGAATTCCGACGTCATATTTTTATTTCTTGGAAGCCTAGATGGACGTGTATTGACATTTCAGATGACGTCACTATGTCTCAAGTGAAATGGCAACGTTATTGATATGATACTGGGAATGAAAAAATAAGGACAAGTGGAACAAGGGCAGAAGAAGAAAAAGAATAGGAAATAAGTGGAGTTAGAGCTGTGGTTGTTGGCAAGGGTTTGTGGTGCGATGGGTTCGTGGATAGGTGACCACCTATTACATAACGAGACCAACTAACGGCTTAGTGTCTAAACACACTATGCCGAAGGTACGCGACCGAAGTTCGGCATCATTACGCCTGCAATGCTATTTGAATTACTAACGACACATTATGCCGAAATTACGTTGCGTTATAGCGTACAGCCGAACTTCGGTCGGGCGTAAGTTCAGCGGCATTTCGGCGGCAACGTGTTCTGTAGAGCACACATGATACGCTACCGAAGTTCGGTTCGATTGCCAAAGAAGAGCTGGGGCGGGGAGCAGCGGGAAGCAGGCACGCCCGCGACCCGCGTTTGCCCAACTGAATGTCTGTCGCGTAAGTTCGGCACTAATGGTGTGTCATATCAACCGAATACGTCCGAACGTAAAGTCACCCGCGGAACTTCGGTCGCGTACCTTCGGTATAGTGTGTTTGGACACTTAGTGTCTAAGCACACTATGCCGAGGGTACGCGACAGAAATTCAGTTGCGCAACTTTGTGTGTATTCAGTGTCTCGAGCGCTGTCGTGTTATCTAAACAGCCGGACACAGACGCAAAACAAAGTGATCCTGTTAGCGTTCCGTTATTACTTTTGAGGTGCGAAATCCGAAAAATGGACTATTTTACAGCAATAGCAATTGTAGAGGCTTTAGAAGAGTCGAACCGAACCGAACTTCGGTCGCGTATAATGTGTTCGCTCTACAGAATACGTTGCCGCCAAATTGCCGCTGAACTTACGCCCGAACGAAGTTCGGCTGTACGCTATAACGCAACGTAATTTCGGCGTATTTGTAGTCGTCAGTAATTCAAATAGCATTGCAGGCGTAATCATGCCGAACTTCGGCCCCGTACCTTCGGCATAGTGTGTTTAGACACTTCATGTGCTGGCCGAGGTAAGGACATCATTCGTAGATCGTAGTCAGAAGCCCAAAAGTTGTGAAGGTGAGATAAGCAATCACTTCATTTAAAATACTTGTATTGATCTACATTCGATTACACTGTAAGCCGACCTCAGCATAGTTGGAAAAAGGCTCAGAGATGATGAAATATAAAAGGGGGTTATTTCTCGACAAAAGATGTAAATGAACTCCAAAGAAGTTTTGTCGGGGTTTTAGATAGTTTCATACTGCCTGTAGATACGAAATATATGTAGGTAGCTATTTTCATACATCAGGACCACACCCGAACTTCAACCAATAAACGAATAGCACAGATAATATCTACGCAGTGACGGTTGGCCACGCTGATAACACGTGTCTCCCATTGCTATGCAAGCTGCGTCTGCGCATTAAATCAGAAGCTATCAAACATTTAGGTCTTGTTGTTTGACTGTTGAATAGTTAAGTGTAGGGTACACGGCTGATAGAAATACCAAACATACTGACAGATAAAAACTGCTATAAAAAGAGGGTGTGTGCCTTAGAGTAAGAAAGCTATAGAGCATCGGGTAGCGTGGCCACACGAGACAAAAAACTAACCTAACTAACATGAGCTACATAAGTAGCTGCCTTGAAAAAACTGGCACGCACTGAGAGACGGAAATAGTATAGCTTTATCCTTTTCTGTTACTTATAATAACTCAATATTTTATCCCTTTCTTGTGAAAATGAAATGGAGCTACCCGCCGTCTATACTTTTCTTTGTCTAAGGTGTTTGCTTATGAACACGATAGAAGTGATAACTTACGACCGGAGCCGAATGTAACCGATTCAGCGCCGAGTATTCACGATTCCGCGTCACCGACCGACTGGAGCCGAATATACCCGACTTAGCAAAGGGCGCTTAAAGAAGTTTTCACTTCAAAAATACGTTTTGAAATAACCTTAGTTTTTATGCAGTTTTCAGTTCTGGTTAACCGACGACCTGGTGAAAGGCCGGAGAGAGTCTGTGGGATACACTGATTGGGGATGGTGGAGAGCTGGTGTTATGGCGCAATTTGGGGGCTGCATATCTTGCGGTGGTGGACTGTAATACTTACCACAGTAATAATGTTCATAACATATACGATATGACAAATGGCCTCTCCTGAAATTAATTGATAACATGAAATTGATTAAACGTAGGTAAATGTTACTAACGTTTATCTTGGCCTTTGCTAAGTATTTCCATACAAAAGTATGAAAACCTTATCGGTAAATATATTTTCGAGCCGTTTGGGGTTGAAACCCTCGGGCCTGAGTGGTCATGGCTTGTTCAATGAAATCTCCAAACGGCTGGTTGACACTTCCCGTGACCCAAGAGCTGGCTTTTACCTTGGTCAGAGGTCAAGTATTGCCATACAACAATGCCGCCAGTCTCTTGAGTAATTACCAGTTGACAGCGATGCGGAGGAATTTTTCGACGCCATGTTTGAATTTTTTAATACTTATTTTTAGTTAGGTTAGGATATTACTATATATTTTTTTAAATAATTACTTAGTATAAGTTTATGTACATTTCATTTATTTCTGAATAAAAAATACCTTGAGACTTTTGATAAATTAGGCAAAAGTCTCAAGGGAATTTTGCGTCACATTCATAAATTCACTAAAGATTATTTGATATTTTCGACTCAATAAAAAAAAATCCCTTCCCTTAAATATTTTCTTGACAGCGATACGACTAACAACAAAACTTAATATTTCTTTTTCAAATACTCGTGATCGGAATACTCTATGGGGGAACGTTATGGCATTCACGTGTTAGCAGCCGATCCATTCATCTATAACTAAATCGTAAAGCATTTTTAACACACGTTTGAGTATTCGATACGCTCGAGTCGCGCGTATCAATCGGTGGCGTAGTGCTGAGCGACTATCGATATTAGGTATGCTGAATTATTATCGATAAGAACTAATATCTATATATTATAAAAAAATATATATAAGTATCTCGTTAGAATGAGTACCTACTTATAATTTTCTTTCTCATTCTTTTATTATTATTTGTTGAAGATATTTTAATTGAATTTATATAAGGAAATAGTTGTCATCCTGGGGAAGGACATTATAGGCTACTTTTTGTCCCGGTAAGCAGGTTTTCGTGCGTTAATTTCCGACATCTAAATGGCCGAAGCCGCGGACAGAAGCTAATGTATATGTAATGTATAAAAATGAAATGGCCTCTTTTCATATTAATTTTAAGATTTGAGGGGCCCGTTGCTAAATAATAACAACCGCACAGGTCGATTGATCAGGTTAAGCTACGCAGGCCGCGGATGGTCTGTGGATGGGTGACCATCTTTATATACCGAGATCCCTCCGTGCCTCGGTCCCGGCTGTCATTCGTGGATCTTTGACAGTCATTACGGGTAGTCAGAAGCCCGAAAGTTTGAGAACCAATCTTACTAAGGGGTATCGTATTACCCAGTAACTGGGTTGTGGCGGTCAGATAGGCAGTCACTCCACGTAAAATACTCGTATTCAGCTGTATCCGGTTAGACTGGAAGCCGACCCCAACATAGTTCTGAAAAGGCTAGGCAGACGGATTCATTTTAAGATTTCTATAGACACTTAAAATTTTCGATTAGTACACTTCAGTCAGTTTGGTAAAGATGTCGATAGTTTTGATATTTTCCTATTCTGTATTTTTAGCTGAACTGGGCCTTTTTGGCGCAGCCGTGAGGCACACTCTCCTGCTGATTTCTTACCTACATCTTTTTATCTGATGTACTTACGAATCTGGGGACCTAAAAAGTACACTTTGGCAGATTCATTAAAGGATAACATTATGAATCATAATGGACATGTATCTGACAACTTAATCGTATCAAATCCCATTGGTGAAGGATTTTTCAGTTGTTTTTTTTTTGTCTATGCTAAAATACTAATCAATCCAATCCAAATCCAATCCCGATCTCTTTGATTATACCTACGTAGTTCAGCGAAAAAAGAAAAATACGGACTGTCTTCTCCATATTATGATTCATAATGTTATCCTTTTATGATTCAGACAAAGTGGCCTTTTTAGGCCCCCTGGTGTATTGTGTCTTCTAGTCTGTCCTAATTAGTGTATGTTCTTTCTTTCTGTCTTCGTTATTCACAGCCTTGGAACAGCGAATTGGTGATAAAGGAATGGTCTATGGTGGCTAGTCTTTCCTGCGCTGTGCACCGTAGACCCTTTGTCCTCCTCCTCAAGTCGTACTCCTCATTACTGAGGGTCGTGATCCTCCCTTGAAAACATCTTTTCGCCATCTGTCTACCCTTGGCCAGGTGAAGCGCATCATGAAAGCATCATGAAATTTCGTGTCAAGAGAAGAGCTTATCTGGTCGGACCATCGCAAAGGGCTGCGACCTCTTGGTCGTTTACCATCCACCTTGCCGGTAACCATTAGATCTTCAAGGTTATTGCCATCTTTTCTCGCTATATGGCCGAAAAATTCCAAAACTCTGCGGAGACAGACTGTTGAGTCTGGTCTTTATTCTGGGCTCGTGTAGGATAGACTCGTTGGTGCGGAATGCAGACCCTTAGTAGTAGGCACATAAACACCGCGCCTATAATCCCAAGGGTAAGGCAGAGGTTGTAGTCTACACCTCTCTAACCCTTGGGATTACAAGCGGGATGTAGCACACCCACAAGGGGCTTACCTACATGACCTAAAGCGCGGTCACTAACGGACTGCATAGGAAAGAAAGAGAAGCGCGATGACACAACGCTGGTAATTTATTGCAAAATATAAAGCAATTATTTAATTACAACAAATCTATTGTTTGGACTATAAAATTAAAACACTGTTGTTTTAGTATGTTGCTTGTATGTATATTAGTATGGATTTTATGGTAAAAAGAAGTTTTTAGAGGTTTTTCATGATTTTTTCTATCATATCAAATTAGTTGTATTATGTTTTCAACACAGTATCAACCTAGCACATATCCTGAAGAATATCATATTATACTTTTCTGATTTTATTTACAGTAGTCTATCGTCTACTTTTATTGTTTCTAAAACTTACGTTTTTTGCGTTTAGGTCCTGTAAGCCCCTTAAGTCATAGGGGGCGAGGCACAAATCCAGACACCTGGCTGCTACTGAGAATTTCCTGATACCACTTTGCCCGACCTAGAAATCGAACCCAGGACCTCTTGCGCAGCTGTAGCGCTCGCGACTACTAGAACAATTCAATTGATTTTTTCACGAAATAACGAATGCAACGTTGAAATACGACACTTTACATAAGAGCCTGTCCAGATAGGGCGTTTTACGCGCGAGTCGACTCGCGCGTAGGCACTCGCGCGTACTCGAGATACTAGACCTACATACATCGCGTCCAGATGCTCTCGCGCGTTACCTCACTCGCGCGTAAAACGCCTGCTATGAGCGGGACTCTCGACTCGCACGTTTTACGCGCGTGCGACGCGCGAGTCGAGATACTCCGGCGCCGTTGCAGCGTCCAGGACTACGCGCGTGTCCTTCGCGAGTGGACGTATTCGGTTCGAAATGGAGCGTGATAACTTTGACACGGAACTTTTTATTGATGAAGTTGAGAAAAGGGTAGCTATATGGGATATGGAATCATCAGATTATTCTAATAGAATTATTAAACTGGTCAAATCCGTCTCATCACATACGCGCGACACACGCGCGTAAAACGCTCTATCTGGACGCAACAAAAATTGCTACACGCACGCGAGTCGACTCGCGCGTAAAACGCCCTATCTGGACAGGCTCTAACCCTATTGGTTCGAAAATACTATGTCCTAATAATATAAATTTTCATTAAAAAAAAGGAGACAGTCGCCTTTGAATAAAGCCAAGTGTGTACATACTTTTGCTGGTGACTGTACACTAACGGATAGTTTATTTAGGCTTATTGATAACAATCGATATTTTCTTCCTAATCCTACGTCCGGGCTTATTAATCGGTGAACGCGTATCGAGCACGCTCGTGTGCCCTCTACCTATAAAAATAATAAAAACCATTGCGCGTGGTCAAGGAACCTATTGCGTAGTTCTAGTGGACGAATTATCACGTATCTTACGAGGTCAAGAGTACTTTGAGAATGGTGGCGTATCTATACTACGTTATTTTTAGTATAAATGCGAAACCTAAATATATAGTTTGTTCAGAATAACTAGGTAACTGAATCGATTCCAACATTTTTTACCCCATGTTATATTTTGTCCCAAAAATATTGAAAAAAGGTTAAAAGTTGGACACCAAGCGACACTACGTAGGTTATCCAATCTCCGCGCCGAACGGTTAGGTACCTAGGTACTAATATCAATGAGCGCAAGACGGCGCGGCGCGGGTGAGCATGTTTTTGTACGGACAAACAGGCAACATAACAAGCTTATAACTTTGTGATTTTTCATGATACAGTTTTGAAAATTTGTACATAGATTCTTTACATAAACATATTAGACACGTGTTTCGGGTTTCGCATATACTAAAAATAATGTATTTAAATAAAATTCGAAGTCCTGACTGACTAAATATCAACGCACAGCCTAAACCGCTGGTCCTAGAGACATGACACTTGCAGGGTGTGCTCTTTGTGAAGAGTAGGTACCTATCCACTAAGAAAGGGTTTTTCGAAATTCCACCCCTAAGAGGGTGACAAAGTCGCGGGCAGAAGCTAGTTTTTGTATAAATCGAGAAATTTGCCTTTTGTTTTAATGGCTTTTGGAGATCATGAAGAAAAAAACAGAAAGAAAATACGATTATTTGCGGTAAAGTAAAAACACGAACATCAAAAAGATCAAGATGGGGGGCACATCCAGGACTTGGAAGCGGTACCAAAAGTACAGGTTTTATACCGGTACTTAGCGGTACTTGCTATTTCGGTAAGTACTTCAATCATACTCAAACGACTTCAATCAAATTGAAATTTTACCCTATGTTCACAAAACGAATAAATGAATTTGAAGTCTCTCGGCTATAAAAATCAAACAATTACTGACCTATTTTATCTTCACCCCTAAATAAGTAGGCAATTTGTTTCTGCAAAAATTTCGTTGCCCAGAAACTCTATAAACCGGAAACCCCCTGTGTCTGACGTCTAGTTGAACATAGATTGATTGACAGCAGTGACTCGTGATTAAGATTGATCCGTTGCTACATAATTGAATTTTGGGCGCTGATCCGTTTTCCAGGATTTACGGATTTCGTTTGTAAGCTGATAATTGTTCTGTGTTTATGTAGAGTGTTGATTAGTTTTACTGTAAGTATATCGACTACTTCCTGCTTCTACTTCTAATATTCCTGCCTCCTTCTTGCTTCTTCTAATATTGGCTACTGCTGAGCATGAGGTCCTGAGTTCAATTCCTGGGTCAAGCAAAGTGTTATTGGTTAAAAAATATCAATCTCATAATGCTTCATAGCAGACTAATGGCTGATTTTTCAACCATCTGATAACTTTATTCGAGGAATAATTTAGAAATTTTGACAGTTATTTCATACAAAAACTGTCAAACGTCAATTTTATTCCTCAAATAAAAGTTATGTGGCGTTGGAAAAATCAGCCCTAAGTATTATAATTAAGCATAGATTTCTCTCCTAGAAGAAAAACTTTCATCTTTCAAAAGAATTTTCAAATAAAGTTTTGGGAGTTTTTCCAAGATCCAATTAGTAACGAAATGCACCGATAGTGGATCAGAGTAGGAAATTGTGAGGGCTTGTGGCTAAGTAATAAACAGCCACACGGTCCAATCGATCAGGTTAAGCTACGCTTGCCGCGGTTGGTCCGTGGATGGGTGATCATCTTTACATACCAAAACTTTCCGTGCCTCGGAAAGCCCGTAAAACCGTTGGTTCTGGCTGTCATTCGTAGATCTTAGACAGTCGTTACGGGTCGTCAGAAGCCAGAATGTCTGACAACCAGTCTTTGCCAAGGGATATCTTATTACCCAGTAACTGGGTTGTGGACATCAGATAGGCAGTCGCTCCATGTAAAATACTGGTATTCAGCTGCATCCGGTTAGACTGGAAGCTGGTCGCAACATAGTTGAGAAAAGGCAATGCAGATGATGAGTTCGTAGGAATTTGTGAATCAGATCTGAAGTAATCAAACTTTCAAAAGCAGAAAAGTCTGAACCTCTGAACATCAGGACGGCAACCAGTCGGTTATCTTTTAAAGTGAAGGCACGTGAACATATCCGTCAAAAGTTGGCCGTAACTGTCCAGCGCTAATTAATTGCTGGATTCGTGTTCTCCTCTACCGATATTTTTTTTAAATTTTTTTTTTCTCCTCACAGTTCATTTTATGTGTGTTGCGACGCAGCCCTGCCACAGTTCTTTTAATGTTCTTGCAGTAGCAAGAACAACAACAACAACAACAATAACAGCAACAACATTTAACAACAGCAAGAACATTTAATTGATTATGATTTATTGACCATCACGTGCTTTTATAACAAGATTTTTTTGTGGTACATTTTATATATTGTTTGGAGTACCAAAGAATATATAAAATGTGTAAATGGCATAATAACCAAGAGCCTCGATATCCGTGGCTTCAACCAACACCTGAGAAGGCTCTCGTTAGGTAGCTGGATCAAGGGCTGGATCCAGAAAGCGGTACTTCTAGACACGGCGCGTATCGTAAGGAAGTTCCTCTCTCTTCCGCCCTAACCACCGGTAGGTTGGATCCTGTTCCCTTCCCGATACCGGTGTGTTAATTTTTTTAAATATTTTTAAAAACATGTTTTTTTAAATATTTAAAAATGTAAATTATATGAATATTATTTAAATAAAGATACAATAAAAAAAAAGATAAGATATTCTTTATTTTCTTGTTAGTTTGTAGTTTTTATTTAACTGTAATATGGCTACTAAAAGGGATTCTTACCAGACCGCTATGTAATGGTTAAACAAAAAAACGTTTGAAAAATGTCGTCGTACAGCGCTCCTAACATTTTTTTATGGAAACCAGAATTCCAAAAAAACATTTTCCCCACAAAAAGAAAAAGCCACACGGCGCGCGGCGTTCATTAAAAAAACCTTATAACCATATCAGGTAACGTTCCGTTTTTCTCACAAATTCATTTTAAAACATAGCTTTAAAAGTATGAAAAAGCTCGCGTCATTTCTCAAGTCATCTTTTGTTGAAAACTGTAATGAAACTGAAGTACGTGAGAGTCTCGTTAAAAGTTTCAGATTGCATGCTGAAAGTGAACCCAGGACTTCCATTACTTTTCATATTTTTGTAACAATGATTTTTTTTTGCGCCATTGGCTCAATTTTATCTTGTGCTTAATATTAAAACATGTCGAATAACAGTGTTGATATTTGTGTTTCTTTATTTTTTAATTCAAAATTTATAAATAGATGCTTCGATACGGCTAATAATAAAGAGTTTGTTTGTGTGTTTAAACGCGCTAATCTCTGGAACTACCAGTTGGATTTGAATAATTATTTTCGCATTTGAAAGCCCTACTCTTCTCTTCTCGAGGAAGGCTACATAAAATCACGCTAAGACTCTAAGGAACCGAGCAAAAACAAAAAGGAAAAGTCAGAAAGCACGCTATGTTAAAACGAAGTCGATAATAGCGCGGGTTGGCGATGCGATGCAAAGGTGTGGTTCTCGGGATTAATAAACTTGACGCGGACGAGACAAGAGAAGCTAGTATAGTAATATAATGTAAACTTAGTAATAATATGGTTACTATTTGTCTGTTAACTAGGTAGGTGGACCTTTGGGGTCGCGGGCGCACAGACTCTGTCCGCTCACCAAGTTACCCCAGGGAAGATGGTGGCACAGTGTTCACGTCACAGAACACAATACTCCGAGAGAAGAACGACAACTTCATACAAATAAAAAGCTTACACGAGAGCACACTAGCGCTCCAGTTTATGCCATAAGAAACTCGTGAGGCGCGGGAATTATAAACAGAGGGACATACCTACTACTCGTATTTATTTTTAGTCTACTAAGTTTAACCTACAACGAATTTTCATTTTGCAGACGATTATGCACTACATATTAAAATAATGCATAATCCTTTGACAAAAACTGCAAAACGAAAATTCTTTGCAAAAGAAAACCAATAAAACAAAGTCAAGGTCATAGTCAAAGTTTTTTATTTGTTAAACATAGAATCATCCCTTCACATTTCCCTTTCCTGCCATTGTGGGAATACACAACACTTAATTAGGCTTCAATAACGCACAAATAGGATAGTTCGTAAAACAAAATATTAAAACACAAAAGCGTCAATTTTGGCACTGGAGTCTATCTCATAAATTTGTTAATTTCACACAACACAGAAAGCGTCAATTTCGCACTGTAGAGTCTATTCTCGTAGTGATTAATCCAAGAATTATTATTCACAAATAAAGTAGACCGGCAGAAAATACGATTTTGAAACAATCACAACAAAACAAGCAAGTTAGCAGTTAGCACAGACTACACAACAAACAAAACAAATTACAAATCCGACATGACAGAAATCAGTGTGGCCATTTCATAAATAAAATCACCATACATCATTATTTGGTTTGTAAAGTTTTTTCTTCTAGACAGCATTTTAAGACCACTGAAACACAAAATAAGGGTTCTAAGACGACCCACTGACCGTTTTAACTAGTTTCAATCGTTATTAAAAAATATTTTAATGAACATTAAAATCATCGCAGCTACTGAAAAGATGGGTATCTATTTAATCGGGCATGTGACATCACTGATCTTGCTATCACTTTCTTTTATAGAACGCTATCTCGTTTTTGCAAAATTTGCCACTGTTGGCATTGGCAGCTATGAAAGCTAACTCCCCCTGGTTCACGTGCTGCCGTGCATAGCGAGGCTCAGGGGAGGCCCCTTTACAGTCTCCCCAGGGATGTGCCTTACAGGCGTTGCACTGGGGGTTCCCGAATTGGTCTTTTAAGGGGAACCGGGACTAATCCTATGTGCTGATGGTGATCACCGGGGTGGTGTTAGTGAGGTAAAAATCCCTCACTCCTCGACCCCCAGGGGTCGGATGCCTTTTGAAGGTTTCCCCCCGACAACAAACAAAATAAAATAAAAAGGTACTTGTACTTTTTATTAATAAATTCTTTCACACTATAAAAACACTTAAGGACCAATAAACCATACCTATATGTAGGGGATTTAAAGGGTTGAGCATTTGAATTAGTGTAATAAAAGTATTTTTTATGACTTAATGTACAGATGCGTGGCTAGGACGCCTGACTTCCCGGACACAAGGCAATAAAAGAATCAAAGGTTCCTGGCTGCTAGTTCCCCTAATAAATAAATAATTAATTTAAGGTCATCTTAATAAATAAAAATAAAATAAAAATAATAATTTTATTTCGAGCATTAAGACTCATAGTGTTAGTGAAAAAAAGCCTTTATTTCTTCCCAATGAATTAAAACAATAAACATTGAAAGGTAAAAAAAAATCAGCTTTAAATTATTTTTTATTGAAATTAAATTTGAAAATTAAAATAGAAACAAAAATATACAATTCAAAAAATATGCAGTATAAATTAAATAAATTATCTAATTAATAATTAATTTAAAATTAAAAATATTTAAAAAATAAATGTTCAATTATAAATTATTCAATAAACTACCTATGTGATAAGTTTAACATTTTGCGCAAGAACCCCTCCTAGGTGAAGGCCTCCTCCAGAGATTGCCATGTTGCTTGCTACTCTTGTCCAGTCCCAGCCGGCTATGTGTATTATGTCGTCTGCCCATCGTGTTTGCGTTTGGTCATCTCAATAGGCCAATCTAAATAGCGTTGAAAAAACAAGCGGGAGGTCCACCAGATGAATTCTAAACAATCCAATTCTAAATGTATCGTGAGAGTGATTTATGAATCGACAATAGAACTATCAAAGTCAAAGTCAAAGCATTTATTTCAATTAAACCATTAACAGGCACTTTTGAATTGTCAAGAAGTCGGTCAGTCAGAAAAAATATGAAGCTAGTTGTTAACAAGAACAATTTGAATCATCCAGACTCCAGCATCCTAATTGCGTAACACACTCTCAATCACAATCTGAATAGTTTTGAAGGCTATTGCTAATCCATTAGTTACTTCATATTAAAATGAAATAGACCCTTTTCTTACTAATACTTTTTTAATCGCACAACTGTACTCTTTCGCAATCCAACAACGACTGCCTTTGCACTACATTTTACCATTTTAAAACGACATTTGCCCCACCCAGAAATAACGCTCAGTAATATCATCACCGTTATTTCCAAGTGTTGCCAAAGTAAAATAATACGTTTAGTTGCCATAGCGGAAATACATTTTAAAAGTTTGTTACAATATTAATAATTTGTACTTTGATAGTGTTGCCACAGTGGATATTATAATGCGGTATTAAAATAATGCTTGTTTTTTAAAATTAAATCAATGAAATCACGACAACTCGGCCATCCGACGGCGTGCTAACTCCGAAGCACGCGCTAATCACGACCACTGAGGCAATATATCAAATAGCAACAATATTGGAAATTTATTTTGATATGCTGGTTTACTGGGAAGCTAAATAATTTAACTAACCATCTGGATGTGCCTGCGCACCGTTTCTATTAGAATTATCATTGATCCCATTAAGTCACAACCTACTGCCATTCGGCCATCAATTTCACACCTACTGTGCAATGCTAACTTATCATAAAAATAGTCCAAAAGTTTCATCCATACAGGACTTTCATTTAAGCATCTCTAAAAGTTTTCTGAAATTTTCATCAATACCATTTATTTCCACGAGTAATTGAGCGTTAGCAAAGTTTCATACCGCTTTTTGGCCAATCCAAAAACTTTTTAAAGGGCATAGTGTTTTATTTGTTTTCATTCCAATCAAACATTGGCGTATTAACTATCTTAGCTATCGCTCAATATCTTGGAATCTACTATCAGGGTCAAAAATCTGGGACTCATTGCAGCATATCTACATGGCTTGTTAACAGCACACAAATGGCGTACTAACAGCACACCTTCATGGTTGCATAAGATCACATTAGCGCCTACGTTAAACTCACAACTACAGTTTTGAACTACAGCTCACTTACATGGCTGCGCAAGATCACATAAGTACCTACGTTAAACTTTGAACTGCAGCTCACCTACATGGCTGCATAAGATCACATAAGTACCTACGTTAAACTTTGAACAGCAGCTCACCTACATGGCTGCATAAGATCACATAAGTACCTACGTTAAACTTTGAACTGCAGCTCACCTACATGGCTGCATAAGATCACATAAGTACCTACGTTAAACTTTGAACTGCAGCTCACCTACATGGCTGCATAAGATCACATAAGTACCTTCGTTAAACTTTGAACTGCAGCTCACCTACATGGCTGCATAAGATCACATAAGTACCTACGTTAAACTTTGAACTGCAGCTCACCTACATGGCTGCATAAGATCACATAAGTACCTACGTTAAACTTTGAACTGCAGCTCACCTACATGGCTGCATAAGATCACATAAGTACTTACGTTAAACTTTGAACTGCAGCTCACCTACATGGCTGCATAAGATCACATAAGTACCTACGTTAAACTTTGAACTGCAGCTCACCTACATGGCTGCATAAGATCACATAAGTACCTACGTTAAACTTTGAACTGCAGCTCACCTACATGGCTGCATAAGATCACATAAGTACCTACGTTAAACTTTGAACTGCAGCTCACCTACATGGCTGCATAAGATCACATAAGTACCTACGTTAAACTTTGAACTGCAGCTCACCTACATGGCTGCATAAGATCACATAAGTGCCTACGTTAAACTTTGAACTGCAGCTCACCTACATGGCTGCATAAGATCACATAAGTACCTACGTTAAACTTTGAACTGCAGCTCACCTACATGGCTGCATAAGATCACATAAGTACCTACGTTAAACTTTGAACTACAGCTCACCTACATGGCTGCATAAGATCACATAAGTACCGACGTTGAACTCCGAACTACCGGCTCACTCACATGGTTGCAACAAACTATACGCATACATCACCCATGATTGAACTAGAGTGTAAGCCGTATAGAACTCTAAACTATTCTCCTATATCATTATCTTTATTTTTAAAATCTGAACTACAGCTCGCTTATGTGGCTGCTATAAACTATACGCATACATCTCCATAAAGCTCACTTGCATGGCTGAACTAGAGTGTAAGCCGCATAGAACTCTAAACTATACTCGTACATCTTCATTTTTAAATCTGAACTATAGCTAGCCTACATGGCTGCAATAAGCTATACGCATACATCTCCATAAAGCTCACTCACATGGCTGAAATAGAGTGTAAGCCGCATAGAACTCTAAACTATACTCGTACATCTTCGTCTTTAAATCTGAACTACAGCTGGCCTACATGGCTGCGATAAACTATACGCATACATCCCCATAAAGCTCAATAACATGGCTAAACTAGAGTGTAAGCCGCATAGAAATCTAAACTATACTCGTACATCTCTGAACAGCTCACCTCGTGGCTGGACCCGAGTGCACGCCGCATAGAGGTCTAAACTATACTCGTACATCTCTGAACAGCTCACCTCGTGGCTGAACCCGAGTGCACGCCGCATAGATAAAGGTCAAAGTCACTATACTCGTACATCTCTGAACAGTTCACCTCGTGGCTGGACCCGAGTGCACGCCGCATAGAGGTCTAAACTATACTCGTACATCTCTGAACAGCTCACCTCGTGGCTGGACCCGAGTGCACGCCGCATAGAGGTCTAAACTATACTCGTACATCTCTGAACAGCTCACCTCGTGGCTGGACCCGAGTGCACGCCGCATAGATAAAGGTCAAAGTCACTATACTCGTACATCTCTGAACAGCTCACCTCGTGGCTGGACCCGAGTGCACGCCGCATAGAGGTCTAAACTATACTCGTACATCTCTGAACAGCTCACCTCGTGGCTGAACCCGAGTGCACGCCGCATAGATAAAGGTCAAAGTCACTATACTCGTACATCTCTGAACAGTTCACCTCGTGGCTGGACCCGAATGCACGCCGCATAGAGGTCTAAACTATACTCGTACATCTCTGAACAGCTCACCTCGTGGCTGGACCCGAGTGCACGCCGCATAGAGGTCTAAACTATACTCGTACATCTCTGAACAGCTCACCTCGTGGCTGGACCCGAGTGCACGCCGCATAGATAAAGGTCAAAGTCACTATACTCGTACATCTCTGAACAGCTCACCTCGTGGCTGGACCCGAGTGCACGCCGCATAGAGGACTTAACTATACTCGTACATCTCTGAACAGCTCACCTCGTGGCTGGACCCAAGTGCACGCCGCATAGATAAAGGTCAAAGTCACTATACTCGTACATCTCTGAACAGCTCACCTCGTGGCTGGACCCAAGTGCACGCCGCATAGAGGTCTTAACTATACTCGTACATCTCTGAACAGCTCACCTCGTGGCTGGACCCGAGTGCACGCCGCATAGATAAAGGTCAAAGTCACTATACTCGTACATCTCTGAACAGCTCACCCTCGTGGCTGGACCCGAGTGCACGCCGCATAGAGGTCTAAACTATACTCGTACATCTCTGAACAGCTCACCTCGTGGCTGGACCCGAGTGCACGCCGCATAGATAGAGGTCAAAGGTCAAAGTCACTATACTCGTACATCTCTGAACAGCTCACCTCGTGGCTGGACCCGAGTGCACGCCGCATAGAGGTCTAAACTATACTCGTACATCTCTGAACAGCTCACCTCGTGGCTGGACCCGAGTGCACGCCGCATAGATAGAGGTTAAAGTCAAAGGCCAAAGTCGGAGGTCTAAACTATACATTTTACTATACATATGCATGCTCATACAGTCATTAGACATTACCGCAACCAACATGATCAAACTTTTAGCTTAGCTATCAAACTATATACCTGCTCAGAAAATCCAATGAACGGTACAGACCTCTAAAATATCATTGTTCAGAGTGAATCTTGTAGCGAAATTCCCAACATTTACTTCAAGTTGTCCAATGCAATGATAACTCTATCGAGGAGTTGCCCCGACCAAGAGTAACACGTGCACTGGCTCAACTATTGACTTATTGTTTATAATTAGTCCAAGGCCATGATAACCCTATCGAGGAGTTGCCTCGACCAAAGGTACCATGTGCATCGGCCCAACCATTTACTTATATAATTATGCCAACACAGCTACAACCTTATCGAGGAGTTGCCTCGACCAAAGGCAGCACGTGCGTCGGCCTAACTATTTACTTATTATGTTATTATAATTAGTCCAACGCAACGATAACCCTATCGAGGAGTTGCCTCGACCAAAGGTAGCACGTGCATCGGCCCAATTACTATTAACTATGATTTAAATATTAACCGTCTGGGAAATACGCCACAATGATTGCTACCGAATCAAAAACTACGTAACAACCACACTTACCGCTCACTGAACTTATCTGGGACTAAAACAATGAAGTAAGGTAAAGAATTCATAAGACTACTTACGATTTTGCCGAGACATGGCTCGTGGTCCATAGCACTTCTGAATTAAAATGAAATAGACCCTTTTCTTACTAATACTTTTTTAATCGCACAACTGTACTCTTTCGCAATCCAACAACGACTGCCTTTGCACTACATTTTACCATTTTAAAACGACATTTGCCCCACCCAGAAATAACGCTCAGTAATATCATCACCGTTATTTCCAAGTGTTGCCAAAGTAAAATAATACGTTTAGTTGCCATAGCGGAAATACATTTTAAAAGTTTGTTACAATATTAATAATTTGTACTTTGATAGTGTTGCCACAGTGGATATTATAATGCGGTATTAAAATAATGCTTGTTTTTTAAAATTAAATCAATGAAATCACGACAATATGTTCGAAAAATGTTGTTGAACTGTCATAATGAAATTTATTCCTACTTTTAGTGTGCTACGCACGACGATGCACCTACCATACTAACATAACCTAACATAGGTTATGTTAGTATGTTAGGTGCATCGTCTTCACATATTATTATATAATTAATGTATGCAACTTTGATTATATAAATGTCTAGATGGAGCGTCAAGTGCGCGCAAACGTGTCAAAAAGTGTCTGCCAACTGTTGGCGCACAAGTGCTTACCCGCCGATTAGTGCAGATCGTGTCGCTTTACTGTCAATACGATTACGCGCGCCAAGTAAAAAACAAATATCAGCGACAAAATGACGGTATGTGCTATTAAATTGTGCCGGAATTATAAAGGAAGGATAAAAAATACCAAACACATCACCTATCATCGGTAAGTAACCAAGAAACTAAATATTTATTTTTGTTTTTATGATTATCAAATCACGCCATATTTTATAAGTGTTGCCAGTTTCTTTTTTTTACTCTCCCAACTTAACGTCATTTTTGTGGGTACATATTAGTTGGTTTATGGTTACGTTTATACAATTTCGTTTGTGTACTTTTTCAAAAAACTGGCCAAGTGCGAATCGAACTCGCGTGCAAAGGGTTCCGAACTAAAACATTTTTTTTATATTGTTAATTTTTAAATCGTAGATAATAGCTTTTCCTGGTCAACACATTTTTTTTAATTTCTTGGTTTAATTATACAGGAAAAGTTTTTAACCAGTGCGCAAATTTTTTTTGGTGGCTCAGTGTAAGCAATAGAACACATTTCCATTTTTAGTTTATGACTTTTTTTTTTCATTTTTCCACTTTGTCCCAATTTGAAATAAGCAAGACATGGATATAATTTAATAGTAATACTATGAATGAGCATGAATGAAAACGCGAAGGCCGCCCGCCGGCCGCTGGACGCCCAGCGCACGAGACGGGGCGGGGGTGCGGGGGCATGCGGCGCGGCGCCGGCGTTTGATAAACAAAACGCATGCACATGCAGTACGTCACTTGCGGAAGCGGAGGTCGGATGTCCCTCGCCGTCCCTGCGCGCGTGCCGCGTACTAGACTAGCGTAGTGACAATGTCTCATTTTACTCACCGCGAGTATTATGAAATGGTGCGAGTGTATTTGTTAAGCAATGAAAATTTACGAGCAGCACGAAGAAGATACGAAAGGGAGAGCGTACCTCGTATGCTCGTATGCGAGCCCAAAGGATCCTCAATCCCACGGTCCCTAATGAGAGGACAATTTTAGCAGCAAACCAAGGTGTATGAAACAAGTGGGTCAGTGGGTCGTCTTTCTAGATGACTTGAAAGAAAAAATAATTAACGCTTTCATTGAAGTAAAAAGTGGTGTTAGTGTCCTAAACAAACTAAATGCTTACTTATTTAAACGTGCACGTTTATGCCTTGCTTATGGAGGAGGTCACTTCAAACAATACCTACCTAAAATTATTGTGATTAATAAAATGTAGAGGTAAGAAGAAATTATAAACAATCTTAGTGTCTTAGGTTCTCTTTGATTAGACATTGACGCAAATTGTATCATGTCTAAGTACCTATCATACCTAAATGTTTTATTTTGAATGGACTAAAACGTATTACTTTCTTACTTATTATGATTTATTTTCTGCATTTTGATGGTCCTAAGCCCATGAAAGTATGAAGGATAAATTGGAATTTACGAAAAATTACGTTTACAAATAACTTTACACAGTCTAAACTTAAAAAATTGTAGCGCTAAACTGGGGTCAATAATCCGCCGGCGAGCGCGCGCGCGTGAGTACTTCTGATAGCAGCTGGCGCGTCAGGCGACCGGTCGACGCGCGGCGTGAATCGGGCGACCGGTCGACGGACTGGCAAGCGACGTCCACAAAATAAATTTCTGAGTAAACAAGTCTCGTAAGCGTTAACTTAATTTTTTACTATTGAAACATATCAAAACAAAAAATACGTGTTTATTAAAATATATTCAAGTTTATTATGTCAAAATTTGCGCACTGGATAAAAACTTTTCCTGTATATATTAACTTAGTTGATTTAACTGCTTAGTTGATTTAACTAAGTATTAATTAACTTAGTTGATTTAACTACAACATTCAACCACCGTACTCTAATTAAATTAGTGGTTTTGATTTATTTAAAAAAGTAACAACTGTATAAAAACACACTAAAACTGAATAACACTACATACATACACCTAAAACTTATCTTATTTAATAATGACCCCATGATAATAATAATGTTTTTTTTTTTAATGTGATTTATGGGAGAATGGGAGATGCTGGTATCATTACTTACTCACACAGAGACGTAGACGCACAGTGTAAAACGAGCGATGCCTGCACGCACACATACTTGAAAATGTTGACTCGTTTTCTTTGATACGATTGTAGGGCGACGCTCCATCTAGACATTTACATAATCAAAGCTTTTAGTGTGCTATGTATGTTAAGTTAAGTTAGTATGTTAGGTGCATCGTCTTCACATATTATTATATAATGAATGTATGCGAAATATTGTAAAACATTTTAAAAGAGTAACGGTGGAGTTTCTTGCCCATTCTTCTACATACGAAAACTACCTTTTGAAATGGACGACTAGAATCAGTTCAAAAGTGCCGTATATGTGCCTATTTGAAATAAATGTTTTGACTTTGACTTTGACATTACGGAATTACGCCGCAGTCTTCAATTTAAATAATTATGGGCGAAAGTATTCCAATTTTAAATCAATCGTGCTACAGCAAAATAAATTTCACGATTAATTGTTTGTAGAACAACATTCTGAAGATTCCTTAACGAAAGCACACGAAAGGAATGAAAGCATTCCTTTCGATAAGGAATAATATTTTGTGCTTTATAATATTATACTTACGTATTCATTACTTACACGTGTCATGGTAAAACTAGATGTTTTTGGGTATTTTGATTTATCAGTTCGATAGGTAGTTATGTAGGTATCAAACTATTAATTGTATTGCAGAGCAGCTCATCTGATATTAAAATAAAGTATGATATTGTTTTTTTTTTACGTTACACTTTTAAAAAATTAAAGAAAGCTATCCTTTGATTTTTTCTTTTAGTAGCCTCAAAACTGTGCCATTTGATTAATTTCTTTTCTAAAAGGCACAAATCCTAAATAACAGTATGCATGGAATTACTTTTTTCGACAAGTAGAGTTTGAGAAGAAAACGCATTTTACGAAGCCTAAGTTTTGAGAACTGAAGGAAGGGACAAGTATTTTTAGGTTTCATAAAGTTTTGCCCCTTGATAAACAAAAATGAATGTCAGCATCAAAAAATTCGAATTCATTAATTTGGAAAAACAGCGATTTAAATTATTCATCCACTGCTGGACGTAGGCCTTTCAACTCGACACCTTTCAACTCGATTATCGGTAATTCTCATCCAGCTGCTACCAGCCGTCTACCCCAACGATCTTCGGTTCAACGGCTAATATGGCCGGCCTATTGTCACTTCGGTTTGCTTTTTCTGTGAGCTATCTCGACCACTTTGGTTCTCAGCCGGATCACCTCGTTCCGGATGCGATCCCTCAGAGAGATTTCAAGCATAGCCCGTACCGTAGCTTGCTTTTATATAATTATTATGTTCATATTAACCAACCATGTTGCGACCCATATGATTACAACCTTCTGTATCGATAATAACATTTAAAAAATGCATAAGTATTCGCTTAAATAATGGTAATCAGACATATAAAACATTCTACGTATAATTTTTGTATAAAAACATTGACAGTGATTTTCACGCATCATTTCATGCAAAAACGCATTGCACGCATTTTCATGGAAAAAACCATTGGGCTTTTTCCATTTCAGACATCTGTTTGAACATAACCAGTCGGTTTCTTTTAATAAATCTACCCTCCGATGTGATCCTACGCATTGGATTGAGCAACGAGTCGATCATTTCAACTATAGAGATTGACGCACCTGGAATCAGAAATATTACAAACTAATGCATTCTTGGAAGCCAGAAGGACCAATTTTATTGTCTCTTGGCGGTGAAGGATCTCTGAACCTACGCGATCTAGAAAATGAGTACTGGAATGATTACGGTGGTTACTTTCAATCACTTATAGGTCAAATAGCCGTAGGGCGCTGCTTATTTTAGGCTGGAGCATAGATATTACGGGGAAAATCAACCATTCGTTGAACCAACCACTGAAGAACTGGCTTTCCTCACTTCGAGATAAGCACAGGCAGACGCAGCCCATCTGCTGATAACCATCAAGAAAACTCCAGAATTCCAAAATTCTAAAGTGATAGTCTTTGGCGGTTCTTACGCGGGGAATTTAGCAGCTTGGATGAAACTATTGTACACAGAGTTGATTGATGGAGTACTAGCCAGCAGTGCCCCTGTACTAGCCAAAAAGGATTTCAACAAATATCTTGAAACTGTAACCGATACATTCAAAACATACGGATCACAAGATTGCGTCAATAAAATAACTGAGACATTTAATACTCTTCATGAATTGTTTCCAATACCTGAGGCGGTCGAGAAGCTTAAAGTAGACAATTTTATTTGTGATGATGTCGACATGTCGGTTCCTGAGAATCAGCAATTGTTTATCAGCGAAATAATTTACTCTTACCAGGTAGCAGCTCAGTATGGTACTCCAGCAAACGTTTCTTTGACTTGTCAGGATTTCAATGTATTCTATCCAAACCGTATGTTTTCTACTTTCTGGAATGATAAAAACAATTGTAGTGCCTATGATTTCAATAAGTAGATACATAAGCCGAGTGAGCGGTCCTGGTGGTACAGAATTTGATTATTTTCAATCTACGTCTTCGAGCAAACATATGTTCGGAAATACTCTTCCTGTAGATTTCTTTTACAAGACGTGCAGGATAATGTTTGGAGAGCAATTTAAGGGCACACCGAGCTTCTAGCGGTAATCGATTTTAGGTATTCTATGCGCTCCGTGTATGTGTGCGTGAGGCACACTGGCAAGAGAGCGAACGGCTAGACAGATAAGAGCACTGCGCGACTCGCGCGCCGCGCGCGACGAGCCGTGCGCCGATCGACTAGCGAGGTGCTACCAATAGTTACAAAATAATGAAAAAAACGTTTTGAAATAGGTACTTTTATTGGAAAAATTCACGATATGAAACCTTTTTCAGATTTTATGCAATTTTTAAAATTTATAATTTACCGTCGTTAGGTAGGTAGGTATCTGATCAATGAAAAATGAATATTAGGTAAGTATAATTTACTTAGTAAAATAATACTATTACAATTAATTACCTTTTATGATAATTATTCTAAGTACAATAGAAACTTAAAAGTGATCTCAATAACGTAAAATAACATAATGGCTAAATAAATAGGGTAAAAGTCCCAGTAGTCGACCCTATATTTTCAATTTCAAATTATTTATTCTTCAAAGTAGATTCAATAAAATACTTTTGTTACTACGTAGTAAGTTTTTGCAAGCAGATTCTATTGAATTTCTGATAATGAAGTTACATGGTAAGTACTTTGTTCGTTATGCCAAGACGTTACAAAGCCACACAAAAGATGCATTCCGTATGTAAATATAATGTAAGAGCGCCGACTTCTGTATGGAACATGTTATTTCAGGAAGAAAGAAGCCAGCAAAATTGTTATTTCCGATATTATCGGTTAGTACCTATACCGGATTATTTTTTTACCGGTTCCAAATTTATACAGGTTGTTCTACCCATGATTATGAACAACTTCCACTATGGAACCATCTCTGAAATCACGAAAAAAAAAATCAGCTGTTTAATACAAAAGTTCAAAACCTACTTGACCAAAGTCAAAGTTAAAGCATTTATTTCAAATAGGCACATAAAAGGCACTTTTTAATGACAAAAATTATATTAAAATAGAATTGATTATAGTCGCCCCTTCCAAAATGTATGAAAAAGCTTTTTTTTTCGTGATTTCTGAGTAAAAATTTGGAACCGGTAAAAAATCACGTGTGTAGTTATTTTAAACTTTTTAGAGAATCTGCTGTTACATTTGAAGTCGGTTAATATTTTGTTTATAAAAAGTATTTTAACACGTGTTACAATTTTACAACTTTCACAATTTTATAACTTTTCCGCTTCTCTTCTGGCATAACAGTCGCGGAAGGCATAGCTTTTTTTCGTTTTGCTGACTCTTTCTTGTCTATCGCGTCTAAAATATATTGTGTTTGTGGCTCACGAATTTCTATTTTTCTGTCCAGCCTTGAATCAATTATTTCTAGTAGAAGACAATCAAAGTAAAATGTTTTTAATTTTGTTTCCATACTGTACTTCCAGAATTCGTTATCTCTTTTTATTGTTTCTATTTTCATATCTTTTTCTGTCCACATAACAAATAAACATAATTCTTTCCTAGTAATGTGGAGCTGACCCTGCAGCTGGTAGAACCAATCGTGTTGTTTATTTATTGTCAAGTTCCCATTCTTCTCGAGTTTCCAGAAACTAATTTGTTTTTGTGCTATACCTTCCTTGACTGTTATGTCCTTAGCCGAATATGGACACTTAACTTCAATAATTTTATCACCTATTAGTCTGTCTGGACTTGCCGCCAAAAACGGCAGTTCAGGATCGACGAATAGGCCACATTTCTGTATACCGTTGAAGTAAGCTTCTTCGTCGAGTTTCAGTACTTCAGCCAATTGTCACCAGACAGGCGCTTTACTTCGGGTAAATTATTTCATCACCACTGCTCTCAAAACGGTGAAGAAGGACACATTGTGAGGAAACAAAGGCATGTCCTAGAACCAAAAATTAGTAGACAATAACATGTGACATCCACCAATCCGCACTGGGCCCTCGTGGTGGATTACGGCCCGCTCCCTGTCACCGAGAGGAGGCCTGTGTCCCAGCTGTGGGAATATTATAGGCTGATTATGCTTATGCCTGTGAGGAGCGAGCTGCTAAAGCAGCCAGCGAAGTGTAATGAATAATATTCATGGGTAGAACACCCTGTGAAAAGTAGAGTAGTGATCAAAAATTGCCCAGCATAATATTATGGCTATTAGGCTATATATTTCCAGTATAAGCTGATCTCATTGTACGGAAATCCTATACAATGCGAGATCAGCGTATCATCATCATCATCATTTCAGCCGAAAGACGTCCACTGCTGGACATAGGCCTCCCCCAATTTTGGGAGGGGTTTGCCATAATCGCCACGCTTGGCAGTCGGGTTGGCGATCGCAGTATGGTATGATGGTGTAATGCATAGAGAACGCTGCTGCCCATTCTCCGATCTCCCTTAGTCGCCTTTTACGACACCCACGGGAAGTATGGAGTGGTGCTATTCTTTAAGTCCGGCACCACACAGACGCACCAATCAGCGTATACTGAAAATGTATATTGTAGCAGTGTGTACCTACGCATATCTTATAGAAAAAAATTATGAGGACAAAAGCAACAATAATAATCAATATCGGACTTACTTCATGGTAATATTTTCTCTATGTGTACATTTTACATTACATTTAATTTAATTACGACGAATCATTGGGTTTGAACCTATATACGCCCTACAATTGGCTGAATTACTAAAACTCGACGAAGAAGCATACTTCAACGGTATAGAGAAATGTGGCCTATTCGTCAACCCTGAACTGCCGTTTTAGGCGGCAAGTCCAGACGGAAATAACAGTCAGGGAAGGTATAGCACAAAAACAAATTAGTTTCTGGAAACTGGAGAAGAAGGGGAACTTGACAATAAATAAACAACACGATTGGTTCTACCAGATGCAGGGTCAGCTCCACATTACTAGGAAAGAATCATGTTAATTTATAATGTGGACAGAAAAAGATATGAAAATAGAAACAATAAAAAGAGATAACGAATTCTGGAAGAACAGTATGGAAACAAAATTAAAAACATTTCACTTTGATGGTCTTCTACTAGAAGTAATTGATTCAAGGCTGGACAGAAAAGTGGAAATTCGTGAGCCACAAATACAATATATTTTAGACGCAATAGACAAAAAGAGTCAGCAAAACGAAAAAAAGCTATGCCTTCCGCGACTGTTATGCCAGAAGAGAAGCGGAAAAAGTTATAAAATAGTTGGTACACGTGTTAAAATAAAGCATTATCACTGTCTATTTCTCCTTGCACTGAAAGACAAGAATTTTGTTCCGGTGTAATTGGCATCCTGTAATAAAACAGAACATTTGATTCAATTATAATTAGTTTATTCATCAACAAAACTTTTTTGGCTGTGTAAGACTTATTTCATAAAAATAATTATTTTCTGAACTTACAATTCCAGAGTTTGATAAATTTTGGACTCGGTGTCATCCATGAATTTTTTTTTTTAAGGTAATGTGGTACTTAATTTATAAATACTTAATTTATTATAATGTTTTCTTAGACACATCCTATTATTTATACGCTTACCTCACCCGTTCTTTAGATGACTCTTTGTGTTGTAGTGAAGTGCCAACAACTGGTACATTTACCCTATAAAACAGAAAAAGATAAAGAATTTTCCAGTGTACCTATTTTTTTAAATATCGTAAGTAGGTAGATAAGTGACAACTAGGTACTTTTAATAACTAGGTATAATAGGTAGGTAGGAAGATTATACTTACGAAGCCACAGTATTCTCTTTATCCTCAAAATTTTCTATCTGT
Organism: Mesoligia furuncula; assembly: GCA_916614155.1. Taxonomy (NCBI): domain Eukaryota; kingdom Metazoa; phylum Arthropoda; class Insecta; order Lepidoptera; family Noctuidae; genus Mesoligia; species Mesoligia furuncula. The sequence continues at coordinate 2,364,065 of OU744806.1, forward strand.
AATTTGTCTTTCTCTCTCGTCATCAGATGATTCAAATTTATTTGCAGTGAAATGTCAACAACTGGTACATTTACCCTATAAATAGAAAAAATAATAAAGAGAATGATTCAAATCATAGTAGATTCAATTTTGCCTACCCCGGAAACTGTATACCCTATTAAAAAATATAACAGCACCTAGTAGGGCAATTAGTAAATAAGTAGGTAAATATACGAGTTTTACTTACTTCATTTTTTCATGCAAGCTTTTAGCATTGGTTTTTCGCCAACCCCTTCTCTCCCTTGATTTCTTTACTTTGTTCCCCATTTCAAATACGCTACAGTGAATTTTCACACAACTTTCTTCGTTACGTTATTAAATCCGTGCGTAAGCGCAAGCGACACAAGCTCCCCGTCCGATGGCCGAAGCAGGACTAAAGCGGACAGGAGGGCGGCGCGGTAGCTCTGCATAAGATGGGCAAAACTCGCGCGACTTTAGGTATTTCCTTCTTAATGTTAAACAAATACACATTTTGAAAATGTAAAGTGTATACGTTATATAAAACATGTAGTTTTGTTATTATTCAAAAACTGGTGACATTCCGCGAAGAATTCACGCCGTACTAAGCGTTTGTTGTGTTTTTTAGAGATAACTTTGTGAATTTATTCTATCGGGCCAACTTTATCAAATCGTGTTTTCATTGTGTATACTGGCTAGTATATATGCCCAATAATGCCAATTTAATTCCTTAGATTTTTATTTAATTGTTTACTACTTCAAACAACCGTTATAAAAACGTGTTTTTGTGTATAAAAAGCTCGGTGCCCCGTTAACGAGGCGAGAGTAGATCAAGGTGTGATAAATACTAACAGAATTTATGGAGGACTGACTCCTAATGTGAAGAATGTGGTGTTTGTTAATGGAGACATGGATCCATGGCATAGGCACGGAAGACAGAGACATGACATGGAGCGACTGCCTATCTGATCTCCACAACCCAGTTACTGGGTAATACCCCCTTGGTAAGACTGGTTGTCAGACTTTTAGGCTTCTGACTAATCGTAACGACTGTCAAAGATCCACGAATGACAGCAGGGATCAACGGCTTAACGTGCTTCCCGAGGCACGGAGGGGTCACGGTATGTACAGATGGTCACCCATCCGTAGCTTAACCTGATCGATCGACCTGTGCGGCTGTTATTATTTAGCCACGGGCCCTCTATTGTTGTCTCCACATTGAGTATGCTTTAAAATAAATTGATAACTCTTTTATTTTTTCGGTTTGTATTTTCCGTATTATACACATTTTTATTAAGGTCAATGGAATTTTAAGAACAACTGTTTCTGCTATTAGCAGAAGCCGTGTGCCAAAGTGGCTATTAGAGTCATGATTAGAGATGGGTTTCTACCCGGTAAATACCGGGTAAATACCCAAAATACCCAAATGCAGGGTTTTTACCCAGGTAAATACCCAAATGGTGGGTATTTACTTTTTCATTATTGTTTTAAGTCTTTTATACACTTTAAGCAATAAAAAATGTTTATCAAATGTGTTTTATGCATGAAATGTAAATGGTGTCAGCAAAGAATAGTTTTCTACTAACAAATCATACAGGAAAAGTTTTTAACCAGTGCGCAAATTTTGACATAATAAACTTGAATATATTTTAATAAACACGTATTTTTTGTTTTGATATGTTTCAATAGTAAAAAATTAAGTTAACGCTTACGAGACTTGTTTACTCAGAAATTTATTTTATGGACGTCGCTTGCCAGTCCGTCGACCGGTCGCCCGATTCACGCCGCGCGTCGACCGATCGCCTGACGCGCCAGCTGCTATCGAAGTACCTAGTCACGCGCGCTCGCTCTATGCGACGGCGGATTATTGACCCCAGTTTAGCGCTACAATTTTTTAAGTTTAGACTGTGTAAAGTTATTTGTAAACGTAATTTTTCGTGAATTCCAATTTATCCTTCATACTTTCATGGGCTTAGGACCATCAAAATGCAGAAAATAAATCATAATAAGTAAGAAAGTAATACGTTTTAGTCCATTCAAAATAAAACATTTAGGTATGATAGGTACGACATGATACAATTTGCGTCAATGTCTAATCAAAGAGAACCTAAGACTGTTTATAATTTCTTCTTACCTCTACATTTTATTAATCACAATAATTTTAGGTATTGTTCGAAGTGACCTCCTCCTTTTTCAATGCATAAACGTGCACGTTTAAATAAGTAAGCATTTAGTCTGTTTAGGACACTAACACCACTTTTTACTTCATTGAAAGCGTTAATTATTTTTTCTTTCAAGTCATCTAGGAAGACGACCCACTGACCCACTTGTTTCATACACCTTGGTTTGCTGCTAAAATTGTCCTCTCATTAGGGACCATGGGATTGAGGATTCTTTGGTCTCGCATACGAGGTACGCTCTCCCTTTCGTATCTTCTTCGTGCTGCTCGTAAATTTCAAATACACTCGCACCATTTCATAATACTCGCGGTGAGTAAAATGAGACATTGTCACTACGCTAGTCTAGTACGCGGCACGCGCGCAGGGACGGCGAAGAGACATCCGACCTCCGCTTCCGCAAGTGACGTACTGCATGTGCATGCGTTTTGTTTATCAAACGCCGGCGCCGCGCCGCATGCCCCCGCACCCCCGTCTCGTGCGCTGGGCGAGGTCCAGCGGCCGGCGGCCTTCGCGTTTTCATTCAAGCTCATTCATAGTATTACTATTAAATTATATCCATGTCTTGCTTATTTCAAATTGGGACAAAGTGGAAAAATGAAAAAAAAAAGTCATAAACTAAAAATGGAAATGTGTTCTATTGCATACACTGAGCCACCAAAAAAAATTTGCGCACTGGTTAAAAACTTTTCCTGTATAAAAATTGTACGTCTGTATTTTTTACATATTATATTAGGTGGTTTATATTACATTTGATTGTAGTAGTATTAAATTAAAGACTATTTGAATATCACAGCATGTCGTAACAAATATTTATTGATAAAATACATTAAATAAACGTGAATCATCAAACTCTTGAGTATGTAAGATGAAGAAAATTACTTTTTTATTTTGTAACATAACTTAATATCATTTTTACTCCAAACGTAAGGGTTTGATGAAAAAAAAAAGTTCTAAGTATGGGGAACTCCCAAAATTTATTGTGTTTTTTTTGCTATTTTTATGTGAAAATCCTAATGCTGTTCACAAAATACATCTACTTACCAAGTTTCAACAGTATAGTTCTTATAGTTTCGGAAAAAACTGGCTGTGACCTATGGACGAACGGACAGACAGACATGACGAATCCATAAGGGTTCCGTTCTTTGCCATTTGGCTACGGAACCCTAAAAAGGGAGTTCCGCTTCCAAATTAAATGAAAGGACATTATATAAAGAGGAAAATCAGCCAAGTTCAGTACATTTTGACCAGTTAGGCGAACACAAATGTACTGACCAGCAGATTTTTTTTTCGCGATTTCAGGTTTGGTCCCATAGTAAAAGTTGTTTGTTTTCATGACTACAATCACGTGTTTAAGTGTCGTTCACTAATTACCAGTCACCCTATATATGTCATTTACTATAATATAGAAACTTCATCAAATCAGTTAAAGAAATTTTACATTTATGCTAAAATTACAGTTATTATCAGTTATTAAAGCAATTTAATCAGGCTTTGAGACGAAAAACATGAAAGTAGCCGAACTTATAACATGGATGTGTTAAAAAAAAAACAGGCTAAAATTCACCTAAACTTTATTAAATAAAACGTTCCATAAAGTGTTTATAGTTTATACCCATGCTTTTGGGTATTTACCGGGTAAAAACCCTGTTTATACCCAAATTGGGTATTTACCCGGTAAATACCCAATGGGTATTTACCCACCGCCCATCTCTATGCACGACTGAATTTCTGCCGCGTAAGTTCGGCACTTATGGTGTGTCATATGAGCCACGTAAAATCAGCCACGGAACATCGGTCGCGTACCTTCGGCATTGTGTGTTTGGAAACCTACTTAATCACGTTTTTGACTAGGTACACAAGTTCTCATTTTTTTTTCTAGGTACCACGAGTAAAACCACCGTTCTCCTAGCCCCACCGCAAAGGGTTAGTAGCACAGAGGGGGTAAAGTTTACATCCTCACGTCCTCTAATCTGCTTAATCCCCAGCGTAATCATGTTGCAGTGACACGGACGGGATGTCCGCAAACAAAATTACTGTTGAAACGTTTATTTACGTGCTTTACTCATCTCAACTGTGGGGAAATCAAAATTTGATTTATAACAATGGAAAAAGTAATTTTGTCTCGTAGTCTGTCACTGTTTGTGGTTGGCCCTAGATTTGGACAACCGCTATAATTAACCAAGTTACGTGGTCGGAATCTGGATTAGTGAAATGGCTTGAGTTTGTATTTGCAGCGAAAAACGTAATAGGGGAAACCCATAAAATTGATAGCGTTTCTCGGAGAAAAAGTGCAGAGTGTAATTGCATTGCATAAAGCTAGTATAATTATTGTGCATCCATACTATAAATAATACACGTGCCGCTACAATGGCGACATTAATTGAACACACGAGTAGGGCTAGTGCCCATTAATCATATATATATGTATAGGTTAAAATAATTCGTAAATTGAAAAAAAAAAATTTTGTAACAAACTAAATAATATAATAGTAACTAAAATTGGGATCACCCTTGCAAAAATTCATTCATGAAATTACTTACCCACGCTTCGCGCGATCGTACTCTTCATAGGTCCGATTCTTTGTCGGCGAGCGAGCGAGCGGCGCATGTAGTAGCTACATGCTACAGCCGGTGCTTAGTCTAACGTCACCCTCTCTTGTTACTATTAGTTATAACTATCATCACATCACTCATCAAGTCATCACTAATCACTGCTTCTATTTGTCTCCAAGCGTTATAGCGGAGGCCAGTTTTGGGTTAGTCTTCGAAATATTGTAGCACATTTTGTCGTGTAGGTCGATCTGGGCGTTGAGACCACTGGTCGGCTTTCGTGGATGCGCTGAAGAGGTCCTACAATAGTGCGAGGTTAGTAGGCATTGTTTTGAATCGCCATTATCTCTCGCGATATGTCCTTACCACAAGGGCGGCATTTTGATGACATTCTTCATAAATTAGCATCACGTCCGCATATTCAGCTGCTGTGTAGTTCGGATGTGTATTTGCCACCACGATCACAAGTTTAAACCGTCCCTATCGCACGATGAAAACGTACCTACTAGATTAGAAAACAAAGCAAAGCGTCTTTAGCGCAGTACGAGTACCATAATCAAATTACTATCCTAATTACACAACAATAAATAAATAAAACAACAGGTAAGCGTCTTTTTCGCGGAAACATTCACAAAAATAACGACATAATTTTGCGCACTAGTTTGACGAAGTGTGTCAAGGACACGGGTTCGGCTACAAGTGCAGTGCGGGGGCGCGGGTGGAAGGGGGCGCGGGTCGCCTGCGCCGCTTGCCGCCGCCGGAAAGAAAGAGCACGCGCCGCTCGCCGACAGGGATTATCTCTTTCCTTCAATTCGCCTACTCTTTGCATTTGTTTCATCCTAATAGTATTGCTTATTCGTTTTAATTTCATTGATGCGATGTTATGATCCGTGACCCCGGCAAATGACCCCTGCGCTACAGTTCTTTAAGTACAGGTTGCTCTAAGATGGCATTTTCTAAAATTTTAAATAAATCCGTGAATAATAACGTTTAATGGAAATATAATTGCTTCACGAAATGAAAATGTGAAAACGTATATGTGTGTTAAATTAATGTCACCATTGAAGCGCCACGTTGTATAATAATAATATTATACAGGATTATTTGAAAAACACCAAAAACCTCTTTAGAGGTCATTGTACTTCCATTATGAACAACTTTTACTATGGGACCAAATCTGAAATCGCGAAAAAAAAATCAGCTGTTCCCTACATTTATGTTCGTACCTATAACTCGTCAAAATGTAGGGAACAGATTTTTTTTTCCCATAGTAAAAGTTGTTTATAATGATGAGTACAATGACCTCTTAAGAGTTTTTTGGTGTTTTTCAAATAACCCTGTATATTCGAAAGCAACTCTTGTCTGTCAGTATGTTTCCTTTTCACGTCTAAACCACTGAACGAATTTTGATAAAATTTGGCAGAGAGATAGGTTGTATCCCGGGGAAGGACATGGGATAGAGTTTATACCGATATTCCCACAGGATCGACACTTATGCGGATGAAACTGCGGGGCGCTGCTAGTATCCATGTAAATATAAATAATCCTTATTTCCCATTGATGATTATCTTTTTATTATCTTTTGAGCGAAATAAAGTCTATTCCAGTTTCCTTTTAAAGGCTATAGGCGCGATTTCGTCACGTGTCGCGCCTGTTTGAAGGAGCCCTAAATCTTTGTTTCCAATTGACATTATTTCGACTTAAAAAAACTATCAAATGAACACTAATAATAGTGTGAATTAACTTGATTTCAGAATCACTAGTTGGTAGGTACCATTGAAAAAAAAAATTTAGGTTTTAGCGTAATTTGAACTTTATGTAGGTATTTAAGTTATTTTTTCAGAAACATTTATTTACATGTCTGGAAACTAAATTGCGAACCAGCAGGATATGTATGCGAAACCTTTCCTTCTCCACAAATTCCGATACCATAATGTCAATCACTATGACATCTCGTGCTCTCAATCGGCAAAGCTCCCTAATAAGTATCATGCGTGCACACGCGGGGCGCGGGCATGCCTGCCTCCCGTTGCTGGGGGCCCCGGATCTTCTTCGGCAATCGAACCGAACTTCGGTCGCGTATAATGTGTGCTCTACAGAATACGTTGCCGCCGAATTGCCGCTGAACTTACGCCCGACCGAAGTTCGGCTGTACGCTATAACGCAGCGTAATTTCGGCATAATGTGTCGTCAGTAATTCAAATAGAATTGCAGGCGTAATCATGCCGAACTTCGGTCGCGTACCTTCGGCATAGTGTGTTTAGACACTGACTGAGGATTGAAACGGCATGTGTTAGAGAGGTTGTGTTCTTTTACCACGGTGAAGCAAACAGGAGGGTTATGACTGGTATGTATGTATATGGGTATGTATGTATGTTCATCTGTTCCCTCGTGACTTCTCAGCTGCTTATCATAATTTGACAAATGAGGTATCATTTGTCAAATTATAATAAGCAGCTGCAGACGACCGACGACAGCGTTGCAGATTCCAGAAATGAAAATACAGTAGGGTTAATAAAGAACAATAACAAATATTTAAAAAATTAAATAGTAAAAATTAAAAAGGTAAAAAAAAATAGGTAAGTGCTTGGCTTATTCTCAGGCGCTCCATAATTTTATTCCCGGCGGCTCCAAATTAAAAAAGCAATGGTAACAATTTTAGTATTATATTATTTTAACTAATAAAATTATGGAGCTCTTGAGAATCAATGTCATCATCATCATCTGCCTAGCCTTTCCCAACTATGTTGGGAAATGCTAGGCAGCCAGACCAACTATGTTGGGAAAGGCTTCCAGTCTAATCTGATGCGGCTGAATTACATGGAGCAACTTGGAATTGGGAATACATTAGGAATCAATGTATGGAGTGAAATTGTTTAGAGAACAATAAATTTGGAGCTCCTGGGAATAAGCATGTGGGAGTGTTGTATGTGAGTTTAGAGCTTGTCTGTGGGGTGTAAGTGTAGAGTGTGCTTGTGGAACCTCCCCACGAACACACTCTACTCTACGTGTATTTGATGTGCATGCCGGAATTTCATCTTTAGCGATTCTTAGTATGTGAGAGTATGAAACCATTTATCAATAATTCTTTTGCAATCCCGGAGAGTACATGGATAAAAATAGTAAGCATTTCATTTAATTCTACTAAGCACAGGACTGCAGAAAATCATATCCCTTTTTATTTTACGTAAATATTTCTCGCTCACTTCAGACAAAACAAACAGTTTAAAGAAATTGGGTACTTATGACATTCTAATAAGAGCCATTAAAGCCAGACCCTAGGCATTGTTTTGTTTCAAATATAATATAATATCACAGTTCCTTAGTTAAAGCAGTTCCTTTGATGTCTCTGTACAAAGGATTTTGTATGTTATGATTTCATAGAAACTGCTTATGATTTGGCATGAAATAATACTGGTATCACTTTCTTGTAACCATATATTCGTGACCATTCATTAAAATATTATTCATGTGTGAAATATCAAACCACAGAGTAGTAATTCACCAATATCCGCTTTCACATAACTGCGAACATGAGCGTTCTCGAATTTACGCAATTAGTCGGTTTTCGATGATTAATGTATCTCATTATGGGATTGAGGTACTTAAATATAGATGCAACAGAAGCAGATAAAAAGTCGCACCTTGGTTTCAGCTTTAGAAAGAAGAAAGAAAGAAAAATATGTGTATTTGCCACAGATACATGTGCATGTAAAAGAACACAAATTATGCAGATCTATAATCACGAGGAAAGAACAGAAATAGTTGGGAGCTGAACGTCGTGACTGTGACAAGCAGTGTTCTACTCAGTATGGTGTTGCTGCTTCAAAAGTATTGCGAGTTCTGTTCCATCCAGCTGTAAGCTTCGCAGTCAAATTACTAAGCAACGCTTTTTGGATTACATAATATAACGCCTATTACCCCCGAAGAGTTATTTTTTTATTTTTTTTTATTACTAAATGCCGTCATGGCGTTGATCAGGGTCTAATTTTTGAATAGGAAAGGGAAATGAGGATAAACTAGGAACTAACTTCACTGTGGGAAAAATACGTCCAGCTGTCCAGATTTCAGCTAAGCACGTGTCGATCGTAGTGTTTCTACTAGTAATAATTATGTACACGGTTTATAAAGCAGTAAACAAAAGTTAAATTTAAACATTTAAAAACACCCGACACAAACAAAAACCATAAAAAGTAAAAAAGAAATATGTATTCGCCTTTTAAATTTATTATAAGTTGTAGTCATATTTGGATCTAAGCGTCGTCGTCGCGCCCATCTCTCAACTAGTCCAATGCTTACTCTAGGATGCAAATCCGGTACGGCTCTTAAATCTTTCCCTATCCTACGGGCACGCCTTCCCTGGCACTACCGCGCCCCCGGTCTTAGATATGCAATAGTAGCTGTAGCATCATGAAACATGAGGTTACAGGGGCTAGTGCGCTCTTGGGGTTCATTCGATTAATCGAGTCACGCTGGGGTCGGTTCATTTCATTCATTCCAAACGTCGTCACGTCGGGGGACGGCTAATGAAAATAGGAAGTTGACAGCAGCTATCCTTTTTCTACAATGGCATACATCCATTATTGCTGGGTATAGGTAAGCCTCGTCTGTTTGGCGTTTTCATTAGCCGTTCCCTGACGCGACGCTTGGATCATAATATTACCTAACTTATATGAAACTAAGTAATCACAATCAAGCGGGAAGCGCTGGTAAGATATATTTAAGGGAATATGTGGACCAAGCTGAAGGAGACAAGCTAGAAATAGGGACAAATGGAGAAAGTTGGGGGAGGCCTACTTCCATAAATAAATAATTTCATGTGCATGCTAACATTAATAATAATATTTTGATCTTTTATATTATATATTTAAATTATATTTTGTTTATAAACACTTGAATTATACAATAATAATAAATATGAATTCAACTCAAATAATAAACAATAATATTAATGATAATGAAATGTACAATGTGATAAGATAAAATAATGCTTAAATTGTTGTATTTATTTATGGTGGATGGAATAAAGGATTTTTATTTATTTGTTTTTTATTTTTCAATCACAATCAAACGAACATTTCCCTTTAAAATTTTACCCTAATATTGAGCATAAGAAGCTTCCCACGCCCACTTCCATTCAACCCACTGGAATATTAAGCATTAAATTTTAAAATGTATTTCCTTGAGGATAATCTTCGTAGTATGCTAAACAACTCCTGCCTCGGGTTTTGCCCGAAGAAATGTTATTAACACCTTTTTGTACGGTACTTCTTGATGCAGTTAGAAGTATGTCGGCTCTTTGCCAGGTGTTGCATTCATGGTGTTGATATGAATGGGCGTAGAGGAATGGGCTATATAAGGTCTATCTATTCATACACGAAATATCTGAAGGGGTCATTGTACTCATCATTATGAACAACTTTTACTATGGGACCAAACTCGAAATCACGAAAAAATAATCAGCTGTTCCACACATTTATGTTCGCATAACTCGTCAAAATGTAGGGAACAGCTGATTTATTTCGCGATTACAGGGTTGGTCCCATTGTAAAAGTTGTTCGTACTTCGTAATGATGAATACAATGACCCCTTAAGAGATTTCGTGTATGAGTAGATAGACCTTATATATGGGCTCCTGTATTCATGGGCGTGTTCAAGTGTTTGTAATACTTAATCACACAGTCATGATCACTGATCAGTGTAATTGTCTGTATGTTGTTCTGGTTAAACCTGTAATTATAAACAAGCTTCTGCTCGTGGCTTAGCTCGCGTAGATGTCGGAAATTATAAACAAGCTTCTGCTCGTGGCTTAGCTCGCGTAGATGTCGGAAATTATCCCTCGGAAACGTGCTACCGGGACAAAAAATAGTCTTTGTCCTTCCCTAGGATGCCCTCCGCTCAGTGGGTTAGGTGTGTAAAAGTAACATACAGACAGACATAGAATTTATAATATTAAGTATGAATTAAAATAGTTTTCCGTTTCTGCCTGTGCGACCACGTTGTACTTCTAAACTCTGCATTGGATTTTGACGTGGTTTTTATTTCATACTAGCTGCGCTCCACGGTTTCACCCGTATAAGTTTCGATCCCATGGAAATGTCGGGATAAAATGTATCCTATGTGTTAATCCAGGGTGTCAGCTACCTCCATACAAAATTTTATCAAAATTGGTCTAGCCGTTTGTGCGTGAAGAAGTAAGGGTCAAATCACACCGAGATGGCAGCGAAGCGGCGAGCAGTTTCAGTGTCATATAATTTTAAACTTTATCGTCATTACTATAACAAATAGTATCGCTTGAGAAACTTGAAAAGGTCGCGCGGCCGCCCGCGGCGCCGCGAGCACTCCGGCGACTCAAGTTTCTCAAGTGATACTATGTATTATAGTAATGAATATAAAGTTTAAAATTATATGACACTGAAACTGCTCGCCGCTTCGCTGCCATCTCGGTGTGATTTGTCCCTTACAATCACACAAACACACACAAACTTTCGCCTTTATAATATAAGTGTGATTTTTTTTATGTCGTTATTCCGAAAGGTTTTTATGTAGGTATTCAAAATTAATATATAACTTACAGATGTTTGTAGAGTCCTAAAAGCCGTGTAAAGCAGATGCGGGTCATAAATAAATACATGTGTACTCTTCTTGTGTGGTATTTCATCAATCTGTTTGACCTAGGAGGTGGATTTAAAAAAAAAATGTTTTTAACAATTAAGGTGGAAATCAAGATTTATTGATCCTTTTGCAGCCTGATGGACGTATTGCAACCCAAACATGTTTAGGTTAAAATGAAAAAGATTGTTTTACGCCGAGCTAGCTCTGAATATAATTTAATTACCTGTGGTTTTAATTAGAGCCGTGTGTCTCTGGCTTGATTAATTACTCTCCTTCGAAAATTCCCCATTGAGTGTCGTTAAATGTTCCATGTTTTTTTTTTACTTTATGGTAAAAATGTCTAGTAACTTTCAGTCGCCATGTAGAAACTTTTATGTAACCAAACAACAATTAATTAAAAACCACTGCAGTTTAAACACAGGTAGTAATAAAATATAATAAGCAAATATTACAAGTCTTTGTTATTCCAATTGTTAACAAGACGATTGTAAAAATAATGATTGTACGATTGCTCTCGGTAAGTAGTGTTAAGATATAGTGGATGCAAAAGGTTCATACCGTGCGATAGCAGTGCGTACAGCCTTGTTAAATGGATAGATAGATAGATAAACGTTTATTCAGTGCAACGTGTGTGTGCATTCAAAATCTAACTGGTTGCTAATTTAATTGTAAAATTTATTCTTTGTTCTTTTATTTTGACATTGATTTACATTCTGTAATTACATTATCTCAACCCTGACATATTACTTTTAATTAAAAAAAGAAAATGAAAATCGTTCATTTTTACCATGTTTGTAAATATGTGAGCACCATAGTATCTACCAGATAATTAATGAATTATATGTCATGGTTTCACTTTTAATTCCTTTACATATTGTGGTACAGTAATTTTATTTTAGGTGCATCGTCTTCACATATTATTATTATTATGCAAAATATTGTAAAACATTTTAAAAGAGTAACGGTGGAGTTTCTTGCCCATTCTTCTCCATACGAAAAATACCTTTTGGAATGGGCGACTAGAATCAATTCTATTTTAGTAATTTTTGACGTTCAAAAGTGCCTTTTATGTGCCTATTTGAAATAAATGCTTTGACTTTGACTTTAATAAAATACCAAGGCATTTCAAAGCTTTAAATACAAAATTATTTAAAATTAATTTTCATGAGTGGTTACTCGAGTGTAGTTTTATAGTTTAAAAGAATTTATAGATAAAAATGTTGATGTTTTTAAAAAAAAACCATTATTGTTGCTTAACTTGTCTTTAAAATTTTGCATGCTATGTTTTATCCTAGCTAAACATGCGTGTGGCCCAATTTGCATTTAACACCCTTGTTTACCATGTTTTACGCAAATAAATATTCTATTCTATTCTATTGTATTCTAACAAAAGACAAAATACAGGTGTTTAAAAAAACATCAAAAAAGGTTAAAAAAACAAAGATTAAAAAGCTAAATTGACCCATAGACACGTAGCTCATATACATCCATAATGGTAAAAATGGATACACATGGGTAAGTAAGTTCATATGTAGTGAATGTCGCAGTCGTCATATCATCATCTGCCTAGTCTTTTCCCAACTATATTGGGGTTGGCTTCCAGTCTAACCGGATACAGCTGAGAACCAGTATTCTACATGGATCAACTGCCTATCTGACCTCCACAACCCAGTTACTGGATAATACGAAACCCCTTGGTAAAACTGTTTGTCAGATTTTCGGGCTTCTGATGATGACGACCCGTAACGACTGTCAAAGACCCACGAATGACAGCTGGGACCAACGGTTTAGCGTGCTTTCCGAGACACGGAGCATGGAATTTTTGGCTGTAGGACATGCCGGTTTGCTCACAATATTTTCCTGCACCCGTTTTGAGAGCAGTGGTGATGAAATAATTTACAAAAAGTAAAGCGCCTGTGCTGTCGATTTGTTATTCACCTTTGTGTTGGTAACCGAAGTCTAAACGTTATTTTAGAGGAGACACGTCGTTTAGATAAAAACCGTGTACCTTTTGTACTTTTTTATTCTGTGGTTCATCAGAGCTGTGGGAACAACACCTGCCCGATTTACTTTTACATTTTTATTCAGATTCGATTTCTCTTATAATATGAAATTAATCCTTTTCTCGTTGACTACTTAAAATCATGAGGTTACACCATTACCTAATTGGTTTTACTTTGGATTTATCTAAGTATATCAATCTACCTAGGTCTAATAAAATAGTAACGAAGACAATACTGTACATTGAATATTGTTGAAAAAAAGTAATTGCTACTAGGTGTGGGAACGAAAGAATTTTTATCCGTTTGTATGTTTGTCTGGGTATGTTCCGGATTGGCGCAAAAACGGCTGAACAGATTTGGATGAAATTTGGCACGCAGATAGTTTATAACCTGGATTACTATATAGCAGGGATGGCGAACCTCTATACATCTTCGTGCCATTTTTCCAAATAAATATTGATGGTGACCATGCCGTGCCAACAAACAATCTTAACTACTGGAAAAAACTATACAACGTGTAACATTAAATGCGCAAAACCTCTTAAGACGTCATTGTACTCATCATTATGAACAACTTTTATTACGGAAACAAACCTGAAATCGCAAATAATAATCAGCTGTTTAATGCATTTTGACGAGTTATGCGAGCATGTTTTTTTTTTTTTTTCAACAATTGATTTTTTTTCGCGAATTCAGCTTGGGTCCCGTAGTAAAAGTTGTTCAAATGATGAGTACAATGACTCTTTAAGAGCGTTTACGCCGTACGGCATTTCATACAAACTTTCAAGCCGTTATTTTTCGAAATGTATGAACCGATTTTAATGAAACTTCATACGCATAAGCAGGATACAAAGGTCTAAAAAGTTAGTAGAGAACATTTTCGAAAAATAGTGTTACAGCCAAATTAAACCGATTTTAAATTTTCCATAGAAACAGAGATTTCCAGTTATCTTTTTTTAAATAAGACATTTCGAAAATGTTCTCTACTAACTTTTTAGACCTTTGTATCCTGCTTATGTGTATGAAGTTTCATTAAAATCGGTACATTCATTTCGAAAAATAAGGGCTTGAAAGTTTGTATGAAATGCTGTGCGGCTGTACTTCTTTATTTGACAATTTCCCACCCTAAAAAAAGGTTTTCCTAGAGAGCGTTTACTTACTTTGATAAATAACGTTTCATGTCATTAGCCGATAAATTGCAGATGGTTTACGACGACCATCGTTCTTCTAGGAATCCAAACTTTGCATTTTTTTTCTGTGTGAGTAAAGGCAATCTTCTGAAATATCCCGTCTGGATTCGGACTCAAACGATGACTAGCTCATCCATAATTATATTATACATGCGAAACTGTGTCTGTCTATTACCTCTTCACGCTTAAACTGCTAAACCGATTTAGATGAAATTTGGATATGAAATATGGACATAGGATAGTTTTTATCCCGATGTTCCTACGGGATCGATACTTAAGCGGGTGAAGCCGCGGGGCGCTGCTAGTTTCCTATAAAAAAAAACCGGCCAAGTGCGAATAGGACTCGCATACGAAGGGTTCCGTACCACAAGGCATAAAACGCCAAAAAAAACGTTTATTTTATACCCCTTTAAATTTTTACTTTTATTAATTGTTCTTAGAGCGGCAACAGAAATACATCATCTGTGAAAATTAACTAACATCACATCATCTGTGTAAAATTAGTAACTATCTAGCTATCATGGTTCATGAGATACAGCCTGGTCACAGACAGGCAGACAGACGGACAATGGAGTTTTAGTAATAGGGTCCCGTTTTTACCGTTTCGGTACGGAACCCTAAATACGAATCGTTTTGCTTACTAATGGTAGCATTTTTTATTGCCAACTTCCCATGTAAATTAGATTCGTAAGTTAATTTTAACCGTGATTGCTAATTCCATATAGGAGGGTAGCTGTTCAAAGCTATGAGTTATTTGCTTCATTTAATCATTAACAGTTCGTAAATTATAGGAATCGCCAATTAACAAGATCGCAAAGCCAAAAGCCTTCCAAAAGCTATAATAAACGATCATCTCAAAGCAATTACTAAAGCTAAAGTAATTCCTCCCAACTTAACCTTGCATGTGTGAGTGAAATGTAAAGTTATGATTATGTGAGTTGGTGCTACCAGGTACAGTCAGCCTGTAAAAGATTTATACATCGACAAGAATGCATTTGATTGTCTACAATTTGTGTTCCATTATACTGTAATTTGTCTGTGAGGTGCGACTTAAAGAATAGCACCATCCCATACTTCCTGTGGGTGTCGTAAAAGGAGACTTAGGGTCGTACTGGATTCTGGTGCGCCGGTGATGGGGAGTACTCCCCAGAGGAGGGTCCGGTCACGGACAGCCGCGGCGGGTTCACGGATGAGTGCTAACGCGTGCCCGTGTTCCCGCCGTAAGCGGCAGAGGAGGACACCGTGGAGTTTTAGTGGGTTAGAGTCCCACATAACTGCACTACCTCCCCGTGGTAGTGCAGAATGCATGAGCATTTCTCCATGTTAAAAAAAAAAAAAAAAGGGTCGTACTGGAGAATGGGAATCAGCGTTCTCTATGAATTCCACCACCATACTATACTGCGATCTCCAACCCGCCTGCCAAACGTGACCCCCCCCCACCCCTTGGGCTGAAATGATGATGATATACTGTAATAAAGTGTAGCCACAAAATATTACACATTGGGTTATTGTAGCTATCAATCAATCACCATACCGTACCATAATCAGCCTATAATGTTCCCACTGCTGGTACACAGGCCTCCTCTCGGTGAGAGGGAGTGGGCCGTAATCCACCACGCGGGTCCAGTGCGCCAATCCGCACTGGACCCGCGATGAGATGTCACATGTCTTCGAATTTTTGGTTCTAGGACATGCCGGTTTCCTCACGATGTTTTCCTACACCATTTTGAGAGCAGTGGTGATGAAATAGTTTACACAAAGTAAAGCGCCTGTCTGGATTCGAGCGATTCTGAAGACAGCGAAGTCTTAGTAATAGGGTCCCGTTTTTACTCTTTGGGTACGGAACCCTAAAAACAGAATAAATGAAATATTTAAAGGAGGCTCCCATACAACAAACATGTTTTTTTCGGCGTTTTTGCTTTGTGGTACGGAACCCTTCGTGTGCGAGTCCGACTCGCACTTGGCCAGTTTTAGTATTTATTGTTATAGCGGCAACAGAAATACATCGTCTGTGAAAATTTCAACTGTCCAGCTATCACGGTTCATGAGATACAGCCTGGTGACAGACGGACAGTGGAGTCTTAGTTTTTGCCCTTTGGTTACACACCCTAAAAATCATCAATACATACCAGGTCCTGGAAGGAATACGACAAGTCATTCTGTATTATAGATCAAAGATTGTACAAAATTATATAAATTCGTAACGTAGATATTTTTTAAGGCTGACTGTACCAACCTTGGTAAATTAAGCCGCGTATAGCACCTCCGTACGCAAATAAAATCACTCCCCCGAGCCGGAACGGAACGGAAGCCAACCGGTTCTGCCGGAAAAGGCGCCGGTGTATTGTCTTGCCTTTTAAATTGGGCCTTCACGACGTGATAAGAAAGGGGGGCAGATAGAGATGTGGGATAAGGTTAAGTACGCCGTGGCCTTGCTGGATGTAAAGAGATTTGGGGCTTGGATTCAGTTTTTAGGTCAGATTAAGGGCAGATTCAATCAATCTCCATAGTTTTTTGTTGGGGTCGGCTTCCAGTGTAACCGAATGCAGGTGAATACCAGTATTTTGCACGGATGGATTGCCTCTCTGACTTCTACAACCGCCACGACTTAAGTATTATCTATGGGTACACCTCTGTCCTTTGAGAAATATAGGCGTTACTAGCTGCGCCCCGCGGTTTCACCCGCGTAAATTTCGATCCCATAGGAATATCGGGATAAAAAGTAGCCTATATGTTAATCCAGGGTGTCAGCTACCTCCATACAAAATTGGTCCAGCCGTTTGAGCGTGAAGAAGTAACAAACATATAAACACACACACACACTCACAAACTTTCGCCTTTATAATATTAGTGTGAAGAACATTACAATGCAGGCGTACCGTTTTCAATGACAAGAGTCCTGTGCGATTCTTTAAAAATCTCACCGTGAGAACTTAGGTGAAGTGAGCTGCCGATAGTGTCTTCAAGCTCACTTTCACCTAAGTTCTGACGGTGAGATTTTTACAGAATAAATTCGCTGTTGTAGTGCGAAGGATCATGTCTGACATGTTTGAACACCAAACAGTAATACCGAACTGTTTGCCGACGTAATAATTTTACACCTTCCGTGTTTGAGAGACGTTATCCCATATCAATAGCAAGTTAAACCAAACACACACGAGTACCCCTTCAACTTGCGAGTCTCTCGCTAACTTAATACCAATACCTACCTATTGCCAGCACTAGCGACGGGTCCATTTTTGTAAGAGGTAAGCCGGAGTAGATATCTTTAATATGATTATACTAGCTTTTGCAGCGGCTTCGCTCGCGTTAAGTATTATTAAAAAAAAACTAATACATTCACATCCTCCATCATCCCTTATTTGATCCCCATGGGGGTTGAATTTATCAAAATCCTTTCTCAGGGGATGCCTACGTCATAGTAGCTATATGCATGCGAAGTCTCAGCCCGATCGGTTTAAAATTGACAAAGTTTCATACAAACTTTCACCCCCTATTTTATTCCCTTGGGGTTAGAATTTATGAAAATTCTTTCTTAGCGGATGCCTACGTCATAACATCAACCTGCATGCCAAATTTCAGCCCGATCCCTCCAGTGGTTTGGGCTGTGCGTTGATAGATCACTATGTCAGTCAGTCACCTTTGAGTTTTATATATTTAGATTATTTGTCTATAGAATACTGACTGTGCCATTGTTCAAAGGGAAGCCGGTAGGAATCGAGTTATATGGAATCTTCGCCACTGCTTGCCAGTGAAGTGTCACTCTGCAGGTCAGCGGGATTGTCCGAAAGGGTTACCGCTGGCCCGGAACATAAAGGGCTAAGGAAGGAACACGGGTGGGTTTTAGTCAGTAAGAGTCTGACACTCCCTTGATGATTTACCATGCTTTTTTTGTATGCAGTTTGACAGACTTAGTAAGATGATGCAACCCAGGCTTAGTTTTGCAGAGAGACACTTTTTTTTTCTTTTCAGCATGGTAAATCATCAAATGACAACCCCCCCTCCCCCCGGTCAGGGTGGAGCGGATGGGAGTGTCAGACTCTTACTGACTAAAACCTACCCGTGTTCCTTCCTTAGCCCTTTATTTTCCGGGCCAGCGGCAACCCTTTCGAACAATCAAATTCAGATTCAGATTTATTTATTTGCCAACAATGTAGGTACAGTCACGAGCAAAAGTATTTATACACTTGGCTATATTTAAAGGCGATTTTTTCCTTTATTTTTGAATGAAAGTTTATATTAGTAAGAACATAGTATTTTCCAACCCATAGGTATATGCAAAGTGTCGTATTTCAATGCTGCATTCGTTATTTCGTGAAAAAATCGAAATTTAAAGTTGTCAAGTGTTGACATATTGGTGCTCGTGACTGTACAGGTATAAGATGGTACATCACTAAATATAAAACATTGTTTTAACTGTAACGGTACGTATTTTTAAAAAAAAAGTAACTGTTCATATGCTCATGGTTTGTAAGGCCCATGTACCCTAGCAAGGCCAACTGTCTAATTTTTGATTGGCCTTATAAGGAACCACCGGCTTTCCTAGGAACACTACCAATATTTTACCTTAAATCGAGGCAAAACTATTTTTTTTTTCTTTAGTACCATAAACATATCCTTATACGACAATTCACTGTAAAAAAATGTGCGCGCGAGTAATAATTGTAACGTCGACGACCAAAGTCTACGAAGCGTAAGGTCGCACTGCCACAATGTGGTCGGCCAGAGCGACTCGCGAGTCGCTCTAGACTAGAGTTTAATGGATCTTAGTGTATAACAGAAGGAATATGTCTTTACATGTCAATAACTACGACTTTTCAATAGTTGGCCTTCAAAGGAGCGTGGCCTTCCATGGTCCACCCACCTTAGTGTGTTAACGCAAATGGGATGCTGGTCTAAGAAATATTTAAAATTTACTTGGGGTTGCTGGGGAGATGCTCTACAGCAAGCCATAATTCAGTTGCCTGTACCTGTTAACCTGTTAAGGTACTTATTTTTAGGGTTCCGTACCCAAAGGGTAAAAACGGAACCCTATTACTAAGACTTCGCTGTCTGTCCGTCGGTCCGTCTGTCTGTCACCAGGCTGTATCTCAAGAACCGCGATAGCTAGACTGTTGAAATTTTCACAAAGTATGTATTTATGTTGCCGTTATAACAACAAATACTAAAAACAAAATAAAATAAATATTAAAGGGGGGCTCCCATACAACAAAAACGATTTTTTTTTTACCTTTTTTGCTCGATATCAAAAATGGCGATAGGTAGGCACTTGAAATATTCACTAAATACTCAGTTGTATTTTAACTTTAATAATAAATAATAAAATTAAAATAAAATAAATATTTAACACATTGAAGGACACTGAACGAGACACAATAGAAGTTTTATTGTTATTACGTCGAGAGGCGTTCAGTGTCCCGCAAAGTGTTAAGAGGGGCTCCCATACAACAAACATGTTTTTTTCGGCGTTTTTTTAAAGTATGTAGGTACTAATTCGGTACATATTGCGTACAATTGTTATATGAATTTATAAACAGCAAAATAGATGACGGGGTGTCTGGGGAGCATGACGTCTCAATTAAGGACGCTATCACATTTTGAACTCGCTCAAGTTTAGGTATTTGAAACGCAACACAACAACATTACGCGCACGCACACATTGAACCCATTGTCCGCTCGATTTTATACGTAACCTAACTAATCTTGGTACTTGAAGGTATTATTTTTTAATTTTACTGGTATTTATTGAGTAAAGTTAGTTGTTAATTCGCAATCGAATTTGGTAACTGTTATTAGTACTTACTATGTGTGATAATCACGTTTATAGTATTGTTGAAGTTCATCAGTCATTACGTACATTACCTATGTAGGTGCCGAAAAACGACCTTAACATTTTAGTATTACAAGGAACATCTACGTTTATCCTTCAGTCTGCTGTTAGTTTGAAAAGATGTAAGTACTTTTAAATATTGTTTTTGATGACAATTGTTGGAGCATTACCTACATAATCAAATACTAGCCTGGGAGTTGTCGTAGAGTTTCGTAGTGATATTTAAAAATAATCATTCACTAATGAAAACAGTACTTAAGTATTTTATTTACTGGGGCGAGAGTTATAATTTTTTATAAAAATAAAAAACTTTGTAACAAAAAAAAACAGACTTCCAAAAAGTGAAAATTAACTTTAATTTCGGAAGTCGGTGTCTTTTGCGGATCCAAAGGCACCGACTTCCGAAATTAAAGTTAAAAAAAACTTAAAAAAAAAAACAACCGACCGACTTCCAAAAAACACTACAAAGTGAAAAATAACTTTAATTTCGGTGTCTATGGATTTTAGTATTTTGCCACCGACTTCCGAAATTACAAGTTATTTTTCACCTTGTAGTGTTTTTTGGAAGTCGTTTTTTTTTTTTGTTAAAAAGTTTTTATTTCTCGCTTTTTAGTCGGGTCTGTTTATAATGTATCTAACTTACAATAACTTAATGTCAACTTGCTCATCGCCTTTTACAAAATATTGCTTTTCTCAATGCTGGGACGTTAATTGTTGAGGAGTTCCCCTGGTATTCACCTATCAGCTCCATTTTACTATTCTCATTGTGACGAGCATAAGTTGCTTAGCAACCACATTAAAGTAATCGAATCGCAACCCGTGAAATACTTATTATTGAGTAGTTCCGGTGGCCATCTCTGGTATTCATCATCAGTTCCACTTCACTAAACGGTGCTTTCCGAGAGCAAATCCACGAATTACTATAAAAAATACCTAAATTGCTATAGGTGTGTGTGCCTATAATATTTGAAGAGTTCCTTCGATTTCTCCAGGATCCCATCATTAAATCCTGAATTCCTGACTTAATGACAATCGACCTGACCCCCTGGAAAGTATATCCATTTAAACAAAAAAAGAACAAGAAACAAACATTTATTTTTCACTTTGTGGTTTTTTTTTTTGTAAAAAAGTTATTATTTTTCACTTTTTAATTAGTTGTACCTACCTACTGCACACAAATGCATATAACACTACTTGCTATGTGAATATCAGTGACAGGAAGCCACTGAACACATCCGCGTATACCTTTAGAGGGTACAGGCGTGATGCTATGATGTGTGATTGCGTAAACAATGCATAGATATGCGATAGCAGCAATCGCGGTTGATTTGCTGGCATTTATTGAAGAGTTCCGTTGTCTGTCTCCGAAAATCATCATCAGATTTTTACGAAATTTAAATGGGACTATTTTGAAATAAAACTCTTTCGAACAAAGAAAGAATTTTGCTAATCCGTCCGTTCGTATATGACGGAGTCACGCTCGAATATACAACCTCCTCCTTTTTTGAGGTCGGTTAAAAATACAATCGCCATCTTGAATAAAAAAATGGATGTCATATTCGTAATCACCACCCCAAAATCGACTATAGTATCGAATATCTAAAAAAAAATAGTTTCCGAGATTTTTATTTGATTATAATTTTTTAACACAAATATTTATACAGTCTTTATCCGTCATCTACATCCATTAAACAAAAAATTACAACTAAGTATTTATTTCTAAAACAAATTCCAAAAATCGTACTTAATTTTATTTCGGTTCGAAAAAGTATCAACATCGTACTGTGGAGTACACAAAACGGAACTCACTTTTTAACGTAATTATTTTTTGCGAAAAAGCTACATAGGCGTGCTTCCACGGGCGCGTCTGAGCGCGGAATGACCGACCGGCAAGTGTCCGCGGATAGAAAATGTATGGAGAAATTTGAGAGCGTTTCTTATTTTTCTCATAAATGAAATGTTATTTATTTATCTACAAAATATTTAGCTTATCTTTATAGAATTATATATAGGCAACAATATCTTCTTATTTTTAAGTTAAAATATGCATTGGATTTAGCTATATTGGGTTCTATTCAGACCCCTTTATATTTAATTTTTGGCGATTATTGTGATGGTAAAAACGTATTTGTGTGAAAATTTTGTATGGGGCTATTTAATTGCTTTGGGCCCAGTCTGGAGATGAATACATTATCTTTAATTTGAAACCAAGATATCCTCGCAGTTGTGACTCCAGTTTGTTAAAATGGTACCTAAAAAACACTGTTATTCGTGGAAAAATGTTATAGCGTCCTTAACCAACAAAAAAACGTATTTTCAAATTTGTCGCCAAATGTTGACAAGTTGTTAGCATAAAAACCTCTTCAAAGGTATCAGCGAAGTTTATTTTTAGATTATTCCTAATATCATGCTCTCTAAACGGTGAAGGAAAACATCGTGAGGAAACCGGCATATCCTAGAACCAAACATTCGAAGTCATGTGACATCTAAAAACTCGCACTGGGCCCGCATGGTGGATTATGGCCCACACCCTCTCACAGGGAAGAGGCCTGTGTCTCAGCAGTGGGAACATTAAGTATAAGCTGATTATGTAAACTATGATATTTTTAATGCTAGGTATTTACTTTAACTAGAAACAAGTTTTATTTACTAGATGGCCCGCCGGGTGACAAGAAATTAAACTTATGGCCATCCTTCGATATTGCTTGGGCAGCCTTTATTTATATCATATTTTTTTCTTTGCTAAAAGCCATAAATAAAAAAAAACCGGGCAAGAGCGAGTCAGACTCGCGCACCGAGAATTCCGTAACATCATATGTTTTTAAATTTTCACACACTGTGGTATAGAATATTGCAGTTTTATGTCAGTGCCATCTCTTGACCAATAGTGGAACTAATGTATATTTTGTTGATGATTTCTGAAAAAGTGTGCTATTTAGAGACTTTGTTTTATTTTCCCTGTAATCTTTAGATAAACTTCTGTCCCATACAATAATTTCAGATTTTTCTCTAATTGCAAACTTCGGAGATAAGGTATTTTTTACATTTTTCATCAAAAGTCGAAAACTGTGCGGCCTAAAATAAAAATAAAAAAGGTTTGAGAATGTGCAAATGGCGCTCTTTCATATGATACCCCACATGCCCTGGTAGCCTCACTTCGAACTTTTCAGTCCCTGTTGCAATAAATATACATATATTTTTATTTCTTTCTTATTTGCAAAATAGTTGGGAAACGTCATTTAAAACTATTCCAAATTTCAAGTTGATAGCATAGGTAGTTCTTGAGATATCCAGCTGTGACAGACAGACAGACTGAGTCTCACCATAAGGGTTCCGTTTTTACCATTTTGGTACGGAATCCTAAAAAGGTATCAACCAAGCTGACATAATATCTATCTCCCTATATGTATACAGATAATGATTGTCATGCAAAACCAAATTTTTCCCTCCATATACGCAGTGGGTGTGTAAAGGTAAGCCGGCTTAGCAAGACCTGAAGTTGAAGTTTAATCTGATAGCCGGCACCCAAGTTTCATTGAAAAAAACCGGGTAAAACCGGGTAGAAGTGGGCTTTGAGTCGGGTGTTATTGTGAGTGGGTTAGCCCGACCACCCGGCAAAAAACTTGCAAAAAAATTGGCAAAAAGAGAATCTTGTAACCATGCTGGATGCGATGGCAGGACTTTTTGCTTTCATTTTGTTTGAATTCGTTACGTGGAAAAATGATAGCCTTTGTGTTGCCTCGAGGTACTATCATATTTTGTATTTTTATATTTTGTAGTTTCATTTATGAGAGTCCTTTATACCTATTAAGATTATTTAGTCAGCGGTGTATATATTATGACTCTTATAGACGAACTTAGTGCGAATATACTTTCTTAAACACTCTTACTTATTTTGATGAAACACTGACATTACTTTCTTTGTTTTGTTTGTTTCTTTCTTTGGCGGCTTTGCTGTACTTACATCTGTATAAATAAACAAGTGATACTTAATAAGTGAATAAAAAGTATTCTGTATAATATGTACCTAGTTGATATTTCAGTTCTATAATACAGACGTTATTATTAGCAATATCTCTGCTTAATCTGCCACTTATCCTGCTTAGCTGGTACGTATTCGAGTCTGATTAAAGTTGAACACCTACTCTGTCCCTAATTTAACCTATTTAATTACAAGTGTGAGCTTACAATTAGGTTCTTACAATAACTTGTGCGACCTTCGTTACCCCTTATCTAAATGTAAAGGCAAGCGCAAGAGTTAACACCTGATGAAATAACTTTAGCAATAAGTCACTGGAACGAACTTGTTTGCTGTGAGTAATTCCACAGTTTAATGGCACATGACGTCTATTTTAAGTTAGGTACCACGTTTCTTCTAGGTAATTCTGAAAAAAGTTTCTAACTTGATATCTCATAAGCGCTGAAATATATTCTTGTTTGTTACGTTGTTAAGTCCCTGCGAAGTAACGGATAAGGAGATTTTGTCGAAAGTTTCGAAAAAAGAAGATTCTGAGAATTTTAGCTTCTATCCTCGAATAATGAAACAAAGTTTAATTTACGTATTTTTTAATAATTAAGAAACAGATTATTCTAACTGGGTATAATGTAGATAGAAGCTTACCTAAGAGTAGGTATTTAGAGGACATAAAAAAATCTCAACATTTACAAAACTTGAAATTAACTTATGAAAGCTTAAAAAAACTAGATAAGACATTCTATTACAGTGCTCCTCAGTGAAAAAAAAACCTTTCACAAATAGGTAGTAGGTACATATGTTACAAACTCACGACCTAATCAGCGGTGCTATTCTGTAAAAATCTCACCATGAAAACTTAGGTGAAGTGAGCGAGGAGTGAGCTGTCAATTATAATAGTGTCAATTCCTAGCAAAAACAAAGCAAAAACAAACTTCCTTCACCTAAGACCTAAGTTTTCAAGGTGAGATTTTTACAGAATCGACCGGCAGCAATGAAATTAGAAGCTTGAAGTGAGTTGTCAATAGTGTCCAATCCCTAGTATGAGGTGGAACGACAGGTCTCTTCAACAATACTTTTATGATGAGGTTTTACACACCTACCTACAAAATAATTTAATTTTCAATCAGACTAAAAGGATTCGTAAACCAACAAAGAATATGAAAATAAGTAAATAAACGGTGAAATATAAGCGAAAAGTGGTTTATTTGGTACCATTCCGGTAAATTATATTGTTATATTTCGTGCTGAATTTTCTCTTTCATATTTCTATTCGCCTGAATCGCCTGAAGTCACGTTCGGCTGTGTAGTATAATGAACTTTTAGTTTCGCTAAAGAGATGTTTGGAATAAGCAATTTAGTTATCCTTGATGGAATAAAGAACATAAGTGGAACTTGACAGTCGTTACTGGTTGTCAAAAATCAAAATCAAAATATTTTATTTCACATACACCTACATGGGTTCCAATTGGTCGTTTCCTATGGAGAAGAGCCGGCAAGAAACTCCACGGTTACTCTTTTGAAAAATAATTGGCTTTTACAATGTTTTCAAATTACAGTAGCTAAGGGAAGACAGCGTAGGCCTGTCAACAATACCAAAATAAAATAAAAAACCGGGCAAGAGCGAGTCGGACTCGCTCACCGAGGGTTCCGTAACATCCGGGTTTATGAATAAGGTTTATGTTTATGAAATTAAATGTTTTTTTTTTTATTTTTGAGTTGATTGAATGAATGGTAAATTGCGGTTTACGATTTATGAAGTATTAAAAAAAAACAACTAACTAGATCTCGTTCAAACCAATTTTCGGTGGTAGTTTACATGGTAATGTACATCATATATTTTTTTTAGTTTTATCATTCACTTATTTTAGAAGTTACAGGGGGGGGGGACACACATTTTACCACTTTGGAAGTGTCTCTCGCGCAAACTATACAGTTTAGAAAAAAATGATATTAGAAACCTCAATATCTCTCACAGCTAGTCTTGTATACATAGAAGTAAATAAAATTGAAGTGTCTATTTGTAATGTCAAAATAACAGCTTTTTACTAAAGTTGTCAAAAAATAATAGGCCCGTTTTGACATTTGTCATCGCGACGTAGCTAGTGAAGTAACCATACGACTTGGTACTCGATACTCACGATAAATCAATTCAAGTTTGTATGAGTACTTGATCGATTTGATTATGTATTGTAAAGTGATATTAATATTTTTTTCGAGTCCAAATCACTATCTTTAAATCAATATCCAAAATAGAACAGCCAAGGTTAACGTGATAGTAAACAGAAATAGTCCAAAAGCAAAGGCGTGCCGCTTGGTCAGAGACAAGCCATTCTACAGAAACCAGCGTCGCCAATTCAAAATTTTATTTACGGCTTTGAGCGCCAAACTCATTCTTTTCAGTAAAGATCACTACACAATATTTAATTACTATTTTGATCGAATGAAGCTGGTGAAATTCAGTAATTAATTGGTTACAACAGTAGTTTTAAAAAAAAAAAGACTGAGAACGTAACTGTTTTTGAGACGTTTCGTAATAATTATAAATGGCATGCTACTTTATAGTAAGCGCAAAAAGAATACTCGCAATATATTCCATCATACTAATTAAAGCGCCAAAAAAATTTATGTATTTTTTTAAACACTTTATGTTATTAATTATTATTTGATTGTTTCTTTCAGTTTCGTTCCAAGTTACATTCTACCGTCTTTCTCAAATGTCAAAACGGGCCTATTATTTTTTGACAACTTTAAATACTAACTTACTTTTAATTTTATTGCTGAATGAAATCGATAGATGGAAAGCGATAGATGAGGTCTATGATGGAACGAGCGTGCTCAGAAGATGCCCAAGGTACTGGAACTCCCAGCCACTCCCAGGCATCGACGAAACACAGCAGGCTGCTTGACGCCGGACTCCGGTGGGGGGTGGTCGCAAACCAGGCGGGCGTTAGCCCTACCACCGCAAGTGAAAAATTGGCTAATCAAATAAGATGTTGTGACTGTCCAGGATGCGCCGAGCGCTCGGTTAATGGCCTACGCAGACCGGGATGGCAAGGGATTTAAATTTTTGCTAATGGACATTCAAACGTATCGATATAGAAATACGACATAAATAGCTATGCTTTAAAATGATGCCGTGGCATCGAAAGGGATGTCATTGCACGGCATTGAAAGACGCGCCACAGGCTCCCGCGGCGGGATGCCGTGACGTCCTGCGGTAGGAAACGGCATGCCAAGGACTCCAGCGCTCGTTGTGACATACCGCGGGGTGAGGCGGCGGGGGTAGAGAAGCGGGAAAGCCGCTGGAATGCCGCGGTATCTAAGCGGCTAGTGTGCGCTGACTGACGGCAAAATCCCTTGCCATGCCGTCCCGGTCTGCATAGGCCTTAACTTGAGAAACTGGCGGAACAAACTGCGTTACACGAGGAGGCCTCTTCATGCATCCCAGAAAGTATATACGGTATTTAAAACAACCACCTTATTACTATCTATTTAGGTAGATTTTAAGTTAATAAACAAACTACGTCCTATTCATACCCGATTCAAACACGATAAAGAAAGTGAAGTTAAAATAAGCACCAATTCCCGAATCCCTACATATAACAGTATATGTCTTCAGTGATCAAAACGTCTTTTACCAAACCAGGATTAAAAGTTAATTAAAAGGAGGTACCTACTCAATAATAATAATTAGTTGTAATTGTAACCTTAGATATTCCGAACAAATCTAAATTAACTATACACAACGAGCTGAAATCAACTTTAACATTTTGAAAATAAGGTGGGTTTTCCTGTGCTCGAAATATTGAAGGTATTAGAATCAAAGCAAATAAGAGATAAAAAGGAACGCGTTGAATAAATAATTTGTAAAACATAATTTTATTATGTCTTTTTAACGAAAAAACAGGTAAGTATAAAAGAAAATGATCCAGTTAACTGTTTTTTGGTGAAAACCCTTTTTTGGGAAAAATTCGGTTTTGATCAAGAATTTTATAGGAAACTATTTAGTAACATCCTTTTTAATAGACTGCCTACCAATCTTGAAGTTCTTTTTTATAGTATCGAAGTTTTTATGCTACCATAAAAACTTCAAGATTTAATAAAACACTTAGGTGTGTGTATCTTTGTCGATCTCTACCTACTTGGACTTGGGTATCAAAATCCAACCCCGCGGCAGTTTTGAGAAAAATAAAACTTTAGAATTCACATTTCTTGCTACATTTTTTATTTTAGAAACGTTTTAACGGGTATTTCTGACTTTATAATACTTAATTAATGTGTTTTTGTGCTAGACAAAGTCACTTGCTACCTCGACAGTACCGAATTTCAGGGTTTTTCGTTTTTGACCGACTTCAAAAAAAGAAGGTGTTTCTCAGTTTGTCGGAAAGTTTTTTTATTTATGTTTACCGATTACTCGAAGACGGTTGGACTGATTTAGAGGCGGTGGGCACTGGGCCTGCGTGGTGGATTTCGGCCCACTCCCTCTCAAAGAGAGTAAGCTTGTGTCCCAGCAGTGGGAACATTATAGGCTGATTATGTAGTGTTTTTTAAGAAAGTCGGTTCTATTATTTTATTTTTTGAAAAAAAATATTTTCAATTTTAGTGGGTCGTTTTGAAATTTATCTAAGTCAAAAGCGCCCGCGTAAAGCCCGCGAAATTAAATTTATTTTACAGAATTATAATCATTAAAGTCATCAACACAACTCTCTAAGATTTTAAGACCAAGTAATCCCACTGAATGACTATTTCATGAAATCTTGACATTTGGGGATTATACTAACTTAATAAGTTGTATTACTGATTCTAATGATTCTAATTCTGTAAATACATATTTGTTATGGTCGCGAATCATATTTTAATCAACGTACAACTTAACACTGACCAGCAAATTGCAAAAAACGTAAGAAAATTTTTTATTTCGCGGGCTACCTTAGTGCTTCCCCCATAATGTGAACGGGTATCCCCACAGAAATGTCACAACAATAGGTATCGCTATTGGTTCATAGACCACTTTTTATCAGTCTCCTTTGAGATCACAATTTTCTATTACCTACTTATTGAATTATATATTTTTTTTTTTATATGTCACGAAAGGTGACCTAATCCGAAATTTAGAAGAGAATAGGAAACAGAGACGATGTACAGTAATAAAACTCAAAAGGTTTGCCACATGCCGAAATTTAAAAAAATCGAGTTCCTTTCAATTTTGAGCTGCATTTTATTTACGTTGTACATATGCATAATCAGCCTCTAATGTTCCCACTGCTGAGACACAGGCCTCCTCTTAGTGAGAGGGAGTGGGCCGTAATTCACCTCGCGGGCCCAATGCGGATTTGTAGATGTCACATGTCTTCGAATTTTTGGTTCTAGGATATGCCGGTTTCCTCACGATGTTTTCCTTCACCGTTTTGAGAGCAGTGGTGATGAAATAATTCACACAAAGTAAAGCGCCTGTCTGGGTTCGAACGTGCGACCTACAACACGTAAGACGTGGCTACCACTGCTCCCTAAGCTATATATTGCTATATAATAATATAGTTGTACGTATATTATAACATAAATGTTAATTTTTTCAATACTAGCTGTGCCCGCGACGTCGTTCTCGTGCATGTCGGGAAACAAGTTGGATTTTATCCTTTTTTTTTGCGGGGAACCCTAATTCTTTTCTAAAATAAAAGTTTAAAGTACTCCCTATAATCAGCTATCACCCAGTGAAAGGAGACCAGCCCAGGCAAAGAGATAAAAAAAAAGTGTTTTTGTTTATTAGTGCCGTAAACACTTCCATATATACCCGCTTACTAATTTATTTTTGTATTGTATAGCGTCTGTATACAGGGTTACTGGTAATTCGACGTATATCCATCAGGGGCTGATAAGGGGGCCAAAATGCAACAAATTGAACCCCCATATGTATGGCCGAAATTCAATAGTTTTCGAGATATTTGAATTTTAAGGGTTTTTCGATATTTACCCAAAATTTGACATTTAATTCCAAATAAAAAAAAAACTAGATATTTGAATGGGTACCATTAAAACTTATGTTGTAGCTGGCACTTCAATTAAGCTATGGACATAATTAAAACTACTTAATTAAACAAAATAATTAAAATAATGAGCGATATGAGAATAATATCTTACCAATATTTTCATTTTACGCTTCAAAAATGTTGTCTCGTCACAAAAATTTCTATGACATTAATCGTACAAATAACTAAAACAACTTGCCTATTCTGTAAGCTTTCCAAAAAGGTATAAAAGTCAATTTTAAAATACATAATTCGTGGCATGGCATGTGTTTGAACCGGCGCGGGGAGAGAAATCATCTGTGTTTTAAGTTTATGATCCTCGCTAAAACAACCGATTTTACTGGCGAAATTCTTGTTGTTGTTCTTGTGGCGGGGTGTGCGGGCGGGGGACTACACGGCGCCTGCTGCGCTCGCGTCGCCTTCCTAATCTATACATATAATAAAATTGTAGAAAAGTGGTGTCTGTACAATGGAAATATATTAAAAAAAAGTAGCAGGGGTTGTTATTATATTGATGCCGAACCCGAAATTGTAATTAATTTTTTTTTTATCTGTTTGTCGGTTTGTCTGTTTGTCTGTTTGTCTGCTGTGTTTGTGCACGCTAATATCAGAAACGGCTTATTCGATTTAGATGCGGTTTTCACTAATATATTGTAGTAAGCTTCTCTTAACATTTAGTGTTTATTTCATGTCAATCGGTTCATAAATAAAAAAGTTATGTCAATTTAAAGAATCACGGCGAACATTTGTTAAGGTATTCTATCAGAGTACGTAAACGCCTCGCGCCTGCGCGTCCGTGGCTATATGTACAAGGTGTAACGGAAAGGGGGTATCAACCCTGAAGGAGGTGAATGAAGATGAAAAAAAAAATTTGGACCTCCCATAGTAATAGCACATCAATGATTTACTATTACTATGGGAGGTCCAAAATTTTTTTCATATTTCGACCTATGTTCTTTGGGGAAATTTGTTCAGTTTCATGAGCACATTCACCTCTTTCAGGGTTGATACCCCCTTTCCGTTACACCTTGTATAAAGCGCGCTGAGAGCCGCGCCGCTGCCATAATTCCGATCCAGCCTGTCCCTTGCTGCCCTCTCCCAGCGACGCCCTAAGCCGATGTCCGTACCCCACAGGGGGTGCCCTTAGCGTGTAGTCGCTTAGTTTTTAAGTTTATATTGTGTAGTTAAGTTGTGTATTATGCCCTGGCTGGAGGCCTTAATTTATTGAGGCATCCACAGGAAAGCCAGGTTAAGCAGTCGACAACCCCTCAGGTTGAACTGCGAGATGACCATTTCAAAAGAAAACGCGCCGCTGCCATAAGGATTCAGTTATTCGTAGCGAACGCACGTATCCTGGAGAGTATAGGCGAATAGTTGGATTCGATTATTGCGATTCACTTGAATACTGACTGTTTGCATATTTCATTTATTTATATTTTAGGGTTTGTAGGTTAGGTTCTTTTTCTTAATTTTATTTAAAATTTTCCTTGATTTTTGGGTATTTACTTATCTTAATTTTTATTTAGGGTTTTGTAAATAAATATTGTAAGCATTTATTAATTGGTTAGGCATTTCTTTCCCTGATTTTCGGTATTGTTCCGTAACCATACATTTTTTATCTATGCGCGCACTGTGCTTGCGAACGAATGAGATACGAGTCGATTCCAAGATGGCAATAATTCGAGTTGCCTAAGTGCGCGCTCCCGGTTAAAATCCTTGGTATGAGGGTTAATCGTCGCTAAACTGCTTCGATCTGGACTGATTGTGATTCCTGAAGGCTCCTATAGTGCAGTACAGACTTTGGTGCACCAATTTGTGAGTGGATAATCGGACCGCGGCCGGTCGTCGTGCAACGCCAGCCACGTGCCACATCAGGACAAGATTCCCTCGAAAAGCCACAGGAGGCTAGCAGGTGAGTGATGCACTTTATGCTTGGAAGGTCTAACGGTCTCCCCGCGAGCAAGCACAGTTAATCATTCAACTAAAATACGTAACGAAAACTGAGTTTGCCCTCCAATGTACCACCATCGGCTTGGTACATTTTTTGGTGCCGAAACCAGGGAACAACGGATATAATTCGATAATATATTCATTCGTTTACCCGTTAACAGTAAAGTTCTCGTAAAGTCTTAGGTAATTTTCAACATTCAACACAAAGAAATTAAAATATTCTTTTTTTCCCACTTACCCCCAACTATTTCCCAATTTTGGGCAATACATATTCGTTTTAGGTCGATTGCTATACATTACGCTAGTTTATTTCGTTAATCGTTAAAAAACAAAAAAGTGTATTTTCAAACGTACATCGATCTTTTCAGAATTTTATCATCAATAAATTCTTTGTGTGTCCGATGCATTCTTGTTCATTTGCTATAAACTCGTGTGGCTGCACGTATTTCGTTGTTATATTCTATCGAAATTGTCATACAAGTTGTTATAACATCAAATCGAAACGTAAATAACCACAATTAACCATACTTAGAACATTTGTAAACTTCTGGTTCGCCTATTTGACCTACCTTCCATTGTTGAATTATTTGTGTATTTTTTCATAGCCGCCATATTAGTGCGAGTAGTTCTTTGTTCTACGATTTGAAATTGAATTGAACCATAGACAAATTGAATTTTGTTTAGTTTCTTTTTTCTTTCTATTCAACGACAATATTAATTTGTTGGATTTAGCATTTAGCGTTTGTAATGATTGAATGAATGAACTGCGATTGAACAATTGACGTACGGTGCTCTGATTGGGCGTTCTATTCAGTTTGAAACAGTTGTTTACGTTTTTCATTGTTATTTAGTTGAACATAACGGTGCCATTATTTGTTCATTATATAATCTTATTGTTTAATATAGATTGTTTTAACGTTATTACGGCTAACTAATAAACAAAATGCCTTATTATTCTAAAAAATCATTACGCAGATTGAGTAAAGGTAAATCGGTTGAAGTCGAATACCCAACTGAACGCGACTTACCGGTATTGCGCAGAAAACGTACTTTAGCTTTCAATAGGTTATCTAAGACGCTTGAAGTCGCTCGTTTAGCGGAAAATAATGAATGTGATTTAAGTAAATTTTTGGCACATTACTCAGACGTAACTAAAATAGTAAATAACTTTGAAGAAGCCCATGATGACATACTTACCATATGCGAACTTACAGATGAACAACAAGCGGAACAAGATAGTATCAGATCCGACTTCGACGAACGATATTATGAGATTCTAGCGATACACCGACGCTTAACGAAGGTCGATGAGCCTAACGAATATAACGATGAGCAAAGTAAATCTCATAATGAGTCGTCGAGTGTACTTAAAGTAAAATTACCTAAAATTAACTTACCGCAATTCAGTGGTAACATAAAGTTGTGGCCCGAATTCTTCGATATCTTCACCTCGCTGATTCACGAGAATGGTTCACTTTCGGATACGGAGCGCATGCACTACCTCGTCTCTAGTCTCACTGGTGATGCGTTAGCACTTATACGAACCTTTCCTGTGACGGGCTTATACTACCACGAAGCATACTCTGCATTGGTTGCGCGGTATAAAGACAAGCGGGAACTTGCCTTTACTTGCTGGAAAGAGATCTTGAACGTTAACCTGAAAGCCAACTCACCCATTGATTTACGACGTGTCCTTGATTCTTTCAACGAAAATCTATCGATTCTCAAACGGCAAGGGCTACCGACGGATCAGTGGGACTTTGTAATCTGTTACCTTTTACTATCGAAAATGGATTCAAAATCGCGTTGTGCTTTTGAACGAGTTACTGCTTCTCATGAGTTTCCAAAGTACAAAGATCTCAACGAATTTCTGTACACCAGTTGCGAGGCTTCGGTTCGCGACACACACTTCTCCGTAAGTGGTCGCGATAATCGTGCCAACGAAAAACCACATAAGCCGAGTGGTTCACGGAATTCTAACACCGCGGTCGTAAGTAAAAAACATACTTCGACATTTCTATCAAATACAGAAGTTGACAAACCTCTTGCAGTTGCGCCCTCATCATCGAATTTAATCACATCGAACGCAACTGCACCATCATCGTCAACATCGTCGCGTTCTTCACGAACTGCTCTTGTGCCACCAACTGAACCTCGAAAGTACAAATGTCCGTTCTGTGGGGAAGCCCATCCCATTAATCAGTGCAAATCGTTTACTGACAAATCTGTTCAGGAACGACTTGACTATGTGAAAACCAATCATTGGTGCTTCAACTGTTTGAAGCCATCACATGGCCTCAAAACTGTAAATCAATGTTTACGTGTCAAGTGTGTCGTCAACGACATCACACCTTGCTACATCAAGATCTAGATGTTTCGAAAACCGATAATACCGAAAAGGCCACTACCTCGCAGGTCAGTGTACTTACCAATATCGGTGATCGTTCCATGATTCTGCTGTCCACGGCTAATATCGAAATTCGTGATTCATCGGGTCGTTATCAGACTTTTCGTGCGCTGATTGATTCCGGAAGTCAGGCCCACTTCATAACTGAACGTGCTACTGAGCGTTTGGGTCTCCAACGAACGCAGTCAACGCGTAGGATTCACGGCCTAGGTCATGCTTCAACATCCGCTAGTGGTACAATCTGCTTAAGCGTAGGTGTCCACGGCAACGATTTGTTTAGTATTGAAGCGTTAACATTACCTAAGATCTGCGGCAATATGCCAGTCGTTAAGCTGAACAAATCTGCGTGGCATCATATTCGAAATCTTAACCTAGCGGATCCTGATTGTCACTTACCTGGTCAAATCGATGTCCTTCTCGGTGCTGAGGCCTTCCCTTCACTCCTGTTACCAGGTAGTGTTAGTGGAGGATTGCAACAACCATCTGCAATTAACACTGTGTTCGGCTGGATCCTACTAGGAAAGGTCAGCGGCAGTGATAATCACGAACTGCCAAAGTCGTTCTTCGTTTCAGACGATAATCTTCTCAATGAGCAGGTTAAGAAGTTCTGGGAAATGGACAACATTCCGCAGTCTTCAAAGTTAACACCGGACGAGGAACTCTGTGAACAAAAATTCGTTACCGAACATTCCCGCGATGCTTCAGGGAGGTATACCGTTACCTTGCCTTTCAAAGATAAAGACAAGAATCTAACTTTTCCTGGGTCGCGAGAATCTGCTTTACATCGTTTTAAATCATTAGAACGCAAGTTAGCGGCAAATGAGGCTTTATGCGAACAATACTGCGACTTTATGTCTGACTATTTACAAAGTGGTCACATGAGTCTAGTTCCTTCAAAGGAAATCAACCAGGGTTGTTATTACATACCTCATCACTGCGTTTTGCGACCTGACAGCGCAACGACAAAGCTAAGAGTGGTCTTCGACGCTTCTGCGAAAGACGCTCGTGGTGTGTCATTGAATGAAGCTTTACTCGTAGGTCCCAAACTGCAGGCTAACATTGCCGAGATCCTGCTTCGCTTCCGAACACATTTAGTTGTATTTACAGCCGATATTCGTCAAATGTTTAGAAATATTACTATGTCAATTGACGATCGAGATTTCCAAAGAATTTTTTGGCGATTCAAATCAACGGACCCAATTCAAGAGTATCGATTAAATACCATAACTTATGGGGTATCATCGTCTCCTTTTCTTGCTTGCCGCACTCTCAAACAACTTGTAGAAGATGAAGCTGACTTACCTCTCGCTCGCGAAGTGATGACTTCTGATACATTCGTTGACGATATCGCGAGTGGCAGTTCTGATATCCAGACAGCCATCCAAGTCAAAACTCAGGTTATCCAACTCTTAAAGAGAGGACAGTTTGAGTTGCGTAAGTGGGCTAGCAATAAACCAGAGGTGCTTGCTGATATACCTCCGGAACACTGTCTCACTGACTTTGTGTCTATGGACATCGAAAAGACGAGCACCCTGAAGATCTTAGGCCTGAAGTGGTGTCCCAGGAGAGACAAATTCTTGTTTGAGGTCAAACCTATCGATCGCCAATGCACAAAGCGTGCGATTCTAAGTGAACTCGCACGTATTTATGACCCCTTGGGTTTCCTAACTCCTATAACTTTATTAGCTAAGTGCTTAGTTCAGAAGTTGTGGATGTTAGGTATTAATTGGGACGATTCTCCGCCGGGTGAAATCGTCGAACAATGGCGTTGTTATACTGAACAGTTACCTGTCATCAAGTCCTTGGAGATCCCTCGATGCATTTCTGCAAAGGCTATGAAATCGTTTGAGCTCCATGGCTTTGCTGATAGTTCCGAGTCAGGTTATGGAGCTGTAATCTACTTACGTGTCACTTGCGTCGATGGTGGTGTATCTGTCTTCTTTCTGTGTTCAAAATCTCGCGTAGCACCTGTAAAAAGGATATCATTACCTCGTCTCGAATTGTGCGCGGCAGTCCTCCTGGCAGATCTTCTGAAGTTCGTCAGAGAAACCTATTCATCGTTTTTCCCCATAGCTGACACCTGTGCGTGGTCAGATTCGATGGTGGCGTTATCGTGGATTCGATCTTACTCGTCACGTTGGAAGACTTTTGTCGCCAACCGAGTGAGTCATATCCAGGATACTATTCCGGAAGCTCGCTGGAACCATGTCTCCAGCTCGGATAATCCAGCTGACATTGCCTCTCGAGGTCTTTATCCTGCTGAGTTGGTCAACAATTCGTTATGGTGGGCGGGGGCCCTGTTGGCTCGCTCAACCTTCTAACACTTGGCCAAACAACACTGACAATGTTAACGAAGCTGATGTATTATCTGAAGAGCGCGCGGTCTCTCTGTTTGTTCATAACGACACCAACGTCATTGATTCTTTACTCGAAAATTTCTCATCAATCCGTAAAGCACAACGAGTACTCGCGTATTGCATTCGTTTTGTAGAATGCGCTCGTAAAAATTCTTCGCGAAGCTCTAACCATCATTTAAATCGAACAGAGCTTCATAACGTTTTATTGATTTTCGTACGCAGAGTACAATCATTGCATTTCGATGAGGAAATAACTCGTTTGAAAGACTCAAAACCTATTTCAAAACCTATGCAAAAACTTAACCCTTTCTTAGATAAATCGGGAATTCTTAGGGTGGGCGGTCGCCTATCACGTTCTGGGCTCGAGTATGAGCATAAGCATCCTGCGCTGCTACCTAAGGATTCTAAACTAACGTTCATGATCATCGAAGCACTTCATCGTGAAAACTGTCATCCCGGTATAAATACAATGCATTATCTTTTGACACAGCAATTTTGGATATTATCACCAAAACGTGCAATCCGTCATTGTTTGTCTAAGTGCTTACAATGTTTCCGTACGCGCCCTACACCGCTTGAGCCTTTTATGAGCGACCTACCAGCGACTCGCATCAACCAAGTCAAGCCATTTTCAATCGTCGGTGTTGACTATGGCGGACCTTTTCGCATTAAGTTAGGACGACATCGAGGAGCTAAAATAAGTAAAGCTTACCTTTGCTTGTTTGTGTGCTTCACAACGAAAGCAGTCCATTTGGAGGTCGCTTCGGACTTGACTTCGGACGCTTTCATAGCAGCACTTCGCCGGTTTGCTGGCAGGCGGGGTCGTGTAAGCGTTATCCATTCAGATTGTGGAACCAACTTTGTAGGCGCTTGCAACCAACTAAATGAGTACATGAAGGACGCATCTAATACCGAAAACATAACATTTAAATTCAATGCTCCGGCTAGTAGTCATTTTGGCGGTGTCTGGGAAATACAAATAAAGGCAGTCAAATCCCATCTTTATCGTATTATCGGTGATCAGACATTAACGTTCGAGGAGATGACAACTTTGTTTGTACAAATCGAATCTATGCTGAACTCGCGCCCTCTTTACTCGCTGAGCTCAGATCCCAATGACTTAAACGTATTGACTCCGGGTCATTTCCTAACTTTAGAGCCGCTTACTTCAGTCCCTGATGAAGATTTATCAGGCATTAATCTTACTCGGTTAGGAAGATGGCAACTCATTCAGCGATTCCAACAAGACTTTTGGAAACGCTGGAAGGTCGAATATCTGCAATCGTTGACTCAGCGAGCAAAGTGGACTAAGCATTGCAAACCATTAGCTGTAGATTCAATCGTGGTCATCAAAAACGAAAACACTATGCCGCTGCATTGGCCTCTTGCTCGGGTCACGGAATTACATCCGGGTCCTGACGGCGTGGTACGTGTGGCCACCGTGCGTATGGCAAATGGTTCACTTCTTACGAGACCTCTTGTGAAGTTGTGCCCTCTGCCAACTCAGACTGACTAGACAAACCGTTTACCGTAACTTCAATTCATTAGATTCTAGTTTAGTTTAGGTTAGTGTTAATTTCAATTAGTGTTAATGTCAATCGATCACATCAGCTCTTCATTTGTTTTTGTCCGTTGTTTTCGGGTTCCGCTCTTTCAGCGTAGTGAAAATACTATGCATTTTGGTGGGCGGAATGTTCCGTAACCATACATTTTTTATCTATGCGCGCACTGTGCTTGCGAACGAATGAGATACGAGTCGATTCCAAGATGGCAATAATTCGAGTTGCCTAAGTGCGCGCTCCCGGTTAAAATCCTTGGTATGAGGGTTAATCGTCGCTAAACTGCTTCGATCTGGACTGATTGTGATTCCTGAAGGCTCCTATAGTGCAGTACAGACTTTGGTGCACCAATTTGTGAGTGGATAATCGGACCGCGGCCGGTCGTCGTGCAACGCCAGCCACGTGCCACATCAGGACAAGATTCCCTCGAAAAGCCACAGGAGGCTAGCAGGTGAGTGATGCACTTTATGCTTGGAAGGTCTAACGGTCTCCCCGCGAGCAAGCACAGTTAATCATTCAACTAAAATACGTAACGAAAACTGAGTTTGCCCTCCAATGTACCACCATCGGCTTGGTACAGTATACTTATCTTAATTTGTATTTAGGGTTTGTATATAAATATTATAAGTATTTGGTATAGGTTAGGCATTTCTTTTCTTGATTTTCTTTATTAAGTATAAGTTCATTAGCTTAGGTTAGTAATTATTTTTTCTAGCAATTCTTTTGTTTAATAAAGTTATTCCCGTGGGTGTCGTAAAAGGCGACTAAGGGTCTCGCCGGAGAATGGGTAGCAGCGTTCTCTATGCATTCCACCACCATACCATACTGCGATCGCCAACCCGCCTGCCAAGCGTGGCGATTATGGCAAACCCCCCCAAAATTGGGGGAGGCCTATGTCCAGGAGTGGACGTCTATCAGCTGAAATGATGATGATAATGACGTTTGGTTTACACGTCTTAACACTTATTACTTAAACTGTGATAATTTCAGACTGTATAATAATCTGTAAGTATTTATAATTTAATTGTTTACGATAGTACGTGTTTACTAAATAACTGTATGTTAAGTAGTAAGTACTATTTTATTGTAAGAATGCCTCGAAGAAGATCCAATCTCTCCCAATGTAGCAGAAATACTAAAAGGATGAGATTAGTTCGATCACGGGAATCTGAGGAAGGTCGTGAGGCAAAAGGCTCTCTGCACCAGGCTAGGTTTCGTGCTGCAGAAACTTCGACTCAGCGAGAATCTCGACTGAGTTCAAATCGTTCTCGAATGATGACAACTCGAAATAGGGAAAACGGGGAACAACGAAAGGCACGTTTATCTGTCGATCGCGAAGCTTACGCGCTATCGCGTGAGTCTGAGACTTTTGCTGTCAGGGAAACCCGCCTGAGCTCCCAGAGAGTACGGACAACAAATGCTCGATCCCAGGAGACACAGGACGAACGGGAAATACGTCTCACTGTCGTTCGTGAAGCTCATACACTATCGCGTGAGTCTGAGACTTTCACTGATAGGGAAATTCGTCTGAGTTCTCAGAGGGTTCGGACAGCAAATGTTCGGTCTCAGGAAACACAGGAAGAACGACAAATACGTCTCACTGCCGATCGTGAAGCTCAAGCACTAGAGTCTGAGACTTTCACTGAAATTCGCCTGAGTTCTCAGGGGGTTCGGACAGCAAATGCCCGGTCTGTGGACGGTATATGTAATTTAAAATATGCTTCCCGAAAAGTCACTATTCCACGCGGACGAAGTCGCGGGCACAGCTAGTCCTTAGTAAGTTTCGACTCTACGCCGCGCAAGCACGTGTGTTGTTATCTTGCTATTAACCAATCTCTCATCGCGTTAAATTGTTATCGATCGTTATTGTTAATTCTTGTTTCTCTTGTTAATCTTTTTGTTATCATTGTTATTTCGGATAACCTGGCTTCGTATTCTAATAACGAATACGCAGACATAATGTTTTGTTATGGTTTTGCCGATGGAAACGCGGCTGCGGCTCGGCGAGAATACCAACGCCGCTTTCCCGATCGTCGACTTCCCCACGTTACTGTTTTCGGGAGCACCTACCGACGATTGTCTGAAACTGGCAGTGTTCAGAGAGCACAATTCAACGCTGGCAGACCTCGACGGTAGTGACGGTACACGGCTGACGAAGAGGACACCATTCTTCAGTGTTTTATTGATGACCCAAATATCTCAACGAACATTGTTGCAAGACAGCTCGGTATGTCCCAGTGGAAAGTGTGGTCGGTAGTTCATCTATCAGGTAGACACCCATACCATTATCAACCTGTCCAAACATTGCACGAGGGAGATCCTGCCAGGCGACTCGAATTTTCTCGGTTTATGTTAAACGCTGACGCTGACCAGGAACATTTCCTAAGAAATATTTTGTGGACTGACGAGTCAAAGTTTGACCGGGATGGTATAACGAATTACCATAACTTACATTTTTGGGCACCTAAAGCAGGCAGGAATCCAAAAAAACTAACAGAAACTGCGTCGCAAATGAGATTTTCCCTGAACGTATGGATGGGTGTCGTTGATAATTATTTGGTGGGCCCTCATTTCTTGCCCCAAAATTTGAACGGCCAAAATTACGAGGAGTTTTTGAGAAACAACCTAGACGATTTGTTGGCGGATGTTCCCGAAGAAATAAAAAACAACCTCATGTTTCAACATGATGGTTGCCCAGCACATTACCGGATTACTGTCCGACAGTGGCTAGACGAGAGATATCCAAACCGATGGATTGGGAGGGGAGGGCCAATTCCGTGGCCAGCACGAAGCCCTGATATCACACCACTTGATTTTTACGTCTGGGGTCATATGAAGGAATTAGTTTAAGTGACCCCAATAAATTCAGTCGAAGAACTTCGACAGCGAATAATAAATGCGGCGCAACAAATGAGAACAACGTTCACATCAAGAGTGACGAAAACCGAAGTTAGGAAGAGAATTCGAACCTGCATTCGTAATCGAGGGGCTCATTTTGAACAAGATGTGTAAAATTGTTAATAAAATTTGACGTACATTTTTTAATGCATTTTATTTCATACAAATACAAATGACCTTCCGCGCCGATTCAAACACATGCCATGCCACGAATTATGTATTTTAAAATTGACTTTTATACCTTTTTGGAAAGCTTACAGAATAGGCAAGTTGTTTTAGTTATTTGTACGATTAATGTCATAGAAATTTTTGTGACGAGACAACATTTTTGAAGCGTAAAATGAAAATATTGGTAAGATATTATTCTCATATCGCTCATTATTTTAATTATTTTGTTTAATTAAGTAGTTTTAATTATGTCCATAGCTTAATTGAAGTGCCAGCTACAACAT
The DNA here is from genome assembly GCA_916614155.1 of Mesoligia furuncula. Lineage (NCBI taxonomy): Eukaryota > Metazoa > Arthropoda > Insecta > Lepidoptera > Noctuidae > Mesoligia > Mesoligia furuncula. The sequence continues at coordinate 2,406,055 of OU744806.1, forward strand.
AATTTTTAATGGTACCCATTCAAATATGTAGTTTTTTTTTTATTTGGAATTAAATGTCAAATTTTGGGTAAATATCGAAAAACCCTTAAAATTCAAAGGCTTAGGTTTAAGCAATCACCAGATATAAAGAAATATAACGCCCAAAAAATCGTAAGTACTTACCAGAATTTAATCCCCATTTTAATATGAAATTATCACCAATAAACGTAAAGTCTGATATCCTAAAAAAGGCAAGTATCTTCAGGATAATCGCTAAGCTACCCAAAAAGGTCACGCATGCACCAAATTTGTACTCGAATTTTATTTAAAAATTTCATCCAAATATGTTACACAATTTTATCTTAATAAAGCAAATTAATATACAAAAATCATTGTTTACCCAAAAAATATAAATGAAGTTCTAAAGGTTCACCGATTCTACCGTAAAATGTTTAAGTACTAAAGGCTGAGCTTCTTAGAGCTTTCAATAAAATAACGGCCACAAAAAAAATAGTTTATAAACCACATGTTTTATTTCTACATACAAATAAACTTAAAACTTAATAAGACAGTCCTTAGTGTAATTTTAAAATTTTAATGAAGAGTGGATCTTCAAAAAACTTAATCTTAGTGATAAATGAGTCTTCAATCCACCAACATTAAAACAGTCATTTGTATAGTCATAATTATTTAAAAATATTAATGAAGAATCAGTCTTCAAATAACGACGGGTGGGAGGGATGGGAATGAAGCTGCGAGACTCAACTAATTTGCCATCAATATAATATACTTGGTTATTTGCATACATTTTATGGCAAACGTAGTGATATATTTGGGTAGTAATGCCACAAAACTTTGGTAGTTAAAATTTGGTGCACGTGTGGCCTTTTTGGGTTATGAAAAGTTTTTGTAGTGCAGGCATGACTTAAATAGCCCGAAAGATTTTGGTACAGGTTTCATTTATTTGTACATATTATATTTTTTTTGGATGAGGCTGTTTAGGGTTACGATTGTTTTTTTTGGTGGCCATTCAATTTCATCCTAAATTCAAATATCTCGAAAACTATTGAATTTCGGCCATACATATGGGGGTTCAATTTGTTGCATTTTGGCTCCCTTATCAGCCCCTGACGGATATACGTCGAATTACCAGTAACCCTGTAGTTACACAACTCTTTGTCTTCTTCTTTCGAAAGTCAAATTACTGACGACTGAAAGAGAGAAATCGGTGTGTAACTAACTAACTATTCATCTGATACAAGTACGTTTATTAGTAAGAGGGTTAGTAAAAAGCTGTTATTTTGACATTAGAAACAGACACTTCAATTTTGTTTATTTGTATCGTCGTTTCAGCCGATAGACGTCCACTGCTGGACATAGGCCTCCCCCAATTTTGGGAGGGTTTGCCATAATCGCCACGCTTGGCAGGCGGGTTGGCGATCGCAGTATGGTATGATGGTGGAATACATAGAGAACGCTGCTGCCCATTCTCCGGTACGACCCTTAGTCGCCTTTTACGACACCCACTGGAAGTAAGGGGTGGTGGTATTCTTTAAGTCCGGCTCTTTTTACCTGCAATAACAAAAAACTTTTTACAAAAAAAAACAACCGACTTCCAAAAAAAAACACTACAAAATGAAAAATAACTTTAATTTCGGAAGTCTGTGTCTTTGGTTCCGCATTTTCGTTTATTGACACCGACTTCCGAAATTAAAGTTGTTTTTCAATTTGTAGTGTTTTTTTTTTGTAAAAAGTTTTTATTTTTCACTTTTTAGTGGGTCCGTTTGTAAGTTATCTAAGTTACAATAGCCTAATGTCAACTGCTCATCACTTGTTAAAAAATATTGCTTTTCCCGATGTTGGGACGTTAATTGTTGAGGAGTTCTCCTGGTAAGAACCAGAAGAGCTCCTCAACAACCACTCACCATACGCATTGTGACGAGCATAAATTGCTTAGCAACCATATTAAAGTAATCGAATCGCCACCCGTGAAATATTTGTCATTGACTAGTTCCAATGGCCATCTGTGGTCTTCTTCATCAGCTCCACTTTACCAAATGATGATTTCCGAGAGCAAATGCTCAAGTTATTTAAAAAAATACCCAAATCGTTATAGCTTTGCCTATAAAATTTGAGGGTTACCCTCGATTTCCATGGGATCCTCTCATCAGATTCCAACGTGATGATAATAGGACCACCTCGAGAGTATACCCTTTCAAACAAAAAAAGAATTATGAAAATCGGTCCACAATTGGCGGAGTAATCGCGTAACAAACACAAAAAAAAAAAAAAAAAACATACCGTCGAATTGAGAACCTCCTCCTTTTTGAAGTCGGTTAAAAAGACAGCAACATTCTTTGTTTCCTCGTTGACCCCCGGAATCACAGGTATCGACTACACAGTAACAAAACGATAGTCTATATAACAGCTTGTTCTCCCACCTAATGGCTGAGACCTCTATAAATAAAACTGATCGGGAAATAAAGGAAAACAGAGGGCGTAGGTACTGTTTGCCTTTCCGCGTCATTCGGCGGAGCTCACTGATTGAAATGGGTTCGTAAAGTGGAACGATTATAGCTATTATAGTGAGCATTGAGTAGTTTTTGCTATTGGATTAGTACGAAGGAAAGAATGAATAATATTTGTTTGGCAACAGATCGTGCTTGAAGAGCAGTGATGGCTCAGTGGTAACGGCCGCGACTAACACGTTGTAAGTCGTAGGTTCTGACCCAGACAGGCGCTTTACTTTGTGGAAATTATTTCATCACCACTGCTCTCAAAACGGTGTAGGAGAACATGGTAAGGAAATGTCCTAGAACCAAAAAATCATGTGACATCTACCAACTCGTACTGAGCCCCCGTGGTGGATTACGGCCCACTCCCTCTCACTGAGAGGAGGCCTGTGTCCCAGCAGTGGGAGCATTATAGGCTGATTATGATGAACAGATCGTGAAACCCAAAATAGAAATAAAATACAAAAGTGACAACAATATGTTTTAACAGCAACAGTGTGTGCCTCATAGCTACGACAAGAAGGTCCATTTCTGCATTAATGCCAGCCTTACTGCCTTTTCTGTACGTTTCTTAAGACAGGTCGAAAACGAAATCAGACTAGATTCTGTTAAGCGCCACCAGATGGTGCTGGCATTCCGAATAGTCAAACGAATGACTCCGTCAAAGTGTTGTCGTCACGTCACAGCGCTTCCGCCTCGTTGTCAAGTCAGCTCCCGTTCTAATGATTTGGGAAGCCTTTTCTTGAATTACATGTATGTAATTCAAGAAAAGGCTTCCCGCACACAAGCTTGACGCGACGGTGAGACGCGATTCTGGTAGAACAATTTCCATGAAGTTTTCATAAAAATTGTTCTACTCGAGTCGCATCGCGCTGTCGCGTCGCGCCTTTCGAGAGCCGATAAACGACCCACATTAATTGAATATTTAATATTTAGACTCAAGCTGTTGAGCGCAAATCAATTATAGTTTTCCGGATGAAAACAGGATTAACACATTAAAGTATTTTTCTTCCTTTCCCTCATAAAATATTTTTTCTTTCTTACTAAATTATTCGGTATAGTACCTTCTCGATAACACACAAAGCATTTTACTACCCTTTCTTTAGAAAATAGACATCGGAAAAATAAATTATATTTTCCCTTTCACTCCATGCCGTCCATTAGGGTAGAAGTGCCAGTTGTTGATTTTATTATTGCGATATTTAATTTTGTCCGTCTGACGCCCGGCGTCGGACGGCCGGATGGCAGTCGGTGGAGGCCCGGATGGCCGGTGGAACGGATATTGGTCGTGATTCACGTCGTGTTGGCTCCACGGGGGATGAGTGCGATGTATTGTTTTGTAGTGGTTTATGAGTTAATGCTGCCACGAGTGTTAATTTATTTGTTTGTCCATTTTGCTGTTTAAATGGAGGGTTTGTTTTGGCTTGGTAAACAAAATAGTTTGGGACATTGTTGGTTTTAGTTGGTGTGGTATTTTTGAGCTCCTCGGTCAATGTTTCCACTTTATACTTGCCAACAGCCATAAAATATTTATACAACACTAGCAGCGCCCCGCGGTTTTACTAAGTGTGCCGTGGGAATATCGGGATAAAAACTATCCTATGTCCTTCCCCGGGCTGCAATCTATCTCTCTGCCAAATTTTATCGAATTCGTTTCAGTGGTTTAGGCGTGAAAAGGTAGCAAACAGACAGACAGACAAAGTTACTTTCGAATTTATAATATTAGTATGGATTTCAGTAACCTAATTTACCTGTCATCCAGTGAAACAAGTGTACCAACTTTAACCTATTCATTACCAAATAAGGCCCATAACAAACGTCCATCTAAGCATATATACTATTTCCTCAGCACACATTAGACAACGACCTACCTTTAAGAAGTTTAACTACAGGTCCATTTACTGATCAATATCATTGCCGTCTCCATTGCTGAGAGAATTTAAACCTTATCACTAAACGGTACAGTCCATAATTGTACCAGCTTTCTATAAACCAACTTACGGACCTAAGGTAATCGGTGAGGTAAGAATTGGAGGTAGTAATGGACTTGGATCTGAATCACCTTTATTTTTGTAGGGGTGGACGGGAATAGGGACCTCTCTCTCTGGTAGGTTAAAATGCGTTGTTTTAATGTTGCAGAATATCACGTTACCCATCGTCAACCGGGTAGGCAGAAGATTAAGGTACTGTCGCCAGCACATCAAGTTACCTGAAACTGTCAAATTTTCCCAATCAACTCTGAACCTTATGTTTTAGCGATAAAGCTGAAAATCTATCAAAGAAATTTGACAGATTGTAGTAGCTTGATGTGGTGGCGTCTGTACATTAAATTTTTGCCTGTTTTTTGAGATCAGGAGCGGCAAGCCAAGTCCAGCCCAGACCAGCCCAACCCAGCCTATTACGATAATTATGAATGTAATTTGTTATTATTTAGGTAAGTGTTGTGTGTTTTGCTATGTCTTTCTGTGCACTGAATAAATGTTTTATCTATCTATCTTATATATCTAATGCTAAACCGGGCATAAGTCCATACACTTGAATGCTACTGATCCTAATATTTTCTTCTTTATTTTTAGGTAACACTCTTACTCCACTCCTGTCTTCTCCAGTCTTACCAAGGGGTATCGTGTGTTACCCAATAACTGTGTTGTGGAGGTCTAATAGGCAGTTGGTCCATGTAAAATATTGATATTCTGCTGCATCCGGTTAGACTGAAAGCGAAAAGGCTGATTGATTTGTAGCGGTATCTACAAAGCAACATGCGAACCACGCGTCATAGTGACGTCACGCAAAATCCTGCATCTCGCAAGAAGAGTTTACTGCGCAACTAACTAACCTACTTAGATACAACGGCCCGACATGAATCGTCGCCGGGCAGTTGCCCGCCAGACACAACACCCGTCTGGTCGGAGGATCCTCTATTTTCTATGGAGGTTGAGTGAACTTTACATACCCTGTTCCTCATACCTCTATAGATTGATTGCATGTCTTAGTGTACTGGGAACATGGTAATCATATGTAACACTAGCTGCGCCCCGTGGTTTCACCCGCATAAGTCTCGGTTTTATGAGGATATCGGGATAAAAAGTATCCTATGTCCTAATCCAAGTCAAGGTCTAACCATGTGCCAAATTTTATCCAAATTCATTTAGCCGATTTAGCGTGAAAGAGAAACAAAAAAAAAAATCCCTTTATAATATTGGTTTAGACTAACAATTCATCGTCACCCAGTCTTTCAATTCCTCAAGGACCACAGCCTATTTTAAAATATAAGTTATGACGGACGAAGTGACAGGCTGAATCCCCATTGTAAAGTTTAGAGGTAAAACTTGGAACAATGGCGTTTAGAGAGTCCTTTACATGTGAAGTGGTTCTCACCTGGGAGGGTAGGAGGCTAGGGATTACCTACAGCCCCTACAGGTGTAGTATATAACAAGGTGAGTAGGTGAGGAATGTTTGAGGGCTTTTCTGGTGTTATTAGAGTTGAAGATAGTGAGAGCTAATTGTTGTTGAAGTGGGTACTAAGATTCTCAACTGTTCTCAACTCTATATACTTTTCGTGTAACTTAAGTAACACCTTTTTCTGTTTTTGCCGTAGAAAATTGAAGCATTTATGAAAACGTGAAGTTTCTATATAAGTATTTAAAGGCTTTTCGTATCTAAAAAAACGTTTAAATTCAAGTCGCAATCTAGTATCCGTGACAATTAATGTCCTTGTAAAAACTTGTAAAAAATGTATGCAAATTAAAAAAAAATGACAGATGGAGATTAAGATTAGAGACGATCGTGTCCCAAAAAAACGGAAATTGCCTCTCAGATTAACGATGTAAATCAGTCATATCGTTTTTTTATTTATAGAAGATTATTAATAGCAGAAGTACCTATATTTTTATTATTCAAGTCATTAATTTGGTGCTAGTTAGCCTTTAAGCGTTCCTAAGAATAAATAAATAAATCTCATCTGAGCCCCAATCTTTAAGGATTTAATTCTTAAAAACTAAAATTTTTAAATGGAAATTGTTAATCCGGTCCAGCCGTTTCGGAGACCAGCCGAGGCAAAGAGATAAAAAAAAAGTGTTTTTGTTTTTTAGTGCCGTATACACTTCCATATGTACCCGCTTACTAATTTATTTTACACAACGCTTTGTCTTCTTCTTTCGAAAGTCAAATTACTGACGACTGAAAGAGAGAAATCGGTGAGAGAAGAGGGTTAGTAATAAGCTGTTATTTTGACACTAGCTTCCGCCCGCGACTCCGTCCGCGCGGATGTCGGTCTTCGCGTGGATGGTTTATTTCTCCATTTTGAGTAACTCTGACAATGACATCTTATAAATATCTATTGGACCCAAATACGGCTAAGCCTATAATAATTAAGGAGATCCCTCTATTGAGCTACTGCTGTTGAGCTCGCGTTCTGTAGTAAGTATTTTTTTCATAGTAATTCCGACCTTGATAAGTAGCATGTAGCAGTAAATTACTGACAGTGACGAAAAGTTTGCAATAATAAAAAAGTGATCGTGACAATGCGACAGAAAGTTAATTGAGAGCTTCAGCATACACAACATTGTTAGTGAGCTCGTCCGGAATATGAACATGAAGATTTCTTGGACTGCTCACACGGGAAAGAGCTACGTAAAGTTGCCCGTGTGAAAAACAACTCGCGGTAAGATCTACGCCAGCAACTCCTAGGGTCTGACCTTGAGCCTTATTTATTGTCATGGTATAACACAAAGCTACAGGAAACTGTATTCTCTTAAATTGAAATGGAAAATTATCCACTGCGGGTAATGCAACGTGTGTTCGCGGTTCTACAGAACAACGTCTATGAATAAAACTGAAAAATAAGATTTTTTTTTTCTGTATACCAGGATAAAAAGTATCCTATTTTATGCCCAGGATAATAAGGTATAATTATACCAAGTTTCATCGAAATCGAACCGTTAGTTTTCACGTGATGCCTGCATATACAGACAGACAAAAATTTTTTTAATCACATATTTGGGTTTGGTATCGATCCAGCAACACCCCCCGCTATTTATTTTTTCAATATTTTCAATGTACAGAATTGACCCTTCTACAGATTTATTATAAGTATAGATTAGAAACAGACACTTCAATTTTGATTATTTGACTTTTTTTTACCTGCAATAAAAAAAGACAACAACATTCTTTGTTTCCTCGTTGACCCCCAGAATCACAGGTATCGACTACACAGTAACAAAACGATAATCTATATAACAGCTTGTTCTCCCACCTATTGGCTGAGACCCCTATAAATAAAACTGATCGGGAAATAAAGGAAAACAGAGGGTGTACTGTTTGCCTTTCCGCGTCATTCGGCGGAGCCCATTGATTGAAATGGGTTCGTAAAGTGGAACGATTATAGCTATTATAGTGAGCATTGAGTAGTCTGTGCTATATATTGGATCAGTGCGAAGGAAAGAATGAATAATATTTGTTTGGCAACAGATCGTGCTTGGAGGGCAATGGTGACTTGGTAACGGCCGCGACTAACACGTTCTAGGTAGTAGGTTCTAACCCAGACAGGCGCTTTACTTTGTGTAAATTATTTCATAACTGCTCTTAAAACGGAAAAACCAAATAAAAATTAAATTGAAGTGTTATTATGTGTATTATGTATGACGGAGAAGGTATGTGTGTTTCGTTATTATCAGCCATGTTTTAACTACTGTGGGCGTACTGTTGGCAGTGTTGGTTATTGCGCAATAGAAAAACCGTTTTGCGGTTCAAATCAGATTATAATTTCACGAACAATTTAATCACACTAGCAAATCACACACTAGTAGGTACACTATACAACCAGATACTTACGGAACGCGGGACAGTTTCTAAGCACATGTTGTCCGTACGATGTTCAATGTCCAAGAGAGCTCCACATCGTTCTGTAGAGCTGTTATCGACCCCCACGAACTCTGGCTAAACTCTGTCAAGCGCCACCAGATGGCGCTGGCGTTCCGAACAGTCTAACGAATGACTCTGTCGAAGCGTTGTCGTCACAGCGCTTCCGCCTCGTTGTCAAGTCAGCTCCCGTACTAATGATTTCTCCGACATGTATGTAATTCAAGAAAAGGCTTCCCGCACACAAGCTTGACTCGACGCTGCGACGCGATTCTGGTAGAACAATTTCCATGAAGTTTTCATATAAATTTTTCTACTCGAGTCGCATCGCGCTGTCGCGTCGCGCCTTTCAGGAGGCGATAACCGACACGCATTAATTTAATAAAATTACTAGACTCAAGCTGTTAAGAGTAAACTAATTATCGTTGTCCGATTGAAAACAAAATTAACACAATGAAGTATTTTTCTTTCTTTCGCAATTAAAATATTCTTTTTCTTTTTTTCTTTCTTACTAAAGTATTCGGTTAGAGTAGGTCGGTGTAGAGCAGTGGTGGCCAAGTGATAACGGCTGCGACTTACGAGTTGTAGGTCGTAGGTTCGAACCCAGACAGGCGCTTTACTTTGTGTAAATTATTTCATCACCACTGCTCTCAAAAACGGTGAAGGAAAACATCGTGAGGAAACCGGCATGTCCTAGAACAAAAAATTCAAAGACATGTGACATCTGCCAATCCGCACTAGGCCCGCGTGGTGGTTAAAGCCGCGATTCCATTAGGCAAGTCTTGCATGCAAGTATGACGTCACACTTGTGTGCAAGTGATTTGAATTGAAAACAGAAATTTGTTCAACTTGCAGCTTGCATACAAGATTTTAGTGGCATACAAGTAATAATCCTGCACATAATCTGTACACCTGCGCATGCGCTTGCAACTTGTATGCAAATGAGCTGACTTGAGTGTTGTGTGTACAAGTTTAAACCTAATTGCATACAAGTTGCAACTTGTTTGCAAGCTGTGGTTTCTACTATACAAATTGCATGCAGCTTGCGACTTGTATGCAAGTCATTTGCATAATGGAAACGCAGCTTTACGGCCCACTCCCTCTCACCGAGAGGAGGCATGTGTCCCAGTAGTGGGAACATTATAGGCTTATTGTGGTATGGTATGGTAAAGTATTCGGTATAGTACTCGATAAAACACAAAGCATTTTACTACCCTTTCTTTAGAAAATAGACATCGGAAAAATAAATTATATTTTCCCTTTCACTTCATGTCGTCCATTAGGGTAGAAGTGCCAGTTGTTGATTTTATTATTGCGATATTTAATTTTGTCCGTCTGACGCCCGGCGTCGGACGGCCGGATGGCGGCCGGTGGAGGCCCGGATGGCCGGTGGAACGGATATTGGTCGTGATTCACGTCGTGTTGGCTCCACGGGGGATGAGTGCGATGTATTGTTTTGTAGTGGTTTATGAGTTAATGCTGCCACGAGTGTTAATTTATTTGTTGGTCCATTTTGCTGTTTAAATGGAGCGTTTGTTTTGGCTTGGTAAACAAACTAGTTTGGGACATTGTTGGTTGTAGTTGGTGTGGTATTTTTGAGCTCCTCGGTCAATGTTTCCACATTATACTTGCCAACAGCCATAAAATATTTATACAACACTAGCAGCGCCCCGCGGTTTTACTAAGTGTGCCGTGGGAATATCGGGATAAAAACTATCATATGTCCTTCCCCGGGCTGCAATCTATCGCTCTGCCAAATTTTTTCGAAATCCGTTCAGTGGTTTAGGCGTGAAAAGGTAACAAACAGACAGACAGACAGAGTTACTTTCGAATTTATATTATTAGTATGGATTTCAGTAACCTTATTTACCTGTCATCCAGTGAAACAAATTTACCAACTTTAACCTATCCATTACCAAATAAGGCCCTTAACAAACGTCCACCTAAGCATATATTTCCTCAGCACACATTAGACAACGACCTACCTTTAAGAAGTTTAACTACAGGTACATTTACTGATCAATATCATTGCCGTCTCCATTGCTGAGAGAATTTAAACCTTATCACTAAACGGTACAGCTCATAATTGTACCAGCTTTCTATAAACCTACTTACGGACCTAAGGTAATCGGTGAGGTAAGAATTGGAGGTAGTAATGGACTTGGGTCTGAATCACCTTTATTTTTGTAGGGGTGGTCGGGAATTGGGACCTCCACCCTATGTCTGGTAGATTAAAATGCGTTGCTTTGATGTTACAGAACGTCACGTTACCCATCGTCAACCGGGTAGGCAGAAGATTAAGGTAGTCGCCAGCACATCAAGTTACCCGAAACTGTCAAATTTTTCCAATCATCTCTGAACCTTATGTTTTAGCGATAAAGCTGAAAATCTATCAAAGAAATTTGACAGATTGTAGTAGCTTGATGTGGTGGCGTCTGTACATTGCATTTTTGCCTGTTTTTTGAGATCGGGAAGCACAAGCACCATGTAAATATAGGGAGCGGCAAGCCAAGTCCAGCCCAGACCAGCCCAACCCAGCCTATTACGATATTAATGTAATTTGTTATTATTTAGGTAAGTGTTGTGTGTTTTGCTATGTCTTTCTGTGCACTGAATAAATGTTTTATCTATCTATCTAATGCTAAACCGGGCACATCCATACACTTGAATGCTACTGATCATAATAGTTTCTTCTTTATTTTTAGGTAACACTCTGACTCCACTTCTGTCTACTCCATTGTTACCAAGGGATATCGTGTGTTACACAATAACTGTGTTGTGGAGGTCAAATAGGCAGAGTTGGTCCATGTAAAATATTTATATTCTGCTGCATCAGGTTAGACTGAAAGCGAAAAGGCTAGGCAGATTGATTTGTAGCGGTATCTACAAAGGAACAAGCGAACAACGCGTCATCGTGACGTCACGCAAAATCCTGCATCTCACAAGAAGAGTTTACCGCGTATCTAGCATAGATACAACGGCCCGACATGAATCGTCGGGAAGTTGCCCGCTAGACACAACACCCGTTTTGATTGGAGGTTCCTCCCTTTTCTATGAAGGTTGAGTGTTCCTCACACCACTATAGATTGATTGCATGTCTTATATTACTGGGAACATGGTAATCATATGTGACACTAGCTGCGCCCCGTGGTTTCACTCGCATAAGTCTCGATCACATAAGAATATCGGGATAAAAAGTATCCTATGTCCTAATCCAAGTCAAGGTCTAACCATGTGCCAAAGGAAATTGCCCATAACCAGTACCGCTTTAAAGCAATAGAGTATGGCCATAAAAATATACTTATAAATTATAAAATATTTTTTTATCTTTTCTGAGTTCAGTTGATTGAAATCGTATGTGAGGTTAATATTTTGTATTTAATTAGTTATTAATTCGATTTTATTGCATATTTTTTTAAATGGAGTATTTTTGTAAAAGCAGTGTTGCCAATTTTAAGAACCTCCCCATAATCGGTCTTAACGCTTAGTATAAAAACAGACGCTGAGTTTTAAAAATAATTTCAACTATGACATTCTTCCTGGGTCATTGATTCCGTTTTAGTCATGATCTGGCAGTTGGAGTACCTAATTTATACGGCCTACCCAAATGTTCCTTCTTTGGTATTGATCGTCGAATCGTTGAGCTCCTTAAGTTCTGCGTTGAGCTGCACGTTTACTGACAAATGGGAGCACTGACTGGACAGGTCCACTCAATCTGTGTGGTTCTTTTCTCAAAAGAACATTTCAGACACCTTTACACATGGTCTGCACATGATCTGACCAAGATTATGTCTGGGCTTTTAAAGAGATTGTGACTCTGAGTTTGTTTTGGCCTTTCTTCTCAGAGTTGTCAGATAGGAAACGCCCTTTGTTAAATACCGAACACCAAGAATGGTACTCAGTACTAAAATGTTGACCTTATGTGTATACTAGTAGGGTTGACTATCTAAATAAAACAACCAAACTGTATACTGTTTTATAGCTAGTAATATATTTGATAAAATTCACAAGAGCCCCACCAAATCGTTGTAACACAACGCTTGCGAGTTCTAATTCGACGCCAACGCCATCTAGTTCCGTCTTGTACAACTCTTGACAAATACAAAGTATTTTGTTGAACTGATGAGCGGCTTTTGATCATGCATTAACACCCTTCTCATCTAGTTTAAAAAAATATGTTTGACGTGTAAAAGTGTTTTTTTATCATTTGTCCTCCTTATTATTTTTTAATTAACATAATTAACTTAATATAATTATATATTTTTAAGATCTTTAAAATAATATTAAATTAAATCATTTATTTCAGACTAATTATTTGTCCATACCTTGTTAGTGTAGTTACATTACTTTACTAATTAAAACTATTTCTATTATTGACAAATCACATGGTCAGGGTGATTAAAATTAACTGTTGGTAACACTATCACGGGCAATGTGAAAGGTGAACTGCCAAATGTGTCAAAAGTGTCACTCACTGTCAATAATTATTTGTCAAACAAAGCATCTCATGTCGGTCGACCTGCCGACCAGCACTTTGCAGCGAACATTGTTATTACTTGTTTATTGATAGTTGTTGCGTTTGTTGTGCTAAAAATAACTTATCATTGCGTTAACATCGTGTCCAGTTGAGTCTTCAGATTTCTGCACGGTCAAGAATTCTTATAGAGACCATTGTACTGTTTCTGTGCTGTGGATTGTGTAGAACGTTTTTACGACTACGGCCTGTGTTTTCAGTGCAGTAAATCACCAACGATTTCGTTAAAAATGTCACGCTGTGGGAGCTGTGTCTACCCCGTCATCAAGTCGGAGAGGCAACGGATATAATGGAAGTCTTTCAGCACATTTGTATTTTGTTGTTTACAGCTAGTACTAGAAGCTGTTTAACTAAGTTCAAAATATACATTTAAATGCATCATGATGAGAAAAGTGGGGAAGTGTGTTGTACCACTCACTTGCGAACGATCACAATACAGACTGAAGCTGTGGCGAGACAGTGCTTCCTTACCCAAACCATTCGTTTCACCGGCTGAAGAGCTCCAGCACATGAGTTACCTTGGGTAAACTTCGGACCACGGTTGGCCGAAGTAAGGACAACCTGTTCAGGTGGAGATTCATAGACGACACCGCCTTGGAGTGTAAATGTTGTGCTGTTCCACAAACGATGGGACACTTAATATCGTGTCCCGTCTGCTGCACTTTACTGGAACTGAAGGACGCTGGTGATGGCGGCAAACAAGTAGCTGAATTCTGGGCCGAGTCCATTTAGATTGCTATCGACACGCTAAGAGGAAGATGATGAGATGAGAATTAAGAACCACCAGTTATACTTTTCTTAGTTTGATTTGATTTTGTTTGTGACTTTTGCCTGTCTGTGACAATATGTGTATTTTATATTAAACTAATACTCGTACAATATGTATATTTTCTATTAAACTAATGCTAAGATCAATTTCTTTACTGAATATGATATATCTATTATATTTATTTTTAGATGTTAGTCGTATTATTGGGAGCATGTGAGTAGGAACGAAATATGCGGAATTGAACTAGCAAACGACATTGAGGTTGACTTGCCGATGGTACTGGGAACGGACACGTATTTAGTAAGGGGAAGAATTAAGTCACGACATGTCAGCAGAAAGGTTACGCTTACATTTTAATTAATAAGTAACTCAGTACCTAGGTGATATTAATAGCTATTATTGCAATTGTTTGGTGGGTAATCAGACAATGGGATGATGTGCTCTCATTATGACCATTTTGTGGTATCTTAGTTGGGCTCGATTTAGGTCTGTGGAGCCACCGGCTCCGCTTTTAGACGACATATTTTATGAATATGATGATAATATGGACCAATGAAACTATTGCATTCCTATATTAAAGCATTTTTATTTTCTATTTCCTATCAAAACCTACATTTAGCATGACCTACCTTTGTAATATTATTTAATTGGGATCATTCATTGATTTATTGGAACTATTTTCTGTTGTTTTATGTGAATCAAATCATATTGTTGTAAAATACTGTTTTTTTGGTAAAAGATTTGTTACAAAACTAACCTCAAAACTGAGCAGAAAATCAAAGTACAACAAAAACCCCAATAAATAAATGGATAATTTTAATTTCCTATGAAAGTACGACATTACCCCGCTTTTATATCCAATTTATGGTAGCATACAAAATTGTTTAATGCGCAACGGCGGTCAGTAGAGAAATGATCCAAATCCATTTAGCCGATTTAGCGTGAAAGAGAAACAAAAAAAAAAATATCTTTTCCCTTTATAATATTGGTTTAGACTAACAATTCATCGTCACCAAGTCTTTCACTTCCTCAAGGACCACAGTCTATTTTAAAACCTATCAGTTACGCCGACAAAGTGGTAAAATAAAATTTCGGAAAATATTTTTTTTTAGGGTAGCTCCCCTACATGTGAAGTGGGGATGAATATTTTTTTCATCATCTACCCCATCGTGTGGGGTATCGTTGAATAGGTCTTCTAAAATGGCTTAGGGGTTGCTAAAATTATTTTTCGATTTAATGCTCCATTTACGAAATATTAAAGTTTAAAGTGCACATTTTTGTTCCAGTAGGGCGTCCCCCCCCTCTAAAAGCTAAACTACGGGCTTGAAAAATCTGGAAACATTCTAGATGATAGTGCATTTCATGAACTTTAAAGGAAAAGTATAGCGGTTAAGATAACTTTATTAGTTTAGCAGTAACAGTCGTTGAATTTGGGTGTTGGATAATTTTGTACCAAATACAAAATCCTTAGCATTAATCCTTTAAAGTGACTAAGATAAAGTAGTTGCTTGTTTATAATGAGTAAATACTTGCATTGAAAACCAAAATATGTTTTTTTTTTACCTATTCAAAATAAAGAACAGAATCGTACTACATTGTGATAACGGGCTACCACGGAACCCTACACTATGCGTGGCCCGGACACGCACTTGGCCGGTTTTCTCTTTATTTATAGTGTTTTTGGAAGTCGGTTGTTTTTTTTGTAAAAAAGTTTTTATTTTTCACTTTTTAGCGGGTCAGTTTGTAATTTATCTAAGTTATAATAGCCTAATGTCAAATACTTATCACCTTTTACAAAATATTGCTGTTCCCGATGCATGGACGTTAATTGTTGAGAAGTTCTCCTAGTAAGAACCAGGAGAACTGGAGCTGATTGAGAAGTCACCATCAGCTCCACTTCACCATACGCATTGTAATAAGCATAAATTGCTTAGCAGCCATATTAAGGTAATCGAATAGCAACCCCTGAAATATTTGTCAATGAGTAGTGCCATTTGTGGTCTTCATCATCAGCTCCACTTTACCAAATCATAATTTCCGAGAGCAAATGCTCAAGTTACTTTAATAATAGACTTAGGCAAGAAAAATTTTGCTTAGGGCCAAGTTTATGTTACGCTTAGTCGTGTAAAGACGCTGTATGACATTGTATTATGCGACTTGGAACCTACCAAATTGCTAAATAGACCACATGACGAAAAGGCATTGCGTGAAATGCAACGATTGAGGCTTTTATAAATCATCATCAGCCAATTGCAGTTCACTGCTGGACGTAGACCTCCCGAAGTTTGCGCCAACGTTCGCGATCCTCCGCTTCTCTCATCTAGCCACTACCGGCAACCTTTGTTAGGATAATTATACAGAAGAAAAACTCGCAAAAGTATTTCACTTTAAGAAGTATTTATTAGTTTTTTAGTTTTTAGACTAGATGCTGATAATCCTGGCTGCAGCATCAGGCCAGACTTATGTCAACATTGCATTGAACTTAAAATTTAGTCCTGTTTAAAATGAGCCCAAACACGACTACGGTGCTGTAATTTCAAGGTTTGTACTTTTCCTGATGCTCGACTGGCTTCAGCATCAGGTCTCTATGTACTTCGGTGTTCCTCATTAACAGTACGTTTATCCACAAATCGAGCCCTTTTCAATGAGCCTAAACACGATATATCTGCTGTTAGTTGTCGAGGAGTTAGGTACTCTGCAGACTATCCTGACTGCAGCATCAGGTCATAACTTGATGATCATGAGACCAAATGTGGCAAATGCCCTATCAAACATCAAAACAATTTACAATTTACTAAAACAGTCCTTGCCTGTTCGAGTAACTTCTTACTGTTAAGGAGTTGAACCTTCCATCATCAGCCCAGCTACCTGCGATGGTGACAACCGTACGCAAATACACAAGATACTTCATAAAATATGCGAAAAACAATAAGTGAGCCTATAAAATTTGAGGGTTGCTCTCGATTTCTCTAAGATCCCATCATCAGATCCTAACTTGGTGACAATGGGACCACCTCAGAACTATCTACTTTCGAACAAAAAAAGAATTTTGAAAATCCGTCGACAATTGGCGGAGTAATCGATGAACAAACATACAAAAAAAAAAAAACATACAAACATCCGAACATAGTACCTTCTCCTTTTTGTGAAGTCGGTAAAAATATAAGTTATGACGGACGAAGTGACAGTCTGAATCCCCATTGTAAAGTTTAGAGGTAAAACTTGGAACAATGGCGTTTAGAGAGTCCTTTACATGTGAAGTGGTCCTCACCTGGGAGGGTAGGAGGCTAGGGATTACCTACAGACCCTACAGGTGTAGTATATAACAAGGTGAGTAGGTGAGGAATGTTTGAGGGCTTTTCTGGTGTTATTAGAGTTGAAGATAGTGAGAGCTAATTGTTGTTGAAGTGGGTACTAAGGTTCTCAACTGTTCTCAACTCTATATACTTTTCGTGTAACTTAAGTAACACCTTTTTCTGTTTTTGCCGTAGAAAATTGAAGCATTTATGAAAACATGAACTTTTTTTTATACGTATTTAAAACAAAAGGCTTTTCGTACTTAAAAAAAACGTTTAAATTCAAGTCGCAATCTAGTATCCGTGACAATTAATGTCCAAAACTTATAAAAAATTTATGCAAATTAAAAAAAAAATACAGATGGAGATTAAGATAGAGACGGTCGTGTCCCAAAAAACGGAAATTGCCCCTCAGATTAACGATGAAAATCAGTAATATCGTTTTTTTATTTATAGAAGATTATTAATAGCAGAAGTACCTATATTGTCATTAATTTGGTGTTAGTTAGTCTTTAAGCGTTCCTAAGAATAAATAAATAAATCTCATCTGAGCCCCAATCTTTAAGGATTTAATTCTTAAAAACTCAAATTTTTAAATGGAAATGTCAAATTTTTATACTCCCTTAAAATAATGTGAATGGAAATTGGAGACAAGATCACACAAAAAATATCTCCAAAAAATCAGTGTAACAAAACACTTTATTTATTCTCAGGAGAATAACGAATTTCGCCCATTCATCAGCTACCTCAAATATTATTCACAAAAGTATTGAAACCAATGTTTATGCTCCGATAAGATATTCCTTCAATATTTCAAGTCAACGCGTTCAATCGGAACGAAGGTGCGAGGAAAGACAGTTTGTCATTGTCTCCTAAGAGTCCTTTGTATTAAAAATATAGAGGAAATAATAAGCGTTTGCTCTTTGTTGGACGAAAAGTGAGGAAAATAAGGGATGACGGCCATTATGGAGCTTTTTCCGAAGTTTAGGAGAGGAATATAATTGTTCTGAGTAAAAAGCTTTGGGGTTGTTTACTTAAGGTTAGCGCACTTAAAATTAGTCTTATTCGTACAGTTTACGTCGTCGTTCGTCGTTTCAGCCGATAGACGTCCACTGCTGGACATAGGCCTCCCCCAATTTTTCGGGGGTTTGCCATAATCGCCACGCTTGGCAGGCGGGTTGGCGATCGCAGTATGGTATGATGGTGGAATGCATAGAGAACGCTGCTGCCCATTCTCCCACCCTCGGGAAGTAAGGCACCACACAGACAACAGTTTACGTACTAATAACAATAGTTATCAGTTGGCAAATGGGGCGATGATCCTTGAGGTTAATAAAAAGGCTTAGACACCAGCTCCCTAGTTCCGTAACATATTATCAACCTCAATATGAATAATTTTGAAGGACATGCTAATCCACTGCTTCATGTGTTCGAAAATGTTGTCTGCTCAGCGCAATGAATGTTGTTGAGCTGTCAAAATAAAGGCAGTGGTACTGATAGTGTATTACGCAATTACCCCGCTTTACCATCAAGGGTAGGTAGGTACTTATGTCATTATTCTTCATCGATTTTCAGATGTAGAAACCTCCTTGAGAAGAAGATTCCGGTTGTGAAATAAGAAGAAATGTGGTAGGTTTAAGCATAGTCAGTAAGTTTATACTAAGTAAGGTTTTAAGTAGTTTAGACAAGACACTTTGGCAAACTCATAAAACTGAACATTGGGGATCACGGACGCCATCTTGAGAAGTCATAATTTTGGTTCAAAGTTGTTGAAAGGTACTGGCACCAGCACATCAAGATACCCGAAACTGTCAAATATTCCCAATCAACTTTCGACCTTATGGTTCAGCGATAAAGTTGAAAATCTATTAAAGAAAGGAGAAGGGAATGACTCCATAGATTCCTGGGCCCAGGTGTTAACTGAATCAAACTAGCCTTATTTGTAAGAGGATATAATAACAAGGCCTCAATGAAAATATGGTGAAATTTGGCTATCCAGGAACCAAGTTATACGAATTATAGTAAAAGTGAGGTTATATTATAACGAAGTTTTTTTATGTTATTTACGAAATACTTTGAATGGCTTCGGCCCAAATGAGATACCATTTAATGCACATTACATGGACACAGCAGCCTACAGCCTTTCTACCTACAATACAATTACAATAATATGACAATATTGAATCGTAAAAAAATGGGTAAAAACTTACAGGCTGAGATGCACGCCACGGACGAATAACTGATAAAATCGCCTCATCTTCCAAGACTTCTACTTCAAGAGTTACTGCGACCAGTCGCAATCGTACAATTTACACAGCGATCCATGTCGTCAATATCCAATCGATAGGCGTAAACAGTTGTCCAAAATAGAAAGCCAGGTAATTCAGAGTAGCAAGATCCATCAAATAGTCCGTTATAATGTGCAAAGCCGAGGTCGTGGGGTTAAACAATAAAACAAGGATAATACGTGCGCACTCAGAACGAAAGAAAACGAACCAGTGCGCATTATATTGTAGGTAGTCTTTGAACCAGTGCAAAGACTACAATATAATGCGGTGTAATCTGTCAGTCAGTGACTGACGGATGTCAGACACAAGTGCTGCCAGAAGAAAAAAAATCACTATGGATCTATTCAATCGATTCCACGGAAGCTTGATATGCACTTGTCACTCGATTTTCATACATATTCTCATATTTTAAATCGATTACTAGTAATTCAGGAATTATTTAATCGATTATTTAGTTTCATGAACTTAATTTAAGTTTTCTCGCTTTATAGGTAGAAACATTGTACCGTACTTTGTGATTTCCTTTAGAAAAATATAACGGTTTTTTTAATACACATTTCAACTAGTTAACGGCTGGGCCCAGAAGTCCCCTTCTCCTTTGACAGATTGTCGAACATTGATGTGCTGGCGGCGTCTGTACCTAAGTTATGTTTATCTAAGGGCTGATTTTTCCAACGCCAGATAATTTTATCCGAGGAATAATTATTTTAAAATTTTGACAGATCGTCCATACAAAATCTGTCAGATGTCAATTTTATCAGCCCTTAGTATATAAGGGCAAAAGTCAGAAAACTTTTCCTATACAAGTAACTTATTTTTATTTATTTACAAGTCTTTGTATAGGAAAAGTTTCCTGACTTTTGTAGTGGCCAGTCTATCTACCATAAAAAATTAAGTAGGATTCCATTTCCTACGAAATAAATGGAAAAGTTTTATGTGATTTATAACTTTTCTGGCAACCTCAGGTTCGTCTCTATTCAACGTCAGTTTGTTAGTAAGTTTTTTGGTCCTTATAAGAAACGAGATCGATTATCAACAAAGAAAGTTCATGTGAAATATTACCCATTTTCTTGCAGACGGCATACAAATGGTGGCCGACTTTTTGCTGGAAATAAACGAAACAGTAGAGATTAAATGTATCAACGCACACGTCCTACAAAACGTAGGTGATACAAAAATAATCTGACCTCTTGTAGGACCTACAAAAATAATCTATAACATAGTATATCTATCTATAGTATCTACAACGCCACATGAGAACAACGCGTCATACTGACGTCACGCAAAATCCTGCATCTCGCAAGCAGAGTTTACCGCGCAACTAGCATAGATATAACGGCCCGACATGAATCATCGGGCAGCTTTACACCCTGTTCCTCATACCTCTATAATGCCATGTGTGTGCGCGATTAACATGCTTTTCGAGGCACGGAGGGTTTTCATTAAGTAATGGGTTGTACTGCGGCGGCACCTACATTGCCACATGCGATCTACGCAACACACTAGAGGCAATTTAATTTTAGGAACATTCACAGTCTGATCTCAGTCTCAATGTGTCAAAAATACCTCTAATTTCCCTAAATTTTTGACAAGTTTTAGACAATGATTGTCGCTGAGATTGCGACTTTTTGAACGTTTATAATTACGAGAATTGGCCTTACTGACTTCACGCAAAATCCTGCATCGTGCAAGCAGAGTTCACCGCACAACTAGCATTATACACCGTCCCGACATCAATCTTGACCCAACAACCGTCTGGGCGGAGGATCTTCCCTTTTCTATGGGTGAGTGAACTAAACACTCTGTTCCTCACACCTCTGTAGTCGATATGATATGTATAACTTATCTACCTAACGGTATCATGCGCTAATTCTAAACGTATATAGGGTTATTGGTTAAACATTAACAACATCTTAAGAGATCATTGTACTCTAGGCTCATATACAGGGTTATTGGTAAAAACCAATAACCCTGTATATGAGCCTAGAGTAAACTCTATGTAAACATTGTTTTTTCTTTTTGTTTTAGGTACCACCTTCGTGACTGCAGAGCTTTCGTACGGATTTTTATTATGAACATGTGGAATGAATGAACGAGCAAATGAAAACGTGATACTGAACGATAATGGTTTCATTCGGTCTTTGTTTATTTGCGGGGTTTTAGAAAACATAAAATGGCTCTCGAGAAAGGCTACGTGAAAATTCTAGATTTTAAACCTCAATCGATAAGACTAGAAATGGCTGATATACAGGGTGAATTTTCCAAGTGAGCGTAGATGGCCAAATCCGAAACTAAGAGGAATAGCGAAAAGTACTCAAAGGAGTCGTGGGCTCGATTTTGATGAAAACTAAAACTGCATCATTGGATTTTTGAAAAATCAATATTTCTAGCCAGGAATCGAAGCCTTTGATTTTGAAAAAAACTCACACTGTACCTATTAATACACCATTCGAAAGTGTCGCTTATAAGGATCGAATTCTGGGAAGTAATGACATACGGGAAACTAAAGAAAAGAGCAAATTGTTAATAAAACACTTTTTTTATTTTTCGTATGTTACCTACCTCGTCGTTCGTCGTCGTTTCAGCCGTTAGACGTCCACTGCTGGACATAGGCCTCCCCCAATTTTGGGGGGGGTTTGCCATAATCGCCACGCTTGGCAGGCGGGTTGGCGATCGCAGTATGGTATGATGGTGGAATAAATAGAGAACGCTGCTGCCCATTCTCCGGTAAGACCCTTAGTCGCCTTTTACGACACCCACGGGAAGTAAGGGGTGGTGCAATTCTTTAAGTCCGGCACCACACAGGATTGTACTGCCACGTAATGCATTCAAAATTTGAATTTAGAACATAATGTTGTGAAGGTGTGAGACTGCGCTGCGGTGTATTGAGCATTATTTCGAACAAGGTACAGGTAATGTCGGTATGAATACTTTAAAATAAAAAGCAGTTTATTAAAATCCAACATTTTCCTTAAGTTTGCCGTATGTCATTACTTCCCAGAATTTGATCCTTATTAGGGACTATCGAGTGGTGTAATAATACAGTGTGTGCTTTTTTTTATCAAAATCAACGGGTTCTGTTAGATTTCGTATTAGTTTATTATTTTCATTATAGGGTAGAAGTTAATATGACTTGCAAAATGCGTCACTATCCTATCGTGTCCTATCCTTTTCCCACATGCAACCCCGGACTATCGCTGTCCTTGTCACCATGTACGGTGACAGTGTGAGGAACCGCTCGGCTCTTGCCGCGTTGCCTTGAACGAGAGCAGTGGTCCATGACATGCTCCCTTGTTAATTAATTGCCAATTTACGGTTGCGAACTGTTGCGAAGCATTTACGAACTATCAGGAACACTACGAAAAGTGCGTGTTTGTGCTGTGAAAGGCGTCTGTGCGATCTTTCGTGCGCTGCCTGCTGATCCAGCCAAGTCGAACCTTCTGCCGGCCGACGTGGAGGATTGATGGTGAATCTACAGGTCAGTGGTGTTGCATTTTCCTGCCAAATTCCTTTGTCCATGTACAATTTTCGTCGTCCTAATTCGTGTCGTATTTTGCAAGGTCAGACCTACCCACGTACTTTTCACCCCCGCATTGTACAGTCCACTATTTAATTGATCCAGCTCCCTGCGTCTGGGATAAACGCAAACAATTTTATATTTCCGCCCAAGTATTTGGTGTTAGGCGCCAGCAGGTTCGATTCCTGGCTAGAAATATTTTGTTTTCAAAAATCCAATGATGCAGTTATAGTTTTCATCAAAATCGAGCCCGCGACTGCTTTGAGTACTTTTCGCTATTCCTAATAGTTTCGGATTTGGCCATCCACGCCCACTTGAAAAATTTACCCTGTATAGTAGTTACATGGTGTCATACGTTTCTTGAATACAGCACTTAAAATTGTCAAACCGTAAACCGTATGATAATTTTAATTTACACAATTATGTACGCAAAATACGCACGTGAGTGACACGTGCGTATTTTGCATATTAAAATTTTATCATACGGTTTATGGTTTCACAATTTATATACGTGGAGTTGTAGTCACCAGACCATTCTATGTACTTACAATACCTTTACAATTATGTATTATATTTTAGTGATGTTTATTCTAGAAGTATGTATGTACACTTGTATATTCTCTATAGACCGACCGCTTAATTAAGACATTGCCTGAGGTAGCTGCGCGGTGGTTACTAAGACTTCGCTGTCTGTCAGTCTGTCCGTCTGTCCGTCTGTCTGTCACCAGACTGTATCTCAAGAACCGCGACAGCTAGACAGTTGAAATTTTCACAAATTATGTGTTTCTGTTGCCGCTATAACAACAAATACTAAAAACAAAATTAAATTAATATTTAAGGGGGGCTCCCATACAACAAACGCGATTTTTTTTGCCCTTTTTTGCCCGATAAGTATCAAAAATGGCAACAGGTAGGCACTTGAAATATTCACAAAATACTCAGTTGTATTTTAGCTTTAATAATAAATAATAAAATTAAAATAAAATAAATATTTAAGGGGGGCTCCCATACAAAAAACATGTTTTATTTTGGCGTTTTTGCCTTGTGGTACGGAACCCTTCGTGTGCGAGTCCGACTCGCACTTGGCAAATTTTTTTTTTACTATTTTACCTCCTGCGTATATATATG
Organism: Mesoligia furuncula; assembly: GCA_916614155.1. Classification (NCBI taxonomy): domain Eukaryota; kingdom Metazoa; phylum Arthropoda; class Insecta; order Lepidoptera; family Noctuidae; genus Mesoligia; species Mesoligia furuncula. The sequence goes on from OU744806.1 coordinate 2,429,938, forward strand.
TCCTGTAGGTATTATCAACCAAAAGATGTCCACTGCTAGACATAGGACAAAGAGCAACGGACATAAATAACAGAAATCATAAGACCTATCAGACACTATCTTAAACTCCAATTGATTTAAACAGCTGCTAACTAAAGCCCTCACAGAAAATAACACGCTACAACACATTTCAAGCTCTAAATAAAGGAGATAAGAGATTACCCACAGATTATATCATATAACTAATGGTCTCCGTATTTTTCAGAACCTTATCTAGGATGTGGCTGTACAAAAACATGGGACGGAAGGCTCATCACAAACCGCGAGTTTTATTTATTTATTTATTCAAAATTTCGTAAATAACACCATAACAGCTAAAACGCCAATGCCAATGTTACTACCACAAAAATACACATACATCTAACTTACATTGAGTAGGTAGTAGGTACCCCAAAATACAATTAAAAATACAGCCATAAATACAATTTAAAATAAAATAAAAAATATTAATAAAAAACACAAATAGAATACAATTAAAAATACAAATACCATTAAAATACATTTAAAATCACTTCCCAACATTTTCAATGCACTACTTTACTACTCTATTTTTACTGTAGGATATTTGTTATCCATTGCATCATTGGTATCATAAATTCGTCTGTTCATCAATGTAAATAACGCAATGAACGAGGCTTAACTGTCAAAATGAAAGAAATTGCGATCAGTTGTCAAGTTTAATGTCTTACGCAAATAACCCTCTGGTCGAAAAATTTAATGTCTGTAGGAAATCTTAAATAATATCATTATGATATCAGACCTAATAAAAAAGCAAGACATAGCGCTGCGAACAATACAGTGAAGCATGCAAAAACTACGCCTCCGCTCTGTGCATACACGCTCACACGCACACATTTACAACCATTTACAATCAAACTACACCTCACTATGTGTACACATGTTTACGAAATCGGCTTCACTTTACTGTTGACACCCCTATGTCTTGGTTTTTATATGGTCTGAGATTATGATATTCGACTTACGGTTATGTATAAAGTATGATATTGATTTCACCGGTCGAGAATCACAGTAGGTAGGCACCATAGAGACAGGAGTGACTCTCCTCCGTGGTAGGCACCTACAAAAATTCGTTAGGTATTTCAGTTATCAATTTATTATTCCAGTTGAATCACATGAACTGACGCAAATTGTTGATTGATGTAGGTAAAGGAAAGCAACGTTATTATTAACTATCCTTTTCATATTATATTATGTACCTAGTATAAATAGTTTTATAACGCGAAAGTATTTCCAACCACTCCCGCCACAATCCGCGCGGTTCTGGCGGAAAGGCCTGTTAAAGCTTCTAGAACATTCTAGAAACTTCCTTTAAAAACATTTTTAAACCTTCATCGCGCACCTTTTTTTGAAAAGCGTAAAAATTTACGAATTTTTCGACACGAACACTATTGTTTTTAGGGTTCTGTACCCAAAGGGTAAAAACGGGATCCTATTACTAAGACTCCACTGTCCGTCTGTCTGTCTGTCTGTCACTAGGATGTATCTCATGAACCGTGATACCTAGACAGTTGAAATTTTCACAGATGGCGTATTTCTGTTGCCGCTATAACAACAAATACTAAAAACAAAATATTAAAATATTTAAAGGGGCTCCCATACAACAAACGTATTTGCTTCGGCGTTTTTGTCTTGTGGTACGGAACCCTTAATGTGCGAGTCCAACTCGCACTTGGCCAGTTTTTTTATATATTATTGTATGTGTGTGTGTTCCAGTTTTTTGTAATTAGGTACGATTTCCGGAACTTTTTTGGCTGTCATATTAGTATACATACTTAGTAACCTAATTGCCAAACAGCTGTTTCTTTCGGTTTCTTTTGCACACTTAAAGTAGTGGTGAACCTTCTGTCCGACCTACGTGTCTATGTCCTAGCAGCTAGCATCGTCAGGTGGCACGCAAGCTCAGATCTAGGAAGATACGTGCTTAATGGGCTCTCTGTAGCCTCCACTATCATTTGTGCTTGTTTTATAACAGCTATATAGTCACCTTTTTGTCGTAAATTGTACCTATCAATGTGATACCTAGAGCAGTGACTGTGGCTCAATGGTAACGGTCGCGACTTACGAGTTGCAGTTCGTATAGGTTCGAACCCTGACAGGAGCTTCACTTGATGTAAATTATTTCATCACTACTGTTCTCAAAAACAGTGAAAGAAAATATCGTGAGGAAACCAAAGGACATCTGACATCTACGTGATGATTAAGAGAGAGAGTGTTCTATGACATGATTTAAAAAAAACTGGCCAAGTGCGAGTCGGACTCGCACACGAAGGGTTCCGTACCACAAGGCAAAAACGCCGAAAAAAAACGAAAAAAATGTTTGTTGTATGGGAGCCCCCTTAAATATGTATTTTATTTCAATTTTATTATTTATTATTAAAGTTAAAATACAACTGAGTATTTTGTGAATATTATCGAGCAAAAAAGGGCAAAAAATCGCGTTTGTTGTATGGGAGCCCCCTTAAATATTTATTTTATTTTGTTTTTAGTATTTGTTGTTATAGCGGCAACAGAAATACATACTTTGTGAAAATTTCAACAGTCTAGCTATCGCGGTTCTTGAGATACAGCCTGGTGACAGACAGACGGACAGACGGACAGACGGCCAGACGGACAAACGGCCAGACGGACAGACAGCGAAGTCTTAGTAATAGGGTTCCGTTTTTACCCTTTGGGTTCGGAACCCTAAAAAGGACAAAGATTGAGCACACCTTATAGACACGGGCAAGGCATTCCACAAAGGTACCTACTGCTTGAATTGAAGCTAGAAGGACGCGTCTGTCTATCGTCTCAACATCTGAATTCTACACTCATAATGAGTATACGACGTACGGCATTTCATACAAGCTTTCAAGCCCTTGTTTTCCGAAATGAATGAACCGATTTTAATGAAACTTCATACGCCTGAGCAGGATACAAAGGTCTAAGAAGTTGTTTAAGAACATTTTAAAAAAATAGTGTTACAGACTGAGGGGCCCGTGGCTAAATAATATACAGCCGCACAGGTCGATTGATCAGGTTAAGCTACGCTTGCCGCGGTTGGTCTGTAGATGGGTGACCATCTTTACATACCGCGACCCCTCCGTACCTCGGAAAGCACGTCAAGCCGTTGGTCCCTGCTGTCATTCGTGGATCTTTGACAGTCGTTACGGGTAGTCAGAAGGCCGAAAGTCTGACAACCAGTCTTACCAAGGGGTATCGTGTTACCCAGTAACTGGGTTGTGGAGGTCAGATAGACAGTCGCTCCATGTAAAATACTGGCATTCAGCTGCATCTGGTTAGACTGGAAGCCGACCCGTGCATCACCCACGGTCATCGGTAATGACGCTGTATATCCCGCGAAAGTGTGGAGGTCGAGGGTTTTTAAACGCTAAGACCCTCCACAATCGCGAGATATGCAGTCTCAGGGAATATTTCCTCGAAACCGACGTGGGGATGCATCGAGATGTAGTCGCCGTGGACAAGGGCCTCACCCCGCTCTCCTTGGCTAAAGAGAACTGGCGCAAGCCAGTAGTGCTTGACACTAATGATCGCATGGAGGTATGGCAGAGTAAGGAGCTTCACGGACGCTTTTTCCGGGCCCTACATGGACCCGATGTCGATTTACTAGCGTCCGTAGCCTGGCTGCGTTTCGGTGACCTCTTTGGAGAATCCGAAGGTTTTGTCTGTGCAATTATGGACGAAGTGATGATGACGAACAATTACCGGAGATTTATTGTGAAAGACGGCACGGTTAACATCTGTCGGGCATGCCACCGGCCGGGAGAATCAATCAGGCATATTATCTCCGGGTGTTCTTGTCTAGCTAACGGAGAGTACTTGCATAGACATAACCTTGTAGCCAGGATAATCCATCAGCAACTTGCTCTGAAATACAGCCTTGTGGAATCGGAGGTGCCATACTACAGGTATGTGCCCGACCCAGTTCTCGAAAATGGTAATATCTCATTATATTGGGATCGATCCATCATCACTGACAGGACTATTGTTGCCAATAAGCCTGATATAGTGGTGGTGGATCGATCAGAGCGGCGCGCAATGATTGTTGACATAACCGTCCCGCATGATGAGAACCTCGTGAAAGCCGAGAAAGATAAACAAATCAAGTATCTTGACTTGGCTCGCGAGGTTGTCGACATGTGGGATGTGGACTCAGCGATCATTGTGCTGATAGTCGTGACAGCCAATGGGCTAATAGCCAAGAGCCTCGACCAGCACCTGAGGAGGCTCTCGTTGGGCAGCTGGATCAAGGGCTTGATCCAGAGAGCGGTACTTCTGGATACGGCCCGCATTGTTAGGAGGTTTCTTTCTCTGGAGCCCTGACCGCCGGTAGCTTGGACCCTGTTCCCGATACCGGTGGGCTACTATTTTTTATATTTTTAAATGTTTTTATGTTTTTATATTCTAATATTTAGAAATATAATTTATATGTACATACGATGAAATAAAGGAGATAATAATTTTATTAAGCTAAGATTACATTCAAGTGAATTGAATTCCTAGATCTCACACTAGGATTCCCTGTGTTGTGAGATCCAGGCTCCTTCGTTCCGTTAACAATTTAATGTAAAGAAGAGAAAAAAAAACAGAAAAAGGTACATTATTAAAATTAAAATAGGAGACTTAAAAATAAAAATAGGCTTATAAGAGTGTACGTATACATGGTGGTGTGATTTGTGTCAGTTGAGTTGGTGTTGTAATAGAGTGTCTGTGTGCTATATGTGTGTGTATGTATGCCTGTATGTTATATGTGAATGAGGGTATGTGTGTGTATGTGTATATGTAATCAAGTCAACCTAAGTATTTGTCTATATGTTTAAGTTTTTTACTTATGCTATGAAATTTTCAGTCATATCGTAGTCCAGTGTAAGAAGCCAATTGGTTACAGTTACCTTGCATTTTTTTTGTGTCAGTTTTAGTATTTTATGTAGACCATTGAGTTTTGTATAAATGTGAGGTCCCATAAAACTGTAAGACCTTCTACCAATGGTTTTACGGCATCGAATTTTATTCCAATTTACCCTACGCTTGAAATGACACACGTGTTTAAGGCAGTTTTATGAAAACGTAGGGTGACAGACAGTATGTAAAGTTGTCTAACCCTAAGAACTCCCACTTCCGTATACAGTTTATTAGTGGGGTACCGGTACGGTCGTCTATAGGCAACTTTTAATAGAGCACGTTGAGCTCGTTCTACTTTCATTAGTAAGGTCTTGCCCGCACCGCCCCACGCTAGTATGCAGTATCTGAGGATGGATTGACAAAGGGAGAAATAAATCATCTTCAGGACAGAATCATCAGCAATCTTCCCCAGTTGTTTAAAGATCCGCAGCATTGATGTGTTCGTATAAGTTCGAACCCTGACAGGAGCTTCACTTGATGTAAATTATTTCATCACTACTGCTCTCAAAAACTGTGAAGAACATCGTGAGGAAACCGGCATGTCTAGAACCAATAATCGAAGACATGAGAGATCTACACGATGACTAAGAGAGAGAGAGAGAGAGTGATCTATGACATAATTTAAAAAATGTACAAAGTTTGAGCACACCTTATAGACACGGGCAAGGCATTACATTACACAAACGTACTGCTTGAACTGAAGCTAGAAGGACGCGTCTGTCTATCCTCTCTCAACATCTGAATTCTAGACTCATAATCGTTTACGACGTACGGCATTTCATCCAAACTTTCAAGCCCTTGTTTTCCGAAATGAATGAACCGATTTTAATGAAACTTCATACGCCTGAGCAGGATACAAAGTTCTAAAAAGTTACTTAAGAACATTTTCGAAAAATAGTGATACAGACAAATTAAACCGATTTTAAATTTTCCATAGAAACAGATGTTTCGAGTTATCTTTTTTTAAATACGATATTTCGAAAAGGTTCTTAAGTAACTTCTTAGACCTTTGTATCTGCTTATGCGCATGAAGTTTCATTGCAATCGGTTCATTCATTTCGAAAAACAAGGGCTTGAAAGTTTGTATGAAATGCCGTAGTACCTACGTCGTAAACGCTCTTAACTGAAAACAATGTAGAAATGAATGAATTTAGACAATGATGCGGGACCATAAGAAAGGAATCTCGATAAGCTTTGAAACAATAACTTTTAGCGTGCGATTTCTTATAAATAACTAGTTACGCAGAAAATATTTTTTTGTGTCTAGAAAAAATACTAGAACCTGAGATAAATATGAATTCTAGTAATGTTTTGCATGTTATGAGAACTAACATAAACCTTGATATTTTAGCGATATTCAAATCTATCTAAACACGTTCCTTAGCAAATGTCAATTCGATTGGTTGATTTTAGCCATTTAATATTTACGTTATATATAAGCTAACAGTCTTAAAATAATATGTAGGTACAAGTATATAAAAAAGGGGAGGAGGGGAAAGAATCATAGGGATTATTATCATAGTTCAACCAAAAAATTCATCCACATCGTCGTTTGCAAGAAAAGTGCCCAAAAGGTTGGCAGCACTGCCACGTTGTATGGCAGTGCTGATTCTTTGACCAAATAGGTACCTAATGTACTAAAACCTTTCTGAAAGATCATGTTAATGAAAGAAACATCAAAATTGTTTCATTAGTCTTTGAGAAAATCGCGGACATACAAACATACATACATACGGGAAAGAATACAGAACCCCCTTTTTTGAAGTCGGTTAAAAATAGGCCAGCCCTCGGGTCACGTGCAGAGGCAACCAACTGCTTGGCATTGTCTCGAAAAACTAAGCGGTCTCTCGGCTATTTCAATTGATTCATATACTTAACATTGTTGATGTTGATGATTTATGATTCACAAAATTAACAATAAACTCAAATAATTGCCGGAAAAAAATATTTTACTCACTTTCAAAACAAATCTTGGTTTCCTTTCTACCGACCGCGTCATGTACAAATAGCTACCATAATCGGTATAGGAGTTGGTAGGTTATTTATCATTTTGCACCCGACACCAAACAGTAAGAGAGAAGAGAGAGTCAATAGAGTTAATTATCTTTTTATCACATCTATTGTAAAAGACCTAATGTATTCTTCGTAAACAGGGACTAAAATAGTTCTTTAATCCCTAGGGACTAAAAGTGATTTGAATTTGGAATATAGGTATTGTTAGTAAAAGATCCAATCACCAAAGAGATCAGTCACAAACATTGTATGAACAAGTAACAGGCTGTATGATAAAGTAAAAGGCGCGCGAGCAAATTAAAAACAAAAATTTGTGAAAAAACAAAAAACGCGCGAAAATCATTCTTTTTTCGTTCGTAATTGTTTACTCAAAATTGTAGGTAAATAAGTAAACGTACAATAAATAAATAAACGTACAATTCTTATATAAGTCAATGATTTTTATTCATAAGTTGCACTGGGATCCAGGTGGAGGGGGGTTCAGGGGATCAGGTCGAAATAACAATTTTTTCATAGAGGATGATAAAAAGTAGTGTGTCCACCTCGGGAGCAATACTATTTTCAGCTCGAATGACGTACTTTGAATTCCTCAACCTCAAAATAGTTGTTTGCTCCCTTGGCAAACAATCTACTATTTTGTATTCATGTGTTTCTGTGACAAATAAAATATCTAATTTACTTAATTTTTATTTTTAATGTTTGAGCCGTTTGGGGTTGTAGCACTAGGGCCATGCGGTCCGAGTGCCCACTTGTTTTTCAAGACATCGACAAGCGGTTTGTCGACCCTTCATGTCACCAGAGGGTCACGTCAACAGACAACAGTCCGGCCTACATAAAATGAACACGTGTTTTGCGAATTTGACCTTTATTAGCTACTAGAATCGTCGCATCGACAGGTGTCAAGAACGCATTCTCTGGACGGCCGAACTGTAAGCACGTATACTGAGTTATTTTGACGTGCAAACAAAACAAACGTTTCATTATACCAAGCTAACCGAAACTGTCAAAATTTCCCAATCAACTTTGAACCTTTATGCTTCAGCGATAAAGTTGAAAATCTATTAAAGAAATTTGACAGATTGTAGTAGCTTGATGTGCTGGAGTCTGTACATTCCTAACAAAAATCTCACAAAAACTCAGAGATTTCGTGCGTCATGTATACTCACCCACACAAATGACAATCACAAACGATTACCAGGGAGAACCGTAAGACACATGTGCTAATGGTCCGTCAAATCTATTCAGTTGATCTGTCGGGTTCCGACGGAGTCCTGACAGAGTTCTCGACGCGGACAGGCACATTACTAATGTGCGGAAATTTTGATGGAGGAAAAAGGTGCAAGGGATAAGTGACCTGCGTGTTAGTTCTGTACTGTAATAATTAAAATTAAAAGAAACGAAGAAAAATTGTTTATTCTGCACAAATAGGACGCACGTTATAAAATACACTTAAATAAATTAAATAGCCTCCACTATTTATATACTTGTACATTTTTTGACATTTCCGAAGACGGTCGACATATTTTATTGTAATTATATAAACTATGGTGGTCCGACGACCTTGTGAAGGCCGCAGGAACCTGTTGGATGCGAGAAGCACAGAACCGGTCGAAATGGAGGTGCTTGGTAGTAGGCCTATGTCCGGCAGTGGACATTTTTCGGCTGAAATGATGATAATATAAACTATGATTTTTAATTTGCTAGACTAAAATGACAACCGATCGCAGCTGTCATTTTGGTCCAGCAAATTATGGTAGAGCATAATAAATTCTGAAAATGAAATGGGCGAATTTCGGCAAATCTCTGGTGGACTTAGGGTGTAACAAGAATACAACGGTCGTGAAAAGTGAATTTATACTAGAATGACAATACTGGACACAGTTCGGAGTTCCTAATCGCCGCTGATGATCTAGATCTGGAATATATCCGAGATTTAAAAAAAACTGGCCAAGTGCGAGTCGGACTCGCACACGAAGGGTTCCGTACCACAAGGCAAAAAACGCCGAAAAAAACATGTTTGTTGTATGGGAGCCCCCCTTAAATATTTATTTTATTTTAATTTTATTATTTATTATTAAAGTTAAAATACAACTGAATATTTTGTGAATATTTCAAGTGCCTACCTGTTGCCATTTTTGATATCGAGCAAAAAAGGGCAAAAAAATCGCGTTTGTTGTATGGGAGCCCCCCTTAAATATTTAATTTATTTTGTTTTTAGTATTTGTTGTTATAGCGGCAACAGAAATACATAATTTGTGAAAATTTCAACTGTCTAGCTATCGCGGTTGTTGAGATACAGCCTGGTGACAGACAGACGGACAGACGGACAGACGGACAGACGGACAGACGGACAGACGGACAGACGGACAGACAGCGAAGTCTTAGTAATAGGGTTCCGTTTTTATACGGAACCCTAAAAAAAAGGCAAACAAAGGCATATTTAGGCATATTTTAGTACTTAAGTAGGATATCTGGCCTAGGCTAGAAATAAAATACGAACTTTCACTCAACTCAGAAACCTACGACTCACAGATAAAGTTTTGATGTGACGCATGTTTCCCCCAACCCTTTCTTATTTTTTTTTATTTATGTTCTTCATTGCGTCATGTTTACCGCAAATAAACGTATTTTCTTTCTTTCTTTCTTTCTTTTCCCGCAATGTTAATTGGTAGTTAACAAAGTTAGTAAATATTACAAAACTGATTTATAAACGGGAAAATCGCAAGTTAATTATTAATTGTTATCTACTCGTCAGATAATTAACTGTGTACTTATCAAACTCATGTAGTCATAACTCATTAAGCGTAAATTCTTACACGCAATTTATCTTGATCATAGTACAATGTGCTAGGATCATTACGTTAATGGAAATCTAATTAATTGGTAGTGAACGCTAAGCAGATAAAAACAATCTTTCTATGATTGCTTGTGTAAACATGATTATGTGAAGACAGTTATTACAAAGACGTTTCTTCAACAACGTCAATCCTAGTTGATTGCTTGAGTAAAAATAGTTAGGAACTTCAAACATGCAGAACGCAAGAATTGAGACATTTGAAATTGGAAGTAATAGCACTGTATTTTGTGGTAATAGCTTGATGAATACAAGAAACCATTGAGTTTCTAGCCCGCTCTGCTCCAAATATCCAGTTCAAAAGTGCAGCGAGGGACATAATTGTTAAGCAACTTTACATCCTACGTCAATTTGCCGGGTTAAGGCTCCTACAAACAGGCGCGACACGCGATAAATTCGCGCGCGACACAAAAGCACCGCTCGTCGCGCGACTTGCGGTGCCCTTGTGTCGCGCGCGATTTTATCGCGTGTCGCGCCTGTTTGAAGTAGCCTTTACCTACAGTAATTTCATAAAATTTTTACTGAATAAGCATACCACAATCTGCCTATAATGTTCGTACTGCTGACACAGGCATCCTCTTCAAGAGGGTTCTTTTCAAGAGGAAGTGGGCTACAATCTACCACTCGAACCCAATGCGGGTTGCTAGATGCCATATTATGTATTTCAATATTTGGTTCTAGGACATGCCAGTTTCCTCACGATGCTTTACAGTTTTGAGAGCAGTGATGATGAAATCATTTACACAAAGTAAATCCAGCTTGCCCACCAGTCTGGGTTCGAACCAACGACCTAAAACTCGTAGGTTACCACTGGGCCACGACTGCTGGCAATGATTATTTACAGATAATCTAAAATTGTAGTTAATTTGCCAATCAAACAACGTATTTCCCTGACTTTACCTGTTAACAGACTACTTGAAATGACTAAGGGCTGATTTTTCAATCGACCGATAATTTTTATTCGTGGATTATAATTGACGTCTGACAGTTTTTGTATGGAAGAACTGTCAAAATTTCAAAATTGTTCCTCCAATAAAGTTATCTGGCGTTTGAAAAATCAGCCCTTAGTGTATTATTATAGTCATAAGATAAAAGATTTGAGATTCGCATTAGCTTGTGCCTTGACCCGTAGGTAACTCCTCAAGTACACTGACAGTGAAGGATGAAGCTCGACATGTCTAGAGCTGAATCCAAGTCTCGCTCCAAACTTACCGAGGTTACACATAATTCTGATATGTCTAGACTATTTTAAAGAAAAGTCTAACTTCCACAGTACATGTAACCTTGCCTTTTTGTATCTTTTTGAGAAAACACTAGATTAGTTTTCTTTGGCCAAAGAATTAGCATTGCCATTCAACGTGGCAAAATGCTGCCAGTCTTCTGGCCCCGTTTCCGGATGACAGCGATGCGGACGTACTTCGACGCCTAAAGTGTCCTTTGTTTTTTGTATTTATTTGTATAGTAAGTTATTTAGTCATTTAATTTAGTATCTAGTGTAAATAGTTAGTTATCTATAGATACATACAATAAAAAATAGTTTTCTTAAGAAAATATTGAAAGTATTAGCTAGATTTGAAGTTTCGCTATTTGATATGACAGACACGAGTGCAAAGATCCGAAGACATCAGAAAATGTTGCCGGTCTCGTTTACGAGTATAATCCCACTACGTCAGTACCTTTAAATTTTTCTTGAAATTTTCCAACGTCTACAAATGATAGGAAAATATTGGAAATATTATTTGGCTATTCCCGCATTTCTAGCTGTCTGTAAAGGCTTGTGAATATTTCTGCATACAAGGTGTTTATGCAAGGATCAGCGCAGCGCATCGTCTTGACATGAAATGGTTACGTCACTATTGAACAAATTCTTTTGTAGTTGAACAAAGCAAGGTGTGTAATATTGAAATAGACATATTTTAAAACAGATCAAAAGAAAAAGTTTACGTTATTAATAACCTACTGCATCAATTTTATAGAAAGTCATCTTGTCTGTGTGGTGCCGGACTTAAAGAATAGCACCACCCCATACTTCCCATGGGTGTCGTAAAAGGCGACTAAGGCGAGAATGGGCAGCAGCGTTCTCTATACATTCCACCACCATACCATACTGCGATCGTCAACCCGCCTGCCAAGCGTGGCGATTATGGCAACCCCCCATTTGGGGGAGGCCTATGTCCAGCAGTGGACGTCTTTCGGCTGAAATGATGATAATCTATGATAAACGTGACTGCATTTTAAATTTTAATTATAATTTTTTTTTTGCCATTTATATTTTTATTTTTATTTATTGCAGTGGTGGCCCAGTGGTAATGGCTGCGACTCACAATTTATAGGTCGCAGGTTTGAACCCAGACAAGCGCTTGACTTTGTGTAAGTTATTTCATCATCGCCATGAAGAAACACATCGTGAAAAAACCGCACTGGGCCCTCGTGGTGGATTACGGCCCACTCCCTCTCTCATCTCCTCCTCTGAGGCCTGTGTCCCAAATGAAACATGGAACATTAGCTAATTATGCATTTATTTATTAGATCTCCAACAGAGGCTACAGAATTATATACATGTTGAATTATATGCACTACCAATTCGGTATAAGAGACCACATCTCACCACCACATATCTGATGTAGGTAGGTACAATAAATTATGACAAGGACGAACACATTAAAATAAATATAGAAATATAAACAACTCTAAGCCCGAAGTTGAGCGGTTAATGTTACAGTAATTTGTGAAATTGTGACGTCACTTTAAGAATGGTTAAAATGGTGCAACCCGTTCTTCGCTTAACCGGAGATTTGACAGCTGTCAAGGCATTGGTTATCATTATAGTTATTTGGTGCAACTCACTCTAAAAAGAACAACAAATTCCATTTCCTACAAAGTCCCGATCTCAACACTTCCCTAAGTGGTTACTAACGGGCACCATGTTCTGCATGCAAGCAATTAACAAAATAATTACTTGCACAATTAAAACATGGCGCACGATGCACACAATGGCCAGATTTCCCACACAATGGCCGATAGTGGTGTGCTTACTATTGTCTGTGGCGTCTTTATCGTGTTTCGCGCCAGTGAACTTAGATGAAATGGGAGAGTAACATCTGGGAAGAAGTTTGTGTTTTAAAAAGAAAATGTTTGTGACATCTGGTTTTTAAAGTGAAAACTTCTTTAAGCGCATTTTGTGCTCTATTTGAAGAGTGAACGAAACTGAACAGGCACGCTCGGATCGGTGCTCAGCACCAGTGAGTCGGTGATGCTGAACCGCGTATATTCGGCGCTGAATCGCGAATACTCGGCTCCAGTCGCTGTAGCACGTATACTCCCCGCTGAATCGTGTATACTCTTCTTATACTCTTTTAACTTTCGTCGTGTGGTCATAGAAGCACACATCCTCTATTGTTTGGTTTTAGTAACAGGAACCTGTAGGATAATTATTAGTGCAGCAGTTGTAGTGTTAGTGTCTTTCGGCTGACGTCATGATGACACGCTCCGAAAGGAATCATCTCCAATCGAGTTTTTGAGTGCTGTGTAGTCCTCTGGGGGACTGGTCTAGGGGATTTTAGTGGAAACAGCGAGTTTCACAGAGATGCTTCGAAAACAGAATTACCTAACTGTAAGTAATAAAACATCTTTGTTACCGACTTAACAAAAAGGAGGAGGTACTATGTTCGGATGTTTGTATGTTTTTTTTTTTTTTTGTATGTTTGTTCATCGATTACTCCGCCAATTGTGGACGGATTTTCAAAATTCTTTTTTTGTTTGAAAGTAGATAGTTCTGAGGTGGTCCCACTGACACCAAGTTAGGATCTAATGATGGGATCTTAGAGAAATCGAGGGCAACCCTCAAATTTTATAGGCTCACTTATTGTTTTTCGCATATTTTATGAAGTATCTTGTGTATTTGCGTATGGTTGTCACCATCTCAGGTAGCTGGGCTGATGATGGAAGGTACAACTCCTTAACAGTAAGAAGTTACTCGAACAGGCAAGGACTGTTTTAGTAAATTGTTTTGATGTTTGATAGGGCATTTGTCACATTTGGTCTCATGATCATCAAGTTATGACCTGATTCTGCAGTCAGGATAGTCTGCAGAGTACCTAACTCTTCGACAACTAACAGCAGATATATCGTGTTTAGGCTCATTGAAAAGGGCTCGATGTGTGGATAAACGTACTGTTAATGAGGAACACCGAAGTACATAGAGACCTGACGCTGAAGCCGGTCGAGCATCAGAAAAAGTGCAAACCTTGAAATTACAGCACCGTAGTCGTGTTTGGGCTCATTTTAAACAGGACTAAATTTTAAGTTCAATGCAATGTTGACATAAGTCTGGCCTGATGCTGCAGCCAGGATTATCAGCATCTAGTCTAAAAACTAATTAATTCTTAAAGTGAAATACTTTTGCGAGTTTTTCTTCTGTATAACTATCCTAACAAAGGTTGCCGGTAGTGGCTGGATGAGAGAAGCGGAGGACCGTGAACGTTGGCGCAAACTTGGGGAGGTCTACGTCCAGCAGTGAACTGCAATTGGCTGATGATGATTTATAAAAGCCTCAATCGTTACATTTCACGCAATGCCTTTTCGTCATGTGGTCTATTTAGCAATTTGGTAGGTTCCAAATCGAATAATACAATGTCATCCAGCGTCTTTACACGACTAAGCGTAACATAAACTTGGCCCTTAGCAAAATGTTTCTTGCCTAAGTCTATTATTGAAGTAACTTGAGCATTTGCTCTCGGAAATTATGATTTGGTAAAGTGGAGCTGATGATGAAGACCACAAATGGCACTACTCAATGACAAATATTTCACGGGTTGCGATTCGATTACTTTAATATGGCTGCTAAGCAATTTATGCTCATTACAATGCGTATGGTGAAGTGAAGCTGATGGTGACTTCTCAATTAGCTCCAGTTCTCCTGGTTCTTACTAGGAGAACTCCTCAACAATTAACGTCCATGCATCGGGAAAAGCAATATTTTGTAAAAGGTGATAAGCAGTTGACATTAGGCTATTATAACTTAGATAAATTACAAACTGACCCGCTAAAAAGTGAAAAATAAAAACTTTTTTACAAAAAAAACAACCGACTTCCAAAAACACTATAAAGAGAAAAATAACTTTAATTTCGGAAGTCTGTGGGAAAAAACTAAAATACAAATCCAAAGACACCGACTTCCGAAATTCAAGTTATTTTTCTCTTTATAGTGTTTTTGGAAGTCGGTTGTTTTTTTTTGTAAAAAAGTTTTTATATAAAAGCAGTATCTTTAACTATAGAATCTTCCAGATATTTTTTTCCATAATAAAACTGACAATATTTTTGAAAACGCCTCCTTAAAGAACCGGAGTTACCAACATAGTCTGCAGAGTAAGCAAGCTGAAGTGGCAATGGGCTATGTCAGTCGAAGGACCGATGGCTGGAGACCACGTATTGGCAAGCATAGGGTGGGATGCCCCCCAGTTAGATGGACCGATGACCTTAAAAAGGTGGCCGGGACTGACTGTTGTGGCTCAGCCTGGGAGAGGCCTATGTCCAGCAGTTGACTCCGATAGGCTGAGTTGATGACGACACCTGTAACACCGCCGACGAGGAACCGACTATTTTCTCGCTCAAGAAACTTACGAAAGATTGTAGGGCCGGGTGTCAGTAAACGAGATACATATATTAAGAGGGAACAGGGCATGCAATTCTCCATACAAATGTATTCCCCTTTTTTCTTTCTGAATAATGCCTCTAGAGCAAAATTAGTTTTTTTATAAAATCAAGGTCTGCTATAAACACGTCCCTGTCATTTTCTTTTTTCAGCAACTAATTAGTAAAGAAAATATGACACTCAAAAAATTACAAAAAAAAAAAAATACCGCCGTGATTAGAGGACTACCAGACAAATTGTAAAAGTTTTTAACATAAAAAAAAAATGATAGGAACCTAAATATACTCTTTCTTAAAATGTTAATGTAAAAATAATTGAATCAACTCAGTTTTCGAGGAGAAAAAGGGGAATACGAAACACGTCGGTGTCGTCAAAATTTTTGATCGAACAGCCGGCGAAAACTCTGCCAAACAAACAACTCGTTATTAGTTGCTAGCTTCTCTTGCTTTTCGCTAATCGTCGACATTGGCACAGATGCCAAGAGCTAACAGAAAGGAATAAAGTTTTTCAGCTTTTTCCCTGTAATATTCTATAAATAGGTACAGGACTGGCATTGACATGAAAGACCCCACAAACTTCACTAAAATGAAATTAAATTGTTTACTCTGTAAATAGGATATCGAAATCACTTTTACACGTCATATTATAAAAGACTGGCCAAGTGCGAGTCGGACTAGCACACGAAGGGTTCCGTACAACAAAGCCAAAACGCCGAAAACAACACGTTTGTTGTATGAAAGCCCCCCTTAAGTATTTATTTTGTTCTGTTTTTAGTATTTGTTGTTATAGCGGCAACAGAAATACATCATCTGTGTAAATTTCAACTGTCTAGCTATCACGGTTCACGAGATACAGCCAGATGATAGACGGACAGACGGACAGTGGAGTCTTAGTAATAGGTTCCCGTTTTTACCCATTGGATACGGAACCCTCAAAAAAATTAAGTTAGATGGAGTCGAAATTTCCTGACTACACCTGAGAAGAAATGGCAAAACAAACTCATGGGTCAAAGTCTCTTTTAAAGGGCGGAGCACCGCAGTGTACTCGTAGAGGCGATCGGCAGCGACGGCGACCTCTCGCGTCCGGCCCTGGTGCAAGCCATGGTCCGGGGCGAGAGGGAGTGGTAGGCAATCACCTCCTTCTGCGAAGCAGTCATGCTAGCGGGACGGCTCAGGGAGAGAGCCTCCCGTCCCAGCCGCCGCGGGAGACGCTCCGGGCGTCGGGAGCCGCGTGACGACTCCCGGCCACCGTAGGCGCGGGCCTGCGGGCGGAGAGTAATGGGTAGCTCACCGTGCGATCAGGACCAGGCCTTGCCGGAAGGCGCGTACGTGTTCCACGCGTGCCTCAAAGAGATGTCAGCATCGAGGAGGGGTTATCTTAGGGCCGAAGCTTGCCGGGTCAGCGGGATTACCGCTGGCCCGGAACATAAAGGGCTAAGGAAGGAACACGGTTGGGTTTTAGTCAGTAAGAGTCTGACACTCCGTTCCGCTCCACCCAGAGCGGGAGGAGTCATTTGATGACTACCCATCCGCAAAAAAAAAAAAAGTCTCTGTTAAAGAGAGAGCTGTGCTGCTGGGGAGTTGTGGCGCCACTTCTTCCCAGCAATGTCACTAGGAAGTGGTGAAGGTCGGGTGTTTTGGGGGACTGTCATGTAATTTTGACGTTCGAAAAGTGATAATTCTCAGCCTAATTTGAATAAATGACTTTTGATTACGTTTGAAAAACTCCAGACATAATCTTTGTCAGATCATGTCGTGAAGACCATGTCGATTAGTGCCTGAAATGGTCTTTTGACGATGAGAACCACATAGATTTGAGTGGAGTTCAGAAATGAGTTCACACTTTCGGTTCTACGTAGTTAAACTAATATTATCGAACGCGACCCAGTTAAAGAGATAGTTTGGCATCAACATGTCAATTCACACTTGGTGAGAAAGGTCATTTCTCTTCTTATTTTAATTGCACAAATGAAAAGAAAGGTGATTTTATTTTCTTCAAGTCTGATGTCTACAGCAAAAATCAGACTACTTTATAAAAAGTTATACGTGAGAACCTCATAGATTTTAATTTTCTCTTAGTTTGTTTGTATATTTAGCCGTGTAGTCTCGATGAGCCTACTAACTGTAGCCAAAAATTCAACTTTAATTTTAATTTATTTTGTCTATAATTATCAAAATGATATAGGTACCAATGCAATAGTCCCCAAGATACTAGTTTGGGACCAACGATATCTCCAAATTGTAATTTTAAATAAACCGCTTCGTCGGTTAAAATACTTTTAAGTACAAAAAACTAAGGACGAAGTTCACCAATGGTTCAAGAGCTGTCAGTGTCAACATTGCACAACAATGATGACACTGACAGCTCTTGAACGCGGTTTGGATGTACTGATCGCGTTCCGTTTCATTGGTGAAATTCGCCCTTAAGATGCACGATGAAATAGTAAAGAAACAGGATATGAATAAATTTGCTGTTGCCCTACCTAAACTTTGCAAACAAACTTTCATCCCTCCTGGCCCAGTTAGGGGTAGAGTTCCTAAAAGTTATTTCTTCGTGTACCTTTACACCCCTAAGGAATTCAATACATCTTGTTTGTACAGACGCCAGCACATCAAGCTACTACAGTCTGTCAAATTTCTTTAACAGGTTTTCAACTTTATCGCTAAAGCATAAGGTTCAAAATTGATTGAGAAAATTTGACAGTTTCGGAAAGTTTGATGTGCTGGCGTTTGTACCTTTAGCAGTTTAGGATCGGGACTAAGGAGTTAGTAACTGTCAGAGGGGCTCGTGGCTAAGAGATAACAGCCGCATGTAGATCTTGCCGCGGTCGGATACTGGATGTGTGCCCACCCATTACATATCGAGACCGTTCTATGCCTCGGAAAGCACTTTAAGCCGTTGGTCCCGACTGTCACTCGTAGATCTTTGTCGAAGCCCAAAACTTTGACAACTAGTCTTAACAAGGGGTATCACGTTACCCAGTAACTGGTTTGTGGAGGTCAGATAGGCAATCGCTCCGTGTCATCATCATCATCATTTCAGCCGAAAGACGTCCACCGCTGGACATAGGCCTCCCCCAAGTTGGGGGGGGTTTACCATAATCGCTACGCTTGGCAGGCGGATTGGCTATCGCAGTATAGTATGGTGGTGGAATGCATAGAGAACGCTGCTGCCCATTCTTCGGTACGACCCTTAGTCGCCTTTTACGACACCCACGGGAAGTATGGGGTGGTGCTATTCTTTAAGTCCGGCACCACACAGACAGTCGCTCCGTGTAAAATACTGGTATTCAGCTGCATCCGGTGAGACTGGAAGCCAACCCGAACAAGTTAGGGAAAAGTCTAAGCAGATTTTTTCTCAGTAACCTTCCGTCTGCATGTAAAAGAACTCAGTTCTATCCCACACTGTGAAATAAGCAATGCTTTTACCAGAATTTCAAACAGTTTTCGTTATCAAACTAAAACCGACGACACTGAACCTTCCCTACATCCCTGTGGAACTATCCATCTGTAGGGGTGAAACTTTGTTCATAGCTCTGGGAATTAAAACCAAGTCCCAAAGTATTTATAAGAAAGATAAATATCTAGTGGAATGTGGCAGTGTGTAGTAAGTTTCTTGCTAAATGAATCCTTAGTGTAAAGCAAGGAAAATTAATTAGAAAATAGAGAGAAATAGAAAATATTTATTGTTCAGGTAATACAGTAAGCAGGTTCACTGGTTAACAGCAAGTTAAGACGACATGAGTAGCTTAAAATATTACCTACAGCTAGGTTACAAGATACTATTAACTAGTGAGCCCCAAACTATACAGTTAGTCTGCATCTTGGGGCTCGGAATACGAATTCCAGAGTGGAGACTAGTGAGGTGATTTCAGGTATGGTGGTCTGTGTGTGTGCGTGTGATGTGTGAGTGGAGTGTGTGCGTCTGGTGTGTGTGTAAGTGTGCGTGTTTGTTCCATTGTGCTTCGTTTGATTTGCTGTCAGGTCAAGGTCTTTATATTAGTTGTTCCGAGTTAACATAACCAGTGATGCAAAATTTCCTTTACAATTTTTTTGCAGCCAAATGAAGTAGTATTTTTAATTTCGCAGAGTTTGCAGACTTTATTGTACGTATTAATGAGAGAGTAGGCCGGGGAGCGTCTTGGTAGCAATGAGGTGCTGTCAGGTGTTGGGATCCTGTCATTTCTTTTGCTTATGATAGATGCGTAGTCGGGTGTCCTTTAATGTTTTTGTGCAGGCAGAAGGAATGAAAAACTTGCGGACTCTGAGGAGTCTCTTTCCGCGGTAGAGTGGATAAGTAGAGAACCGGTAGGGCTTCTTAAAAGTTATTTTAAGAAGCCCTACCTGTTATATTATATATAAAGGTCATATATCAAAACTGTTAGGTAAGTCAAAGTCAAATCATTTATTTCAAATAAGCACATTAAAGGCACTTTTGAACGTCAAAAATTACAACAAAATAGAATTTATTCTAGTCGCCCATTCCAAAAGGTAGTTGTCGTATGGAGAAGAATGGGCAAGAAACTCAACCGTTACTGTTTTAAAATGAAATGTAAATTGCCATTATATATATACATTATATACAGCTTAAATTGTCCGTATACTCAAATCGTCATACGTCAGCCGCATGCACAGTGACCGCTGCAGCTGGGCAACAGTCTCAACACGGTGGGTGGTGCCTGGGGATGGACGGCGCCGCCAAGGCCGACCCAGGAAAAGGTCGCCAGGCGACGTAGAAGCGTACTGCAAGGGTTGGATCGATGTGGCTCTGGAAAAGGATGCCTGAAAGGATTTGGGGAGGCCTTTGCTCAGCAGTCGGACAGTGTAGGAACACAGCTGATTTTTTTTTTTAAATTTTGGCAGTGGTGAAGGGCGGGCGTTTTGGGGAACTGGCATATGTAATTTTGACGTTCAAAAAGTGTTGATTCTCTGAGCCTAGTTTTAATAAACGACTTGATATAGATTGTTGCATGAAATATCTAAAACACGGCAAATTGAAAGGTTAAGAAAATTATGTAATCAACTAATATTATAAAGGCGAAAGTTTGTGAGGGTGTGTTACTTCTTCACACTCAATCAGCTACACCAATTTTGATAAAATTTTGTATGAAGGTAGCTGACACCCTTAACATATAGGCTACTTTTATCCTGATATTCTCACGGGAACAACATATACGCGGGTGAAACCGCGGGGCGCAGCTAGTAGAGACATAAAATCAATTTCAATTGATGTAAGTATCAACTATTCACAACTAAAGGCTTTATAGTTTTGTCTACTGCTCGTCTACAATCTCTCCTAAACAACTCTTTCCTTACATTGTATACTAGCTTCTGCCTGAAACTTTGTCCGCGTGAAGTTTCTTGTACCCCCGACTCACCCTGTCGTTTCGCATCGCCTGCCCGCGCCGTTTTAAGGCTCCTACAAACAGGCGCGACACGCGATATAATCGCGCGCGACACAAAGGCACCGCTCGTTGCGCGACTTGCGGTGCCTTTGTGTCGCGCGCGATTATATCGCGTGTCGCGCCTGTTTATTTATTTATTTATTTAATACTTCAAGCACATAAATGTACAGAGGCGGACTTAATGCCATAGGCATTTTCTACCAGTCAACCTTTGGGTGATGCAGAGACAAAGAGTGGTAGGTGCAATCAAGAACATTGAGGAATAAATATTTTAAATATAAAAATACGCATATACCTATTAAAACTATGAATATAATATATACCTAATTACATATAAACAAACTGAATAACTAACTAACTGACTAATTGAAGGAACTTTTAGAGTTCTTTTAGACTTATTTCTTTTTGCTCAACTCCAAATAGTCCTAGCGTGACATTGATTAGCATATAGTCTTTCTCAAGTACTGGGCTTTCTATATATTTGAAGTGAAGACTTCATTAGGCGCGTTGGCCATTTTTTGAGATGGTAAAAAACAATTGAACTCGCACCACTGCTACCGTAAGCGACAGCACGCGTGTTTTGTTTATAAGACGTTTCAAAAAATACCCGCTTCGGATGTGTTCGGCTGTCCCCGGGGTGTGAGTCGGTTTTAATGTATATCCGATATGTCAGTGAGAGATGGCAAAGTATTCTGTTTGTGTTTTGTTTTCACTTCTGTCGGCACTCCCGGAGTGCCACTGTTTTTTTAATTTTATTTATTTATTAACTTACTAAGTTTATGGACAAGTAAAACAATACTGTACAAAGGGCGGACTTGATGCCTGAGGTATTTTCTACCAGCCAACCTTAATTCCGTCTGGTACTTCTAGAAATTATAGAAAAAACAATCACTCTTATTAGTACATAGATATAGTACGTGTTAAGGGGCTTACATGACCTAAAGCGCGGTCACTGTCGGACAGCATAGAAAAGAAAGATAAGCGCGATGACACAACGCTGGTAATTTATTGCAAAATATGAAGCAATTAGTTATTTAATTGCAAAAAATCTATTGTTTGGACTAAAAAATTAAAATACTATTATTTTAGTATGTTGCTTGTAGAATAATCTGACAAAAAATCAGATATGTATATTATTATGGTTTTTATTGTAAAAAGAAAGTTTTTAGAGGTATCATGATTTTTTTCTATCGTATCAAAATAGTTGTATTATGTTTTCAACACACTATCTACCTAGCATATATCCTGAAGAATATCATATATATTTTTCGGATTTTCTTTACTGTAGTCGATCATATACTTTTATTGTTTCTAAAACTTGCGTTTTTTTATTTAGGTCCTGTAAGCCCCTTAAGATAAACTATACATAACATAAATCACATAGATATAGGAATACTTTGAAACTATCAAAGCAATATATCATACTGTAGTTACATACATTTTGAAGCCTTCTTCCCCGTTTGTCAGACTGATGTGTATGGGTGAAGTAAATAAGGAAGATCGAGTAATGTTTGTGAAGTCTGTTGTCGCGGTAATAGGATCTTGTTTGATGTATTATACAGGGTGTTTGGTGCATCGTTTGCCAAATGGAATTGGCCGAAAGGAGAGGTTATTTGCTATCTCATAAGGCCCAGTAACTCATTACTTGTTACACCGGTATTTTTATTATGACTTTTTAATTTTAATTTAGAATAATACAAGAACTCTGCATTTAAGTTTAATTTTTTTTAAAGTTATATGTATAGCCTTCAAATTTCATTTTAATTCTTATGTTTACTCTTGTATGGTTCTATGAAATTCAAAATTACTTGCTAATAACATCTAGTTCCTTTTTAATAACTCACAAAGTTTTTTGAAAAAAGGTAAAATACACTTAACACTCAACTTTAAATTGCTGTAAAAAAAAAACCTCCTTTCGGCTAATTCCATTTGGCAAACGATGCACCAAACACCCTGTATATAAGTCCTGTTGATAATGTTTAATCTATGTTAAGGGAAGAAAACAAAGGCTAGTGTAAAGTTAAAATAAATAAATTCCATTTTTTTGATGCAAAATGTCAATTTTGTTGAAATGGAGGGAAACCCTAGTTGACCGCGTTGTTGCCTTCGTTGGTCTAGAGGTTACAAGCGTTATTGCTGAACATGAGAGCTGAACGTCGGGCAAAGTGATATTGGGTTTGTCTATCTGGAATTTCTCAGTAGCAACTCGGAGCGTAGCCGGACTAGTCTATGTGGTGCCGGACTTAAAGAATAGCACTACCCCATACTTCCCGTGGGTGTCGTAAAAGGCGACTAAGGGTCGTACCGGCGAATGGGCAGCAGCGTTCTCTATGCATTCCACCACCATACCATACTGCGATCGCCAACCCGCCTGCCAAGCGTGGCGATTATGGCAAACCCCCCCTTTTGGGGGAGGCCTATGTCCAGCAGTGGACGTCTTTCGGCTGAATTGATGATGATGATGATGATGAACTCGGAGCCTGACCTTGTGCATTGATGGCATTTGACTAGGTTAGCCCCTTGTTACATGGGACTTCAGCATAACTAACGAGCTATGGATGTACTATAGGTACACGTCTGCCTAACCCTGGGAATACAGTCGTGATGATGTGCTTATGATGATGATTATTTTTATAGAGGTATAAGGAACAGGGTGTAAAGTTTACTCGTACTCTAAGAGAGGATCCTCCGATCAGACGGATGTTGCGGCTGGCGGACAACTGCCTGATGATTCATGTCGGGCCGTTGTATATATGCTAGTTGCACTGTAAGCTCTGCTTGCGAAATGCAGGATTTTGCGTAACTTCAGTTACTGCCGTGGTATAGCTAAAATGCCGTTATCCGACATCTGGTCAATTTTTACTTTTGATGCTATTATTATGAGAAAAAAATATCTATTGATCTGTGTTTCCGATATTTCAATACCTTGAATAGTTTTGGAAATAATAATTTGTGAGTATCATACAATTCAAAAAAGAAAATTCTATTCAGAAAATCATACAATTAATTGTATGATTTATCGGTTTTTTTTTCGGTCCTTGCTGATTTTCCATACGACAATTGAAAATCGAAACAAAACGAGATTCGATAGACGTTTTACCAAATAGAAAAAGTTTTCTACATTAAAACTTGTACTGGAAGAAAGGCACGCGGAACTCAAAACCTTAGCCTACCCCCTCATCAAAATAAAATCCCTCCAATCATATTTATTTTTCCATACCTTAGTAAACTGATCCAGCTTTCACTTCATAAATCACGAATGCTTAGAAATGATTTATGAACATATCTTTGTAAAACCCGAATGGATACGATCACGTACGAATGTAAACCGTTAATATATTAAGGGGATAATGCAAATGACCAGAATACGGGCTGGTCATCAATCTTCAGAAAAAAGATGGATTATGTGGGGTTTAGTTGTTTTTACGTACTTGTGTCGACTTTTCTCGTCTTAACTTTTAGTTATTTCGTTTCTTTTCCTTTGAGATTTGATGAAGAGATCAAGCATTCTAGAATAAATAACAGATCCTTCGCCAAGTCAGCACCCTAACTTCGTAACATACTATCAATCTCAATGTGAATCATTTAGAATGGTATTTCTAATCCATTGCGTCATATGTTCCTAAAATTGGTTAGCTTAACAACGTAAATAACGCAATGAATGTTGTTGAACTGTCAAAATGAAACCCTACTGATCGTGTGTTACGCAACTATTCCACAGGAAAAGAAAAATATATAAAAAATTAAATTTAAAATTTAAAAAACCCCCGACACAAAATAATAATAAAATTAAATGTAATTGGAAAAGGATAAAATAATTTAAAAACCCCCGACTTAAAGAATTTAAGTAACGAGACTAAAACAGATAAATTCATTTGGCAGTCGGGGACCTCTTAGAATAGAAGGTGTTCCACAGAACGGTCCCCCGACTTCAAGCCCTTGCATTTGATACCTATATTGAACGAGTTGTGAAAAAAAAATATAATTCGCCATTTTGTGGTGGCGACCATCTTGGATTTGAAATTTGTAATAGCGTATAGTATTCTACTAGTCAAGCCCTTTCATTTGATACCCATATTGAGGGAGTTGTGAAAAAAAAAATGTAAATCGCCAGTTTGTGGTGGCGGCCATCTTGGATTTGAAATGTATTATAGTGTATAGTATTCTACTATTCAAGCCCTTTCATTTGATACCCCCCATATTAAGGGAGTTGTGAAAAATATGTAGTCCACCATTTTGTGGCGGCGGCCATCTTGGTCCGATTTCCATCAAACATAGCTAAGAATACTCCCGACTAATTCACCTTTCAAACAAAAACAAACAAAATCAAAATCGGTTCATCCGTTCAGGAGCTACGATGCCACAGACAGACACACATACACACACACAGACATGTCAAACTTATAACACCCCGTCGTTTTTGCGTCGGGGGTTAAAAAACCGATAGGAGAGAAAATTGAGACAGATTTATCACACCTAGGTCACGGTAATATTATCAGTAGTATCGGCAGTATTATATCTTCATACAAACGGTCGGAACGCGAGTCATACCTACGCACCTCAAGTTCGGTTTACACTCGGTAAACAAACTGTCTCCAATGCTCTGCAGTGACGAACGGACGCCAGACGGTGTGATGATTTTGTAAGCAGTAAGTAAGCGTGCGATTTGTGACAAAAATATTCATTGAAATAAGTACCAGTACTTACTTAATATGGCAAAGAGCAATTATATACTAAGTCATGCTGTTTTTAGTTGCTTGAATTCGTCAATAGGTTTTTTTTTTATTAAATCTACTAATCAAAAACATAACATGTATTTTTATTGAACTCTTCCTATGTTCATTCACAACGACAACCATTTTTTTTAATAAAAAATATAATATTTACCTATACAATCACAAAACTAAAAAGAAACTCAAGTAGGTTGACGAAATTAAAATACTGTAGGCACCCCAGCCCTATCGCGTGTTTACGTACCTTACGGCTGTACTGTAGGTAATTATTTCTAGAACAGCTGGTCGATTCTGTAAAAATCTCACCGTGAAAACTTAGGTGATGTGAGTTTGTTTTTGCTAGGGATTGACACTATTGACAGCTCACTCCACGCTCACTTCACCTAGTTTTCACGGTGAGATTTTTACAGAATAGCACCGCAGGGCCGAGTCACAATACTGTATAGATAATATTACCGTGCCAAGGTAAAGTAGGAAAAGCTTCGGCAAATGATGATGGACTACATGGCACACCCTGCATCACTAAATAAGCAAATAGAAATGGATCGATGACATTACTTACTATGACAAGTTCCTTGTATAAAAGATTACCCAATTTGCTTTTACGTCCAAGTACGTATCGAGATTGTTTATAGAATAGAATATATTTATTTGCTTTAAAATATGGTACCTACATTAACGTCTTATAAATAAAGTGCTGTAGGTATAGTTTAGTTTTGATCTATGGTTTTTTTTTGATGGTCCTACATGTTTCGCCATGGACTGGCTTACAAATGTTTAAACATGTTAAATGTAAACAAATTAATGAACAAACTAATGTGTAACAAATTAATGTGTTAAATTTGTTACAGTTTTTTAAAATATAAACATTTAATTAAAATATAAACATTTTTAATGACATTGGTTATTAGGGTTTCTTAGGGTTGCGTAGTAATGTCAGATTATCTATGGTCGGACTCGACTTGAGCACTTATTTATGAGCTGATTCTGAGTCGTCTCAGAATCAGCTCTCGAGTTGTTCTTGAAAACATTTCCACGATTTTGTGAAGATTTCGATAAACAACACATAAAATGTCTAAAGATATTTATAAAATAACTAGCTGCGCCACGCGGTTTCACCCGCGTAAATGTCGATACCGTGGGAATATTGGGATAAAAAGTAGCGTATATATAAATAATCCAGGTTGTCAGCTACCTCCATACAAAATTTATCGAAATTGGTCCAGCCGTTTGAGCGTAAAGAAGTAACAAACATAGGTATAAAAACACACACACACTCACAAACTTTCGCCTTTGTAATATTAATGTGATTGCTGTATGAACTATGTCTTTATTATATAATCCATACTAATATTATAAATGCGAACGTGTGTCGGTCTGTTACCTCTTCACGCTTAAAACGCTGAACCGATTTGGATGAAATTTGGTATAAAGATAGTTTGAATCCCGG
The DNA here is from genome assembly GCA_916614155.1 of Mesoligia furuncula. Taxonomy (NCBI): domain Eukaryota; kingdom Metazoa; phylum Arthropoda; class Insecta; order Lepidoptera; family Noctuidae; genus Mesoligia; species Mesoligia furuncula. Next base: position 2,457,004 of record OU744806.1, read on the forward strand.
GAAAGGACATGGAATAGTTTTTATCTTGATATTTCCACGGGATCGATACTTATGCGGGTGAAACCGCGGGGCGCTGCTCGTACACAATAAAGCTAGAGTTTATTTGTTGGTTTGAACGCGTTAGTCTCTGGAAATACCAGTCGGATTTGAAAATTGTGATACCCGGGCGTTTCCTCCCGCCTGATGATGTGCAGGAACCTCTCGAAACTTCCGTGTCCGGTGAGGACCTGCGTCAGGCGGTAGGTGAGGGCGCCGTGGCGCCTCTCTAGCCACTCCTCAAAGAGAGGTCTTATCGCCGCTATCGCAGGATTGCGACAGTCGCTCTTTCCATGCCACTGACATTTGATTCTACTTCAACGGTGTCTTTCCCTATCGCGGGTATGACGCTGCCGTCCGCAGTCGATACGGTATGGTCTGAATAAAATTCGTGAAACTCTTGGAAATAAACTCTCCTTACTGCAATGTGAGTTGTAGCTCCCAATTCATGAGATAGGTTATAGGCTATTTAACATCACGCTAGCGCACAAAATTAAATAATGCAGGAAGACTGCTAAGCGGAAACGAAGTAATCACGCGGACAGGCTATGCGATGCGACGGGGGGGGGGGGTCGGGGGAACAAGAAATTTTACGTGGTGAAGCTAGTATTCACATAATTTTAAACCTCACAGTCTTAAAATTATAATATGTACAAATATACCTATAAACAAGGGAGGGGAAAGAATCAAAGGGTATCAAAAAGTTCGTCCGCATCGCATCGTTGTTAACAGAAAAAAACTGGCCAAGTGCGAGGCGGACTCGCACACGAAGGCTTCCGTACCACAAGGCAAAAACGCCGAAAAAAACACGTTTGTTGTATGGGAGCCCCCCTTAAATATTAATTTTATTTTGTTTTCAGTATTTGTTGTTATAGCGGCAACAGAAATACATAATTTGTGAAAATTTCAACTGTCTAGCTATCGCGGTGCTTGAGATACAGCCTGGTGACAGACAGACGGACTGACGGACGGACAGACAGCAAAGCCTTAGTAATAGGGGACCCTATTACTAAGGCGTTTTTACCCTTTGGGTACGGAACCCTAAAAGTGCCCAAGAAATGATAAAATAGAGCTTCCGGATTAAGCATTTCAGTATCGGTCAAATCTAAACGTCCACGTAGCTGGTCTCATAGCAGAATCATATATATAAAAATCCTATAACGTTCCCACTGCTGGGACTCCTCTCCGTGAGAGAGAGTGGGGCGTAACTCACCACGCGCGCCCAGTGCGGGTTGGTAGATGACACACGTCCTCGAATTTGTAGTTATAGGGCACTAGTAACGCCCCGCGGTTTCACCCGCATAAGTGTCGATCCCGTGGGAATATCGGGATAAAAACTATCCTATGTCCCCGGGAGGGAATCTATCTCTCTTCCAAATTTAATCGAAATCCGTTCCGTGGTTTAGGCGTGAAAAGACAGAGTTACTATCAAATTTATAATATTAGTATGGATGCCGGTTTCCAAAAGTGTTTCTTCACCCTTTTTGAGAGCAGGGTGATGAAATAATTTACACAAAGCGCCTGACGACCTTGTGAAGGCCGCAGGAACCCGTTGGATGCGGGAAGCACAGAACCGGTCGAAGTGGATGTGCTTGGAGGAGGCCTATGTCCAGCAGTGGACGTCTTTCGGCTGAAATGATGATGATGATGATGAAAGCGCCTATCTGGGTTCGAACCTACGACTTACAACTCGTAAGTCGCGGTCGTTACCACTGCGCTACCACTGTTTTTAATTAAATACACATAAATACACAAACACAAAAATAAACAAACACAAAAATACACAAACACATAAATACAATAGTTTTTTCTGGGCTTACAGAAGCGTTCGACCGCTTTTCAGACGTAGCCTCCATCACTCAATAAAGAATGAAAGGGGGATTACGTGTAGGCTTCAGGCGTCTGAAGCCGGGTCGTGGTATCGATTCTCAAATCTTTGCTTGTTTATATTGTGTTACTCACTTATCTCTGGCACGTGGAAGTTGAAGCAGCTTTTAGGTTTACGTTGATATTTTATTTTGTGTGACGGGAATCGGAAACATTTTAATAATAATAATAATGTCACCACTGTTTGTCTCTGCATCACTTAAACTAAAGGTTGACTGGTAAAAAATGCCTATGGCAGTAAGTCCACCTCTGTACATTTATGTGCTTGAAGTATTAAATAAATAAATAAAACCTTTATTTTCAGGCTACTTTGGCCCATAAACAAATACCTTATAGACTAAATATATTATAATTTATAATAGTACAGTGTGTGTTAGTGTATAAACTTAAAACTATGTTAGTAAAACTCACTTCACTCGAGCACTGTCTTTGTGCGATCATGTGGCACTTATCCGCGGAAGCGGCGGAACATTACACCTTGCGGCCAAAAGTCCTCTGCCATGACGAGGTGCAGGTAGCATGTAGGTACTCGCACCACGAACGCCTTGAAGTTGACGTTGCGGCGCGATTCGAGCAACTGCACTCTCGGCCTGTACTTGGTCCTTTGGCACACGTACTCCACGATGTCCTCGGCTTTGGTGGTATAGTGTAGGCGGGAAATATATACAGGAGTGTTCGGCTGGGCAGCTCGAACAGGGATGTCGGGCTTGGTAGGAGCTGTGCCGCAATGTGCGTGTGGTATGAGGGCCACTTTGTTAAAACTCTTTGAAAATGTGCTTAGGATTTAGTGAACATTCCCAAAGAATTGTGAAAGTTGGTATCAGATTTTGTGAAAGTCTAATAACCGAGTTATAGACTGTAAAGTTGGGCCCTCAGTTCTCACATAGAGGATTGAGGGCCCACCTGAAACTGATAAACTATGGACACTACAGAAAAAGTCTTTATGCCAAAATCTAAGCTAATGCACAAAATTTGTGAAAACAAGATATTATCGCAAAACACTGTCCTACTTTGTATATCTTCGTACAAAATGGGCCCTCAATCCTCATACACGTAAAAGTTTATTAGGCAATTATTATGAAATCATTAACTTACAGCTACTGTTTGAAATCCTATATGCTACTAAATAAATTGTGAAAATTTATAAAAGCAAGACCAGTTCACCACTTTTTGTTGTTTGAAAGTTATCCCTCAGTCCTCCATTTCTTTTGTTTTCGATTTATTACGCTTATCGTATGAAAGATAAGACAAATACAAAATTGTCTCTTTTTATGTCAAAATTGTGCAACAAATTAGATACCAGAAAGAAATTAAAAGACCCTTTACTATATAAGAAAATCGAGTTTTATTTTTATTCTCTGTATTAGGAAATAGGGTGACCACAATTTCTTTTAGATTGCAGTAAAGATTAGTAAATGTAGAGTTTTAATAAACTTTCTTCGATTTTTCGCTTATTATCGTCATAGCATTTGTACTCATACGTACGTCATAGCTGTTTGTAGATATTGATGAAAGAACTCCTATTAGCGCCATATTTATGGACATGACGAAAGCATTCGATCTAGTTGATCATAAAATACTTCTACATAAACTTAATGCATATGGAATAAGGGGCAATGCACTTTCTCTTATACAGTCTTATTTAGACAATAGAACGCAGTGTACAGAAATTAGACGTATTTCCAAAAAGGATAAAAAAGAACTTAAATATTTTTCAGGAAAACGTAAAATCACTTTTGGCGTCCCACAGGGCAGCGTATTGGGTCCGCCGATGTTTTTAGCATATATAAATGACTTCCCAAAACACGTCGCTTTTCCTATGGTTCTTTTTGCTGATGACAGCACGGTAATAGTAAGAAATAATAAAAATAGAAATTATGAATTTGACATCAAAGACGCATTGCAACAATCAATTAACTGGCTTGAACATAATAATTTAAAATTAAATTTAAATAAAACTAAAATTATGCAATTTCGACAAAGATTGACCGCTCCTGACATAAATATATCTTTTGACGATAACAAAATTGATGAAGTAGAACATATAAAATTTTTAGGCTTGACAATTGACTCAAAACTGACTTGGAAACAACATGCATCAATTATTATAACAAGATTAAGTAGGTTCGCCTTTGCTTTATATAAACATAAGAAAATAGTTAATCAGGCAGCTGTTGTAGCTGCGTATTATGGCTATGTAGATTCCATATTACGTTACGGAGTAATTTTTTGGGCAAATTCCTGCGAAAAAGAGAACATTTTTAAAGCACAGAAGAGATGCATTAGATCAATATGCAGTCTCAAATCAACGGAAAGTTGCAAACCGCATTTCAAACAACTTAAAATACTAACATTACCGTGTATTTACATTTACGAGACAGCATTGTTTGTCAAGAAAAATAGCGATCTGTTTAAAAAGGCTTCAGAGCAACGATATAGATCGACAAGACAAGAATATCGCCATGAATTATGTCTAAGACCCTCAAAGACCGCCCTTATGCACAAAAGCATCCTCTGTATGGCCCCGAAGATATTCAACAAAATACCAAATGATATTAAAGATCTTAATTTGACACAATTTAAACGGAGATTAAATAACTTATTGACTGAAAAATGCTATTATACCATTGACGAATTCCTTTTTGACAAAATGTAATAAGTAAACTAAATGATAATTATGTATTTATGCTTGACAACTCAAAAACTTGACTTATTAATTATAAAAATAGATTGTATTCGAAGTACCTATTGTTTATGTTAATTTGTATGTAATATTAATTTTATATTCTTAAATTGGTAAATAGTGTATGCCCTAATGGGTAGTTTTTTGAGTTACCATATCCTAATTATAAGACCTATTGTATCACCAAAAAACACACTAATAAATACTTTGACTTTGACTTTTGACTCAAGTTTCGTGATAAAAAAAAAGTTATTTCGGAAATTGAACGATCACATAGAAAAATACTGTTACCCAAATCATTTTTGTTTGAAAAATCGTTTTTCTGAAATAACTAATGACAATAATCAATTAATTTATTTATTATTTTTATAAAGGCTTTTGCCCAGCCAAGGGACAATGTAGGCCTTGTAGGCTAAATATAATCCTAACTAATATTATAAATAAAACTAATAACTAGCTAATATTATATTAAAAATATTATTACATGTATTATATAATTATTGTTTACATATACAGGAAAAGTTTTTAACCAGTGCGCAAATTTTTTTTGGTGGCTCAGTGTAAGCAATAGAACACATTTCCATTTTTAGTTTATGACTTTTTTTTTTCATTTTTCCACTTTGTCCTAATTTGAAATAAGCAAGACATGGATATAATTTAATAGTAATACTATGAATGAGCATGAATGAAAACGCGAAGGCCGCCGGCCGCTGGACCATGCCTAGCGCACGAGACGGGGGTGCGGGGGCATGCGGCGCGGCGCCGGCGTTTGATAAACAAAACGCATGCACATGCAGTACGTCACTTGCGGAAGCGGAGGTCGGATGTCCCTTCGCCGTCCCTGCGCGCGTGCCGCGTACTAGACTAGCGTAGTGACAATGTCTCATTTTACTCACCGCGAGTATTATGAAATGGTGCGAGTGTATTTGTTAAGCAATGAAAATTTACGAGCAGCACGAAGAAGATACGAAAGGGAGAGCGTACCTCGTATGCGAGCCCAAAGGATCCTCAATCCCACGGTCCCTAATGAGAGGACAATTTTAGCAGCAAACAAAGGTGTATGAAACAAGTGGGTCAGTGGGTCGTCTTCCTAGATGACTTGAAAGAAAAAATAATTAACGCTTTCGATGAAGTAAAAAGTGGTGTTAGTGTCCTAAACAAACTAAATGCTTACTTATTTAAACGTGCACGTTTATGCCTTGAAAAAGGAGGAGGTCACTTCGAACAATACCTAAAATTATTGTGATTAATAAAATGTAGAGGTAAGAAGAAATTATAAACAATCTTAGTGTCTTAGGTTCTCTTTGATTAGACATTGACGCAAATTGTATCATGTCGTACCTATCATACCTAAATGTTTTATTTTGAATGGACTAAAACGTAAAACTTTCTTACTTATTATGATTTATTTTCTGCATTTTGATGGTCCTAAGCCCATGAAAGTATGAAGGATAAATTGGAATTTACGAAAAATTACGTTTACAAATAACTTTACACAGTCTAAACTTAAAAAATTGTAGCGCTAAACTGGGGTCAATAATCCGCCGTCGCATAGAGCGAGCGCGCGTGAGTAGGTACTTCGATAGCAGCTGGCGCGTCAGGCGACCGGTCGACGCGCGGCGTGAATCGGGCGACCGGTCGACGGACTGGCAAGCGACGTCCATAAAATAAATTTCTGAGTAAACAAGTCTCGTAAGCGTTAACTTAATTTTTTACTATTGAAACATATCGAAACAAAAAATACGTGTTTATTAAAATATATTCAAGTTTATTATGTCAAAATTTGCGCACTGGTTAAAAACTTTTCCTGTATGCACAATAGTTGTAATATTTAATGTAGTCACTAAACAATAGTTTATGATAGTGCAGCGGAAGTTGTAGGTAATAAAGCATTAAAGCGAGTTTTATGAAACAGTTGTAGTGAAGAAAAAAAAAAATTTTTTTTTAATACGCAAACTCATCTTCGGTCAAGACACTCGATCATCTTCGGTCAAGATATCAAACATTCAAGGTAAGTTTGTTTTGATACATAGGTACTCATAATTTTATAAGTTCATAATATTTTACTAAATAGTACTTAGATAGTCACTCTAAGAATTGTTTAATTGAATTTCACCTATTTATAAATTGTAAAGTTTTTAAAGTAAAATATAATTATTTCATACTCCAGAAAACATCTTTGTTATTGTGAAAGTACCTACCTACGAATAAAAAAAACATCCAGGAACGCACTGCTTTATTAGGTACTAGCTTCTGCCCGCGACTTCGTCCGCGTGAAATTCGAAAGTCACATGGCTCCATCTATTATCATTATTATTATTATTAATAACGTTTTTGTTGTTTTCCTCGGGAACAGCACTTTTTTCGGGATGAAAGGTTCAGTGGTTTAGGCGTGAAAAGCTAACAAACTTACTTTCGCATTTATAATATTAGTTAGGATTATATTTAGCTTACATTGTCCCATTGCTGGGCAAAAGCCTTTTTCAAGCAAAAATGATTTGGGTAACAGTATTTTTATGTGATCGTTCAATTTCCGAAATATTTTTTTTTTATCACGAAACTTGAGTACAAATGCTATGACGATAATAAGCGAAAAATCAAAGAAAGTTTATTAAAACTCTACATTTACTAATCTTTACTGCAATCTAAAAGAAATTGTGGTCACCCTATTTCCTAATACAGAGAATAAAAATTAAACTCAATTTTCTTATACAATAAAGGGTCTTTTAATTTCATTCTGGTATCGCATTTGTTGCACAATTTTTTTCACAAAAAGAGACAATTTTGTATTTGTCTTATCTTTCATACGATAAGCGTAATAAATCGAAAACAAAATAAAATGGAGAACTGAGGGCCTGAATTTTATCAAGGTCATAACTTTTAAACAACAAAAAGTGGTCACCTGTTCTTGCTTTCATAAATTTTCACAATTTATTTAGTAGCATATAGGATTTAAAACAGTAGCTGTAAGTTAATGATTTCATTATAATTGCCTAATAAACTTTTACGTGTATGAGGATTGAGGGCCCATTTTGTACGAAGATATACAAAGTAGGACAGTGTTGCGAACAAAGAATAAATATTCTTAATTCGCAACTGGTTGCGAACCCCAGTTGCGAAAACGGCCGGAGGGGTTTTGCGATGATATCTTGTTTTCACAAATTTTGTTTGGCATTTGCTTAGATTTTGGCATAAAGACTTTTTCTGTAGTGTCCATAGTTTATCAGTTTCAGGTGGGCCCTCAATCCTCTATGTAAGAACTGAGGGCCCAACTTTACAGTCTATAACTCGGTTATTAGACTTTCACAAAATCTGATACCAACTTTCACAATTCTTTGGGAATGTTCACTAAATCCTAAGCACATTTTCAAAGAGTTTTAACAAAGTGGCCCTCACACCACACGCACAGGTGCCGCAGAGGTTCTTGTTGGTTCTTTGTTGGCGCTTCTTCCTCTGCACCGTCACAAAACCATCATCATCAGCCCGGTTCGATGCCTTTTCAGGCACAGGCTTTAAAAAGAGGTCTTCACTGTTAACAACCACCCAATGTTTGTGATACCTATATCTATTCTAATTTATAAAGCTGAAGAGTTTGTTTGTTTGTTTGAGCACACTCATCTCTGGAACTACCAGTATCTAGTATTAGAAAATATATTTATGGATTTGATAGCCTAATTCTTGAGGAAGGCTAACATCACGCTAGGACCCTCAGGAGCGAAGCAAAAAGAAAAAAGTCAGAAAGAACTCTCTAAGAGAAAACAAAGAAATTGCGCGGGCAGGTGAAGCGTAGCGATGGGGTGCATCATAAAAGATATGTTGCGCCGATCCACACCTATACATACCTCATCATCATCATCATTTCAGCCGAAAGACTCCCACTGCTGGACACAGGCCTCCCCCAAAAGGGGGGGGTTTGCCATAATCACCACGCTTGGCAGGCGGGTTAGCGATCGTATTATGGTATGGTCGTGGAATGCATAGAGAACGCTGCTGCCCATTCTCCGGTAAACCCCTTAGTCGCCTTTTACGACACCCACGGGAAGTTTGGGGTGGTGCTATTCTTTAAGTCCGGCACCACACAGACAACACCACACATACATACCTACACACCCATAAATTGGGATTATCGTAATCATCATTTCAGTCGAAAGACGTCCAATCCTAGACATAGGCCACCCCCAAGCACCTCCACTTCGACAGGTTCTGTGCTTCTCGCATCCAACGGGTTCCTGCAGCCTTCAGAAGGTCGTCAGACCACCTTGTGAGAGGCCTTTCAACGCTACGTCTTCCGGTACGCGGTCGCCACTCAAAACCCTTTCGGTTCCATCGGCCATCTGTTCTGCGAGCAATGTGCCCTGCCCACTGCCACTTAGGCTAAAATGGGATAAGGACAGGAAAATGATGATGGTCTGTACCACACCTTTAATATAACCACACCTTTCTAATACCTACATGTTGTATAATAAATGTAGTTTTAATCAAATACAGCCGCAATTTTTGGATGCATTAAGCGGCCCATTTTCTTGGTAAAACCATATGCGATCTGTTTATGACACCCCCTCCCCCCCTCCCCTCCCTATTTCGTAAAAATACGTAACGCTTTTCTGTACGTTTCTAAAGACAGGTGGATTATTTACCAGATTCGTGCCCTTGTGTACGAGTATGCTTTAAACAGTAGATGTTCTTCTAAGTTTGAATGTGGGTCCAGTTAACAAATAAAAATACAGAAAATAAATGATGAGGTCAACTGAACCCGCGGGTCCAGTTTGAGTGGGTTTAGTTGACCAAAGAGTCATGAAAATACTGTAATGTATTTGGCAAAAGCCTTGACAAATTTATTAATTAATTTCGTTCTTTCTTTAAATATTATAGACTGTCGATCCGCCCCTGCTTGGCACGGTTATTACGACTTGAAAAAACATCGAGATTTGTTTATTAAATATACCTATTTTTTTATTAGGAACGAGTCCAAATCGTCACGACAACGTTTCTTAACCCTTAGTCTGCCTGAACGTAGATCTACGCGAGACACAATGACTTTTTTAATTGTGGTTTAGGCGTGAAATGGTAACATACTCTGTCTGTCTGAGACAGAGTTACTTTCGAATTTATAATATTAGTATGGTATGGATTATGTTAAATATGTAGGTACATATAATGTGTAGATATAGATACTGTAAAAGGCGAATGGAAAATGTCTACGACCCCGTAACCACCCAAGCTTGGCTTAAGCTCTGGCTCCGATAATAAAGTTAACTTACAAAGGATAAGTGCTAATAAAATTTATAAATGAGCCAATCGCCCGCCATTCGTTAAATTTTTTACTGAAACCTTTTGTGAGAGGGTAAGGTTACTAGTATATGGATAGTGATAGTGCCACTGAATTTTTATACTGCTGCAGTGGTTGGGTTAAAAGGGGCCCGTGGCTAAATAATAACCGCCGCACAGGTCGATCGATCAGGTTAAGCTACGCTTGCCGCGGTTGGTCTGTAGATGGGTGACCATCTTTACATACCGTGACCCCTCCGTGCCTCGGAAAGCACGTTAAGCCGTTTACAGCCGTTGGTATGGGTAGCCAGAAAGCCTGACAACCAGTCTTACCAAGGGGTATCGTATTACCCAGTAACGGCTGTGAAGGTCATCTGGGCAGTTGCGTCATGTAAAATACTAGTATACAGCTGCATCCGGTAAGACTAGAATCCGACCTCAACATAGTTGGGAAAAGGCTAGGCAGATGATGATCTTTTTTCAAAATACTTAAGTAAAAAAAAACATGTTTCTTGTATGGGGTCCCCTTTAATTTATTACTTTATTTTATTTTTATTATTTCTTGTTATAGCGGCTACAGTAGTACCTTAACACTTTGTGAACATTTCAAAGATACAGTCTGTCACGGATGGTCAGACTGTCTGCGGAACACAGGGTCCCGTTGGCACCCTTTGGGTACGGAACCATAAAAAGCGACTTTATTTTATATCTAGAAATGATGATTATAGACTATGGATGGATTTAGATGACTTGATTTGCAGGCAAACTATATTATAAAATATAGGTAACATCGCGGACACTGGTGGCGGACCACTTTTCAACCTTATTACTAATGGCATAAGGGTGAAAAGTGGTCGACCGCCAGTGTCCGCGGTTGTACATACCTAGGGTCTGATCAATTTCTTAGTGTTTCAAATTACACATATCCACATGATTTTAACTTACATAATCACAAGGGATTATCCAAATATGGTAATTTATATTTAAACACAGGATAATACTGGTAGCAATAAGTTGACTAATAATTCAATTAGGTAATGTTCCTATATTTCCTGATCAATTTTTTTTCCAATGATAATGATAATATGACCACGTATGTAGAGTGGATTGCTTACATGAAATTCAGGGCGTCTCGGCTTGCTGGAGAATACTTACATGCTAGAGGTATTGCTAATTATTGCATTAAAAAGCTTCCAAGATTACATTTGGAAGAACCGAATGACATTTCTTAACTTTATTTAACAGCATGACAGTATGACGTGTGGTGACACTAATTTTACGCATTTCGACACGAGTATTACGCATGACGACACGAGTATTACTTGTCATGACACGAGTGAGACAAGACTATAACTCTGTATTCGGTGAGTGTGTACTTAGAAACAAAAAGAACATGAAAAATACACATTATTTAACTCAGTTTCACTTTCGTGTTTCTTGAAATAAAATGTTTCAGTCTATCTATACTTTATTTCTAGACGTTGCGATCGCCTCACTGCTCTGTGGTCTCATGAGAGCTTATTTCAAGCTCGTTTTTATTCACGGGTTCATAAATAACATTAAATGTTTGTGGTTTAAGTTTGCACTTAAAACTTAAGTCTGTGGTTTTATTTAGTGACTGCACTGACGGAGAAAGGAGAATGATGTAAAATAGAAGTAAAATACATATATTTAGGTATTAAGACATTGAGCTCTTAGGCCGATATTTATAAACGTTCATACAACACACACACAATATACGAACATACGTTACGTGTAACGTATGTTCGTGTTTTGACATAAGTTCGAATTTTTAATTTGCTAGTCTAAAATGACAGCTGTTATCGACCCTTTTTTGTCAACATAACATTATTGAATATATTATAGCTCTTAGAGATAAAACCGTCCATTATGTCATCCTTTGTAAAAATTCTACATTTATATTTATAATTTATATGGCGTACAGACGCCAGAACATCCAAGCTACTACAATCTGTCAAATATCTTTAATACATTTTCAACTTGTCTGTGTGGTCTTGACTTAAATAATAGCACCACCCCATACTTCCCGTGGGTGTCGTAAAAGGCGACTAAGGGAGACCGGAGAATGGGCAGCATCGTTCTCTATGCATTACACCATCATACCATACTGCGATCGCCAACCCGCCTGCCAAGCGTGGCGATTATGGCAAACCCCCCCCAAAATTGAGGGAGGCCTATGTCCAGCAGCGGACGACTTTCGGCTGAGATGATGATGATGATGATGATTTTCAACTTTATCGCTAAAGCATAAGGTTCAAAGCTGATTGGGAAAATTTGACAGTTTCGGGTAGCTTGATGTGCTGCCGTCTGTACTTAATAAAGATTATTCTATTCTATATTAGTTGTCATTTTGGTCTAGCAAATTAAAAATGTCAGGTTAGATATAAAGTTCCCGTCTGTATTTTGCACTAATAGTTTGACAGTTGTACGACAGTGATAGGAATAACGCTTAGCCAAAGTAGGAATGTGCTATGTAACGTTTATAAATGAGCGTTTATAGTTAGCCTTTCTTTTTTTAATTTTTTTTTTTTGGATGGGACATCATCAAATGTCTCATCATCAAGTGTCAATCTCCCTCCCGCTCTGGGCGGAGCGGGAGGGAGTGTCAGACTCTTACTGACTAAAACCCACCCGTGTTCTTTCCTTAGCCCTTTATGTTCCGGGGTAGCGGTAACCCTTTCGGACAATCCCGCTGACCCGGCAGGCTTCGGCCCAAACGGGCCCCTCCGTTGATGCTGACATCTCTTTGAGGCGCGTGTGGAAGACGTACGCGCCGTCCGGCACGGGCCTGGTCCTGATCGGACGGTGAGCTACCCATTACTCTCCGCCCGCAGGCCCGCGCCTACGGTGGCCGGGAGTCGTCACACGGCTCCCGACACCCGGAGCGTCTCCTGCGGCGGCTGGGACGGGAGGCTCTCTCCCTCATCCATCCCGCCACCTCCTTCGCTAGCATGACTGCTTCGCAGAAGGAGGTGACTGCTTCCCTTTATAGTTAGCCTCACTGTTATTTTCTGCAACATACACACAATGTTCACGCGAAGAACACAATATTAACGGGAATAAAGCATCACGCTGAGATATAAGCCTTATGGCGTAGTGTAGGACTTTCTGTTCCATTTTTCTTTTTGTTACTTTTTTAGGGTTCCGTACCCAAAGGGTAAAAACGAGACCCAAGACTAAGACTTCGCTGTCTGTCCGCCCGTCTATCCATCCGTCTGTCTGTCTCATGAACCGTGATAGCTAGACAGGTGACAGATGATGCATTACTGTTGCCGCTATAACGACAAAATACTAAAAACTGAATAAAATAAATATTTAAGGGGGGCTCCCATACAACAAACGTTTTTGCCTTGTGGTACGGAACTCTTCGACACGTACTTGGCCAGTTTTTAGGGTTCCGTACCCAAAGGGTAAAAACGGAACCCTAATACTAAGACTTCGCTGTCTGTCCGTCTGTCTGTCACCAGGCTGTATCTCAAGAACCGCGATAGCTAGACAGTTGAAATTTTCACAAATTATGTATAATTGTTGCCGCTATAACAACAAATACTAAAAACAAAATAAATTAAATATTTTAGGGAGCTCCCATACAACAAACGTGATTTTTTTGCCCTTTTTTGCTCGATATCAAAAATGGCAACAGGTAAGCACATGAAATATTCACAAAATACTCAGTTCTATTTTAACTTTAATAATAAATAATAAAATTAAAATAAAATAAATATTTAAGGCTCCCATACAACAAACATGTTTTTTTGGCGTTTTTTTGCCTTGTGCTACGGAACCCTTCGTGTGCGAGTCCGACTCGCACTTGGCCAGTTTTTTATTTTGTTCTGTGTTTAGTTAAGATAGTTTGTGATCTTCCTGTACGAGTCGCAATAAATACTGTTTCTTTCTTTAATTAACTTAAAACTTAGTTAACTAGCATTCCTCTGACTAGCTGGCACCGCGAACAATGACTAATAACAATAAACTTGGGGCTGCCATACTTTCTGAACTTCAAATTGTATGGAAAGATTGGATGCATCAATATCACACTAATATTCTAAAGGCGAAAGTTTGTGAGTGTGTGTTTGTGCTTATATCTTTGTTACTTCTTCACGCTCAATCGGCTGGACCAATTTTGATAAAATTTTGTATGGAGGTAGCTGGCAGCCTGGATTAATATATAGGCTACTTTTTGTACCAATATTCCCAAGGGATCAACACTTATGCGGGTGAAACCGTGTGGCGCAGCTAGTATCCAATAAAAACTGGCCAAGTGCGAGTCGAACTCGCACACGAAGGGTTCCGTACCACATGGAAAAAACGCCGAAAAAAACACGTTTGTTGTATGGGAGCCCCCCTTAACTATTTATTTTATTCTGTTTTAAGTATTTGTTGTTATAGCAGCAACAGAAATACATCATCTGTGAAAATTTCAACTGTCTAGCTATCACGGTTCATGAGATACAGCCTGGTGACAGACAGACAGACAGACGGACAGACGGACAGTGAAGTCATAGTAATAGGGTCCCGTTTTTACCATTTGGGTACGGAACCCTAAAAAATCAGCTGTCATACCTACACGGTGAAAACGAATGGATCTCTTCACCACCCTTGGTTGACTGGTAAAGAATGCCTAAGGCATTAAGTCCGCCTTTGTAAATAAATAAATAAATAATAAATAAAAGCATTTTTTTTTTAATAACAGACGAAAAATTGCAACGCGGTTGCGCGTCAATGTTCTGCCTCCTGGTATAGGCCAACATATTAATCTATATATTATATAAAAGAAAGTCGTGTTAGTTACACTATTTATAACTCAAGAACGGCTGAACCGATTTGGCTGAAAATTGGTGGGGAGGTAGCTTAGAACTAGGAGACGGACATAGTATACTTTTTATCTTTTTTTTTACTTATAGGAGTAGGGTAGGAGTAGGGTCGGAGTAGGGTAGGAGTAGAGTAGGAGGGGGTGGGAGTAGGGTAGGAGTAGTGTAGGAGTAGGGTAGGAGTAGGGTAGGAGTAGGTTAGGAGTAGGGTAGGAGTAGGGTAGGGTAAGGGTAGGACACCACGCGAACGAAGTATCGCCGGGCAGCTAGAAATAATTTATATGGCAAAACAACGTTTGCCTGGTCAGCTAGGTAAAAGATAAAACTGCTGAGTAATGAGTAATTACGGGATCCATTAAAATATCGATGCTTCACAATCTCTGAAAATTTTAAGCCCTTTTAGTCACTTAATGTACTGAAGAATTAACTAAATTAACTTTTTTATTCCATTATAAAGCACGTTAATTTATTGAATATCTTAATAAATCAAAAGTCCGTATTTTGGAGGAAGATCGTTAATTAAAATTAAAATTTATAGAGTGGAATTAATTGAAGACTGACTACAGACTGACTAGAGACAGACTAATTGAAACTGAATTGAGTTTGATAAGTAAATTCATTGGAGGAAACTGCCGTGGGTTTACATACATCAACAATTCAACATCTGATTTTCCTTTAATTTGTGCTTTAATTTCATAAAAATTTGCCGTAAATACTTCTGAATTATCTTCAGATATTGAACTGTTTTTCATGCCATAGTTGGAAACGCTAAAATGGAATTGAGCTGGACACATCTGTCGCATGTCAGACGGCCAGTGGCCATATATTATTTTTTTTTATGTTCGTTCGCGGATAACTTCGTCGTTTATGAACCGAATTTGATTACTCTTTTTTTGTTGGAAAGGAGATATGCCAAGGGTGGTCCCATGATAAGGAAACCAGGATCTGATGATGGCATCCCAGTAAAATCGAGGGGAACATTCGAAAATCGTAAGAGCGACTAGTGCGTTTGTTAATGTTTACATTAAGTATTTTAAAGCACTACAATTTAATGAAGGCCTGGAGTCGATCTGATGATGGAGCCGAAAGACAGTCGAGGGGACTCCTCAACGATTTACAGCAGTTACCTTGTGTTTGGGCTTGATTCATTTGATGTGAACATTGATGTGAACTTTACACCTAGATGGGTTGTGACTGTCATTAGGGGTCTGATAATGAAGACGAAGGACAGTTAAGGGAACTCCTCAACAGTTTACAGTAGCTACCTTGTGTATGTTCACCGATTACTCGAAGACGGCTGGACCGATTCCAAAAGTTCTTTTTTTATTTGAAAGGGTATGCTGTCGAGGTGGTCCCATTATCATCAAGTTGGAATTTGATTTCCATGGTATTGGAAATTGAAGAAAACCCTCAAATTTTATAGGCAAACCTATAGCGATTTCGGTATTTTTTAAAGTAACTTGAGCATTTGCTCTCAGAAATCATCATTTGGTAAAGTTGAGCTGATGATGAAGACCACAGATGGCCATCGGAACTACTCAATGACAAATATTTCACGGGTTGCGATTCGATTACTTTAATATGATTACTAAGCAATTTATGCTCGTCACAATGCGTATGGTGAGTGATTGTTGAGGAGTTCTCCTGGTTCTTACCGGGAGAACTCCTCAACAATTAACGTCCCAGCATCGGGAAAAGCAATATTTTGTAAAAGGTGATGAACAGTTGGCATTAGGCTATTGTAACTTAGATAAATTACAAACTGACCCACTCAAAAATGAAAAATAAAAACATTTATACAAAAAAAAAAACAACCGAATTCCAAAAAAAAACACTACAAATTGAAAAATAACTTTAATTTCGGAAGTCGGTGTCAATAAACGAAAATGCGGAACCAAAGACACCGACTTCCGAAATTAAAGTTATATTTCAATTTGTAGTGTTTTTTTTGGAAGTCGGTTGTTTTTTTTTTTGTAAAAATGTTTTAGGCCCCCAGGTCCTCAGCAGCTTTGAACAGAGAGAAGTGGAAAGAGAGTAGGAAGGCCTTTGCCCTGCAGTGGGACATCATAGATTAATAAAAAAAAACAGTGGGACTCCGGGAGTGCCGACAGAAGTTAAAACAAAACACAAACAGAATACTTTGCCATCACTCACTGACATATCGGATATACATTAAAATCGAATACATCCCGAGGACAGCCGAACACATCCGAAGTGGGTATTTTTTTGAATCGTCTTATAAACAAAACACGCGCGGTGTCACTTACGGTAATAGTGGCGCGAGTTCAACGGTTTTTTCCCATCTCAAAAAATGTCCAACGCGCCTAAAGATGTTTTCACTTCAATAATAGTTGGACAAACTCGGGCTCGGAGGGGTTGCGGCTAAATCAGTCGAAGGTTAAGCTATCGGTTAGTTCGTAGATAGGTGACTACCCATTATATTTATTGAGACCCCGCCATGCCTCGGAAAGCACGTTAAGCCATTGGTCCTAGGTGTCATTCGTAAGTCTTTGAAATTCGTTTCAGGTAGTCAGTAACCCAATAGTCTGGCAACCAGTCTTACCAGTATAAAAAGCTTCCAAGATTACATTTGGAAGAACTGAATGACATTACGTAACTTTATTTAACAGCATGATAGTATGACGTGTGGTGACACTAATTTTACGCATGTCGACACGAGTATTACGCATGACGACACGAGTATTACGTGTGGTGACACAAATTTTACGCATGACGACACAGGTATTACGTGTGATGACTCGAATATTACTTATGATGACACGAGTATTACTTGTCATGACATGAGTGTGACAAAACTACAAGAAAAGTTTTTAACCAGTGCGCAAATTTTGACATAATAAACTTGAATATATTTTAATAAATACGTATTTTTTGTTTTGATATGTTTCAATAGTAAAAAATTAAGTTAACGCTTACGAGACTTGTTTACTCAGAAATTTATTTTATGGACGTCGCTTGCCAGTCCGTCGACCGGTCGCCCGATTCACGCCGCGCGTCGACCGGTCGCCTGACGCGCCAGCTGCTATCAGAAGTACTCACGCGCGCTCGCTCTATGCGACGGCGGATTATTGACCCCAGTTTAGCGCTACAATTTTTTAAGTTTAGACTGTGTAAAGTTATTTGTAAACGTAATTTTTCGTAAATTCCAATTTATCCTTCATACTTTCATGGGCTTAGGACCATCAAAATGCAGAAAATAAATCATAATAAGTAAGAAAGTAATATGTTTTAGTCTATTTAAAATAAAACATTTAGGTATGATAGGTACTTAGACATGATACAATTTGCGTCAATGTCTAATCAAAGAGAACCTAAGACACTAAGATTGTTTATAATTTCTTCTTACCTCTACATTATATTAATCACAATAATTTTAGGTATTGTTCGAAGTGACCTCCTCCTTTTTCAAGGCTTAAACGTGCACGTTTAACTTACTTATGTAAGCATTTAGTTTGTATAGGACACTAACACCACTTTTTACTTCATTGAAAGCGTTAATTATTTTTTCTTTCAAGTCATCTAGGCTCTGAGCATCTTCTACATACACCCGGCATTTCACTTGTTTCATACACCTTGGTTTGCTGCTAAAATTGTCCTCTCATTAGGGACCGTGGGGTCCCTTGGGCTCGCATACGAGGTACGCTCTCCCTTTCGTATCTTCTTCGTGCTGCTCGTAAATTTTCATTGCTTAACAAATACACTCGCACCATTTCATAATACTCGCGGTGAGTAAAATGAGACATTGTCACTACGCTAGTCTAGTACGCGGCACGCGCGCAGGGACGGCGAAGGGACATCCGACCTCCGCTTCCGCAAGTGACGTACTGCATGTGCATGCGTTTTGTTTATCAAACGCTGCTGGCGCCGCGCTGCATGCCCCCGCACCACCGTCTCGTGCGCTGGGCGTGGTCCAGCGGCCGGCGGGCGGCCTTCGCGTTTTCATTCATGCTCATTCATAGTATTACTATTAAATTATATCCATGTCTTGCTTATTTCAAATTGGGACAAAGTGGCAAAGAAAAAAAAAGTCATAAACTAAAAATGGAAATGTGTTCTATTGCTTAGGTACACTGAGCCACCAAAAAAAATTTGCGCACTGGTTGAAAACTTTTCCTGTATAACTCTGTATTCTGTGAGTATGTGTACTTAGAAACAAAAAGAGCATGAAACATACACATTATTTAACTCAGTTTCAGTTTCGTGTTTCTTGAAATAAAATGTTCCAGTCTATACTTTATTTCTAGACGTTGCGATCGCCTCACTGCTCCGTGGTCTCAAGAGAGCTTATTTCCAGCTCGTTTTTATTCACGGGTTCATAAATAACATGTAAATGTTTGTGGTTTAAGTTTGCACTTAAAACTTAAGTCTGTGGTTTTATTTAGTGACTGCACTGATGGAGAAAGGAGAATGATGTAAAATAGAAGTAAAATACATATATTTAGGTATTAAGACATTGAGCTCTTAGGCCGAGATTTATAAACGTTCATGCAACACACACACAACATACGAACATACGTTACGTGTAACGTATGTTCGTGCTTTGACATAAGTTCGAATTTTTAATTTGCTAGTCTAAAATGACAGCTGCTATCGACCCTTTTTTGTCAACATAACATTATTGAATATATTATAGCTCTTAGAGATAAAACCGTCCATTATGTCACCCTTTGTAAAATTTCTACATTTATATTTGTAACTAGCTTCCGCCCACGACTCCGTCCGCGCGGATGTCGGTCTTCGCGTGGATGGTTTATTTCTCCATTTTGAGTAACTCTGACAATGACATCTTATAAATATCTATTGGACCCAAATACGGCTAAGCCTATAATAATTAAGGAGATCCCTCTATTGAGCTACTGCTGTTGAGCTCGCGTTCTGTAGTAAGTATTTTTTTCATAGTAATTCCGACCTTGATAAGTAGCATGTAGCAGTAAATTACTGACAATGACGAAAAGTTTGCAATAATAAAAAAGTGATCGTGACAATGCGACAGAAAGTTAATTGAGAGCTTCAGCATACACAACATTGTTAGTGAGCTCGTCCGGAATATGAACATGAAGATTTCTTGGACTGCTCACATGGGAAAGAGCTACGTAAAGTTGCCCGTGTGAAAAACAACTCGCGGTAAGATCTACGCCAGCAACTCCTAGGGTCTGACCTTGAGCCTTATTTATTGTCATGGCGTAACACAAAGCTACAGGAAACTGTATTCTCTTAAATTGAAATGGAAAATTATCCACTACGGGTAATGCAACGTGTGAAATCAAGTAATTCGTTATAGCGTACCTTCTAACTCACGTAATTCGTAATTTTAAACTTTATGAATACAGTATATCGGTATTTTGAACTTCGAAGTTCAGTATGACAGTCGTGTTCTACAGAACAACGTCTATGAATAAAACCGAAAAATAAGATTTTTTTTCTACGTATTTTTCCAGGATAAAAAGTATCCTATTTTATGCCCAGGATAATAAGGTATAATTATACCAAGTTTCATCGAAATCGAACCGTTAGTTTTCACGTGATGCCTGCATATACAGACAGACAGACAGACAGACAGACAGACAGACAAAATTTTTTTAAATCACATATTTGGGTTTGGTATCGATCCAGCAACACCCCCCGCTATTTATTTTTTCAATATTTTCAATGTACAGAATTGACCCTTCTACAGATTTATTATATGTATAGATATGGTTTACAGACGCCAGCCCATCAAGCTACTACAATCTGTCAAATTTCTTTAATACATTTTCAACTTGCCTGTGTGGTGCCGGACTTAAAGAATAGCACCCCATACTTCCCGTGGGTGTCGTAAAAAGCGACTAAGGGAGACCGGAGATTGGGCAGCATCGTTCTCTATGCATTACACCATCATACCATACTGCGATCGCCAACCCGCCTGCCAAGCGTGACGATTATGGCAAACCCCCCCAAAATTGAGGGAGGCCTATGTCCAGCAGTGGACGACTTTCGGCTAAGATGATGATGATGAGGATGATTTTCATCTTTATCGCTAAAGCATAAGGTTCAAAGCTGATTGGGAAAATTTGACAGTTTCGGGTAGCTTGATGTGCTGCCGTCTGTACTTAATAAAGATTATTCTATTCTATATTAGTTGTCATTTTGGTCTAGCAAATCTTAGCCAAAGTAGGAATGTGCTGTGTAACGTTTATAAATGAGCGTTAATAGTTAGCCTTTCTTTTTTTTTTTTGGGTGGGAAATCATCAAGTGAACCCTCCCGCTCCGGGCGGAGCGGAAGGGACTGTCAGACTCTTACTGACTAAAACCCACCCGTGTTCCTTCCTTAGCCCTCTATGCTCCGGGCCAGCAGTAACCCTTTCGGACAATCCCGCTGCCTCGGCAGGCTTTGGCCATAACGGGCCCCTTCATCTGATGCTGACATCTGTTTGAGACGCGCGTGGAAGACGTACGCGCCGTCCGGCACGGGCCTGGTCCTGATCGGACGGTGAGCTACCCATTACTCTCCGCCCGCAGGCCCGCGCCTACGGTGGCCGGGAGTCGTCACACGGCTCCCGACGCCTGGAGCGCCTCCCGCGGCGGCTGGGACGGTAGGCTCTCTCCCTCATCCATCCCGCCACCTCCTTCGCTAGCATGACTGCTTCGCAGAAGGAGGTGACTGCTTCCCTTTATAGTTAGCCTCACTGTTATTTTCTACAACATACACACAATGTTCACGTGAAGAACACAAGGTTAACGGGAATAAGGCATCACGCTGAGATATAAGCCTTATGGCGTAGTGTAGGACTTTCTGTTCCATTTTTCTTTTTGTTACTTTTATTAGGGTTCCGTACCCAAAGGGTAAAAACGGGACCCTATTACTAAGACTTCGCTGTCTGTTCGCCCGTCTGTCTGTCACCAGGCTGTATCTCATGAACCGTGATAGCTACCGTGATAGACAGGTGACATTTTTACTGATGATGCATTATTGTTGCCGCTATAACGACAAAATAATAAAAAAAGAATAAAATAAATATTCAAGGGGGTTCCCATACAACAAACGTTTTTGCCTTGTGGTACGGAACTCTTCGACTCGTACTTGGCCAGTTTTTTATTTTGTACTGTTTAGTTTAGATAGTTTGTGATCTTCCTGTAAGTACGAGTCGCAATAAATACTAAACAGTACTTTCTTTAATTAACTTAAAACTTAGTTAACTAGCATTCCTCTGACTAGCTGGCACCGCGAACAATGACTAATAACAATAAACTTGGGGCTGCCATACTTTCTGAACTTCAAATTGTATGGAAAGATTGGATGCATCAATATCACACTAATATTCTAAAGGCGAAAGTTTGTGTGTGTTTGTGCTTATATCTTTGTTACTTCTTCACGCTCAATCGGCTGGACCAATTTTGATAAAATTTTGTATGGAGGTAGCTGGCAGCCTGGATTAATATATAGGCTCCTTTTTGTACCCATATTCCCACGGGTTTCAACACTTATGCGTAGCTAGTATCCAATAAAAACTGGCCAAGTGCGAGTCGAACTCGCACATGAAGGGTTCCGTACCACATGGAAAAAACGCCGAAAAAAACACGTTTGTTGTATGGGAGCCCCCCTTAACTATTTATTTTATTCTGTTTTTAGTATTTGTTGTTATAGCGGCAACAGAAATACATCATCTGTGAAAATTTCAACTGTCTAGCTATCACGGTTCATGAGATACAGCCTGGTGACAGACAGACAGACAGACGGACAGTGGAGTCATAGTAATAGGGTTTTTACCATTTGGGTACGGAACCCTAAAAAATCAGCTGTCATACCTACACGGTGAAAATTAATGGAAAAGCATTTTTTTTTAAATAACAGACGAAAAATCGCAACGCGGTTGCTCGTCATGTTCCTACCACGCTGCCTCCTGGTATAGGCCAACATATTAATCTATATCTATATATATAAAAGAAAGTCGTGTTAGTTACACTATTTATAACTCAAGAACGGCTGAACCGATTTGGCTGAAAATTGGTGGGGAGGTAGCTTAGAACTAGGAAACGGACATAGGATACTTTTTATCTTTTTTTTTTTACTTATAGGAGTAGGGTAGGAGTAGTGTAGGAGTAGGTTAGGAGTAGGGTAGGAGTAGATTAGGAGTACGGTGGGAGTAGGGTAGGAGTAGGGTAAGAGTAGGGTAGGAGTAGGGTAGGGTAAGGGGTAGGACACCACGCCAACGAAGTAGCGCCGGGCAGCTAGAAATAATTTATATGGCAAAACAATGTTTGCCGGGTCAGCTAGTAAACGATAAAACTGCTGAGTAATGAGTAATTACGACATCCATTAAAAATATCGATGCTTCACAATCTCTGAACATTTTAAGCCCTTTTAGTCACTTAATGTACTGAAGAATTAACTAAATTAACTTTTTTATTCCATTATAAAGCACGTTAATTTATTGAATATCCAAATAAAAAAATTCAGTCTTTTGGAGGAAGACCATTAATTAAAATTTAAATTAGAATTTATAGAGCGGAATTAATTGAAGACTGACTACAGACTACAGACTGACTAGAGACAGACTAATTGAAACTGAATTGAGTTTGATAAGTAAATTCATTGGAGGAAACTGCCGTGGGTTTACAGACATCAACAATTCAACATCTGATTTTCCTTTAATTTGTGCTTTAATTTCATAAAAATTTGCTGTAAATATTTCTGAATGGTCAATAGATTTGAACTGTTTTTCATGCCATTATTCAAACTCAAACTCAAAATTTTAATTGAAATAAATGGTTTGAGTTTAAATGGTTTGAATTTATTAAGTCTGGTAGTCTACCCAGACGTGTGGTCGTATAATCCCAGTAACTGGGTTGTGGAGGTCAGATAGGCAGTCGCTCCATGTAAAATACAGGGATTCAGATGCATCCGGTTAGAGTAAAGCCGACCCCAACATTATGTTTGTTAGAAAAACTTGGGCTCGGAGGGGTTTTCGGTTAAATCAGTCGAAGCTTAACCTATCGGTCAGTTCGTGGATGGGTAACCATCCCTTACATTTATCGAAACCACTCCGTACCTCGGAAAGCAAGTTAAGCTGTTGCACCTGGGTGTCATTCGTAAGTCTTTGAAATTCGTTACTGGTAGTCATTAACCCAATAGTCTGGCAACCAGTCTTACCAGTATCGTGTGACCCAGGAAATGGGTTGTGGAGGTCAGATAGGCAGTCACTCCATGTAAAATACTGATATTCAGCTGCAACCAATTAGACTGCAAGCCACGCAACATAGTTTGGTAAAGGTTCGGCGGTTTGATTGTGCTAGAAAATCAAGTTTCAAAATATGCACTGTAGTGCAATCAAATTATTCGACAAGCCAAGTCAATCATCCTATTAATTAATACTAGCTGCGCCCCGCTGTTTCACCAGCGCAAATGTCGATCCCGTGGGAATATTGGGATAAAAAGTAGCCAATATGTTAATCCAGGGTGTCAGCTACCCCCATACAAAATTTTATCAAAATTGGTCCAGTCGTTTGAGCGTGAAGATGTAACAAACATATAAACACACACACACACTCACAAACTTTCGCCTTTATAATATTAGTGTGATAGTGTGATTCTGTAAATTATTTAATTTAACAATAAACTAATTAACAATAACTACTTAAATTGTTAGTAAATCATTATTATGGATAAAGTTTACATTAATTGAGGTACAGTTTGTTTAATTAATTGGCTAGACAAACGCGGCTAACAACAATAGATCGCAACAGTTTACAACAAAAATATAGCCTGTGATCCCCGCCCTATAGGAAGGCCACCTTACAGGGAGATACAGAATACCCACAGCGATTAATGCATGTTTGAAAATACATCAAAATGTATGTTTCATAAAATCAAATACGTTCTGTTATTAATGAGGGGCCCGTGGCTAAATAATAACAGCCGCACAGGTCAATCAATCAAGTTAAGCTACGCTTGCCGCGGTTAGTCTGTGGATGGGTGACCATCTTTACATACCGAGACCCCTCCTTGCCTCGGAAAGCATGTGGTCCCGGCGGTTATTCGTAGACCTTTGAAAGTTGTTATAGGCCGACAGAAGCGTCGATACGGGTAGTCAGAAGCCCGAAAGTCTGACAACCAGTCTTATCAAGGAGTATCGTATTACCCAGTAGTTGGGTTGTAGAGGCAGTCGCTCCATGTAAAATACTGGTATTCAGTTGAAGGATACTGATCGAGAAACAATAGAAGTTTTATTGTTATTACGTGTAGGATAGAATATTGAGCGTTGAGATAGAAACGAAAAGTTTCTGTAAGGATTGCGTTTCTTTCACGTCTGATTTTGATAAAGCCTGGATTAAAACCTGTCACTGCCACCTGCTGTACAGGGGTACAGCAGGTGGAAAAAATATATTTCGTGACAGTTAATATCCCTTTATTGGTTAAAAAAATCAGCTGTTCCCTACATTTTAACGATTTATACGAACGTAAATGTAGGGAACAGCTGTTTTTTTTTCGCGATATTAGGTTTGATCCCATTGTAAAAGTTGTTCATAATGATGAGTACAATGACCTCTTAAGAGGTTGTTAATGTTTTACCAATAACCCTGTGTATTGTATTTTTCATGCGAAAGTACGAGACGACCGAACGGAGGTACGAACGACGTACGTACGTGTGAAAGTATTTTTCTTTCTTTTCTTTGTAAAGTCTCGCACTTTTTAAATACATTTATCAAAATGTAAAACAAGAAATAAATTCAAGTATGTCATTATGACATTTCTTCGTTCATTTATTTTGAGAAGATGTGTTTTTCGTGTACACAATGAAATGTAATAAACGTTTAATGACCGCTAATAAAAGAAATTCCAGTCTAGAATCAATTCTCCATTTGCCAACCATTTATCCATACTAATACTATAAATTCGAAAGTAACTCTGTCTGTCTATATTTTACATTTTCACGCCTAAACTACTGAACGGATTTCGATAAAATTTGGCAAGGAGATAGATGGCATCTTGGGGAAGCTACTTTTTGTCTCGTAAGCACGTTCCTATGGGATAATTTCCGACATCCACGCGGGCGAAGCCGCGGGCAGAAGCTAGTTTGTCATAATTTCCAAAACCGACAGACAGAAAACGGCTTCAAAAATGAAACTTCCGGCACCATCAAAATTCAAAACATTTTATGTCATATAAACCTACACGGGCACTTATGAAACGTCAGAAGCTAGGTGCACAGTTCCAATTGGTCGTTTCCTATGGAGAAGAGCCGGCAAGAAACTCCACGGTAACTCACCTCTACACGACCATCAAACATCTGAAACTCACCCACCACACAAGATAACTCGACTTGTTTTTCTGCACGTATCTACATGACGGCGAGGCTATAGCCAAAGCTTCAGTGAGTCGGTACCACGGGACCGAGGCGCGCGTGTTTAACAGTGTGACAGTTAGTGTTGTGACCCTTGGATTAAAATTTAACACCTCCTGTAGTGTCATAGGAGCCTGGTATGTTGAATTTGTATTTTTTTTTTGTATGAAAAAAATTAATGGTTAGATAAACTGGGTACTTAATTATTTATGGTTTATGTGAGGAAAATACGTTTTTCAGTGTTGTCTACGAAAGTATCGTATGAAAATTATAGGTAGGAAGAAAATTTGTGAGACATTTGACGTTGCAAAAAAACTGGTTTCATATTGTTATTTATATCGCTAATATAATAAATTATGTTGATATTTCCTTATGTATTTTCCTTATCAGATGTTATTAAAACCGGTGTAGTTCTAGAATTTAAATGGATTTCGAAACATCGATAGCATAAATCTCAGGGGAATTATTCCTTACATAAGTGTAGTAAATTAATTTTGTCTTTACCGTTGATAAGGCTTCATCCGTATAGCTCTTCTCATGGACGTAATAAGGAACCGCTGTATTTAACCCCCGGCGTTTTTTTGAGTAGCTATATTATTTGGGTATAACAGACCCGTTTTAGTGTGTTTTTGAAAACCTCAAAGTTGGCAAAACCATAATTGCCGAGAAATGAATCGCCAAAGTTTCTTTCGGGGTTTGTAAAATAGTGGGAGTATTAAGGGTAGGGAAGATCTCGTGGCGGGTCTAAATTTATTTCCAAGCAATAAAAAGGCGTAGTCGACGGAGCCCCTTTGGCGAGGCTCCTATTTCAGAAAGATTAAAGAAAAATAAACCACGAAGGGGATGGCTAGGGTAATTTAATTTATAAGGTATATCAATTGTTTCATAATTGAGTTCATTGCGCTAGCAGCTATTCAAAATCATTTAAAGTTGAAAACTTACAATATTTATATTAAAAAACTATTAAAATCTGCTGTCACTTTGATTGAACGTAAAACAGAACAATGTACATGATCTGTGGCGAAATATCACATAAGTTGAATTTTTTTAAACGTTATACTTGTCTCTCCACAAACTAGGCGTTTGCACAGTGTGTAATTTTGCGAAAGTATTTGACATGAAGACAAATTTCCCAGAAAAATTGTAAGCTTCATACGTGCGGGTGTGGATCCCATAATAATGTAGCTATCCGAAAATGGGCGGCAATTTTTAGCAACGGGCAGAAATACACGTATTATTGCTATATAGTAGACTAGCAGCGCCCTGCGATTGCACCCGCATAAGTGTCGATCCCGCGGGAATATCGGGATTACAACTATCCTATGTCCTCCCCCGGGATGTAATCTATCACTCTGGCAAATTTTATCGAAATCCGTTCAGTGGTTTAGGCGAGAAGAGGTAACAGACAGACAGACAGACACACTTTCGCATTTATAATATTAGTATGGATTATAATAAAGATATAGATCATACAGTAATCACACTAATATTATAAAGGCGAAAGTTTGTGAGTATGTGTGTGTGTGTGTTTATATGTTTGTTACTTCTTCACGCTCAAACGGCTGGACCTAATATTAGTAAGGATTAGTAAGGATAGAGCTCTTCTCTTGCGTAGTAAAAGCTACATAAGAATAATGTTACAGAAAGTGCCACCCCTCTTACAAGCTCACTTCTACTAAAGCATGTTCTTTCACCGTACTGACATTTTTAGGTCCATGTTTAGCATTACGATTGATTTTTGTTGATAGAAAATGATTAGCAAAATGATTAGCAAAATCAGCCTATAATGTTCCCACTGCTGGGACACAGGCCTCCTCTCTGTGAGAGGGAGTGGGCCGTAATCCACAACGCGGGCCCAGTGCGGGGTGATGGATGTTACATGTCTTCGAATTGTTGGTTCTAGGACACGCCGGTTTCATCACGATGTTTTGCTTCATCGTTTTGAGAGCAGTGGTGATGAAATAATTCAGAGAAGGTTAAGTGCCTGCTCGGGTTTGAACCCACGACCTACAAACATGTAAGCGGCGGTCGTTACCACTGGGCCACCACTGCTCTAGAAAATGATTATAAATCACATAGATACCTAATCATATTCTATTTTCAATCATAATTATTCAAAATTCTAAATTAATTGTATGCAAGAAAAAATAGGTTGCCGAATGTTATATTTTTTTGAGTTATACAGGGTTATTGGTAAAACATTAACAACCTCTTAAGAGGTCATTGTACTCATCATTATGAACAACTTTTACTATGGGACTAAACCTGAAGTCGCGGAAAAAATCAGCTGTTCCCTACATTTTGACGAGTTATACGAACATAAATGTAGGGAAGTCCCATAGTAAAAGTTGTTCATAATGATGAGTACAATGACCTCTTAAGAGGTTGTTAATGTTTTACCAATAATTCTGAATTTGAGATACTCGTACATAGTAACTAAATTATTTCATAAATAATTAAGTTTAACTTACATTTGCTGTAAGTACCAAATTTAGTTCTTGTTCATCTGGTGCTATAGCACGAACGAAGAACGAACGAGAAGTTGACTGTTATATTGAACGCGAGGTCGTGAGTGGTCGTGAGTTTGAACCCCAACCGTTTCACAATTCACTCTTGAACTCACAATGCACTCTTAGCATGCACCTTAAATTAGTAAGGGTAAATAGGAAATACTAATAAAATGCAAACATACGAAAACACATGGATACTCAACAACGTGCTTCAAAAGTTGGTTATTCGATGATAAACTCGCTCAAAGAAATAATTGTTATCGATTTTGTTTTAACATTAGCTACACAAATTAGTATAGCTTGTTTTTTATTAATGATCAGTATACAGACGCCAGCACATCAAACTACCCGACACTGTCAAATTTTCTCAATCAATTTTGAACCTTAAGCTTTAGCGATAAAGTTGAAAATCTATTAAAGAAATTTGACAGATTGTAGTAGCTTGTTGTGCTGGTGTCTGTACATAAATATGTCTTATTTTCGTTTCAAAGATAGTTTGAAGCTTGCAAACAGATCTCACACGGTAGTAACGGTCTGTTATTTTTACTAGGCCATTAATTATAAACCATTTGATGCAGTGACGTATGTATACAATAAATGCTAGTTCTCACGACGTCCATAGGTATATTAGAAGGTCAATTTGCCCCAACTCTGACTCATAATCAGCTGCCTTGCTTTTTCCCAACTATTTATTTTTTATATGTACTAGGTATACCAGCTCGGAAAGTATCGTAATACTTTTTAAAAAATCAGACAGAAAGTACGTCATTACTGTTGTACTAATTTGCGGGTCGAAAAAGTGTACGAAAACCCATTGTTAAACCATTGTCGTGCTGTGTTTTTTTTTATTTAGGGCAATTTAGTAGCTTACCTAATTAAATATAGTGTAAAGGCTCCTACAAACAGGCGCGACACGCGATATAATCGTGCGCGACACAAAGGCACCTCTCGTTGCGCGACTTGCGGTGCCTTTGCGACGCGCGCGATTATATCGCAGGAGCCTTAATGCCAACAGACAAAAAGTTTTTATCACCAAGCGCAAAAGGATACTGGCCACATACTTTTGCTGATCATTCAAATCAATATTAATCTCCCTACCATTACAATTTTCCTCGTAGGTGAATTATAAAGCTCACTGGTTGTCATGGCTAAAAAGCACGCTGTCTCACCTGGCTTCGTGTCCGACAGAGCTAGTATCAGTGATGAGCAGTTAGACGCTAGTCTACTCGCACTACGTCCAGTACTAACGAACAGAAACACCGTTCCCAACTGTTTCGGAACTGAACTGAACTGATAGGCGCGTAAAAACATTCGAAAAGTGCTTTGGAAAATCGAGTTTTACGAAAAAGCATAAATCAATTACAAATAAAGTTTATTGAACTCTTCGATAACTGAGCTTTGTCGGTACGGACTTGGTTTTAAAGATTTTACAGCTTTTTTATTACTTATTTCGTTAAAAATAACAAGAAAAACGAATCTGTTCTGTGAAATCTGTGTTGGCTCACATAACTTTTTAATGGCCTTTTGTTTTAAAATTCTGTTTCCGTACAGACAAAATTAATAATAAGTCAAAACGATATCATTTTTAACTTTGTATGCACACTGTCAAACAGAGGAGTAATACTCTCTCGAAATTCGTATGGAAAAAATATCGACTAGTGGCACCTTAAGTCCCTCGGCTGAGCGTCGGGCTTCAAACTACGCCCTCATTAGGAATCAGTCACTTAAGTGACCGATTACTAACGAGGCCTAACGAACCTCGGGCCTCAAACCACGCCCTCGTTGTACTATTGTTTTATTATTAATGTACACGCAGTAAAATACATACGAATACGAAATAATTATAATTTGAGTACAAAGGTACTGCTTCGCCGTCATCGTCGTCGTTTCAGCCGATAGACGTCCACTGCTGGACATAGGCCTCCCCCAATTTTGGGGGGGTTTGCCATAATCGCCACGCTTGGCAGGCGGGTTGACGATCGCAGTATGGTATGACGGTGGAATAAATAGAGAACGCTGCTGCCCATTCTCCGGTAAGACCCTTAGGTACTGCTTATTTCTTAAGAAATTTGTTCCAGGAGAACTACATAATTTTGGGGATGGCTTCCAGTTTATAGGCTGACCGCTTAACTCAGACGTTGCCTGAGGTAGCAGCGGTGCGGCAGGGGTGTGGTGACGTGATGCGAGAGCTCAGTGATTCGTCAACTTGTGACAACTACACCCCTCCCGCACCGCGCAGCTACCTCAGGCAACGTCTCAGTTAAGCGGCCGGCCTTTAATCGGATGCCGCTAAATACCAGTATTTTACCTGGAGTGCCAATCTGACCTCCGGCTCTGACCTACTCCATTTACTGGGTAACACGATTCCCCTTGGTGAGACCCCCAATTTTCTAAGTATTAAGGTAGTTGAGACTGTATACTGTGGAGGGGCCTGTGGCTAAATAATAACAGCCACATAGGTCGATCGATCAGGTTATGATACGCTTGCCGCGGTTGGTCTTTGGATGGGTGACCATCTTTTCATACCGTGACCCCTCCGTGGCTCGAAAAGACGTTAAGCCGTTGGTCCCGGCTGTCTTTCGTGGATCTTTGACAGTCGTTACGGGTAGTCAGAAGCCCGAAAGTCTGACAACCAGTCTTATCAAGGGGTATTGTATTACCCAGTAATTGGGTTGTGGAGGTCAGATAGGCAGTCACTCCATGTAAAATACTGGTATTCAGCTGTATCCGCTTAGACTTGAAGCCGACCCCAACACGCCACACCCCACAAAGGCTAGGCAACACCCCACAAAGGCTAGGCAGATGATGAGGCTGTATACTACTGGACACAGCCGGATGAGGACATTTCCATATTTATGTCCTAGTTTATCCAGAATGTGTGTGTCAAAGCAAATAAGTTATTAGCATTTAGACTCAAGTGTCGACTTGGTCATAGACTATACAAGCTAGGAAATTACATTTTATTGCCTAATTCGTTTTCTCTATGTACAGTTAACAAAAGAGAAAGCAGGATCTTCGGATATAGTTGAAGTTTACTAAAAAACCGATGGATGTTATCGACTGAAATGTAATTTGATAAATAAGTTGATTGTTTTCTATGAATATAATTAAATTTTATTCGAGAGCATCCATCGGTTTCTTACAAAACTTCAACTATATCCGACGATCCTGCATACTTGCCTCTTTTGTTGACTGTACATAATTATGTGATCTTACTAACCGACTTCACAGAGGAGGAGGTACTAATACTTTCGTCTCTTTGTTGCTTGTTTGGTACTATTTAACCGAGAAGATTTAAATGATAATTTTATATTCTGAAGAGTATAAAAGCCTTAAGCTGATCCTCAAAGAAAATTGCCATGACAGAAAGAAAGTTAATACATTTATTTGCGATAAACATGACTGATCCCAGCGCTGGTTTTCAGTGTCAGCTGTCTCTGTTGGCATTCTAGTGCATAATACTAGGATTTGGTTGTAAACAAACGGATGGGTTAGACTTCAAACCCACGTCATTCCAATCGCGAACCAACCACCTTCACCGTTGGTCTACAGTCACTTCAAACACATTACACTCCCAAGAATGTTTACGGCTCAACATTAATTAGTTTAATGAATCAGTTAAACTGACTTTTACTTAACTACGCACATAGCAGCACGCTATTTAATTAAACCGGGTTCAAAGTAATTTCACAAAATAGATAGGTTACAGAAGGCCGACTCCATACATGTAGCGAAGCCGGGGCACGCACATATATAGACCCGATCCCACCACTACTGGACTACCACGGGGTCATTTGATGATTTCCCACCCGAAAAAAAAACAAAAGAAATAGGGCTTATTTTTAATATTATATTTTGAATTGTTTCTTCATTTGATTTTTTTACATTGTTCTCACATATAGATGCAACAAGAATAATGCACCCAGGATTTCGTAATATCTTGATTTAAAAGTGTCCATGGAGTTTCTTGCCCGTTCTTCTCTATAGAGATCTACGTTTTGGAATGGGCAACTAGCTTCAACTTTCTGACTAACTGACCGACTATTTGACAATTCAAAACCCTGCCTGTAAATGGTTTAATTGAAATAAATCTTCCGATCCTTCAAGGCAAGAGTGAACAGATATCTTCCGGGCACGCTCGTTCCATCTTAGACCTCATCCATCGTTTTCCATCATGCGAGATCGAGAACAAGAGCAGATGCGTTTCGCGATAAAAACAACCACAAGCCAAGTGTGAGTCGGACTCATACACGAAGGGTTCCGTATCACAAGGCAAACAACGCCGAAAAAACACGTTTCTTGTATGAGACCCCGGGCCCTTAATTTGTTTTACTTTATTTTATTTCTATTATTCATTTTTGTTATAGCGGCAATAAAAATACACACTATGAAAATTTCAATTGTCTATCTATTAAGGTTCATGAGATACAGCCCACTGACAGACAGACGGACGAATGGATGGATGGACGGACGGTCAGCGGAAGCTTAGTAATAGTGCCCCGTTAGCACCTTTTGGATACGAAACCCTAAAAAGAAGACGCATACTTACGTAAATATGGAATTTAGGTGTTCGAGCCTAACGCTTGAACCACTTGAGATTACGCTTCCAGAAATACGTCACTCACACCTTCAAACTGTCTGTTCCTACTGTGTATGTGTGCACTGTTGCTATCTCTTTCACTCATGACGCAGCGCCCGGCGTGCGGCGCATGCGCCGCGTTCCTCAGTACGCTTTTGAAACTCGTAGCACTCACACGTGTACATCGTTGAAAATTTTATGTAAGTAACAAATTATTTTATATTGGAACTATTATGAATACCGCTCGGCGCCTCACGGCCCAGCGACGTCTTGTGTGCCACCTAGCACCTAAACTAAAAGCTTGGTCGCTTTTTCTGCCGGATCGAGACGGCATGTCGTATCGAGTTCGACTGTCACTGTAGTCTGTCGACGGCTACACTACCTACCGTCATACCGTCTGAGTGAGACCACCTGACCCGTCGTCCGACAAAATCGACGTCGACTATCATTTGATTATGACGACGTCGCGTCGCCTGTCGTTTCAAGTAAGACAACGTCGACTGTTAAGTAAGACGACGTCGACTGTTAAGTAAGACGACGTCGCCTGTCATTTGATTAAAGCGACGTCGGCTGTCGTTTGAGCAAGTCGACATCGCTTAAATGAGACGACTTTACCGTTTAGTTAACGTCACCTGACACGACGTGTTATTCGCATAATAACATTAAATGACGTATATCCTGAACAATGTGGTTCGATTTCTTTTCAGAATAATGTCAAAACAAACAACATTGGGAGAATTAGCCACTCGGCCCTGCCCAGCTGGAGAAGAGGAAAGTTTTGCAGCAGTCGTCAACATAATTGACCAAAATTTTCCGGAAGACTGGAGATCATGGGAAGTTAATGACTACAGTTTTCACGACCTATTTGGAGCCGAAGTCTCTTCTAAAATTGAAGGTAAACTAAGATTCGCTATTCCGACCGCCGATCTTGCCCGAGCTTTTGCACCAGACTCTAGTTCCTTGTCTGAGAGGAAGTATAGAAGTATAAGGACAAAGATCTTGCGCTGGCCTCTAGGCCGAGCTTTAGTGCATTACCCTCATCACATTATGGAAAAGGTACATGGCTCCGGGAGATATTATTACGCCTTTGTTGAGGCAGTGCGCACAATAAAGAGTAAATTGACGAATCGTAGAAGTGCGTCATCCGAACTACAGACCTCTCAACAAGATCAAGTAATCTCAGGCAATCCTGCACTTTCTGATACAGAAACGCCAGAACGATCTACAAGTAGAAAAAGATCTCACGAAATAGATATGGAAGTGGAGAGTACTCCAATAAAACAACCGACCCCATCTCGAGGGCAGGGAAGCAATGAACATTTGTTAATAGCTGTCTTGAATCAACAAATGGAAATGTTTAATCGTTTAATAAATACTCAAAACAAACAAAACGATAACATTGAAAAAATATTGTCGAACACGATAAAAAATGACACCGTCAATCCCCCTGACCTAAACGAGTCGTTTGAATCATTACCAGACAGTACACAGTCTGATGACGAACACCAGCCGTATATAATCTCAATATAATTCTTATCCACCGAGGGCTCCGTCAACTGATAATCTTTCTACGAGAGAATCAGAACTACGAGTCAAGATATCCGAAGCTCAGAGAGAACTCGCTGCATTACAATCTGGGGATAACGAGACATTTGATTTTGATCCAATCACAAATGTGACAGAACCCAAAGTAGCTAAAACTGATCCACAATACCTGAAGCAAGGCATAGACTGTCAGCGCTTTGGCCAAGAAGGATGGCGCGACGTCAGATATGCAGATACTCAGAAGCAATTCCAAGCTTCACCAGCTTTTTGCGCCTTGCAAGTAAATAACCTTCTTGCCGGCGTAGCACCTAATTGGAAATCATCTGCCGTACTTGCAAAATTCGACATGACACTTGGGGCGATAACTCACGGTCTCCTACAACAAAGGAAAATCTTTCGAGAGTTGGTGGACCACCTGCCGCATGAAATGAAAAATAAAATCGGATGTGCTTTTCTTAATGCTGATTCTAAGTTTAAGAAAAAATCGGACGGGGCTCTTGCAGTATGTTTGTGGTCGTCGGGCAGAGGTGATAGAACAGAGAAGAGGCAACATACCTCCGTCTGAAACACATCTCTTTTCTGATGAAGCATTATCTAAAGCAGTTAAAGATTGCTCCAACAATGATATTAGAAAGTTTTTTCCTTATCCCAACAAGAAAAAACCATCAAAATTTCGTCCAAAAGACAGATTCAGAGAGACGACAATACAAGGCCCATCAAGAAACAACCCACGATATTACCGTAACCCAGGAGGAGTCAATGACACGGGCCGCACTAGGAACAAACAGCAGCATCACTATAAACCCCAATCACAATCACAACCAAAACCACAACAAGCTAGAAAAGATTGGGGGGGTGGCAAAAGAAAGTGACTCTTTCAAAGCAGGGCGCTTACAAGATTATTCCCAACATTGGACAACAGCGCCAAAACTAATTCAAAACTTTATCCAGGGGTACAGAATCCCATTCAGCTCAAAACCGCCAATCAGAAAATTTTCTCCCAAGAACATTTTTCAATTTCGAACCAAAGTAACGCCAGAAATGTCAAAACAGGTGCAAAAACTATTGAAATCAAAAGCTATTCAAGAAAGCCAGTATCAGAGTGGTTTTCTTTCAGAAATGTTCTTGCGAAAGAAGACGGATGGCTCTTTCCGACCAATATTCAACCTGAAAGGCTTAAACCGATACGTCCAAACACCAAAATTTCACCTTTTAAATCACCTAAAAATTCCAACACTCTTGTACAAAAACAGTTACATGATGAAGCTGGACATATCGCAGGCATACTTTCATTTACCAGTATCACCCAGTCATCGCCGCTTCTTGTCCCTCAGTTTTCAAGGGAAAGTTTATCAAATGACGTGCCTACCGTTCGGGTTAGCGAGCGCTCCGGCAGCTTTCGCCAAAATCACCAATTGGATTGCTCATACTTTAAGAGGCCAAGGCATAAGGATACTAGTCTATTTAGACGACTTCCTAATAATCCACGAAGATCCGCATGTCCTGGAAAGTCAGACCAAATATGTCGTCAAATACTTACAGAAATTAGGCTGGCAAGTAAATCAAGAAAAGTCCTCCTCGACTGCCACAACAAAATTAGAATACCTTGGAATAACTTGGGATACCAAGCTAAACCGAAAGTCACTGTCGGAAAGCAAGACAGTCCACCTTACGACGCATCTGGAGTCTCTAATAAAGAGGAGTCGTTGGAGCTGGCACGATGCAAAGGTTGTTCTGGGGAAGCTGAACTTTGCGTCATACGTAGTACCACTAGGGCGCCTCTACAGTCGCTTCCTCCAAAGGGCATCAAGTCGTTTACCAATGACAAAACCACATCGGCAATTGGCAATACCACACTGTGCTATGGCGGAGCTCATATGGTGGAAAACGAATCTCCAAAAAGACTCACCGATACACATACCAGAGCCATCAGTTTTCATAACGACAGATGCCGCGGACAGGGGCTGGGGAGCTGTAATAAATGGTCAGAAATTCTGGGGCACATGGACAAATGTGCAGCGGAAGTGGCACAGCAATCAGAAGGAACTCTACACGTTGTTCGAAGTCTTAACACGAGTCCACTCTTTTATAGAAGACAAAACAGTGATGTTACAGACCGACAATCGAACAACGGTATCTTACATAATGAAACAAGGAGGTACGAAGTCCTTGAGACTACTGGAGACTTCACTAAAAATTTTGAAACTTTGCCAACGTCAACGTTGTCACCTCATAGCCCGTTATATACCTGGAATATACAACGGTCTGGCGGACAGCCTCTCCCGAGAAAAAGGTCTTCCCGAATGGCACCTCAAGCCATCGGCAGTATCGACGATATTCCAAAAGCTGGGCACTCCTGTGATCGATCTGTTTGCATCTGCGAGATCTGCTGTGGTGCCGACATATGTCAGCGAAGACGCAAAAGACACACACAGTCTATTTACAGATGCGTTCAGCAAGACGTGGCAGTTCAAACTGGGATGGATCTTCCCTCCACCATCGTTGATACCTCGCGTGATTCATCATCTGAACAAATCGGAAGGAACGTACTTAATAGTGACTCCCAGTTGGACGAAGGCGTTCTGGACGGCCGATTTAAAGGAAAGGGCAATTTGCCCACCAATCCCAATAACAGATCTGAAGTCGAATTTGACAGATCTTCGGACAAATCTACCACCTCAGAACGTAGAGAGCTTAAAGTTGCTTTGTTGGTCTGGAAGGTACGGGCTGGAGTAAACAACTACAAAACTGGTCCAATACGGATATAAATCTGCTAGAGACATCTTGGAGGAAATCTTCCCTGAAAACATACAAACCTGCTTGGTCCAGGTGGCAGGCCTGGGCTCGCACCAATAATATATTTGTGGATAACCCCAGCCCATCAGACTTGGCAAAATATCTATGTCACCTTTATAACACCGTGAGATTGGCCCCTCGCACTATTGCACTGCACAAATCAGTAGTTAAGTTAAGTTAAGTTAAGTTAAGTCTTTATTTGCCTTAAACATGGTATAAAGTGGCAACCTTAGCGAACCCTCAGCGTTCAGAAGAACTAACTTCGCATCATTTGGTGAAGCATGTGCTGAAGGCAATTTTCTTGAAAAATCCCCCGACAAAGAAAGCCATCCCTTGGAAAATAAGCGACCTTTTGGGTTTCCTTAGGACCTACGTTATAAACGAAGACAGCCTATTTCAAATTTTTAGACATACCTGCGTCCTTCTCCTATTAGCTTCAGGAAGAAGAGTACACGATCTCACCTTATTGAGCATTAAAAAAGGGTTGTTTATGGACAACGGGGATGAGGTAATTCTATGGCCTCAATTCGGTTCCAAAACCGACTCTAGCACTTATAGGCAATCTGGATGGGTGTTAAAAAACAATGCAAACGATGCTCGTCTAAATCTTGTTTTGTGGATAAAAAAATCCATTTTAGCCTCACAAGAGCGACGAAGGGATAAGAACTTGAAGAACTTGTTCATAACTACGAGAGGCACAGTTAAAAATGCATCACGCTGTGTTATTTCGGGATGGATCCGAACACTTTTTCGTGAAGCAGGTATCTCTGCCTCAGCAGGCAGTTTCAGGGCTGCAGTTGCGACCGAAAACTGGACCAATAATAAATACAATATTGATGATATTCTTAAAAGAGGAAACTGGAGATCAAAAAATACATTTTTCAATCACTACTTCAGGGAAACGTCCGCAAATTGCATTAATAATTACAACCATACTACAAGAGTATTGAGTGATGATTTTTCGACTTTATGAAATTGATTATAAGGACATTTAAATAAAAATGTAAAAGTTAGAAGTACTTATGTTTGTTATTTGATCAATTATTTACTTTCTGTAATTTACTTTTGTTGATACTTTGTTATTGATTATATAATATTAAAAAGGCTCCTATTATTTTGTTATTTTTATTAAAACATCAGTCACAGTACGCATCGCAGCGCCGCCGGCAGAATATAAACACGTCTCAAGTGGTTCAAGCGTTAGGCTCGAACACCTAAATAGAACCGTTTTTCCCCCGAAGGGTAAAAAACGGATATTTAGGTTTCAGCCGTAGCTTGAACCACACTTCAGGGTCCTTGCCGGCTCCTTCAAAGGTACTGAGGAACGCGGCGCATGCGCCGCACGCCGGGCGCTGCGTCATGAGTGAAAGAGATAGCAACAGTGCACACATACACAGTAGGAACAGACAGTTTGAAGGTGTGAGTGACGTATTTCTGGAAGCGTAATCTCAAGTGGTTCAAGCTACGGCTGAAACCTAAATATCCGTTTTTTACCCTTCGGGGGAAAAACGGTTCTATTTTCGGCGTTATCTCAAACAAATGGTAGTCGCGAATGCGTTTGCGCTCGTTGTACGTAGACGCGTGTCGATGTGTGCGTGATTCTGATTTTACGCTGGTTGTATGAAGCAGACCTTCTGTACCCATTTATTTTGTTGGTTTTCGAATCATACCACAGTAGGTTTTCATATGACTTTGATGTGATTTCATTAAAGGGGAATAATTATGAGATTTTGTTAACTTAATCCGTAAGAGGATTGGAGAGAAATAGGAATGTAGAACCGAAACTTGAAGGAAATAATTAAGGTATCGGTGGGTTTCATGTATCGGTGA